>CM038147.1:147585370-148785370 GCA_021437245.1 Aegilops speltoides
ACTGAATTGTAACAATGACGTTTGTAGTTTAAACCAAAGTATGTCGACTAGTTTGAATGTAGATCTACCGCGGAGCCTCTACAATCGCCAAATCCATCAAATAAGCCAATAATGTCATCTCCCAAGGTAGATGATACTAATAGTGGATACTACAGAAACTCTTTTCAATGCAGATGATCAAGTATTGCCGAAAAGTCTGCTCCCCAAGATCAAGAATGCTACTCAAAGTTGCAAGCAACTTTAAGTGTCCAAACAAACAAGTGCATAATGTGTGATTGATCAAACAAAAAGTTGCTACTACTGGTTGTCTGTGTAAATGAACCCATGGACTGATGGGCATACATACAACATACCTTGGGCGAACCCTCAGCGAAGCGCGCGTGTAGCGTTCTGAGAAGCGGCTGCTAGCAACTAATCGATGCGTACGTGTGTGTGCGCCATTTATAGAAGATTCAATGGTATGTCTCGTGTCATTTGTAGTAAGGAAATGTACGGCCGCCAGTTTTCTCCAAAAGAAAAGATACGGCCGCTAGTTTCCAAAAGAAAAGGTACAGCCGTTCCTCGCAAAAAAAAAAAAGAAGCAAATCTTCGACTGTACGGGTGTGGTAATTGGCTGTTTTTAGGCTTGGGCTGTCCGCACGGTAGAGCTCGGCCTCTAATTGTTAGGTCTAGGTCTACTATTCGATTCCTACTCCTCTGTTTTACATTACTACTAGTAAATGTGTACTTACCCTAAAAAAAACTAGTAAATGTGTACCTGCCCTAAGGGAAAAACTACTCCCTCCGTCCCGGTGTATAAGTCATTCGCGTAGTTCTAGGTCGACAATTTAACTATCTAAATATGTATTATATGTGACAAAAATATATATTTAGAAACTACATCCGTGTAGAAATCTAGTGATATACTTTTCATAACATATAGCACATATTTAATTCCTCAAATCGATGACCTAGAACTACGCGAATGACTTATACACCGGGACGGAGGGAGTAGTAAATACGTGCATGCAATGCAGGTTGATGTTAGACAGAATATTAATTACTCGCATATAAAGCGGGGCTAAAGACTTTTTCGGTATTGTATTTATTTTGTATTGTAAATGCAGATATTTCTTAACATAAATATGGCCAAACAATTTTCCCCTTAAAACAAAACTAATATGTGAAATAATATGAAACAAAGAAAGTAATCATAAGCCTCACATAAGACTCAGTTGCGGTGTTGTGAAAACAAATGAGACAACCTATGTCGCTAGGCTACCCTCAACGGCCTCATCGTCAGACATGACACAACTGCGAAGGCGGGTGGCCCTGCCTCCGATGGTAAATTGTGCCATGAGACCCCATGGTGGACATGGATAGTAGCGGTGCTTTGCAAAGGTCGCCATGGCATGCACTCGGCTGCATTTGTGGAGCGGTTGTGGTAGGCTGGTAGCAACTCTGGCGCGTTTTATTGATGTCGACAAGCTGTACTGATGGCTCGGACTGCTAGGTGGAGACTTGGGTGCTGAATATCGGAATATGGTCGGGCGGATGCGAGCCAAGTGCGAGGATATTTCTCCGTGCAGATGTGGTGACGGCCTTTCGGGTGTTGCGCGCAGCCAACCCTCCATGTCGACACCCCTCTTTTTTCCGCAGTGACTATATCTGGCCTTGAGCGAGGCAAATGGGTGTTGTGCGCAGCCAGCCCTCCACGTCGACACCCCTCTTTTTTCGCGCGGTGACTATATCTTGCCTTGAGCGAGGTCGTAGGAGATGTCTCACTGAAGGGGTCTACAGTAAATGGGCCCGCCTCAAATGCGCACAGTAAATACAAGAAAAAGAGAGGAGAAAAGGAAGGCTGAACAGCATTCGCACCTTGGCCTCCTCGTTGAGGGAACACGCGGCTAGCCATTGGGCTAGGCTTGGGTTTGTGATGGAGTAGTAGGGCGACGTTTTTACTTAAGTCGGAATGAGTCGGGTTTTCCGCTGTTTCTTCTCCGTTTCTTTTATTGCTTTCTTGTTTTTCTTTTGTTTTTTCACTGGTTTTTCTCTGTTTCCATTTGGTTTTTCTTTTATTTCTTGCTTTTTCTTATTACTTTCTTTTTTCATTTTTTAGTTTTTTTCCTTCTCTGGTCTTTTTAAAAAAATCAATTGTTTCATCAGTTTTATTTTCCATTTTATTTTTATTTGTTTCCTTTTTTGTTCTATTTTTTGATTTTCTTTGTTTCTTTTGGTTTTCCTTCTACATTTTTTGTATATGTTGACAACATTTTTCTAACACATGTTTAATATCTTTTAATATAGATTTAACATTTTTTATACATGGTCAACAATTTTTTATACATATTTTAAACATTTTTGGAAAGTATGATTGACATTTTTCAAATACAAGATTAACATTTTTTAATAGTTGGTCACCATTTTTCCTATACATATTTTAAACATTTTTGGAAAGTATGATTGACATTTTTCAAATACAAGATTAACATTTTTTAATAGTTGGTCACCATTTTCCTATACACACTTGAAACCTTTTCAAATGCTTGATTAACATTTTTCCAATGCAAGATTAACATTTTCTAATACATGGTCAACATTTTTATATGCATAAAAAATTCAAACGCTTGATTAACATTTTCTAAATGCATTATTAACATTTTTAACACATGGTAAACTTTTTCTAAAGACATAAAATATTTTTGAAAAGGTAGATTAACATTTTTCAAATATTTATTCAACAGTTTTTCAACTGCTTTATTAACATTTTTATATACGTGATAAAAATCATCATTTTTATACATAGTCAACATTTTTCTATACATATTAAAAAAATTCAAATACTTGTTCAACACTTTTCAATGCTTGATTAACATATTTCTATACATGATAAAAACTTTCTTCATTTTTGTAATACATGGTCAACATTTTTGATACACATTTAACATTTTTCAAATACTTGTTCAACATTTTTTAAATGCTTGATTAACATTTTTAAATACATGATCAAATTATTTCATACACATGTTTTTATATGTTTTACGTGATAAACATTTTCTCTATACACATTCAACATTTTTCAAATGCTTGGTCGACATTTTTATAGATTTGTGGAGTGATTTTTGTAATATATCTATTAGAATATTTGGAGTTATAAAAAAGTAAAAATACAGAAAGAAAACACAAACAAAAAACATGAAGAAACAACAAAACAGATAACGAGGTCATTTTTTCCCGGGGCCGGCCCAACTCGGGGCACCCAACCTTCAGCAAGGGGTTCCCTCTGTCTCGCTTATGCGAGACATATGGGTGCCCCTTTTCCTAGGAAAACCTACATTGGAGTAGCTTTTTATGAAAACTTTGTTTGTGCTTCTTTGTTTATGTTAGGAGTAAATTAGCCTTAAATTTAGGCTAATTAAGCAATTAGTATATTCCTTGGAATATCCTATGTGACAGTTAGGATACTGCTTTGTCTATCCGCTGCCTACTAGCAAACCGTCGCCGCGTCTCTTTGAATCAACGCAAAACATTGTGACCGACAATGTAAACATATTTTTAGGCTGTGTAAATACCTGAACTCAACATCAATGAAAGTTGCTCCATTCACTTAAACTCTTTCTTTTCTTCTCACATTATCATGCGCGCATTGCTTTAGAACAGAGTATATGTCAAGAAGAAGAAATGACTTTTACGCGAACAATCCAATAGAAGAAGAGTTATGTTTAGTGGATAGTGCTACCACTAACATAATTTTAAGGGAAGCAAAATATTTCCAAACTCTTACTAAGAGGAAGGATAATGTTATGACCATAACTAGAAATAACAAAGTAATTATTGGTTCAAGAAGAGCCACATTCACACTCCCTATCACTACTAGGGAAAAGCCTAGCAGTAGCCGGGTCTAAGGGCTACCGCGCTCTTGTCTGGCGCTATAGCTAATGTTTAGCGATGGCGCGTTCTACTACTCTTGCTATACCTATTTAGCTTTAGCGCTTTTCATACCAGTGCTACTGCTAAGTGCCTTAGCCGTAGCGTTTTCCTATCCAGCACTAAAGAGCACTACTACTATAGTTTCACATATCTTTTTTGCTACGTATTTGCGATATTTTTGTACAGGATTTATACAATATTCTAATCATATCATAAACATGCAATATGTTCATACACATAATAGTCTCATCATATCATCCAACACAAATCATGTCGTCCCATCATAATCATGATATAGCTATACAAGTTACATGACATGTCTCATCATACATAATGTAGTACTTCTTGAGGCACTAGTTCGTATCCCTCTCTTGCACTAGCGTGAGCATAAACTAACTACTTTTTGCTTCGGCTCTGCTATCGAACCCTCTCTGGCCGTCGCTCGGAAACTGGTACACCTGGGCCTGACACTCCGGCCACTCGTCGTATACTCCTGGCGTAGCACTTCTTGGCATCGATGATTTATGTACCGCATCGTCACATGAATCGATGATTTGGAACATATATAGTTGAGCAACAGAAAGAGACAGACTTGGCAAAAATAGAAGCAACGTATCATGAGCGTAAATAACAAAGTTCATCGTACACAAAATGCCCTAACTAGAGTGATCTTTGCTAGTTGAGGAGGACGGTTTAATTACATCACAAATAAAATTTCGTCATGCATAACTCAAAGTTTCGTCATAGAGAAAGTATGGACTAAACGGACAAATTATCATATATCGTAAATCACTCCAACATGTCGTGCCATCCATTCAATTCAGGGAGATAGTCCCCGAGCGCGGTGAAAGGCTTCAGGTCGAGACGCTGAGCGACGACGCGTGTTCGGACATCTTCCCGTGACATTTTCCCTTCTTCGTAGAACATCCCTGTTTTTTCGAGGACCTCCTTCATGATGATTTGGACATCAGCTCGGAGTCGATGATCCGGGATATCTCCTAGGTTCTTTGCCCATTGCAGAATATGGGCATTGCCGGATCTAGATGACATGCGAAGGTTCTGCTGATCCCGTCGTACTCCGGCATGTGGTGGAGGACATAGAATCCATCACTAAGAGTACCACTTTCGGTTCTTTGGGCCTTGATGAAGTCGATCTTATGGCGAAGGTAGGCGCGCATTCCTTGTCTTCTTGGCGTGATCTCTCCACCCTGTAGGCCGTAGCTAAAGATAGCACTGTCGAGAACAGACTTGATGTAGGTGTAATCCTTTTTCTTCATGTTCTTCGACGAGTCCAAGTAAAGAGCACGGGAGAATCGGGTGTAAAGGATGATGACGACGGCGCGCCCGTTGTTGCGCAAAATAAGTACACCTCAAATTAGCCTCCATGCGTGCAAATGATGGTTGAAATTGAAGGAAGGATATCCGCAGATGACTTACATGGGATGATAAGGCACGAGAATCGTTTCCTTGTTCTTTTCTTATTTCCGCAACAAAACATTTGTGACAAAACCTTCTCTTCTCTATTTTCTACAACAATACCCTTATTGCAAAATCTCCTCATCTCTAATTTTCCTCAACAAGACCCATGTTGCACGACCTCCTCTTTTCAAATTATTTTGTAAGAAGACCCCTGCTCTTCTCTGATTCCTGCAACCAGACCCATATTGCACAACTTCCACTTCTATAATTTTTGGCAACAAGACCAATGTTGCAAAAATTGCGATAGCATCTCCGCCGCATCTAATATTCTGCAACAAGGCCCATGTTGTAAACATTTCTACAGCATCTCCAGCCGCTCGCGCACTTGCGCAGTCATTGCTCACTGTGTTTGTTCTGCAACAACACCGCTGTTGCAGAAAGAAGATGAGAGAGACGTGTGTGGTCCAGTAGGCCAAGTGTCAAGCAAGGAAAGCGGCAGACGCCCCGCGCTAGATCAGCCGGCAGATCGGAATTATTTCACAAATGCCAGGTATAATATGCGGCGGTGACTGCATTTTTTTTGGCTTCGGAACTTCAGTTACGTTTATTCACACAAAGCTTCGCGATTCAGAACTTCAGTTTCAGCCGTCCAAGGACTGATTCGGAGATCGGCACACACGAGACACGTAGAAGTAGAAAGTGAAGGAAATATGCCCTAGAGGCAATAATAAGTTATTATTTATTTCCTTATTTCATGATAAATGTTTATTATTCATGCTAGAATTGTATTAACCGGAAACATAATACATGTGTGAATACATAGACAAAACATGGTGTCACTAGTATGCCTCTACTTGACTAGCTCGTGAATCAAAGATGGTTAAGTTTCCTAGCCATAGACATGTGTTGTCATTTGATTAACGGGATCACATCATTAGGAGAATGATGTGATTGACATGACCCATTCCGTTAGCCTAGCACTTGATCATTTAGTATGTTGCTATTGCTTTCTTCATGACTTATACATGTTCACGTAACTATGAGATTATGCAACTCCGTTTATCGGAGAAATACTTTGGGTGCTACCAAACGTCACAACGTAACTAGGTGATTATAAAGGAGTACTACAGGTGTATCCAAAGGTACATGTTGGGTTGGCGTATTTGAGATTAGGTTTTGTCACTCCGATTGTCGGAGAGGTATCTCTGAGCCCTCTCGGTAATGCACATCACTATAAGCCTTGCAAGCAATGTAGCTAATGAGTTAGTTACGGAATGATGCATTACATAACGAGTAAAGAGACTTGCCGTAACGAGATTGAACTAGGTATTGGATACCGACGATCGAATCTCGGGCAAGTAACATACCGATGACAAAGGAACAACGTATGTTGTTATGCGGTTTGACCGATAAAGATCTTCGTAGAATATGTAGGAGCCAATATGAGCATCCGGGTTCCGCTATTGGTTATTGACCGAGAATAGTTCTAGGTCATGTCTACATAGTTCTCGAACCCGTAGGGTCCGCACGCTTAACGTTACGATGACAATTATATTATGAGTTTATGAGTTTTGATGTACCAAGGAGTTCGAGTCCGGATGAGATCGGGGACATGACGAGGAGTCTCGAAATGGTCGATATGTAAAGATCGATATATTGGACGACTATATTCGGAGTTCGGAAAGGTTCGAGTGATTCGGGTATTTTTGGGGTACCGGGAGTTACGGGAATACGAGGAAGAAGCAATGGGCCTCATGGGCCAAGTGGTGGAAGAGAGGAGGTAGAGGCGTCGGCCCCTAGCCCAAACCAAATTGGACTAGGGGCGGCCCCCTTTCCTTCTTCTCATCCCTCTCCTTCCTTCTCCTTCTCCTCCCTTCCTTTCCTTCTCCTAGTAGGACTTGGAAAGAGGGGAATCCTACTGGAGTAGGATTGCCCCCTTGGCGCGCCTCCTCCTCCTTGGCCGCCCTCCTCCTTGCTCCTTTATATCTCACGAGGCGGGGGCATCCCATGACACACAAGTTGATCTACGATCGTTCCTTAGCCGTGTCGGTGCCCCCTCCACCATATTCCACCTCGGTCATATCGTCGCGGAGTTTAGGCGAAGCTCTGCACCGTAGAACATCATCATCGTCACCACGCCGTCGTGGTGGCGGAACTCATCCCCGCTTTCTTTGGATCGGGCCCGGGATCATCATCGAGCTGAGCGTGTCTGAACTTCGGAGGTGCCGTCGTTTGGTGCTTGGATCGGTCGGGTCGTGAAGGCGTGCGACTACATCAACCGCGTTGTGCTAACGCTTCGCTTACGGTCTCACGAGTGCGTGGACAACACTCTCCTCTCGTTGCTATGCCATCACCATGATCTTGCGTGTGCGTAGGATTTTTTGAAATTACTACATTCCCCAATAGTGGTATCGAGCCTAGGTTTTATCGTTGATGTTATATGCACGAGTAGAACACAAGTGAGTTGTGGGTGATACAAGTCATCTGCTTACCAAAGATGTCATACTTTGGTTCAGCGGTATTGTGAGATGAAGCGGCCTGACCGACATTACGCGTGCGCTTCGCGAGACTGGTTTCACCGTTCTGAGCACTCGTGCTTAAAGGTGGCTGGCGGGTGTCTGTCTCTCTCACTTTAGCTGAATCGAGTGTGGCTACGCCGGTCCTTTCGAAGGTTAAAACAACACCAACTTGCGAACTATCATTGTGGTTTTGATGCGTGGTAAAACGGTTCTTGCTAAAGCCCGTAGCAGCCACGTAAAATTTGCAACAACAAAGTAGAGGATGTCTAACTTGTTTTTGCGGGCATGTTGTGATGTGATATGGTCAAGGCGTGATGCTATATTTTATTGTATGAGATGATCATGTTTTGTAACGAAGTTATCGGCAATGGCGAGGAGCCATATGGTTGTTGGAAATATGCCCTAGAGACAATAATAAATTAGTTATTATTATATTTCCTTGTTCATGATAATCGTTTATTATCTATGCTATAATTGTATTGATAGGAAACTTCGGATACATGTGTGGGTACATAGACAACACCATGTCCCTAGTGAGCCTCTAGTTGACTAGCTCGTTGATCAATGAGATGGTTACGGTTTCTGAACATGGAAATTAGATGTCGTTGATAACGGATCACATCATTAGCGAAATGATGTGATGGACAAGACAATCCTAAGCCTAGCACAAAGATCGTAGTTAGTATGCTAAAGCTTTTCTAATGTCAAGTATCATTTCCTTAGACCATGAGATTGTGCAACTCCGGATACCGTAGGAATGCTTTGGGTGTACCAAAGCGTCTGGCGTAATGGGTGGCTATAAAGGTGCACTACTGGTATCTCCGAAAGTATCTGTTGGGTTGGCACGAATCGAGGCGGGATTTGTCACTCCGTGTAAGCGGAGAGGTATCTCTGGGCCCACTCGGTAGGACATCATCATAATGTGCACAATGTGACCAAGGGGTTGATCACGGGATGATGTGTTACGGACGAGTAAAGAGACTTGCCGTAACGAGATTGAACAAGGTATCGGTATACCAACGATCGAATCTCGGGCAAGTACAATACCGTTAGACAAAGGGAATTGTATACGGGATCGATTGAGTCCTTGACATCGTGGTTCATCGATGAGATCATCGTGGAACATGTAGGAGCCAACATGGGTATCCAGATCCTGCTGTTGGTTATTGACCGGAGAACGTCTTGGTCATGTCTACATGTCTCCCGAACTCGTAGGGTCTACACACTTAAGGTTCGATGGCGCTAGGGTTATAAAGGAAGTTTGTATGTGGTTACCGAATGTTGTTGGTCCGGATGAGATCCGGACGTCACGAGGAGTTCGGAATGGTCGAGGTAAAGATTTACATATGGGAAGTCCTATTTTGGCCACCGGAAAATGTTAGGATTTTTCGGTATTGTACCGGAAGGTTCTAGAAGGTTCGGAGTGGGGCCCACCTGCATGGGGACCCACATGAGCGTGGGTAGTGGGGTCAAGGCCCCACACCCCTGGTCAAGCGCACCAAGATCCCCCTTAGAAGGAATAAGATCATATCCAGAAGGATAAGATCAAGATCCGTAAAAATGGGGATAACAATCGGTGGGGAAGGAAATGATGGGATTTCTTTCCTCCACCTTTGCCAAACGCCCCAATGGACTTGGAGGGCAAGAACCAGCCCTCCACCCCTATATATAGTGGGGGGCGCATGGGTGCTACACGCCTCTGGCGCAGCCCTCCCCTCTCCCAAGTACTCCTCCTCTCCCGCGGTGCTTGGCGAAGCCTGTGGATTGCCACGCTCCTCCATCACCACCACGCCGTCGTGCTGCTGCTGGACGGAGTCTTCCCCAACCTCTCCCTCTCACCTTGCTGGATCAAGGCATGGGAGATGTCACCAGGCTGTACGTGTGTTGAACGCGGAGGTGCCGTCCGTTCGGCACTAGGATCTCCGGTGATTTGGATCACGATGAGTACGACTCCGTCAACCCCGTTCTCTTGAACGCTTCCGCTTAGCGATCTACAAGGGTATGTAGATGCACTCTCCTTCCCTTGTTGCTGGTTTCTCCATAGATAGATCTTGGTGACACGTGGGAAAATTTTGAATTTCTGCCACGTTCCCCAACGATGGCATCATGAGCTAGGTCTATTCGTAGATTCTTTGCACGAGTAGAACACAAAGTAGTTGTGGGCGTTGATGTTGTTCAATATGCTAACCGTTACTAGTCTAATCTTGATTCGGCGGCATCGTGGGATGAAGCGGCCGGACCGACCTTACACTTACTCTTCGTGAGGCAGGTTCCACCGATTGACATGCACTTGTTGCATAAGGTGGCTAGCGGGTGCCGATCTCTCCACTTTTGTTGGATCGGATTCGATGAAAAGGTCCTTATGAAGGTAAATAGCAATTGACATATCACGTTGTGGTTTTTGCATAGGTAAGAAACGTTCTTGCTAGAAACCCATAGCAGCCACGTAAAACATGCAAACAACAATTAGAGGGCGTCTAACTTGTTTTGCGGGGTATGCTATGTGATGTGATATGGCCAAGAAGAATGTGATGAATGATATGTGATGTATGAGATTTTTCATGTTCTTGTAATAGGAATCACGACTTGCATGTCGATGAGTATGACAACCGGCAGAGCCATAGGAGTTGTCTTTATTTATTGTATGACCTGCTGTCATTTAACAACGCCATGTAATTACTTTACTTTATTGCTAACGGTAGCCATAGTAGTAGAAGTAATAAGTTGGCGAGACAACTTCATGGAACACGATGATGGAGATCATGATGATGGAGATCATGGTGTCATGCGGTGACGATGATGATCATGGAGCCCGAAGATGGAGATCAAAGGAGCAAAATGATATTGGCCATATCATGTCACTTTTGATTGCATGTGATGTTTATCATGTTTATGCATCTTATTTGCTAAGAACGACGGTAGTAAATAAGATGATCCTCATTAAAATTTCAAGAAAGTGTTCCCCTAACGTGCACCGTTGCGAAAGTTAAATGCTTTCAAAGCACCACGTGATGATCGGGAGTGATAGATTCTTACGTTCACATACAGCGGGTGTAAGCCAGATTTACACACGCGAACACTTAGGTTAACTTGCGAGCCTAGCATGTACGACATGGCCTCGGAACACAAGAGACCGAAAGGTCGAGCATGAGTCGTATAGTAGATACGATCAACATGAAGATGTTCACCGATGATGACTAGTTCGTCTCACGTGGTGATCGGACACAGCCTAGTTGACTCGGATCATGTAATCACTTAGATGACTAGAGGATGTCTATCGAGTGGGAGTTCATAAGATGAACTTAATTATCCCGAACATAGTCAAAAGATCTTTGCAAATTATGTCGTAGCTTGCGCTTTAGTTCCTTGTTTAGATATGTTCCTAGAGAAAATATAGTTGAAAGTTGACGATGGCGATTATGCGGACGAGAAAGCTTATGTCCTTAATGCACCCTCGGTGTGCTGAACCCCAAACGTCGTTTGTGGATGTTGCGAACATTGGACATACGTTTTGATAACTACGTGATAGTTCGGTTAAGCGGTTTAGAGTTGAGGCACCAAAGGCGTTTTCAAAGCGTCGAGGAACATATGAGATGTTTGAGGGCTGAAATTGGGATTTCGGCTCGTGCCCGTCAAGAGGTATGAGACCTCCGACGATTTTCTTAGCCTGCAAACTAAGGGAGAAAAGCTCAATCGTTGAGCTTGTGCTCGATTGTCCGAATCGACAATCACTTGAATCGAGTGGGAGTTGATCTTCCGAGAGATAGTGATGTTTCTCCAAAGTCATTGCCACCAAGCTGCTAGAGCTTCGTGATGAACTATAACATATCGAGGGATAGATATGATGATCCTTGAGGTATTCGCGATGTTTGACACCGCGAAAGTAGAAATCAAGAAGGAGCATCAATTGTTGATGGTTGGTGAAACCACTAGTTTCAAGAAGGGCAAGGGCAAGAAGGGATACTTCATGAAGCGACAAATCAGCTGTTGCTCTAGTGAAGAAACCCAAGGTTGAACCCAAACCGAGACTAAGTGCTTACGTAATAAGGGGAACAACCATTTGGAGCAGAATTACCCTAGATACTTGGTAGATGAGAAGGTGGCAAGGTCGATAGAAGTATATTAGATATACATTATGTTAATGTGTACTTCACTAGTACTCCTAGTAGCACCAGGGTATTAAGATACCGGTTCGGTTGCTAAGTGTTAGTAACTTCGAAATAAAAGATCTACGGAATAAATGGAGACTAGCTAAAGGGAGTGACGATATGTGTTGGAAGTGTTTCCAAGTTTGATGTGATCAAACATCGCGCTCCCTCTACCATCAAGATTAGTATTAAACCTAAATAATTGTCATTTGGTGTTTGCGTTGAGCATAGACATGATTGGATTATGTCTATCGCAATCTGTTATTCATTTAAGGAGAATAATGGTTACTCTATTTATTTGAATAATACCTTCAATGGTCTTGCACCTAAAGGAATGGTTTATTGAATCTCGATCGTAGTGATACACATTTTCATGCCAAGAGATATAAGATAGTAATGATAGTACCACTTACTTGTGGCCTTGCCATGTAAGTCATATTGGTGTAAAACACATGAAGAAGCTCCATGTTGATGGATCTTTGGACTCACTCGTTTTGAAAAGTTTGAGACATGCGAACCATGTCTATTGGTGTATCGCATGAAGAAACTCCATGCAGATGGATCGTTTGGACTCACTTGATTTTGAATCACTTGAGATATGCAAATCATACCACATGGGCAAGATGACTAAAAGCCTCGTTTTTCAATAAAATGGAACAAGATAGCAACTTGTTGGAAGTAACACATTTTGATGTGTGCAGTCCAATGAGTCTTTGAGGCATCTGATGAATATCGTTATGTTCTTACTTCACGAGATGATTCGAGTAGATGTTGAGTATATTTACTTGATGAAACACAAGTCTGAATTATTGAATGGTTCAAGTAATTTCAGAGTGAAGTTGAAGATCATCGTGACAAGAGGATAAAATGTCTATGATATGATCATAGAGATGAGTATCTGAGTTCTGAGCTTTGGCATAATTAAGACATTGTGGAAATTGTTTCACAATTAATACCGCTGGAACACCATAGTGTGATGGTGTGTCCGAACATCATAGTTGCACCCTATTGGATATGGTGCGTACCATGATGTCTCTTATCGAATTACCACTATCGTTCATGGGTTAGGCATTAGAGATAACCGCACTCACTTTAATAGGGCACCACGTAATTCCGTTGAGGCGACACCGTTTGAACAATGGTTTGGAGAAACCTAAGTTGTCGTTTCTTAAAAGTTTGGGGCTGCGACTCTTATGTGAAAAAGTTTCATGTTGATAAGCTCGAACCCAAAGCGGATAAAATGCATCTTCATAAGACACCCAAAACAATTGGGTATACCTCCTAATTCAGATCCGAAAGCAATAGGGATTGTTTCTTGAATCGGGTCCTTTCTCGAGGAAAAGTTTGTCTCGAAAAGTTGAGTGGGAGCATGGTGGAGACTTGATGAGGTTATTGTACCATCACTTCAACTAGTGTGTAGCAGGGCACATGAAGTTGTTCTGTGGCGTCTACACCAATTGAAGTAGAAGCTTATGATAGTGATCATGAAGTTTTGGATCAAGTCACTACCGTACCTTGTAGGGTGACAAGGATGCGTACTACTTCAGAGTGGTACAGTAATCCTGTCTTGAAGGTCATGTTGCTAGACAACAATGAACCTCGAGCTATGGAGAAGCGATGGTGGGCCCAAATTCCGACAAATGGTTAGAAGCCATGAAACGAGATAGGATTCATGTATCAGAACAAAGCATGGACTTTGGTGGACTTGCCCAATGATCGGCAAGCCATTGAGATAAATGGATCTTTAAGAAGAAGACGAACGTGGATGGTAATGTCACCATCTATGAAGCTCAACTTGTGGCGAAGAGTTTTTCACAAGTTCATGGAGTTGACTACGATGAGGTTTTCTCATCCGTAGCGATGATTAAGTCCGTCGGAATCATGTTAGCATTAGCTGCATTTATGAAATCTGGCGGATGGATGTCAAAACGAGTTTCCTTACCGTCTTAAGTAAGGAAAGGTTGTATGTGATACAATCGAAAGGTTTTGTCGATCCTAAGGATGCTAAAAGGTATGCTAGCTCTAGTGATCCTTCCATGGACCGGAGTAAGCATCTCGGAGTTGGAATATGCGCTTTGATGAGATGATCAAAGATTTTGGGTTTATACAAAGTTTATGAGAAACTTGTATTTCCAAAGAAGTGAGTGGGAGCGCTATAGAATCTCTGATGAATATATGTTGTTGACATATTGTTGATCAGAAATGATGTAGAATTTATAAAAAGCATATAGGTTTATTTGAAAAGTATTTTTCAAGGAAAACCTGGATTAAGCTACTTGAACATTGAGCATCAAGATCTATGAGGATAGATCAAAACCGCTTAATGGTACTTTCAAATGAGCATATACCTTGACATGATCTTGAAGGTGTTCAAGATGGATCGATCAAAGAAGGAGTTCTTGCGTGAGATGTAAGGTATGAAGTTAAGACTTAAAGCTCGACCACGACAGAATAGAGAGAAAGGACGAAGGGCGTCCCTATGCTTCGAGCGTAGGCTCTAGTATGCTATCTTTGTGTACCGCATCGGAAGTGTGCCTTGCCATGAGTCGATCAAGGGGGTACAAGAATGATCCAGAATGGATCATTGGACAACGATCAAAATTGTCCTTGGAGTAAATAAGGACATGTTTCTCGATTATGGAGGTGATAAAGAGTTCGGCGTAAAGGGTTACGTCGATGCAAGCTTTAACACCTATCCGAGTGACTCGAGTAGCAAACCGGATACGTATAGTGGAGCAACCATTTGGAATAGCTCCAAGTGGGCGTGAAAGCATCATTTACTGAATGACCTAGAGATTTGCGAAATCTGCACCCGTTGACTAAAACCTCTCTCACAAGCAAAACATGATCAAACCCCGAACTCATTGAGTCTTAATCACATGATGATGTGAACTAGTTTAATGACACTAGTAAACTCTTTGGATGTTGCTCACATGGCGATGTGACATGTGAATGTTAATCACATGACGATGTGAACTAGATTATTGACTCTAGTGCAAGTGGGAGACTGTTGGAAATATGCCCTAGAGACAAGAATAAATTAGTTATTATTATATTTCCTTGTTCATGATAATCGTTTATTATCCATGCTATAATTGTATTGATAGGAAACTCGGATACATGTGTGGGTACATAGACAACACCATGTCCCTAGTGAGCCTCTAGTTGACTAGCTCGTTGATCAACAGATGGTTACGGTTTCCTGACCATGGACATTAGATGTCGTTGATAACGGGATCACATCATTAGCAGAATGATGTGATGGACAAGACAATCCTAAGCCTAGCACAAAGATCGTAGTTCGTATGCTAAAGCTTTTCTAATGTCAAGTATCATTTCCTTAGACCATGAGATTGTGCAACTCCCGGATACCGTAGGAATGCTTTGGGTGTACCAAACGTCACAACGTAACTAGGTGGCTATAAAGGTGCACTACTGGTATCTGCGAAAGTATCTGTTGGGTTGGCACGAATCGAGGCTGGATTTGTCACTCGTAAACGGAGAGGTATCTCTGGCCCACTCGGTAGGACATCATCATAATGTGCACAATGTGACCAAGGGGTTGATCACGGGATTATGTGTTACGGAGCAGTATAGAGACTTGCGATAGCGAGATTGAACAAGGTATCGGTATACCGACGATCGAATCTCGGGCAAGTACAATACCGTTAGACAAAGGGAATTGTATACGGGATCGATTGAGTCCTTGACATCGTGGTTCATCCGATGAGATCATCGTGGAACATGTAGGAGCCAACATGGGTATCCAGATCCGCTGTTGGTTATTGACCGGAGAACGTCTAGGTCATGTCTACATGTCTCCCGAACCCGTAGGGTCTACACACTAAGGTTCGATGGCGCTAGGGTTATAAAGGAAGTTTGTATGTGGTTACGAATGTTGTTGAGTCCGGATGAGATCCCGGACGTCACGAGGAGTTTCGGAATGGTCCGGAGGTAAAGATTTATATATGGAAGTCCTATTTTGGCCATCGGAAAATGTTCGGGATTTTTCGGTATTATGCAGGGAAGGTTCTAGAAGGTTTGGAGTGGGGCCCACCTGCATGGGGGAACCACATGAACGTGGCTAGTGGGGTCAAGGCCCCACACCCCTGGTCAAGGCGCACCAAGATCCCACCTTAGAAGGAATAAGATCATATCCTGAAGGGATAAGATCAAGATCACTAAAAAAGGGGATAACAATCGGTGGGGAAGGAAATGATGGGATTTCTTTCCTCCCACCTTTGCCAAACGCCCCAATGGACTTGGAGGGCAAGAAACCAGCCCCCTCCACCCCTATATATAGTGGGGAGGCGCATGGGCGCTTACACGCCTCCTGGCGCAGCCCTCCCCTCTCCCAAGTACTCCTCCTCTCTCGCGGTGCTTGGCGAAGCCTGCAGGGATTGCCACGCTCCTCCATCACCACCACGCTGTCGAGCTGCTGCTGGACGGAGTCCTCCCCAACCTCTCCCTCTCACCTTGCTGGATCAAGGCATGGGAGGCGTCACCGGCTGTGTGCGTGTGTTGAATGCGGAGGTGCCGTCCGTTCGGCACTAGGATCTCCGGTGATTTGGATCACGACGAAGTCGACTCCTTCAACCCCGTTCTCTTGAGCGCTTCCTCTTAGTGATCTACAAGGGTATGTAGATGCACTCTCCTTCCCTTGTTGCTGGTTTCTCCATAGATAGATCTTGGTGACACGTGGGAAAATTTTGAATTTCTGCTCGTTCCCCAACAATGGTTGTCGCTTTATTGTATGAAATGCAAGCATACATAATTGCTTTACTTTATCACTAAGGGTACCGATAGTCGTAGAAGCAATAGATGGCGTAACGACAACGATGCTACGATGGAGATCAAGGTGTCACGCCGGTGACGATGGTGATCACGACGGTGCTTCAAAGATGGAATCACAAGCACAAGATGATGATGGCCATATCATATCACTTATATTGATTGCATGTGATGTTTATCCTTTATGCATCTTATCTTGCTTTGATTGACGGTAGCATTTTAAGATCATCTCTCACTAATTATCAAGAATTCTTCTCCCGAGTATGCACCGTTATGAAAGTTCTTCGTCTTTGAGACACCACGTGATGATCGGGTGTGATAGGCTCTACGTTCAAATACAGCGGGTGCAAAACAGTTGCACACGCGAATACTCAGGTCATACTTGACGAGCCTAGCATATCTGAGATATGGCCTCGGAACATGGAGACCGAAAGGTCGGCGTGAATCATATAGTAGATATGATCAACATAGTGATGTTCACCATTGAAACTACTCCATCTCACGTGATGATCGGACATGGTTTAGTTGATTTGGATCACGTGATCACTTAGATGACTAGAGATGTCTGTCTAAGTGGGAGTTCTTTAGTAATATGATTAATTGAACTTTAATTTATCATGAACTTAGTCTGGTAGTATTTTGCAAATTATGTTATAGATCAATAGCTCGCATTGTTGCTTTCATATGTTTATTTTGATATGTTCCTAGAGAAAACTGTGTTGAAAAATGTTAGTAGCAATAATGCAGATTGGATCCATGATCGAGGTTTATCCTCATTGCTGCATAGAAGAATTATGTCCTTAATGCACGCTAGGTGATAGACCTATTGCAGGAAGCGGATCTGGGGCGTTATGAGCGTTTGGCTAAGCTCAATATGATGACTACTTGATAGTTTAGTGCGCCATGCTTAACGGCTTAGAATCGGGACTTCAAGGATGTTTTGAGCGTCATGGACCATATGAGATGCTCCAGGAATTGAAGTTAATATTTCAAGCAAATACCGAGTTGAGAGATATGAAGTCTCCACAAGTTCTATAGCTAAAAGATGGAGGAGAATCGCTCAACTAGTGAGCACGAGCTCAGATTATGCAGGTACTTCAATCGCTTGAATCAAGTGGGAGTCAATCTTCCGGATAAGATAGTGATTGACGAATTCTCTAGCCACCATCACTAAAGTTACTAGAACTTCGTGATGAACTATAGTATGCAAGGGATGACGAAAATGATTCCCGAGCTCTTCGTGATGTTGAAATCGACGAAGGTAGAAATCAAGAAAGAGCCTCAAGTGTTGATGATTGACAAGACCACTAGTTTCAAGAAAAGGGCAAAGGAAAGAAAGGGAACTTCAAGTAGAATGAGAAGCAAGTTGTCACTCCAGAAGAAGCTCAAAGCTGGACCAAAGTCTGAAACTCGAGTGCTTACACTTGCAAAGGAAATGGTCCTTTGGAGCGGAAATGCCACAATATTTGGTGGATAAGAAGGATGGCAAAGTGAACAAGGGTATATTTGATATACAGGTGTTTGATGTGTGCCTTACTAGTGTTTATAGTAGCCCCGAGTATTTGATACTTGTTCGGTTGCTAAGATTAGTAACTCAAAATAGGAGTTCTGAATAAATAGAGACTAGTTGAAGGGAAGTGACGATGAGTGTTGGAAGTAGTTCCAAGATTGATATGATCATCATCACACACTCCCTATACTTTCGGGATTAGTGTTAAACCTAAATAAATGTTATTTGGCGTTTGCGTTGAGCATGACTATGATTTGATCATGTTTATTGCGTACGGTAATTCATTTGAAGTTAAAGAATAATTGGTATTCTGTTTACATGAATAAGACCTTCGATGGTTATACACCCAATGAAAATAGTTTGTTGGATCTCGATCATAGTGATACACATATTCATAATATTGATGCCAAAAGATGCAAAGTTAATAATGATAGTGCAACTTATTTGTGGCTAATCGCCGTTTGGGTCATATCGATTGTAAAGCGCATGAAGAAACTCCATAAAGATGGATTTTGGAATCACTTGGTTATGAATCATTTAATGCTTGCGAACCGTGCCTTTTGGGCAAGATGACTAAAACTCCGTTCTCGGAACAAAGGAACAAGCTCTTGACTTATTGGAAATAATACATACCGATGTATGCGATCCAATGAGTGTTGATGCTCGTGGCAAGTATTGTTATTTTTGACCTTCACAAGATGATTTGAGCATATATGGGTATATCTACTTGATGAAACATAAGTCTGAAATAGTTGAAAGGTTCAAAGAATTTCAGAGTGAAGTGGAAAAATCATCGTAACAAGAAAATAAAGTTTCTGCGATCTGATCGCGAGACGAATATTTGAGTTCTGAGTTTGGTCTTCAATTAAAACAATGTGGAATAGTTTCACAGCTCACGCCACCGAACACCACAACGTTATGGTGTGTCCGAACGTCGTAACCGCACTTTATTGGATATGGTGCGATCTATGATGTCTCTTATTGATTTACCATTGTCATTTTGGGGTTATGCATTAGAGACATCTGCATTCACGTTAAAAGGGCACCATCTAAATCCGTTGAGACGACACCATATGAACTGTGATTTAGGAAGAAACCCAAGTTGTCATTTCTTAAAGTTTGGGGCTATGATGCTTATGTGAAAAAGTTTCATCCTGATAAGCTCAAACCCAAATCGGAGAAGTGCGTATTCATCGAATACTCAAAGGAAACTGTTGGGTACACCTTCTATCACAGATCCGAAGGCAAGATATTCATTGCTAAAATGGATCCTTTCTAGAGAAGGAGTTTCTCTCGAAAGAAGTGAGTGGGAGGAAAGTAGAGCTTGATGAGGTAATTTGTACCTTCTCCCAAATTGGAAAATAGTTCATCACTGAAATCAGTTCGATGATTCCTACACCAATTAGTGAGGAAGCTAATGATGATGATCATGAAACTTCAGATCAAGTTACTACAGAACCTCGTAGGTCTTCCAAAGTACGCAGTCCGCACCGAGTGGTGCGGTAATCCTGTTCGAAAGTCATGTTACTAGACCATGATAAACCTACGAACTATGAGGAAGCGATGATGAGCCCAGATTCATGAAATGGCTGGAGGCCATGAAATCTGAGATAGGATCCATGTATGAGAACAAAGTGTGGACTTTGGTGGACTTGCCCGATCAGCAAGCCATAGAAAATAAATGGATCTTCAAGAGGAAGACGGACGTTGATAGTAGTGTTACTATCTACAAAGCTCGACTTGTCACAAAAAGGTTTTTCGACAAGTTCAAGGTGTTGAATACAATGAGATTTTCTCACTCGTATCGATGCTTAAGTCTGTCCGAATCATGTTAGCAATTGCCACATTTTATGAAATCTGGCAAATGGATGTCAAAACTGCATTCCTTAATGGATTTATTAAAGAAGAGTTGTATATGATGCAACCGAAGGTTTTGTCAATCCTAAAGATGCTAACAAAGTGTGCAAGCTCCAGCAATCCATCAATGGACTGGTGCAAGCATCTCGGAGTTGGAATATACGCTTTGATGAGTTGATCAAAGCATATGGTTTTATCTGAGACTTTTGGAAAGGCCTGTATTTACAAGAAAGTGAGTGGGAGCACTACAACATTTCGATAAGTATATGTGAATGACATATTGTTGATCGGAAATAATGTAGATTATTCGCAAAGCATAAAGGAGTGTTTGACAGAGTTTTTCCAAGAAAGACCTCGGTAAAGCTGCTTACATATTGAGCATCAAGATCTATAGAGATAGATCGAGGCGCTTGATAAGTTTTTCAATAAGTACATACCTTGACAAAGATTTTGAAGTAGTTCAAAATGGAACAGTCAAAGAAAGAGTTCTTGCACTGTGTTACAAGGTGTGAAATTGAGTAAGACTCAAAGCCCGACCACGGCGAGAAAATAGAAAAGAGAATGAAAGTCATTCCCTATGCCTCATCATAGGTTCTATAAAGTATGCTATGATATGTACCAGACCTATTGTATACCTTGCTCTGAATTTGGCAAGGGGTACAATAGTGATCTAGGAGTAGATCCTTTGGACATTGGTCAAGAATATCCTTAGTGAGGACTACGGAAATATTTCTCGATTGTGGAGGTGATAAAAGAGCCTATCGTAAAGAGTTACATCGGTGCAAGCTTTTACACGATCCAGATGACTCTAAGTCTCAATTTGGATACAAATTGAAAGTGGGAGCAATTAGCTAGAGTAGCTCCGCGCAGAGCATTGTAGAGATAGAATATTTGCAAAATACATACGGCTCTAAATGTGACAGACCCGTTGACTAAGCTTCTCTCACAAGCAAAAACATGATCATACCTTAGTACTCTTTGGGGGTTAATCACATAGCAATGTGAACTAGATTATTGACTCTAGTAAAACCCTTTGGGTGTTGATCACATGATGATGTGAACTATTGGTATTAATCACATATAGATGTGTATATTGATGTTAAATCACATGGTGATGTGAACTAAATTATTGACTCTAGTGCCAGTGGGAGACTGAAGGAAATATGCCCTAGAGGCAATAATAAGTTATTATTTATTTCCTTATTTCATGATAAATGTTTATTATTCATGCTAGAATTGTATTAACCGGAAACATAATACATGTGTGAATACATAGACAAAACATGGTGTCACTAGTATGCCTCTACTTGACTAGCTCGTGAATTAAAAATGGTTAAGTTTCCTAGCCATAGACATGTGTTGTCATTTGATTAACGGGATCACATCATTAGGAGAATGATGTGATTGACATGACCCGTTCCGTTAGCCTAGCACTTGATCGTTTAGTATGTTGCTATTGCTTTCTTCATGACTTATACATGTTCCTGTAACTATGAGACTATGCAACTCCGTTTACGGAGGAACACTTTGGTGCTACCAAACGTCACAACGTAATCGGGTGATTATAAAGGAGTACTACAGGTGTCTCCAAAGGTACATGTTGGGTTGGCGTATTTGAGATTAGGTTTTGTCACTCCGATTGTCGAAGAGGTATCTCTGGCCCTCTCGGTAATGCACATCACTATAAGCCTTGCAAGCAATGTAGCTAATGAGTTAGTTACGGAATGATGCATTACATAACGAGTAAAGAGACTTGCGATAACGAGATTGAACTAGGTATTGGATACCGACGATCGAATCTCGGGCAAGTAACATACCGATGACAAAGGGAACAACGTATGTTGTTATGCGGTTTGACCGATAAAGATCTTCGTAGAATATGTAGGAGCCAATATGAGCATCCAGGTTCCACTATTGGTTATTGACCGAGAATAGTTCTAGGTCATGTCTACATAGTTCTCGAACCCGTAGGGTCCGCACGCTTAACGTTACGATGACAGTTATATTATGAGTTTATAAGTTTTGATGTACCGAAGGAGTTCGGAGTCCCGGATGAGAACGGGGACACGACGAGGAGTCTCGAAATGGGCGAGACGTAAAGATCAATATATTGGACGACTATATTCGGAGTTCGGAAGGTTCCGAGTGATTCGGTATTTTCGGGTACCGGGAGTTACGGGAATACGAGGAAGAAGCAATGGGCCTCATGGGCCAAGTGGTGGAAGAGAGGAGGTAGGCCTGCGCGCCCCCTAGCCCAAACCGAATTGGACTAGGGGCCGGCCCCTTTCCTTCTTCTCCTCCCTCTCCTTCCTTCTCCTTCTCCTCCTTCCTTTCCTTCTCCTAGTAGGATTGGAAAGAGGGGAATCCTACTTGGAGTAGGATTGCCCCCTTGGTAGCGCCTCCTCCTCCTTGGCCAGCCCTCCTTCCTTGCTCCTTTATATCTGAGGCGGGGCACCCCATGACACACAAGTTGATCTCGGATCGTTCCTTACCCGTGTGCGGTGCCCCCTCCACCATATTCCACCTCGGTCATATCGTCATGAGTTTAGGCGAAGCTCTGCGCCAATAGAACATCATCATCATCACCACGCCGTCGTCTTGTGAAACTCATCCTGAAGCTTTGCTGGATCGGAGCCGGGATCGTCATCGAGCTGAATGTGTGCTGAACTCGGAGGTGTTATACGTTTGGTGCTTGGATCGGTCGGATCGTGAAGACGCGTCGACTACATCAACAGCGTTGTGCTAACGCTTCGCTTATGGTCTACGAGTGCGTGGACAACACTCTCCCTCTCGTTGCTATGCCATCACCATGATCTTGCGTGTGCGTAGGATTTTTTTGAAATTACTCGTTCCCCAACAGAAAGTTTGGCCACGCCATAACCCCTGACCTCCTTGCCTTGCCTTGGCCTGCAGCTCGACATCACGGCCGGCTGGGAGGGTAGTGCTTGTGGCGGATCGAGCTTTGGCGCCCTTAGCCCCTCATTGGCAATGGAAACTTGAGAAGGAACACGTACAGGCCGCAGCGGGGAAAGGCAGCTCACTCCCTCGGCCCTTGCCTGTGACGGCGGAGCACATATGGCGCAGGATTCTGACATGGGGTGGTGGACGGGGATGAAGGGAGTGACGGTGTCCTGGACTAGGGGGTACTCACCACGTCATCTCCCGATCAGTTGGATTGGGCCGAGGACCACCATGGCCGTATACTCATGGGCCAGTTCGGACAACTCCTGCCGCATACAAGGAAGACTCCACAAGACTTGGCGCCCAAGACAAGGACTCTCCTAAACCCTAGGCCTCCGGTGTCTTATATAAACCGAGGCCATGCTAGTTGATGTCTACTACACAACCTTCTTCTTGTAGACGTTGTTGGGCCCGCAAGTGCACAGGCTTGTAGGACGATGAGATAATTTCCTCAAGTGGATGACCTAAGGTTTATCAATTAGTGGGAGGTGTAGGATGAAGATGGTCTCTCTCAAGCAACCCCGCAACCAAATAACAAAGAGTCTCTTGTGTCCCCAACACACCCAGTACAATGGTAAATTGTATAGGTGCACTAGTTCGGTGAAGAGATGGCGATACAAGTGCAAAATAGATAGTAGATATAGGTTTTTGTAATCTGAAATAATAAAACAGCAAGGTAACTAATGATAAAAGTGGCGTAAACGGAATTGCAATGGTAGGAAACAAGGCCTACGGTTCATACTTTCACTAGTGCAAGTTCTCTCAACAATAATAACATAGATAGATCATATAACAAGCCCTCAACATGCAACAAAGAGTCACTCCAAAGCCACTAATAGCGGAGGACAAACATAGAGATTATGGTAGGGTGCGAAACCACCTCAAAGTTATTCTTTCGGATCGATCTATTCAAGAGTTCATACTAGAATAACACCTTAAGACACAAATCAACCAAAACCCTAATGTCACCTAGATACTCCATTGTCACCTCAAGTATCCGTGGGCATGATTATACGATAAGCATCACACAATCTCAGATTCATCCAACCAACACAAAGTACTTCAAAGAGTGCCCCAAAGTTTCTCCGGAGAGTCAAGAAAACGTGTGCCAACCCCTATGCATAGGTTCATGGGCGGAACCCGCAAGTTGGTCACCAAAACATACATCAAGTGGCACGTGATATCCCATTGTCACCACAGATAAACACGACAAGACATACATCAAGTGTTCTCAAAGTAAAGACTCAATCCGATAAGATAACTTCAAGAGGAAACTCAATTCATCACAAGAGAGTAGAGGGGAGAAACATCATAAGATCCAACTATAATAGCAAAGCTCGCGATACATCAAGATCGTGCCATAGAGAGAACACGAGAGAGAGAGAGATCAAACACATAGCTCTTGGTACATACCCTCAGCCCGGGGTGAACTACTCCTCCTCATCATGGAGAGTGCGGGATGATGAAGGCGGCCACCGGTGATGAGTTCCCCCTCCGGCGAGTCTTGAACGGACTCTGAGAGGTTTTGGTGGCTCTGAGGGCTTGCGGCGGCGAACTCCCAATCTATCTTGATTTCGATGGTTTTAGGTGCACGAGGGTTATATAGGCGAAAGAAATCGGTCGGGAGGTGCTCGAGGGGTCCACGAGACAGGGGGCATACGTGAAGGTGCCCCTATCTCTTGGGCTCCTTGGTATCTTCGACTTGATCTCCAAGCCTCGAGGATGATATTCTTCCAAAAATCACGATGCGAGCGTTTCATTCCGTTTGGACTCCGTTTGAAATTCCTTTTCTTGAAATCTGAAACCGCAATAAAACAGCAATATGGGCTGGGCCTCCGGTTAATAGGTTAGTCCCAAAAGTAATATAAAAGTGTATAATAAAGCCCGTAATCATTCAAAACACATAGTAATATAGCATGAATGCTTCATAAATTATAGATACGTTGGAGATGTATCAGCATCCCCAAGCTTAATTCCTACTCGTCCTCGAGTAGGTAAATGATAAAGAAAGAATCTATAATACTTAAATAGTTCATCCCCACTACATGATTTCTCTTGACATGCAGCCCGTCCACATCAGCAATTGCCACGTCAGAAAATCTTTGTAAAAAATAATAATCCTGTGATGCAATATCCCCCTTTTTCCATGTGTAGGCGTCCCTGGTCACCAAAGGGATTTCTCTTTTCGGCCTTCCATAACTGACAAACGAGTCTAGCGTTTTCCTCTTCTATGAACCACGATTTTACTCCCGATCATGAACCATAAAAATCCACCACCCGGCACCACGGCATCTCCATTCTTTCTCTCTCGATCCCTCGATCTTCATCTCCCAGCGTCCTTATCTGCTGACGGCACCGGCTACCTTGCGGCACCTCCTTCTCCCGCCTCTGTGTGCCTTGCCGCGGGGGGATGCCGACGACCTACCATTGCGGAGCGGACGCTGCCATGCCCTGCCCGGAGATGTGGCTGGCCATGCCGTGAATTCTCGCCATCGATTGTGTTGAAGGTGTGGGAGGAACCTCGGGCTCCAAATTTGAGGAGACATATTTGGATTTTTTTTATCTCTGCATCCTACTGTATTTCCTTTCAGTTAGTCTAGCGATGTGTGCCTATGCTGATTCATTTGGTGATAATATCCCGACAGCAGATTGGTTGCCAAAGCTCGACTTGCAACAGATCGCATCCACCATGGTAACCTCCAAAACTGGTGCCATGGAAGAAACCCTCCTCGGCGGCAGCGAGGCGCTGGACGAAGTATTCGGAGCTTGAGTGGCCGGTCTATTCAGATTAAGTGGGATGACGCAGTGGCGGACCACGGCAGGAGTCCCAATTTTTGAGACACCTTTGCCTCTTCCTCAGGTGGAGGTACACACTTTCATCTCGCCTAGAGTGACAAGTTTATATAACAGTTCATGTCTCTTACATCTTACATCAGTCTTCAGAAAAATACAACACTAAACTACTATCTCACTATATATGTTCTGGGAGCATGGAAGTATAGTTTGCTCATCTCATTGTATAATTATTATTACTTTCAGAGCGTGGACTATTGTTTTTCATGTTCGATTATACAGACTATACTTCGCTATGCACGACACCTCCAGATATTTGTGCATGCCTCAATGTGGATTTAACTAATCAACCCATTAACCTTTTGAGACTTGGATAGTTGTTACTTTGAGGAGCTTGCTTTCTGTATATATCTTGCCAAAGTGACACGCGTGAAAACCTCTGCCTGCTGGCCAACAATAAAAAGATCTGCCAAAGCATGTTCTCGACATTTATTTTATTGGAATCTTGAATTGATAGAAAAATATTACAGCTAATGTCCTCTCTATTTCTGATATTGAATAGTTATAAAGGAATCCGATCTCATTTCTCTGCTATGCTTATTTATACAAGCTTAGCATATTTGGACTACAACTGTTTTAACTGCAACAATACCCTTGAGGCATCAGCTCACACATGTTCTTTTATATATTTTTGATGGATTTTTTCAAAGTTCGTACTCTACTGTAGCTTTCTTATCAGGAACTAATTGTGGTTTTCTTTACAACTAGCAATTTTTATACAGCTCTGACATCTCCTTTGTTTGGGGTAGATTATCATCCCCTTCCACTATGATGTTACACATTATACTATTTGATCCATGTTGCCTTTGTTTACACTGGTCTAGTTTTCATAGCCAGACTATGGAGCTAGGTAACAAAGGACTTTCAGCTTTAGTTGAAACCCAACTCCTATGGATGCAAATTGCATGGTATTTTAGATCTATCCCTTTGGGTCACCAGCTAAGTCGAAGTATTTGTCATGCCGTTCATTCTTTAAATTTTTAACCAGCTGATCTAACATCACGTTTATTTGTGACATGCATATGGATGTATGAGTGCCAATCTTCCATTATCCAGATGTAACATTGACGATGAATGAATTAAACTGCTTCATTTGAAATATCAAACACAAACACAACTCTGGTTACATTTTTCATTGTTGGTCAACCCCTTTTGTTCGCCAACCATCATTGTATCATTTTAATTTATGCACAATCTATCTCTGTAGACGTTCATTCCATACATGCATGATTTCTTCTTGGCTTCCTTGGGCTCGAGCTGCCGCAAGTACGACCGACATGCACAGTATCGTTGCCACAACCTCCATTAACTCCACGTTATGACTACTGACCTCCGTTGCCTCCCATGGGCTCCACCCTTCCTTTTTAGTATTTCTTAGGGTGATGTAACTGTTGACATCTGGAGAATAATGCCACTGCTGAATTTGACTGATCCGAGTCCAATGGAGTTTATGCATGTGCACATATACATTGTTCCATGTCTTATCCGAGTCCAATGGAATTTATTCATGTGCACATATTCATTGTACCATTATAGTCATGTATCATTCTTCAATATTTTTGTCAAACAATCATTGTTTTATTGATCCTTTTAAGAGCCAATTTGACGAGTAAAACGCCAATTTTATGCAATATTTTCCACATCAACGCGCGGGGAATCATCTAGTTTATGAAGTGTGAATGCTAGAAGTTGCACAAGTTTGATCAATGATAATTTCAATCACCTTTTCTAGCATGATAATATGTCATAACAGTAGTTCATCTCATAAAACTTCTCATGATAAAGTAAGTGCAATTCACATGTCAAAGCATAGACCATAAACTTTCTTGAAAACTAACAAACTTCATTCTTAGTCATCAAACAATTGCAATTCATCTTATTTTCAGGAATAGCAAACCCCACACACTCAACTATCATATAGTCTTCTACAATTGCTAACACTCACGCAATACTAATGGTTATGGAGTTTCAATCGGACCTTGAGAAAGATAGGGGCCTATAGTGTTGCCTTCAACGTATTCACCTTTGGGTGATGTCAACAATAATATATATCAGGATCACCCCAACACAAAGTGCTTGCCAAAGGATAAAATGAAAAAGGGAAAGGTGAAGATCACCTTGACTCCTGCATAAAAGTAAAGACATAAAGTAAAAGATAGGCCCTTCAGAGAGGGAAGCAGAGGTTGTCATGCACTTTTAGGGTTGGGTGCACAAAATCTTAATGTGAATGAGCGTCACTTTATATTGCCACTTGTATATGGACCTTTATTATGCAGTCCATCTCTTTTATTGCTTCCATAACAAGAGATCGTATAAAGCTATTTTTTCACACCAAAATATCATACATATTTAGAGAGCAATTTTATTGCTTGCATCGATGACAACTTACTTGAAGGATCTTACTCAATCTATAGGTAGGTATGATGGACTCTCATGGAAAAACTGGGTTTAAGGATATTTGGAAGCACAAGTAGTATCTCTACTTGGTGCAAGGAATTTGGCTAGCATGAGGGGAAAGGCAAGCTCAACATGTTCGAATGATCCATGACAATATACTTTAACTGAGATGTCGGAAAACATAAACCATTACGTTGTCTTCCTTGTCCAACATCAACTCTTTAGCATGTCATACTTAATGAGTGCCCCCAACTATAAAAGATGTCTAGGATAGTATATTTATATGTGAAATCTCTCTTTCTTCAATATTCTTTCATGAATTGTTCAATGACCAATAAAATGCTTGCTAACCTTCAATAAATTTACAACCTCTACTTTTTAGATGTGAAGTCAATACTCCCCATGGGATAAGCAATTGGGGCATATATAATTTCAGATTTATGACATTCAACTCATTCAACAATTTACTCATAGAATATAAGTGAAGCACACAAGTAAATGACAAACTACTCCAAAAGATATAAGTGAAGAACAATGAGTAGCTAAATAATTATGTAGCTATAAGAAGACTCTCTCTCATTTAATAATTTTCAGATCTTGGTATTGTATTCAAACATCAAGCAAAACCAAATAAAATGACATTGCAAGGATAGCACAACTCATGTGAAGAAGCAAAAACTTAGGCTCAACCGATACTAACCGATAGTTGAAGAAGAAAGGTGGGATGCCTTGGGCATCCCCAAGCTTAGATGCTTGAGACTTCTTGAAATATTATCTTGGGGTGCCTTGGGCATCCCCAAGCTTGAACTTTTGTGTCTCTTTAATTCCTCTCATATCATGGTTTCTCTTTTTATCAAAAGCTTCATCCACACCAAACTCAACAAGAACTCGTGAGATAGGTTAGTATAAACCAATGCAAAACCTTATCATTTTCTGCTGTAAAAATCACAAAATTAATATTCAACATTTCATACTAAATGCCTCTGCATATTTAACACTCCTATCCTCAAATAGAATCATTAAACAAGCAAACATATGCAAACAATGCAACCATAACAGCAATCTGTCAAAACAGTATAGTCTGTAAAGAATGCAAGATTCATCATACTTCCCTAAATCCAAAAATTATGAAACAAAATTCCCACTGTAGTAAATTTATCAGAGCTCATTATTCAAAAGGTTTCAACATTATATCATTCTCTGACTTCTCTAGGGAATCTTTGCAACAGCGGTAAACTTTCTGTTTTCAAACAGCAACATGTATACTAGCAAAATAAGCATGGCAAAGGCTATCCTTAACTTTTTTTATTGAAAACAAAGATGCAAAACATTAATCTAAATAAGAGCAAGCAAATACTAACAAAATAAAATGACGCTCCAAGCAAAACACATATCATGTGGTGAATAAAATTATAGCTCCAAGTAAAGTTACCGATGAACGAAGACGAAAGAGGGGATGCCATCCGGGGCATCCCCAAGCTTAGGCTTTTGGCTATTCTTGAATATCTTGGGGTGCCTTGGGCATCCCCAAGCTTATGCTCTTGCCACTCTTTATTCCATAGTCCATCGAATCTTTACCCAAAACTTGAAAACTTCACAACACAAAACTCAACAGAAAACTCATAAGCTCCGTTAGTATTAGAAAATAAAACCACCACTTAGGTACTGTAATGAACTCATTCTAAATTCATATTGGTGTAATATCTACTGTACTCCAACTTATCTATGGTTCATACCCTTTGATACTACTTATAGATTCATCAAAATAAGCAAACAACATATAGAAAACAGAATCTGTCAAAAAGCAGAACAGTCTGTAGTAATCAGTATCAAGCGTATATACGGAACTCCAAAAATCCTACCAAATTAGTAAGTCCTAAGAAATTCGTATAATAATCCAGAGCAAAAACAATCATATCATAAGCACGTTTATGTGAATTAATAAAACTAATTTACTGGGTGCAAAAGTTTATGATTCTCAGCAGGATCAACACAACTATCACCGTAAGTTATCCTAAAGGTCTTACTTGACACTTTATTGAAACAAAAGCTATAAAACATGATTACTACAGTAGCATAATCATGTGGACACACAAAACAGTAAGGATAGATATTGGGTTGTCTCCCAACAAGCGCTTTTCTTTAATGCCTTTCTAGCTAGGCATGATGATGATAATGATGCTCACATAAATGATAAGAATTAAAACATAACGGGAGCATCATGAAGCATATGACTAGCACATTTAAGTCTAACCCTCTTCCTATGCATAGGAATTTTGTGAGCAAACAACTTATGGGAACAATAATCAACTAGCATAGGGAGGCAAAACAAGCATAACTTCAAGATTTTAAGCACATAGGGAGGAAACTTGACATTATTGCAATTCCTACAAGCATATGTTCCTCCCTCATAATAATTTTCAGTAGCATCATGAATGAATTCAACAATATAACCAGCACCTAAAGCATTCTTTTCATGATCTACTAGCATAGAAATTTTACTACTCTCACATAAGCAAAATTCTTCTCATTCGGAATAGTGGGAGTATCATAAGAGACTTGAACACTAAAATTGTTTCCACATTAAAAGAGTAATGTTCAGAAAAAGGGTAATCATAATCATAACAAGATTTATAAATATAATCATCACTACTTTTTATAGCATAAAATTCATCACAATAATCATCATAAGTAGCAACTTCGTTCTCATCATAATCGATTGAAACCTCTTCCAAGATAGTGGGATAACTAAATAAAGTTGACACTCTTCCAAATCCATTTTCGTATTCATCACAATAAAATTCAACATCCTCCAAAATAGTGGGATCACTACTTCCTAAATTTGACACTCTTCCAAACCCACTTTCATCAATATAATCATCATAAATAGGAGGCATGCTTTAATCATAATAAATTTGCTCATCAAAACTTGGGGGGAAAATATCATCTTCATCAAACATAGCTTCCCCAAGCTTGTGGCTTTGCATATCATTAGCATCATGGATATTCAAGGAATTCATACTAACAACATTGCAATCATGCTCATCATTCAAAGATTTAGTACCAAGCATTTTAATGCATTCTTCTTCTAGCACTTGAGCACAATTTTCCTTTCCATCATACTCACGAAAGATATTAAAAGATGAAGCGTATGAGACAAACTTCACTCCATTTTTTATAGTTTTTTTATAAACTAAACTAGTGATAAAACAAGAAGCAAAAAGATTCGATTGCAAGATCTAAAGATATACCTTCAAGCGCTAACCTCCCGGCAGCGGCGCTTTAAAAGAGCTTGATGTCTACTACACAACCTTCTTCTTGTAGACGTTGTTGGGCTGCGCAGTGCCGCAGGTTTGTAGGACAGTAGCAAATTTCCCTCAAGTGGATGACCTAAGGTTTATCAATCCGTGGGAGGCGTAGGATGAAGATGGTCTCTCTCAAGCAACCCTGCAACCAAATAACAAAGAATCTCTTGTGTCCCCAACACACCCAATACAATGGTAAATTGTATAGGTGCACTAGTTCGGCGAAGAGATGGTGATACAAGTGCAAAATAGATAGTAGATATAGGTTTTGTAATCTGAAATAATAAAAACAGCAAGGTAACTAATGATAAAAGTGAGCGTAAACGGTATTGCAATGATAGGAAACAAGGCCTAGGGTTCATACTATCACTAGTGCAAGTTCTCTCAACAATAATAACATAGATAGATCATATAACAAGCCCTCAACATGCAACAAAGAGTCACTCCAAAGCCACTAATAGCGGAGAACAAAGGTAGAGATTATGGTAGGGTGCAAGCCACCTCAAAGTTATTCTTTCGGATCGATCTATTCAAGAGTTCGTACTAGAATAACACCTTAAGACACAAATCAACCAAAACCTAATGTCACCTAGATACTCCATTATCACCTCAAGTATCCGTGGGCATGATTATCGATAAGCATCACACAATCTCAGATTCATCCAACCAACACAAAGTACTTCAAAGAGTGCCCCAAAGTTTCTACCGGAGAGTCAAGAAAACGTGTGCCAACCCCTATGCATAGGTTCATGGGCGGAACCCGCAAGTTGGTCACCAAAACATACATCAAGTGGCACGTGATATCCCATTGTCACCACAGATAAACACGACAAGACATACATCAAGTGTTCTCAAAGTAAAGACTCAATCCGATAAGATAACTTCAAGAGGGAAACTCAATTCATCACAAGAGAGTAGAGGGGGAGAAACATCATAAGATCCAACTATAATAGCAAAGCTCGCGATACATCAAGATCGTGCCATAGAGAACACGAGAGAGAGAGATCAAACACATAGCTCTTGGTACATACCCTCAGCCCCGAGGGTGAACTACTCCTCCTCGTCATGGATAGTGCCGGGATGATGAAGATGGCCACGGTGATGAGTTCCGCCTCGGCGAGTGCCGAGCGGACTCCGAGACGTTTTGGTGGCTCTGAGGCTTGCGGCGCGAACTCCCAATCTATCTTAATTTCGATGGTTTTAGGGCATTAGGGTTATATAGGCGAAAGAAGTCGGTCGGGGGTGCTCGAGGGTCCACAAGACAGGGGCGCGCCCTATAGGGGGCTATCTCCTTGGCTCCTCGAGTATCTTGATTTGATCTCCAAGCCTCGGGATGATATTCTTCCAAAAATCACGATGCGAAGGTTTCATTCCGTTTGGACTCCGTTTGAAATTCCTTTTCTTCGAAATACTGAAACCGGCAATAAAACAACAATATGGGCTGGGCCTCCGGTTAATAGGTTAGTCCCAAAAGTAATATAAAAGTGTATAATAAAGCCCGTAATCATTCAAAACACATAGTAATATAGCATGAATGCTTCATAAATTATAGATACGTTGGAGCGTATCACTAATCAATAGATAATCTCATATTCATTATTATCATCTCGTGGTAGACATATGTACTCTGTACTATCCGCATATGAATACAATCAAGAGCGGGGCGTGGGGTTTTACCTCCATCAAGAGGGCGAACACAGGTAAAATCCGTGTCCATGTTACCATCGCTCCAAGGCGCCTAGCTTAGGACCCTACTACAAGATCGCGGATATTGAACCGACATTGGTGCTTTCATTGAGAGCTGTTGGGCGATCGTCACGGATCGATGTTATGATCGGTATTATTTTTCGATAAGATCTGTTTCATGTCTTTTGCGAATTCTTGTTGTTGCGTTGTGCTATTGTGTTGCATGCGGATCGGGCATCATCGAGGAAATATTTAGCGGCGGCGGCGGTGTCCGCCAGTACGTCAGACCAAAGGTAGCGCCGCTACCTAGGTCAAGCGCGTATAAAAAAAAAGCAATCCGGCCAGCAGCGATCGAGCCGAGGTGCTCGGCCAGTCGAAGAGACCCAACATAGCTACTGTTTAGGCGAAACCATGCACATGGCCGGCAGGCCTTGAGGACAATGGCAGCACAGGGAGATTCGATCTTTTCTTTATCTCTTTACTCGTTATTTAACTAGGCGTGGAGGTAGTCTGTGCTTTTGACTAAGTAGTTTGTCTTTCATGCACTTTTCATACACTACAAGTAGTGGCCTACACCTCTTGCATATGAACACACACACACAGATATATATATATATATATATATATATATATATATATATATATATATATATATATATATATATATATATATATATATATATATATACGGCTGCGCTATACTAAGCGTGGCGCAGATCTCTAATAATGCGCTCCGCCCATGTCGCGGCACACCGTTCGCCAAGTCGCACATGCCTGCTGGCTTCATCACTATTTTCTTCCACCTGCTAGTAAAGTGCTATGAAAAATATAGTAACAGTATTAATTTGGTTAGTAGCGCACTGGTTCATGCCCGTCACCGTTCGGGTTCTCTGTCGTAACATAATTAGTAGTTGCATCTTGCATGTATGTGCTAGTAATGAAACACGGGGAAACATAATAATAGCATTAACTGGATTACTATCTGGCCAACGTCAGGTTAATAAACTGGATTGGTTGTCTGGTCACCATTTTCTTTTTCTTATTTTAGAGACAAGCGTATTCAATGATAACTGGTTTATGATGGCTATACCTCTAGTAATTGGGTTACTAGTTTAAGCCACTGAATTAGAAAGAAAACGCATGTGCATATCCTCTAGTAATAGTGTTACTATTGAGTTTAAGCCATCTGTTTGTAGCTCCCAAATAACATCGACCACAAAGTGATATTACTTAAACTTTACTACACGGCAATGGGTTTACTATTGGGCTGTTTACATTTACTACATGGTAATTGGTTTACTACATATTGCTCTCTTTTACTACCAAAGTGATGGACGTGTAGTTGCTTCTAGGGTGGGTTTAGGCGTATGCCAGTTTGGTTCAATTTGCTGGTGCGGTTGGTGGTCGGAGCGCAGAATAAGACATTCTGCGCTCAGGCTCGTTTTAGCGTACCTATATATATATATATATATATATATATATATATATATATATATATATATATATATATATATATATATATATATATATATATATATATATATATATATATATATATATAATCAAAGTATGCTAACTATCCCTAATTGGGAGCGTGATTTTATCCATGAGTCGTGAAAACTACCCGCACGATACATCGATCCTACTCTGTGTACTGCGATTAAATCACGGCGTCAGTGCAACACCTTGACGTCCTAGTCTCTTAAACTGCTATATATATATATATATATATATATATATATATATATATATATATATATATATATATATATATATATATATATATATATATATATATATATATATATATATATATAATCAAAGTATGCTAACTATCCCCAATTGGGAGCGTGGATTTTTATCCATGGTCGGCGAAAACTACCCGCACGATATATCCTACTCTGTGTACTGCGATTCGTCACGACGTCAGTGCAACACCTCGACGTCCTAGTCTCTTAAACTGCGGCCTACGTCGGCATCTGTGCACTGCCGATGAGGCGCGCGGAGATGGTACTGCGGAGCAATGCACCGGAAACGACAAGAGTTTCAACTCTGCAGATGAGCTCAGGGAGATTTCTTGTCCCTTTTTAAATCCAACAATTTCTTATTACCTTTTTGTTCAAACGGTGCTGCAATCAACTAGTGTTACTGGTTGTGCACGTCCATCAAGGTTTGACTGATGCAGCATGATGATTCACCTAGTCACCTCTCATACGTGAAACTACATAGCTTTTCGGGGCAGTTCTGCTACTCTGATGGTTGTGCCCAGATCAGGTTTATTTTTCCTGACTATTCGTTTATCACATGAAATTATTACACACAGAATATTTTCTGTCCGTCTGTACTGCATTATTTTTTGCAGAGATATTTTGTTGACGCTTATACATGTGTTTTCCGTCTGCATCAATCGGGCGAGCCGACCTATGCGTCAGAACCTTCGTCAGACCAACCTTCACGTTCGGATCGGTCGTTCCGTATATTGGTCGGCCCGACGAAGTCTGGAGTCACTCCGCCCAGGACATCCCACGTGCATAATTACCTCATCCGCAGTTCGGATGTTATCGGATAAATCATCATGTGCAATTGTTCTAATTATTCATGATGCGCCTATTAATAATATTTCAAAGAGTATTTTCTGCTCGTCAGCGATTTTTGGTGCGCCAGGTTTTGAAATCGGGTCTACACTGCGGCCGCCACTTCAGGGCGATCCAATACGCTGTTGCTGCCCTGCGTGCATTGCGTCCATAACTCGGGTGACAGTGCTTAAGTTAATTAAGTGGAAGAACCTTCTTTTAATTAAAAAAGGGGTATATTATTATTATCATTACTTGTTATTACTTTTGTCTTGCACTATTTTATGTGTGCAAGTAAATGATTTGGGTCGGGCAGCGTTGTCACCGCGCCGTACCGACGTGGTAGTCTCGCCTCTGGCATGGGGGCTCCGTCGTCACATTATTGACCTGCTCCGTCACCTTGGCTAGACCGGGGGCTTTGCCATCGCCTCATTAACCCCCTTCGAGGACTTCGGCGTCACACTGCCGACCTACTTTGTCCAATGGCTGGACAAGGGGCTTCGTCTCGACGCATCTGCCAGATAGTGCTATCACTTCATCACCCAGAAATATTCGCTCGAGCAGTTCGAAACCGGCTTGGGGCTGGGACCTCGGCTAGACCGAACACTACGCACCATGTAGGATCCTTCAGAGATCAATGGACGTCTTCATCCCACCACAGGCCTGGACTGTGTCATCAACGCCTAGCACACTAACCAGCTAAGTCGCTTTTATGCTCAATTGGTTTTAAATTATGTTCGGTTTGACCAAGTGTTGTATCTTTTTTTTTGCCAAAAAGTTGTTTGTGAAAAACCTTCCTTGTCAAAACTTTGTTTGTGACCCGCAAATTCAAATACCCCGTTTACTTGGGGGCTTCCTTTATGAAGTCTTTCCTTTTGCAAATGATTATACTTATGCGGCCGTTCCTTGTTAGTGTATTGCGCCACAATATGCACCATGTTGACTTAAGCGATTTGCAAGCTAGGTTGCCTTGCTCTGTGTTTGCCCCACGTTCCCGATTGTTCGGCTAGGGAGTAAAGGAGCACCTCTGCGATTATCCTGTTGGGTCCTCCGAGCTCGACCTCGAGGTGGGTGATGCAAAGCTAAGCGCTCTTATTGTTTTCAATTATGGTCAGACACACAACGGAACTCATGAGCACGAAGAATCTATTGCACAAGTCTCATAGCAGCAATGAGCAACGAAGAAAGGTATCGGTAGGGGTACTATTTTCTTGAAGATGCTTCTTACACTTCGTTAGTAATATAGCATAAGTTCCCGGCGCGATTTATGCATTACTGACCTTATGGCCCGATTGCTGGTTATCGGAAACACCGTCGATATTCTCGGCAATTGGAGTACATAACACTTTTCGCCCTTGGCGAAGAGGAGAAGCCAACGGTCGGTTAAGACACGTTTAAAGTTCGGGTGAACACAGATATGATATAAGTACTTGGTACATACAATCATTATACATAAAATTCTTTTACCCAGTCACTCGGGGCTCTTAAATTTATGTGAGCTGTTTTATAATAAGTATTCTTCTTCTTAGTCGTTGCAAAGTCTTTTTTTCTATCACTCCTTTTTTTCGCGCAGTGTGTGGTCAATAGCCGGGAGCCTAATTTCTCTCTCAAAGCCGCTAAAGTTTTCTAAACGGCCTAACGAGAAGTACTCCGCCTTGGGATAGGAGGTTGAGGGCGTGGGTGACCCGCTTGAAGTCTTGAGATAGGGTGTGTCATGTTAAAACACGACAAAAGCACAATCTTTTTCTAAGACCATTTTTCGATTGGCACGGACAATTGATCTAGTTCGGACGCCAAGTTTTTCTTGGCGTTTTTGGTTTTCCAATCCTATGGCACTTTTCAACTATTTGTGTGTTTTCCGCATAAGTCTCGCGATCTGTGCCGGACACCTTTAGAGATTCGCAAAACTCTCGGATATTGCTATATATGCATCAATTTGAATTGTGTCTTGATCAATAATTGGGTTGCCGGCTTCGTGCTTGCCTCCTACGTTCCGCTTTGTTCAGCTAGGTGTGCAAAGGAGAACCACTTGTGATTGTGCTTCAGTGCATGGTTAAGCACCTCGATGGAAAAAGCCAAACCGATCGTCACACTAAGCGTAAACTGGTCAGCGGTCCGATGGTCGTATTAAATATTGGTCGTTCATAACATTAGCGAAGTGTTTACGGGTTGACCTCGGCTGTCGCCGAACACTAACCGGGGCTACTTGCTGGCCTCCCAACTTTAAGCTCCTATGACTAAGCGAAATTTATAAAGCCCGCATATCGATTGCCTCGTTCCGCCAACACAGCCGCCTTGAGCGCAAGACATCGGCTAAGGGTTGTTTTGTTATTGCGAAACACCTGCATAGCATCTACAAGGGGTAGAAGCCGACGATGGGCCACTTTCGATTATAAGCGGTCGCAGCGGAGGTAAAATTTGGGTTCATTTAGACCACGAGTTTGGAAGCTTTCCCCGAACTAAATCCTCAGTACTTTCCTCCCACATTGATCGGAGCTGAGGTTTCATGATCATGCTTAGCATGACAACCCAAAGAAAGAAACTGATAGCGGGGTTATTTTCTTTGGAAGATGTTTCTTACATTATAAAGTAATATAACATATCTCTCCGCGTACCTTTGTTTATAAAACCGTATGACCAGATTGCCTTGTTTGTCGTAAATCTTTGCCCTTGTCAAGGCTTTATAAAGTGGTACAAACACTCCCCGGCTACTGGCCGAGGAGGTTGAAGCTGATGGTCGGTCAACAAAGTTTTTGTACAATGCGGATTCGAGTATTAATAATGTAGAGTACTTGGGTACGTAGAATCATTAGACATAATTTGTGATTTTACTTAGGACATCGATCCTTAATTGACCACCCGTGCCCACATTAAGGCTCGGGGCTCTTGGGCTTCGTGCTTACCATTTACAAATATTAAAGGGTACATCGATCCCCGATCGGTGTTGCCACCCGACCGGTGTCTCGGGCTCTTGCATTGATAATCCAATGCGAGAAAATTTAAAGTGCAATATAGTTTTCGAGGAGATTATTATCCTCGGGTTGGTCGGCCGCACCCAACTTTGAGTCTCGAGGATTTTGCACACCGTGTTTCTATTCTAAGTATGTTCTTGAGTGGGAATTGATCCTCGGGCTGATTTTATGAATCGACACGAGTCTCGAGAACTCTTGGGGTCGGCGGTTTGATTTTTCCTTGAGTGCATCCGGATATTAGGCCAACACGCACCTTGAGGGCTCTCGCTATACATCTCGTGAGAGATTACATTGCATAATTGAATTAAATTCATAAAAATCAGCCCATGGCCGAGGTGGTGCACCACCTCGGATCTGATCTGACGTTGGTGCTCGTCTACAATAGACACCGGGCGATCTGCATAAAGCTCGGGCGCTAGTGGGCGGGCTCCGTGAGGGCATTTCCGGCATTAAGCTCGGCTAAACTCCTTCAACTTTTTGAACGGGGTGATCTATGACACCTTGGATATAGTCCGACATTGGAGCTTGGACATAGTCCGCGTTGGAGCTCGGATGCGATTCAGCGTTGGAGCTCGGTACTGTAACAATACTCCTCGGATCTGATCCGCGGTGGAGCTCGGATCTGATCCGCGGTGGAGCTCGGATACATTCGGCGGTAGAGCTCGGATACATTCCGGCATTGGAGCTCGAAGCGGTCCGGCGTTGGTGCTCGGTGCAAAGATACCTCAAATGCAGTCCGGCGTTGGAGCTTGGATGCAAGAGGACACTTGCCGCCGGAACAACTCCAAACCCGAGGTGTGGCATAAAAATAACAAGGCATTGATAAAGGCGAAAACTTAAAGGGCTAGTCGGATACGGCGTGTAAACTCTTTGGATGCACTTCGCGATCCTCAAGATCGAAGATGAGAAGATTTGTTGAACCAGTTTTCAAGACCGACGGCCAAGATGAAGAGCGATTCGGAAGAATCGAGGCGTCCCCAACGAAGACCGAGTTCGGGGACTCTTGGCGGTGTCCGGACTAGGGGTACTCACCACGTCGTCTCCCGATCGGTTGGATTGGGCGAGACCCCCATGGCCGTATACTCATGGACCGATTCGACAACTCTGCCGCATACAAGAAAGACTTCACAAGACTTGGCGCCCAAGACAAGGACTCTCCTAAACCCTAGGCCTCCGGTGTCTTATATAAACCGAGGCCATGCTAGTCAATAGACAATCTCATATTCATTATTATCATCTCGTGGTAGACATATGTACTCTGTACTATCCCCATATGAATACAATCAAGAGCGGGGCGTAGGGTTTTACCTCCATCAAGAGGGCCGAACACAGGTAAAATCCGTGTCCATGTTACCATCGCTCCAAGGCGCCTAGCTTAGGACCCTACTACGAGATACACCGGATATTGAACCGACGGGGAGGTAGGGAGGAGCAGGTCCTTCTCCTAGGATTTTTTTGAGAGCACCTACTCCTAGCAAGTTGGAAGGAGATAAGGAGGCGTGGGATAGAGACGGGGAGAAGGAGCCACAGCCGCGACGGCTCGGTGTAAAGTTGGGACGTCCATGCGCTAGATTGGAACCTGACGGCCGTGCGCGCATTAGTCTTCTTTATTATTATTTTGTTCCACAAAGGTGGTCAAGCAGTGCAAGTGTTATATGACGATGGTTCCTTTATCTGCATCGATCGATCACTAAACCCAAGCTCAAGACGGAAAATGTTTTATTTGCAGAAACAAAAAAGGCCGTACAAAATGATCAAAGGGTGCTGAAACTCTAACCAAAACTTTATATATGGTATACGCGGTTCTATTCTGTATTTAAACGAAATAGCTGAAAAGTGCAATAGAAAAGACAGATGAGCTAACATCGGCTCACGGGGGAGCTCCTATTCGGCGCGTTCTACGTCGGAAGCGAACCGGCGCCTACTGGCAGCGCCAAGTGGGCCGCCCCACAGTAAACAGTCTCCGGAAAAAAGAACACAAAAATACGGTATAACCACGTCTCGAACTCACGCCGCTGCGCGACAGTATTTTTCACCTAACCACTACACCATAAGATGACTAGTGTTAGAAATCAAACATGGACTCCATAAGAAGCATAACAGACGCGCTACTTATACAGTTTACTTTATTACTTGAATTTTCGAATTTCTTAAATATTGTATGTTTTACTTTATAGCTTGAACAAAAGTTCATTAAATTTGAAAATAACATAATCAAATTTGAAAAAAGTTCATAGATTTTGAAAAAAATCATCAAATTTGGAAAAAGTTCATCAATTTTGAAAAGAGTTCATCCCGTTTTTGAATAAAAGTTCATCGCATTTGAAAAAAGGTTCACAAATTTGAAAAAAAGTTCATCGGATTTGAGAAAAGTTCATCGAATTTAGAAAAAAAATCATCGATTTTGAAAAGAGTTCATCAGATTTGAAAAAAAGTTCATCAATTTTTGAAAACAGTCCATCAAATTTTAAAAAGTTCATCAGATTTGAAAAATTTCATTGAATTTTGAAAAAAAGTTCATCGATTTTGAAAACAGTTCATCAGATTCAATAAAAGTTCATTGAATTTGAAAAAAAAAGTTCAAAAATCTAAAAAAAGTTCATCGATTTGAAAAAAAAAAGTTCATCAAACTCGAAAGAAGAAAAAGGAAAAACAGAAAAAGGAAAACAGAAAACGAAAAAGGGAAAAAGAAAAACAGAAAAAGGAAAGAGGTAAAAGAAAGTAAAAGTTCATCCTACACAAATAAGGTGTGTTGGCGTGCTGGTTGCACCTGCTTGATACTACGTGCGCGAGGTACTTTGTTTGAATCACAACTAACGCAGGTCTTTTTGCTGATTAAAACAGGGAAGAAAAAAAGCTATTGGGCCGGCCCATCGCGCGAGCGCTGCAGGCGCCGGTTCGCATAGCGGGCATATCGCCAAGTAGGAAATCCCGGCTCACGGACACTCAAACCCCCGGCGGGTCTGTGTGCAGGCCTCCTTTCTCATACGGCGGCTGGGCAACCGCCTTGTTGGCTGTGTGTACTACACGATGGCCCTGGCCTTCCCCCAAGCCGCCACCCATACAAATGACGGCGCATGTGGAGCACAAAATGGCTGCAGGCAGTGCAGCCCATTTTGCACCTATTTGAGTTTTAAATATATTTGTAGAAAGTATGTAAATTACAATCTCAGATTCCCTCAATAAAATGTAAATTATAATCTAAGTAATAAAAAATAACGTCTGATTACAATATCAGATTCCCTCAATAAAATGTTTTATTTGGCTAATATGGATAATAGACTTCTATGTACTAATGGCGGCGCATGTGGAGCACAAAATCGCTGCAGGCAGTGCAGCCCATTTTGCACCTATTTGAGTTTTCAATATATTTGTAGAAAGTATGTAAATTACAATCTCATATTCCTCAATAAAATGTAAATTATAATCTAAGTAATAAAAAATAACGTTTGATTACAATCTCAGATTCCTTCAATAAAATGTAAATTATAATCTAAGTAATAAAAATAATGTCTGAAATTTTTGTACATATTTTATATGAAAATGAAATAAATTATTTTTACAAATTGTTCACGTAAAACTTAAAAATAGGAATATATTTAAAATAATATTTATGAAATATAGAAAATGTTTGTATAATTTCAAATAATATAAACATGTATAAAATTATTTCAGTTATACAAACATTTCCATAATTGTACACACGTTCTGCATAGTTCAATATTTGCATATTTAAAATATTCATAATTTCAAATTTAAATTATTCATAAGAATATTTTTTATAATTTAAATATAATCTGTGAGAGTATAATAATTATGTATCCATTAAATTATATTTAATAAGTTATTTTAAATTTATCAATGTCTTTATTAAGTAAACATATTTATATAATACAGCGATATATATTTCTGTATTTTTATTTACGAATAATATTTTTTATAAATAATATTTATATCACACAGATATTATAACATAATTTTTATTAATCACATTTTATAAATAAATTTGAAAAACTAACAGGTGCAAATGGGCCGCACTTCTGCAGCCCCTATAATTTGCGCAGGAGCCGTTTCTCACTGGATTGCACCACCTGTGGGGATGATAAAATCAATGTTGATGCTGCGGTTGGCGAACACAGGAGCAGTCGGAGCGATATGTCGAGACCGGGATGGATTCTTCTTGGGCGCTTGACGGTGGGGTTCCCCAACTTATCGAGACCAGTACCCTCGAGGCGTTGGCCATCGGGGAGGCAATGGCGCTAGCAAAAGACCTCTATGTCGAAAGATCCAAATTGCTTGGACTGCAAGGTGGCGATGGCGATATTCATCAACACTTCAAAGGAAGCTACGGTGCAGTAGTGCATGAAATAATAAATCTCAAGTCTAGTTTTGATACTTGTAATATCGTTCATGAATTTAGGAGCTCGAATGTCGAGGCTCACAAGCTTGCAAAGCACGCTCTATCTCTTGGAGTTGGCGCCATGTTTGGTTAGGCCAACCTAACGATCTTGATTTCGTCCCTGTAAACGTTGTGACGACTTAATAAAGCTTTGCAGTTTGTCTAAAAAAACATATAACGTCGCTTTCCTTGTTGAACAATCAAACGCAATGGGTGAAGTGGCTAGCCCGATTTTATCTTGGTTGTTGGTCATAAGTTGACGAAATCACTAATTAAGTAATACTCCTTGCCGAGATTACTCCAATTTTCATTACGACAAGTGGCGCTGCGCCCATCCACTGTCGCAACATGTGAGTTTTCTCTTTTTTCGTAGATCCGTTTATTCAAAACGTTTTATTTCTTAAACCGTGCGTCCAAATTTCGAACCGCTTTCGCCGTTGGATTCGTCGCGTCGAGATCTTCAAAACAAGATCACATGTTGATAGGTTTTGACGAACTTTTTTTTCAAGAAAAAACAGGACGAAAAAAACCGACAAAAGAACCGAACCGGGAACACGGTTTTTTTCCTTTCCGAAAGAGGCACACCCGTACCTCTGATAAATCACAATCGTGCCTCTCGCGGAAGCAAAACCGTGCTTCTCACGAAAGAAAAAAAGACAGAAAACGCGCTTTTTTTCCTTTCCGAAAGAGGCACGCCTGTGCCTCTCGCAGAATCAAATCCGTGCCTCTCGCTAAAGAAAAAAAAAACGCGTTTTTTCCTTTCCGTAAGAGGCGCGCCCGTCTCTCACGGAGGCACAACCGTGCCTCTCGCGAAAGCAAAACTACGCCTCTCGCGGAAGAAAAAAAAAAAAAAAGCGCGTTTTCCCGTTCGAAAGAGGCACGCCCGTGCCTCTCGCGAAAGCAAAACCGTGCCTCTCGCGAAAAAAACAGAAAACTTGTTTTTTCCGTTTCCAAGAGGCACGGCCGTGCCTCTCGCGAAAGCACAACTGCGCCTCTCCCGAAACAAAACCGTGACTTTCGCGAAAAATCGTTTTTGCGAAAAATTTATTTTTTTTTCGAATTTATTTTTTGTCAAAAGTTAGGGAAGACGGTGGAAAACCAAAACGTCAAAAACAAAAAACCATTTAAAAAGCCAAAGCGTGCGAAAAATAAAAAATCTGAGGAAGCTCGAGCGCGACACGTGGCGAATGGTGAGAGCGCGCCAAGTGGCGGTGATCGTTGCGAGGCTCCCGAAGGAGTGCTCGTTAATTAGTTGCTCCCGTAAGTTGGCGGGACCCACCCACTGGTCATAGAGTTGAAAAAATATGTCACCTCTCCAAGGTAGGGGTTTTTGTAAAAAAAGAAGAAGATATTTCGAGGGCCCGTTCTCTCGGGTCCAGTGGTTGACAGCGGTCCCCACGTGCCTAGTCAGCGTCGATTCCGTGTAGAAATGAGATAAGCACTGTATTTGCACGCCAAAGCCAAGTTTTTGCACCACTTCAATGTACACCATAATTTCTAGCACCAAAGTGATCGTTTACGCCAAGTTCTAGCACCACCAGTGTAATTGACTCTTTTGTGGGGCAGCGAGGGGTGTAGCCACGGGTGGTTGAGTTCGCTCTCTATTGTTGGCAGTGGTGACACCCAAATTCGGATCTGAAGGCTTATGCTCGTCGCGGTTTTCCTAGATGCCTCGTGGTGGCACGGATGAGCTGCCAAGCGAAAGCTCCATGCTTTGGCACCGATGGCGGCGACGCCCACATGTGTCGCTCTTCTCTTTAGTACGTTGTTGTGGTTCTCCTCTTGTGCCAGAATTCAAGGTGAATACCCTTTTGTGTGTCTTTGACTTAGGAGCGGCGATGCTTCGCGTCGTCTCCTTCTTGAAATCGTTGCCGTGAAGCTAGGTGTCATGGGGAGGGGGGAGGTGTCGTGGTGTTGTATTCAGTTATCCGACTATCTCCAGATGTGCTTTATACGAGGGCATCCTCGCTAGCTTGTATTGTCTGGTTTTGCTTCATACTCACTCCGTCCCATAATTCTTGTCTTAGATTCGTCTAGATACGGATGTATCAAGAGACAAGAATATTAGGATGGAAGGAGTATATAATAATAATAATGCGCCGATTCCTCCCGTTTCACAAATGCCAAGTAATATGCGGCGGTGACTGCATTTTTTCTTTGGCTTCAGAACTTCAGTTACATTTCTTCACATAAAGCTTATGTGGTTCAGAACTTCAGTTTCAGCCGTCCAGGGACTGATTCAGAGAGATCGGCAAACACGTAGAAGTAGAAAGTTTGGCCACGCCATAACCCCTAACCTCCTTGCCTTGCCCTGGCCTGCAGCTCGACATCACGGCCGACCGGGAGGTGTAGCGGCGGCGGATCGAGCTTTGACGCCTCGGCCCCTTGCGGCAATGGAGACGGAGAAGGAACACGTCTTGGCCGCAGCGGGAATGGCAGGTCAATCCTCGGCCCTCGCTTTGTGGGCGGAGCACATATGGCGCAGGATTCTGACGTGTGAGGGTGGCGGCCGGGGATGAAGGGAGACAGGGAGGAGCAGGGTCCTAGAAAGTTGGAAGAAGATAAGGAGGCGTGGGATAGAGACGAGGAGAAGGAGCCGACGGCTCGGTGTGTAAAGTTAGGGCGACCATGCGCTAGACCGGAACCTGATAGACGTGCACGCATAGTCTTTTTTCTTATGTTTTGTTTCTTTTTTGAGGATATTATATTTTGTTTTCACAAAGGTGGCCAAGCAGTGCAAATATTCTACGTATGATGGTTCCTTCATCTGCATCGATGGATCACCTAACCACAATCTTAAGACGGACCATGTTTTATAAGTATATATTATAGGAACAAAAAAAAGCCGTACAAAATGATCAAAGGGTGCTGAAACACTAACCAAAACTTTATACTCCTTCCGTTCCTAAATACTCCCTCCGTTCCTAAATATTTGCCTTTCTAGAGATTTAAATAAGTGACAAAAAACGGAGCAAAATGCATGAATCTACACTTTAAAATATGTCTATATACATCCATATGTGATAGTTCATTTGAAATATCTAAAAAGACAAATATTTAGGAACGGAGTAGTATAAGTCTGTTTAGAGATTCCACTACAAATTACATAGGATGTATGTAGACGTAGTTCAGAGTGTAGATTCACTCATTTTGCCTCGAATGTAGTCCATAGTAGAATCTCTAAAAAAAAAACTTATATTTAGACACGGAAGGAGTATACACGTACACGGTTCCATTTTTTATTTAAACGGAATATCTGAAAAGTGCAAAAGAAAGGACGGATGCATGAGCTAACATCGGCTCACGCACATTCAGACCCCCGGTGGGCAACCGCCTCGTGGGCTGTGTGTGCTACACGATGGCCCTGGCCCTCCCCCAAGCCGCCGCCCATGCAAATTCCGGCATAGCTCGACGACGGGCTCGCCGGAGAAGGCCTCGCCGCCCAACGCTCGCGCCGAGCTTGGCGTGAGGAGGATCAGCGCCGTGACGACCATCAAGATCACCGCCGAAACGAACTTCGATCGCCGCATCGTCGTCGAACTAATGTGCTTTGCAACTTAGCAACAGAGTTGTTTGTGATAGAGATCGGCACATATAGAGGTAGAGGCCCTCGCGGATGTATAAATAGGGAGAGATCGGCTGCTGCGTTTGTTTGAACGCTAGCCACAGCGCGCGCGTGTTGCATGTATACGTACGCACGCTCGTTACGTGTGCGGCTGAGGAGGGCCAACGCGGATGTTGCTCCAGCCGTAAATCTCTGATGCTGAATCACTCCATCCAACGGCCGGGCGAGCGTACACGAGGGTCGGCCAGCGAGACCGCAAGCTGGAATACGTACGCGGTATGCACTCTGAGAAGACGTATATACATGAAGAATTGTTTAGTTTCCCTTTTCCATTGGCATTTAATACGGGCTGTTGGGAGGGATATCTGGACCGTGAGATAGAAATAGAATCAACGGAGGGAAAATGGTCTGACGATTGAGCGAATTCAGACGTCTGTCGTAAAGTGTTTCCCATACATGAATGCATCGTAGCTAGCCAGTTTGACTTAACTAGATTAATATATACGTTGCGAACCAATCTGTGGTTGGATGGTCGAGGTGCCATCCCAGCCACCGTGGTTAAGTCACGGTGTTTGCATTTATTTCTGGATTTATTTGAATTTTCGACGATCGTATTCGATGGGAAGAGGCGTTCCGTCGACGACGAGTGCTCTGATGACTTGGCATATTTCAAGATGATATCTTGCTCGATCTTTCGAAGATGCTCATAGGGGTGGGATGTGCATGTGTGCGTTCATATGGGATGAGTGTATGCGGCGTGTATATGAAATGCTTAAGTCTGTACTATTTAAAAAATAATAATATACACGTTTTCTATGTTTCCTTCTTTGCTTCTGAATTCAACGGGCAGGTACATACCATACAAAAGAACAAAGGACCCCGGTATACTTCTGATGTTAGATTTTTAGGGTTACAAATCAAACATTCTAAAGTACGTTGGATCCCGATCAAAATCATGGCAATTACTCGCTATAGCATGTTGACTTTTCGGACAATTTTACACCACATAACAATTTTCGTTTCAGAACATGGCAAATTCTATGCACAAATATGTCAATTTTATCCATTTTCACATGGAAAATCTTGGCGTTCGCTGATTTTTTTTAAAAAAATCTGAACCAAATCTAAAGTGGAAGCCATTCGATCAGTAAGGGGAAGGTTCTATATAACTAAAGAGTAGGGTGGAATTTTTAACATTTATCATTAACAAAATCAGACATACGTACAACAGCAACTTAGTTCTAGTATTTTTCGTATATACCACAATTAGAGTCTTGAATACTTAGCGCATATATACCACAATGCACTCAGATTGTGGACATTTTCGCGGGTCGATCTCTTTTTGACCGAATGCTGCATTGTGCAGAGGCACGATTTGGTGGAACCAAGTGCACGCTACTCCTGCGCCACATGATCCCACACGTTTGCATCCGGGATCGATGCCCAGGTCGTACCTAGTTGGGGCGACAACACATAGGGGAAACAACCTCACAAGGGGGAGGCCAGTCTTGGGAGCTCAACGGTTTTGTAATTCATGTCGTGGGGTCATCCTCTCTCTCCATCCCACCATGTGGAAGCGATGCTCGCCCAGTGAAATCCAAGCGGTGTTAGGAGTCGGCCGCTCTCTCTCAGTCGAAATCCAAGCTACATGTCGATAGGGTCAATCTCTCCTCGGCAAAATCACGGCTGGTCAAGGCGACACTCTCTCCACGGTGAAATCAAAGTGGGAGGTCGGCGACCCTTCTCTCTGTGCGAATTCAAGGTTGGGTGAGGAGGCGAAGGGTAGCAAACATCGCCGGGGGTGGGTGGGGAGGGTAACTCTTCCATCAGCCTTGGTAAGCAGATATTCATCCCTTCTTATTTTGCAAAGTTTTCTAGAAAATGTTGGACAAAAACTGTCCTAGAAGGGACGACAGGAGCACTAGCGGGCAAATGTTTGCCCGCTAGAGCGTGACCTCCTTTGCATTTGGCTTGTATGTATGCATCCATGCATGACCAACTTTTCGCATCATATGTGGTAGAGCTCTTGACATATGTACTAACATCCATAGTAAAAAAAGGATAATTCTAATTTAAAAGAAGGCAAAATATTAGCTGGGTTGATTGATGATAGTAAATCGACTCTAACAGACGAAGAGCCTGCTATTTATGCACTGAGGTTGTTGAATCCAATGGGTTGAAGAGTGCTATTATGGAGTTGTACTTTTGTCTTACTTGGACAGATAGAATGAAGATACAAACATAACTACACTCTCTTAATTAACAAGTGAAATGTGAACTAAGCCTAGCTTAGATGGTTAGGTTTCTTATTGTGAAACCAGTCCACCTCAAGTCTGAGGCTTGACATGGGTGCTCATGAATTTTTGGATCTATCTTAGGCTTTACGGCGCAATACTATCACTGGTATATCATGCCCGCCGACTAAAAGGTGCATGTGACGACATCATCAATCTCAAAATCTGTTGGCTTAGCTAGTTTCTAGAGGTACTCATAGAGGTAGGATTTGTTTGTGTATCCATAGGGGTGGGTGGGTGTGCATATTGTGGCGTGTGAGTCTATACTATGTTCTTAAAAACATAATGATCTCTTATCGCTCTCAAGGGAAGACATTTTCACACATTTAATTTAATCAACGAATATTTTAGTAGGATGCGGTATTAATGGCTAAAGATGGCTCTAAGAGTTTCGGTCATTTGTATGTACCTATTACATTCTTTATATTATGTGGAGGATTCAAATAAGGTTGTTTTCTCAACTACTTTATATGCCCTGAGTCTGAAGCATATGTTGCTTGAAGCTTCACCACAGATCAACATTTTCATATTTGGATGGAGGGAGTACGTGAGATCAAGAGTGTTAGGGGACGGTGCATGCATGCAATCTACTACACATGTCGACTTTCCATTTATCAATCATACGAAAATGTTGATGTCAACATATTAGCCTTTGAATAAATAGTTCAAAATGTTTATTTATACTTCACTCATGAAATGTGTTAACCTTTCGCTATGAAAAAACTAAGATCTCATATGTCTACACTTTGAGGACCTTTTTCGCTCGCAATACTTACCACATGGTGATGTGACCTTATTATTCACGACGGACTATCATATTATATTGTGTGGTGCCTTATAACCAGTGTATAGATAAAATATGGATTTCTCACACATATTCAAAACGCCCAACTATGATTATGATTGATGTTGAAAATTGCACTATTCGACTATGTGTGTAGAAATATATTAAAAACATTACTAATATTGATGACACAATAGGAAGATATGCCAATAGCTACAATGATAGATTAATTAGATAGGTAAATGAAACATACTATTTTTGTGATATTAATTGATATTGTACTCGTGTTCTAACGGCTCTATATTGTAACTTGGTTAACCTATATGCTTTGTAATAGTTGATAACATTTGTGGATGACAAGAAGCACTCGAAACATACCCAAATGAGATCTAGCGGACCCTTTCGACAATGGGACAATCTTGTCGAAGTGGTCGCTCATGTTGTCGATTTGTATCATCAGATCAACATTTTCATATTTGGATGGAGGGAGTACGTGAGATCAAGAGTGTTAGGGGACGGTGCATGCATGCAATCTACTACACATGTCGACTTTCCATTTATCAATCATACGAAAATGTTGATGTCAACATATTAGCCTTTGAATAAATAGTTCAAAATGTTTATTTATACTTCACTCATGAAATGTGTTAACCTTTCGCTATGAAAAACATGATCTCATATGTCTACACTTTGAGGACCTTTTTCGCTCGCAATACTTACCACATGGTGATGTGACCTTATTATTCATGACGGGCTATCATATTATATTGTGTGGTGCCTTATAACCAATGTATAGATAAAATATGGATTTCTCACACATATTCAAAACCCCAACTATGATTATGATTGATGTTGAAAATTGCACTATTCGACTATGTGTTTAGAAATATATTAAAAACATTACTAATATTGATGACACAATAGGAAGATATGCCAATAGCTACAATGATAGATTAATTAGATAGGTAAATGAAACATACTATTTTTGTGATATTAATTGATATTGTACTGTGTTCTAACGGCTCTATCTTGTAACTTGGTTACCCTATATGCTTTGTAATAGTTGATAACATTTGTGGATGACAAGAAGTACTCAAACATACCCAAATGAAATCTAGCGGACCCTTTCGACAATGGGACAATCTTGTCGAAGTGGTGAAATCATGTTGTCGGTTTGTATCATCCCACAACGTGGTAGTGCATCCATGACTTTGTAGTATCGAAAGTTGGATAGAATCTTTTAAAGAAGGACTCTAAATTTAGCGAACCCGTTGAACTTTTTTTGTTTAGAACATAGGCGATCTGTTATAGCTAGTATATATAAGGGCATGTACAATAGGCTCAGTCAATTTTATGTAAAATGTCACATAAGAGTTTTGCCAATGGTGGGGAGTTGGGGAGGGGGCATTCTATACAAAAAATAGGAAGACAATAGGTGTACCTCACACTACAAGAGATCGGACCTACTATGATGAGCTCAAAAATGTCACGTAATAGCTAAAAACGTCACAAAATACTCACGTGTGACATTTTTCAGGCGTCACGAGCATCGTCATGGAATCCCCGTCACAGATTATTCCTAGTGACGCAGCGCGCAAAAAACGTCACTGGATATGGGACCTTCGGTGACGAAGCTGTCGTCACAAGATTATTGACGGGCTAAGGCACAATGGGTTTCCAAATGGGCCAAGCCCAATAATTTAGCGATTTTTCTATTTTTGGATCTAATTGTTTGGTGGGCCATAGCCAATTTGCAACCCATTAGTTGTTGATCCAGCCCACCTCTTTATGGAGAGGTCTTCATTTTCTGCTAGCTTTTCAAGAATTATATTATTTATAGTTTTTCCTCTCATATTGGTTTGGCCTGGTCCGATTCAAAACCAATTGGGCTTGTGGTGTTTTTAAGACCATCTTTTCATTGACCAATTTCCACATCACATTACAAGCTAACTTGTCTCGAAATAACGTGTACACTAAACACTTACATGCACCATCCAACATAACCCAAGCTACATAATCGTTTGATACAACATATTTTTTTAAACATTTGGAGGACATCAATATAGACCTTCTTGTTGTAAGTCTTAGCTCCCACCTTAATCAAAACTTGAAACCTTGTTGGATGCCTCTTCTCGTGACTTCATGAAGGCAGCTAGAGTTGTTTTGATCCTCCTTTGTCCATATCAACTTCTTGAAAGATGACTTACGAATCAACCTATTAGAAACAAAGATATAAATACATCAGCATGAATGAGTTAGAAAAAAACCATCAACCATTGCAACAAAGAACAACATAAAAGTTATAACTCGGAGCTCTAGGTTGGAATCTTAACAAAAAAAGACATGATAGTACTTGTGTAATAAGTGATATGAACAGAACTAAACATGTCGCATTTGTGAGTAACAAAGGTCATCTCAAATATTAAATTGGAATTAAAATGGTGCAGAAAACCAAAATATTCGACAAGCTACTAAGGAAGAAACCTTGAAGCAGCTAGAGTAGTGAAGAAAGCATGGCAAAGTTTCGCATAGCTTCGTTGTTGTCATTGGCACACATTTGATCAATAAGATACTTCCATTTGAAAATAAATTACTAACAATTGTGCGATGATCGCAGGCCCAATAAAAAGCTCGTCTAGGATTTGATCTTTAGTTGTAGTATCTGCTTGCTTGGACATTAATCTGCATTAATATATAGTCAGTATCACTTCTAATTGCCACAAACGAGTGCAGGGAATTAGTTCTCCATTAGAAATTTACCAAAATCATGTTGAATCGCTCATAAAACTCCAATGGAAGTTCTACAACAAAAAATCACTTGCAAATCTATTCACACACCCTCAAACCGAGTTGCCATGTGCTCAGAACTACAAAATAACATAACAATACTGGGGTGCATCGGCATAATGAAAATATTTTATTGCAGCTCACTATTTCATTACTAACCCATGTCACATGTACTAGTTAGATTCTAATAATAATTTCTCTAAGAGATAAATCAGAGCAGGTACAATTCAGTTTACAATTTTCAACTTAATGACACGTATAAACTAGTTCCATGAGTTCAAGATTACTGGCACAAACAAGGGCTATCTGACCTAGCAAATACTGGGGGTGTACTATACAAGCATCTCACGATAGACCAATAAGAAATCACTAACAATGAAGAATAGAACAAAACTAATATCTGAACCAATCCCGCACGGAAGCAATTCATCTAAATTGAGAGCAGAGAGTTGAGGGTCGAACACATGTTAACCCAGTTTGTTGGTCGAGCTTGACGGTCCTCCAGTTGAACACCGGCGTGCCCCTGTGGTCTGTGCTCTGTCAATATATGACGGACAAAACACAAGAAGAAGAAAAAACAGAGGTTCAATAATAAGTACTGATAAGTGCAAAACATCGGACGACTACGACCCTACTCATTAGTTAATCTCTGACGAAGGAGACGAGGCGAGTGTCATAGGCGAAACAGGGGTTCTGCTCAAGGAGGCCATAGCCAATACCCACATCTCCCTCATTTGCTCCGATAGAATTGACAATTGAGAAGTGTATGCACGAGTTGCACCACGAAGTGAGAGTTCGGTCCCTACAATCACACGAGAGGGATCAAAGGACGCACCCATCCAGGTACTCACACTGAGAACGAACGTCACGCACACAGGCTGGGCCGCCACCGCGTGACCAGGCTGGTCCGGCCGCGACGCACGCTGGGTCCGCCGCTACGCGCCTTGGAGGGCCCTGACACCACTAGCAGCTTCCGCAGCAGGGTGCCTTCAAGGAACCCGACGGGAGAGAGAGGAGCGAGCAGCTACTCTTACCACCGTTGTCGCGTTTGGTTGCCCCCGATCTACCGCCGCCACCACACGAGTGAAAGAAAACAAGATCGGGTAGATAGGGTTTCGCTCGGGGAGGAGAAGGTGGGCGATGTAAAAAAATCGCTGGTTATATGTGTTATTGAGCTGGCCTTTTTTCAGGGTAAGTTGTGCTGGCTTCAGCCCACGTATAGTAGAAAATTTTAAAGAAAGGGCTTGCCAGGCCACCAAAAAAAAGTTAACAGCCGCCAGCCGGAACCGAGCCGTGCGGCCGTGTCGTGCCTTGCCTTTCCTCTCCCCGCTGCGACGTGACACCGGCTAGAACCCATGACAGACGAACAGATAGATCACATGCGCCCTGGCACGAATTAACCTACAGATTGAGCCACACACGCCCCAGGAAAGAAACGAACCTGTTAAGTGTTATAGATATAGTCCAGGACCATAATATACTAGTATATTTTTAGCACAATTAAAATTGTTAGTATCTAAAAATATAACTCTACCCTATTAGCAATGCCATTAGTTGAGACCATAATGGTCCCGTGTTCAAACTCCCTGTACCAAAAAAATCCCGTTAACTCATATTTCCATTTTTTGATAGAATGTAATGACATCATCTCACGAATGCATGGATTCAAGGATTTTTGCTTGGTCACTATCTATTTACATTAGGTGGAACAAAATAAAAAAATTCCCTAGCCATTACTTATCTATATTAGATGGAGCAAAATAATTACACTGCTCAGTAGACTTTGGAAACACTATGGTCCTACTGCCAACACTAGTACGCGGGTCCTACCGCTCAGTAACCCGTGAAACAGGTATGGCAGGTCCCATCGGTACAAATCACATAAAAAATTAATCATCACACATTTGTAATATTCGGTGACTCTAGTAGGTTCGTCATGGAAATTACCAAACTGTCAATGAAACTGGTAACCAGGTGCGGTCAAAGGCTAAAGCGATTATGTGACGTCTATCGTCACCGATTTGTGGTAATCAGTGACGCCACTTATGAAAACATCACACATTAGGTATTCCTGTGACGTTGTCCAACTTCGACACGAGGATTTTCGTCACAGTATCTCAGTTTTCTTGTAGTGTCATGTGTATTTCATTAATCTCTAAGATTTAATATAATAACAAAATGTAAAGAGATGCTACAAGATTTAGGCCATGTAAATCAACAGGAAAATAATCCTTTGGCGTTGACCGTGAGCCAATGCATCTCTTCTTTGAAAATCTTCTAACATTTATGAAGGTTAGGTGGCAACTTTTGAAGATGAAGTAATTTCTTAATGTCCAAATTTCCGGATTACTAATATGATGATTTCCATATACAACGACACATCAACTTGTGATTCTAGTCCTCAATGATAGCATGAATATCGTGTTGCATGAGAATGTGGGTCATATATAAGACCAACACATCTTGGCAAATGGGTAATGAAATTACAAGTAATCCCTAGTGTACAAAGCAGGGGAGCGACACAACACGTAGTTGTAGCTATCCAAGATTCTTCCTCTCTAGTATAGCTCTGATGTTTAGATGGTTATGTGGAAGAACAAAAATAAATATAATCATGTGTTTTTTTTCTTATAGCAAGACTTCGAAATCCACAGAAAGTTATTTGGGTTTTAGATTGACAAACAATGTGGTTATAAGCCTTTGGCACAATGAAGTTTGAATCAGACCACGGATAGGACCAAGTATCAAAAGTATCTTGTAGATTTGTGGCTCTCAAGAGTGTCAAGTTGATTTAGTTTGGCGAGGATTTTTTCGGACATAGGGAGAAGAAATATTTTTACATAAGCTGCTTGTAGGATTGAGGTGTTCTTATTTTTGCAAGCGAATAGAGGTGGGGCGTTTATCCTTAAGAGGGCAAGGCACCGCTTGTCCCGCCAAAGGATGATAGCATTCCCTCCTTAACACCAAAAGTTGCTAATTCTTTGTAAGGTTTGAAGTTTAAGGCAATTTCTCCATCAAAAGAAAACCTCTTTAATCTTAGCAAGTGATAACTCTTGCCCGATAGTACGATCCCCATACTAATTTAACCCATGGGAGGTTATGATTTTTGCAAAACTTGTGATGGTGTTTCATAAGCAAGCACTCATTCTCGAAAGAGAGGTTGATGACATCTAGACCCCCATTCTTCTTTGGCTTGCAGACTAGCTCACATGCAACAATTGGGGAAACTTTATTCTCACGGCTCTTCTACTTTCAAATGCATTATATCTTGTACTTGTCCACTTCCTGAATGACCCATTTATACCCTCTTGTGAGCTAAAAATAATGGGCAAGGAACATATGACATCAGTGACCGCTCGAAGCTTGTTGTCATAATTCAATGACTCCGCACAACCTGTAAATGCTATGTGAATTATGTTGATTTTGAACATAGAGTACATGATGGTTGGCCAGCAAAGGACACACGTGTGTGACGTAGGATGTGTGCATGTCTTCATAGGAGGGATGTCATGCATGTTACGGGAGGTTTACGCATACGACCGCCGAGCCACCAAATTTTTTTTATCGAATATTCACGAGTGTGAATATCATACTTTATATAAGGGGCGTAGAGAAACCCAAAAGTCTACAAATGGTATTACAACGCCTAGAGCCTTGGCTCCAACTCTCACCCACACGATCCTAGTATAGACTACTCACGTCTCGTCCACCTTTGAAGCTCCACCGCGACGCCACTCCAATCTCCTTTGAGCAATCCCGCTTGATGCCAAGCATTTCCCTCTACCATGATTGTCCATATTACTCCGTCTAACGAGGGTGAGGCTCCATCAAAAACAATGGCATTTCTATGCTTCCATAGCTCCCAGAGTACCAGGACCATCATGGCCCGTACGCTCTTCGGTTTCGTCTCGCACCAAGTGTTTAGAGAGTCGTTCACTTGAGGTGTCCATTGCTGCTTGTCAATTACCGCGCAAATCGTCCTCCATATCATCCTTGCGAAGACACATGTGAGCTCAATATGATTCATCGTGTCCACCTCCCGATCACAGAATGGGCAAGTATCATTGTGTGGTAGGCCTCGGCGTGCTAGTCGATTATTTGCCCAGCATCGATTTTTCAAGGCAAACCACACAAAGAACCAACAACGCAGAGAGGCCTTTGACTACCACATGAATTGTGCCGTTGGCTCTACATCCTTAGCTGAAAACAAAGCGGCGTAAGCGCATTTGACCGAAAACTGCATGTTTGCCTCCCAAGTCCAAGATATGGCGTCTTCAATGTCCTCCTGAAGTGTGATTCCCTGAAGTCTATGCCACAAAGCAAGATACTGCGTGAGAGCTTTGAAGCTCAGATTTGGTTTTACGTCCAAGGCCCACGTGCCTACATGCAGCACGTCATTAAGTGGCTTGCCGGCCCTCATACGTGAGCTGGCAACCTCATAGATGAGAGGCGAACCTCCACAATCCAGGCCCCATCTAGCCAACGATCCTCCCAAAAGAGGATCCGGCTTCCATTTACAATTTCGGCCTTGGTAGCAGTAGAGAAGATGGCCATCGATGATTTAGGAATCGGGATGCGGAATTCATGCCAAGGACTCAACCGATCCACTCTCTGTAACCATGCCTATCTAGCCTGCAAGGCCACGTTCAAACCAGCTATGTTTGGGACGCCCAAGCCGCCCGCCCACTTGGGCACGCACACTCTCTCCCAAGCGACGGAGCAGTTCCCTCCGTTGGCCCAGGCCTTGCCGCACCAAAGAGAACCTCGGATGATCTTATTCATGGCATGTATAGTCTTCATAGGTAGGGCGGCGCAAGCATGGCATGGATAGGTAATGAACAGAGGAACGAAAGAACCAGAATGAATCTTCCACTCTTCGGGAGGGTAGCTGCCTTCCATGTTGGTAGGCATCGCGCCAATCGCTCCACCAAATGTTGAAACTGAGCCGCGAAGGTTTTTTTTGAGACAAAGAGGGAGGCCCATGTATCTACAAGGAAGGCCCCAATTTGGCAACCCATAATGGTCGCCTTTAGCTGCGTCTTCTCCTCCGAGCGGCGGATCGGAATGGCTGCCGTTTTTAGGTTCACTTGGAGACCAGACGCGAAGCCAAAAAGGTGCAGGATGCACACACAAGCGCCCAGGTCCGATGTGTCTAGCTTCAGGAAGATAATCACATCGTCAGCAAAGACAAAAGTCCTTTGTTTGATTCCCTCCCGCGCGAGGGGGGCTAGGACCTGCCTATCCACGACCAGCTTAAATAGTTTCTGTAGTGGCTCCATGATGATGATAAATAGCATTGGAGAAAGGGGGCAGCCCTGCCCAAGTCCCTTGCAGCTATTGATTGGGGCACCTAGAGTTCCATTCACCATGACACGGGTTGAGGAAGTGGCCAAGAGCCCCGCCATCCAGTTCGTCCACGTCCTACCAAAGCGCATCGTCTGAAGCACCTCAAGCAAGAACGGCCATTGGACAGTGTCGAAGGCCTTTGAAATATCCAACTTTAGCATGATGGTAGGGTGTTTGAGTGCATGTAGACGCCTTGCCATGCTCTGGATAAACATGAAAATTATCATGGAGTGCTCTCCCCTTGACAAAAAAGCGCTCTGATGGGTGTCGATCAAGTTCGGCAGCTCCTGAGCTAGCCGGCACGCTAGTACTTTGTCGAAGATTTTGATCGCGCCATGCATCAAGCTTACGGGCCTGAAACCCCGCAATACCTCCGCGCCATCTCTTTTTGGCAAAAGAATAACCAACGCCTTGTTGATGGAAGCCAAACCCCTCATATCTCCACGGTGGAACATTGAGAAAGCCGCGAACAGATCATCCTTGATAATGGGCCAGCAGGATACAAAAACCTTGTGGTGAATCCATCCGGACCGGAGCTTTGTCGAGTGGCATGGACTTGATAGTTTGCGAATTTCCTCCTCCGAGAATGGCCCTTCCATCCACTTAGATCCCGCCAGCAGGAGACCAAGAGCATCCAGTTAAGGGAGTTGGCGCGAGATGTCGTACCTAGAAGCATGTTATAGTAGTCGTCCACAATTGATGCAATGTTCTCTTGGCCAGTAATGTGCTCGTTGTTGTCGTCAAGGACATCAACACATTCTTCCTCTGTCGATGCCTTGCATGTTGGTGGAAGAATCTGCACCGCATCCCCATCTATGAGGTCGGGGCCGCCCCGAGGGGGGCGCAACCTAGGGGCCCCCACCCGCGCATGTAAGTACTAGGTAGGCCCATGTCGGAAAAATACTAGTCAAAGGCGAGGCCTTTCAGCCTTCACGCACACGCACATGATCGTAAGTCAAACGAGCAGCAGTGGCAGGATTAGCGACATGCACGCCGTGATTAGCGATCGCTTCCCTCATCTATCGTGATTTCCCAAAAGGCGATCGTGATTTCCCAAGCTCCCAGCCATAAGCCGCCGACGCCGGACGCCGAAATGTCGTACTGCAGCGCCTGGCTCTTGCTAATTCCTAATTCCCTTCTTCTAATCTCCTTCCTAATCCAGTCCACAGCTGATTTCAGTTCAGGGGGCCTCATCGTCACGCTTGGTCAATTGCTCTCCAACTCTAGGCGCTGCAAATAGCACACGAACTGACGCTATCACGGATTCGACCATTAGAATCAGGTATATTATATTTTTGATTTGCCGTTCCTTGATGTGTATGTGGTACCGTTCAATAATTAATGCAAAAAATACTTTTTCAGAATTGTGGGTTAGTATGCCGCCAAGAAACACGACTATTCATCAGATAGCAATAAAAGAAACAGGAAGAAGGCTTCGGATAAATTGGTACAATCACAGAGCGTTGCACAAAATTTACAGAAATATTCTCTCTTGATGGTTCATCTGATGTTGAGGTATATGATCTTATTTCTGAACTGAAGATTTGAAGATTCACTTTGCGAGATGGCGTAATGTTTGCTATGGAGATTTTTGGGCATGTCAAAGAAGTTGATTGTTATACAAATATCTCCATTGCTTATCACATCTTATTTACGGTGTCTGTGACGGTCGTATCGGCTGAAAGAAGTTTTTCAAATATGAAATTGTTGAAGAATTATTTGAGGTCAACAATGACTCAAGAGAGGTTAAGTGGTTTGGTTACATTATGCATCGAGAATAAATTATTGGATAAGATTAATATCGACCCCATCATAGGTGACTTTGCATCAAGTAATTTTAGCAGAAAATTTAAAGGTAATATGTATAAATTATTTGATACGCCCACTTATTTTCAATGCATTGTAGTGTTATTAATAATTTTTGACATATACATATATTCATTTTTCTTACTATGATGTGTTTATTAAGGGCCCGGATTTTATTTTTGCCCCGGGCCCCCAAAACCTCAGGACCGGCCCTGGTTGGAAGAAGATAAGGAGGCGTGGGATAGAGACGAGGAGAAGGAGCCAACGGCTCGGTGTGTAAAGTTAGGACAACCATGCGCTAGACCGGAACCTGATAGACGTGCGCGCATAGTCTTCTTTATTATATTTTGTTTCTTTTTTGAGGATATTATATTTTGTTTCCACAAAGGTGGCCAAGCAGTGCAAGTATTCTACGTATGATGGTTCCTTCATCTGCATCGATGGATCACATAACCACAATCTCAAGACGGACCATGTTTTATAAGTATATATTATAGGAACAAGAAAAAGGCCATACAAAATGATCAAAGGGTGCTGAAACACTAACCAAAACTTTATACTCCTTCCGTTCCTAAATATTTGTTTTTCTAGAGATTTAAATAAGTGACAAAAGAGCAACATGCATGAATCTACACTTTAAAATATGTCTATATACATCCATATGTGATAGTTCATTTGAAATATCTAAAAAGAGAAATATTTAGGAACGGAGTAGTATAAGTCTTTTTAAAGATTCCACTACAAACTACATTGGGATGTACGTAGACATAGTTCAGAGTGTAGATTCACTCATTTTGCTTCGAATGTAGTCTATAATAGAATATCTAAAAGTACTTATATTTAGACACGGAAGGAGTATATGCGTACACGGTTCCATTTTTTATTAAAACGAAATATCTGAAAAGTGCAAAAGAAAGGACGGATGCATGAGCTAACATCGGCTCACGCACATTCAGACCCCCGGTGGGCAACCGCCTCGTGGGCTGTGTGTGCTACACGATGGCCCTGGCCCTCCCCCAAGCCGCCGCCCATGCAAATTCCGGCACAGCTCGACGACGGGCTCGCCGGAGAAGGCCTCGCCGCCCAACGCTCGCGCCGAGCTTGGCATGAGGAGGATCAGCGCCGTGACAACCATCAAGATCACCGCCGAAACGAACTTCGATCGCCGCATCGTCGAACTAATGTGCTTTGCAACTTAACAACAGTGTTGTTTGCGATAGAGATCGGCACATATAGAGGTAGAGGCCCTCGCGGATGTATAAATAGGGAGAGATCGGCTGCTGCGTTTGTTTGAACGCTAGCCACAGCGCGCGCGTGTTGCATGTATACGTACGCACGCTCGTTACGTGTGCGGCTGAGGAGGGCCAACGCGGATGTTGCTCCAGCCGTAAATCTCTGATGCTGAATCACTCCATCCAACGGCCGGGCGAGCGTACACGAGGGTCGGCAAGTGAGACCGCAAGCTGGAATACGTACGCGGTATGCACTCTGAGAAGACGTATATACATGAATGCATCGTAGCTAGACAGTTTGACTTAACTAGATTAATATATACGTTGCGAACCAATCTGTGGTTGGATTTATTCCTGGATTTATTTCAGGATTTCCGGTGATGCGTATTCAGTGGGAAGAGACGTTCCCGTCGACGACGAGGTGCCTACAGTGACTTGGTATATTACAAGATGATATGCCGGCTCAGTCTTTCGAAGATGCTCAAGGGGGTGGGATGTGCGTGTGTGCGTTCATATGGGATGAGTGTATGCGCGTGTATATGAGCGCGCTTGCGTCTGTACTATGTTAAAAAATAATAATATACACGTTTTCTATGTTTCCTTCTTTGATTCTGAATTCAACGGGCAGGTACATACCATACAAAAGAACAAAGGACCCGATATACTTCTGATGTTAGATTTTTAGGGTTACAAATCTAACATTCTAAAGTATGTTGGATCCCGATAAAAATCATGGCAATTACTCGCTATAGCATGTTGACTTTTCTGACAAATTTTATACCACATAACAATTTTCGCTTCAGAACATGGCAAATCATATGCACAAATATGTCAATTTTATCCATTTTCACATGGCAAATCTTGGCGTTTGCTGATTTTAAAAAAAAAATCTGAACCAAATCTAAAGTGGAAGCCATTTGATCAGTAAGGGGAAGGTTCTATATAACTAAAGAGTAGGGTGGAATTTTTAACATTTATCATTAACAAAATCAGACATACGTACAACAGCAACTTAGTTCTAGTATTTTTCAGATATACCACAATTAGAGTCAAATATTGAATACTTACCGCATATATACCACGATGCACTCAGACTGTGGAAATTTTCGCGGGTCGATCTCTTTTTGACCAAATGCTGCATTGTGCAGATGCATTCGCAGGTCTTGGGAGCTCAACGGTTTTCTAATTCATGACGTGGGGTCATCCTCTCTCCATCCAACCATGTGGAAGCGATGCTCGCCGGTGAAATCAAGCGGTGTTGGGAGTCGGCCGCTCTCTCTCCGACGAAATCCAAGCTACCAATCGATAGGGTCAATCTCTCCTCGGCAAAATCGCGGCTGGTCAAGGCGACGATCTCTCCGGCGAAATCAAAGTGGGAGGCGAGGCGATCCTTCTCTCTCGGTGAATTCCAAGGTTGGGCTGAGGAGGCGAAGGGTAGCAAACATCTCGGGGGGGGAGGGGTAACTCTTCCATCAGCCTTAGTAAGCAGATATTCATCCCTTCTTATTTTGCAATGTTTTCAAAATAACTGTCCTAGAAGGGACGACAGGAGCACTAGCGGGCAAATGTTTGCCCGCTAGAGCGTGACCCTCCTTTTGCATTTGGCTTGTATGTATGCATCCATGCATGACCAACTTTTCGCATCATATGTGGTAGAACTCTTGACATATGTACTAACATCCATAGTAAAAAAAGGATAATTCTAATTTAAAAGAAGGCAAAATAATAGTTGGGTTGATTGATGATAGTCGTCGACTCTAACAGGACGAAGAGCCTGCTATTTATGCACTGAGGTTGTTGAATCCAATGGGTTGAAGAGTGCTATTATGGAGTTGTACTTTTTGTCTTACTTGGATAGATAGAATGAAGATACAAACATAACTACACTCTCTTAATTAACAAGTGAAATGTGAACTAAGCCTAGCTTAGATGGTTAGGTTTCTTATTGTGAAACCAGTCCACCTCAAGTCTAAGGCTTGACATGGGTGCTCGCGTATTTTTTGGATCTATTTTAGGCTTTCTGGCGCAATAATATCACTGGTATGTCATGCCCGCCGACTAAAAGGTCCATGTGACGACTTCATCAATCTCAAGATCTGTTGGCTTAGCTAGTCTCTAGAGGTACTCATAGAGGTAGGATTTGTGTGTGTATTCATAGGGGTGGGTGGGTGTGCATATTGTGAGCGTGTGAGTCTATACTATGTTCTAAAAAACATAATGATCTCTTATCGCTATCAAGGAAGACATTTTTCACACATTTAATTTAATCAACGAATATTTTAGTAGGATGCGGTATTAATGGCTAAAGATGGCTCTAAGAGTTTTGGTCATTAGTATGTACTTATTACATTCTCTATATTATGTGGAGGATTCAAATTAGGTTGTTTTCTCAACTACTTTATATGCCCTGAGTACGAAGCATATGTTGCTTGAAGCTTCACCACAGATCAACATTTTCATATTTGGATGGAGGGGAGTACGTGAGATCAAGAGTGTTAGGGGGACGGTGCATGCATGCAATCTACTACACATGTCGACTTTCCATTTATCAATCATACGAAAATGTTGATGTCAACATATTAGCCTTTGAATAAATAGTTCAAAATGTTTATTTATACTTCACTCATGAAATGTGTTAACCTTTCGCTATGAAAGAACTAAGATCTCATATGTCTACGCTTTGAGGACCTTATTTTCGCTCGCAATACTTACCACATGGTGATGTGACCTTATTATTCACGACGGGCTATCATATTATATTGTGTGGTGCTTTATAACCAGTGTATTGATAAAATATGGATTTCTCACACATATTCAAAACCCCCAACTATGATTATGATTGATGTTGAAAATTCCACTATTCGACTATGTGTTTAGAAATATATTAAAAACATTACTAATATTGATGACACAATAGAAAGATATGCCAATAGCTACAATGATAGATTAATTAGATAGGTAAATGAAACATACTATTTTTGTGATATTAATTGATATTGTACTCGTGTTCTAACGGCTCTATATTGTCACTTGGTTACCCTATATGCTTTGTCATAGTTGATAACATTTGTGGATGACAAGAAGTACTCGATACATACCCAAATGAGATCTAGCGGACCCTTTCGACAATGGAACAATCTTGTCGAAGTGGTCGTCATGTTGTCAGTTTGTATCATCCCACAACGTGGTAGTGCATCCATGACTTTGTAGTATCGGAAGTTGGATAGAATCTTTTAAAAGAAGGACTCTAAATTTAGCAGAACCCGTTGAACTATTTTTGATTGAGAACATAGGTAGTCTGTTGTAGCTAGTATATATAAGGGCATGTACAATAGGCTTAGGTAAATTGTATGTAAAATGTCACATAAGAGTTTTGCCAATGGTGGGGAGTTGGGGGAGGCGTTCTATACAAAAAATAGGAAGACAATAGGTATACCTCATGTGTATTTCATCAATCTCTAAGATTTAATATAATAACAAAATGTAAAGAGATGCTACAAGATTTAGGCCATGTAAATCGACAGGAAAATAATCCGTTGACGTTGACCGTGAGCCAATGCATCTCTTCTTTGAAAATCTTCTAACATTTATGAAGGTTAGGCTGGCAACTTTTGAAGATGAAGTAATTTCTTAATGTCCAAATTTCCCGGATTACTAATATGATGATTTCCATATACAAAGACACATCAACTTGTGATTCTAGTCCTCAATGATAGCATGAATATCGTGTTGCATGAGAATGTGGGACATATATAAGACCAACACATCTTGGCAAATGAGTAATGAAATTACAAGTGATCCCTAGTGTACAACGCAGGGGAGCGACACAACACGTAGTTGTAGCTATCCAAGATTCTTCCTCTCTAGTATAGCTCTGATGTTTAGATAGTTATGTGGAAGAACAAAAATAAATAAAACCGTGTGTTTTTTTTCTTATAGCAAGACTTCGAAATCCACAGAAAGTTATTTGGGTTTTAGATTGACAAACCATGTGGTTATAAGCCTTTGGCACAATGAAGTTTGAATCAGACCACTAATAGGACCAAGTATCAATAGTATCTTGTAGATTTGTGGCTCTCAAGAGTGTCAAGTTGATTTAGTTTGGCGAGGGTTTTTTCGGACATAGGGAGAAGAAACATTTTCTACGCAAGCTGCTTGTAGGATTGAGGTGTTCTTATTTTTTGCAAACGAATAGAGGTGGGGCAGTTTATCATTAAGAGGGCAAGGGCACCGCTTGTCCTGCCAAAGGATGATAGCATTCCCCTCCTTAACACCAAAAGTTGCTAATTCTTTGTAAGGTTCCAGAAGTTTAAGGCAATTTCTCCATCAAAAGAAAACCTCTTTAATCTTAGCAAGTGACAACTCTGCCTGATAGTACAATCCCCATACTAATTTAACCCATGGGAGGTTATGATTTTTGCAAAACTTGTGATGGTCTTTCATAAGCAAGCACTCATTCTCGAAAGAGAGGTTGATGACATCTAGACCCCCATTCTTCTTTGGCTTGCAGACTAGCTCGCATGCAACAATTGGGGAAACTTTATTCTCACGGCTCTTATACTTTCAAATGCATTATCTCTTTTACTTGTCCACTTCCTGAATGACCCATTTATACCCTCTTGTAAGCTAAAAATAATGGGCAAGGAACATATGACATCATTGACCGCTAGAAGCTTGTTGTCATAATTCAATGACTGGGCACAACTTGTAAATGCTATGTGAATTTGATTTTGAAAATAGAGTACAGGAGGGTTGGCCAGCAAAGGACACACGTGTGTGATGTAGGATGTGTGTGCATGTCTTCATAGGAGGGATGTCATGCATTTTACGGGAGTTTTACGCATGACCGGCCAGGCCGCCAATTTTTTTATCGAATATTCACGAGTGTGCATATCATACTTTATAAAAGGGGCGTAGAGAAACCCAAAAGTCTACAAATGGTATTACAAAGCCTAGAGCCTTGGCTCCAACTCTCACCCACACGATCCTAGTATAGACTACTCACGTCTCGTCCACCTTTGAAGCTCCACCGAGACGCCACTCCAATCTCCTTTGAGCAATCCCGCTTGATGCCAAGCATTTCCTTCTACCACGATTGTCCATATTACTCCGTCTAACGAGAGTGAGGCTTTATCAAAAATAATGGCATTTCTATGCTTCCATAGCTCCCAGAGTACCAGGACCATCATGGCCCGTACGCTCTTCGGTTTCGTCTCGCACCAAGTGTTTAGAGAGTCGTTCACTTGAGGTGTCCATTGCGAGTTGTAAATTACCGCATAAATCATCCTCCATATCATCCTTGCGAAGACACATGTGAGCTCAATATGATTCATCGTGTCCACCTTCAGATCACAGAACGGGCAAGTATCATTGTGTGGTAGGCCTCGGCGTGCTAGTCGATCCGCTGCCCAGCATCGATTTTTCAAGGCCAACCACACAAAGAACCGCCAACGTAGAGAGGCCTTTGACTTCCACATGAATTGTGCCGTTGGCTCCACTTCCTTAGCTGAAAACAGAGCGGCGTAAGCAGACCTAACCGAAAACTGCACGTTTGCCTCCCAAGTCCAAGATATGGCGTCTTCAATGTCCTCCTGAAGTGTGATTCCCTAAAGTCTATGCCACAAAGCAAGATACTGCGTGAGAGCTTCGAAGCTCAGATTTGGTTTTACGTCCAAGACCCACGTGCCTACATGCAGCGCCTCATTAAGTGGCTTGCCGGCCCTCATACGCGAGCTGACAACCTCATAGATGAGAGGCGCAACCTCCACAATACGGGGCCCATCTAGCCAACGATCCTCCCAAAAGAGGATGCGGCTTCCATTTACAATTTCGGCCTTGGTAGCAGCAGAGAAGATGGCCATCGATGATTTCGGAATCGGGATGATGAATTCATGCCAAGGCCTCAACCGATCCACTCTCTGTAACCATGCCTATCTGGCCTGCAAGGCCACGTTCAAACCAGCTAGGTTTGGGACGCCCAAGCCGCCCGCCCACTCGGGCATGCACACTCTCTCCCAAGCGACAGAGCAGTTCCCTCCGTTGGCCTAGGCCTTGCCGCACCAAAGAAAACCTCGAATGATCTTATTCATGGCATGTATAGTCTTCATAGGTAGGGAGGCGCAAGCATGGCATGGACAGTAATGAACAGAGGACCGAAAGAACCGAATGAATCTTCCACTCTTCGGGAGGGTAGCTGCCTTCCATGTTGGTAGGCACTGCGCCAATCGCTCCACCAAATATTGAAGCTAAGCCGCGAAGGTTTTTTTTGAGACAAAGAGGAGGCCTGTATCTACAAGGAAGGCTCTAATTTGGCAACCCATAATGGTCGCCGTTAGCTGCGTCTGCTCCTCCAAGCAGCGGATCGGAATGGCTGCCATTTTTTAGGTTCACTTGGAGACTAGACGCGAAGCCAAAAAGGTCCAGGATGCACACACAAGCGCCCAGGTCCGATGTGTCCAGCCAGAAGATAATCACATCGTCAAGAAAGACAGAAATCCTTTGTTTGATTCCCTCCCGTGCGAGGGGGCTAGGACCTGCCTATCCACGACCAGCTTAAATAGTTTCAGAGTGGCTCCATGATGAATATAAATAGCATTGGAGAAAGGGGCAGCCTGCCAAGTCCCTTGCGGTGTGGATTGGGGCACCGGAGTTCCATTCACCATGACACGGGTTGAGGAAGTGGCCAAGAGCCTCGCCATCCGGTTCGTCCACGTCCTACCAAAGCGCATCGTCTGCAAGCACCTCAAGCAAGAACGGCCATTGGGCGATGTCGAAGGCCTTTGAAATATCCAACTTTAGCATGATGGTAGGGTGTTTGAGTGCATATAGACGCCTTGCCATGCTCTGGACAAACATGAAATTGTCATGGAGTGCTCTCCCCTTGACAAAAGCGCTCTGATGGGTGCCGATCAAGTTCGGCAGCTCCTGAGCTAGCCGGCACGCTAGTACTTTGTCAAAGATTTTGATCGCGCCATGCATCAAGCTTACGGGCCTGAAACACCGCAATACCTCCGCGCCATCTCTTTTTGGCAAAAGAGTAACCAACGCCTTGTTGATGGAAGCCAAACCCCTCATATCTCCACGGTGGAACATCGAGAAAGCCGCGAACAGATCATCCTTGGTAATGGGCCAGCAGGATACAAAAAACCTTGTGGTGAATCCATCCGGACCAGGAGCTTTGTCGAGTGGCATGGACTTGATAGTTTGCAGAATTTTCTCCTCCGAGAATGGCCCTTCCATTCCACTTAGATCCCGCGCAGGGAGACCAAGAGCATCCAGGTTAAGCCGGAGTTGACGCGGAGATGTCGTACCTAAGCATGTTATAGTAGTCGTCCACAATTGATGCAATGTTCTCTTGGCCAGTAATGTGCTCGTTGTTGTCGCGCCGAGACATCAACACATTCTTCCTCTGTCGATGCCTTGCATGTTGGTCAAGAATCTGCATCGCATCCCCATCTTTGAGGTCGTGGCCGCCCCGAGGGGGGGGCGGCCGCCCGGGCCCCGCAACCTAGGGGCCCCCACCGCATGTAAGTACTAGGTAGGCCCATGTCGGAAAAATACTAGTCAAAGGCGAGGCCTTTCAGCCTTCACCCACACGCACATGATCGTAAGTCAAACGAGCAAGAGCCGCAGGATTAGCGACAGGCACGCCCTGATCAGTGATCGCTTCCCTCATCTATCGTGATTTCCCAAAAGGCGATTGTGATTTCCCAAGCTCCCAGCCCGAAGCCGCCGACGCCGGACGCCGAAATGCCGTACTGCAGCGCCTGGCCGTTGCTAATTCCTAATTCCCTTCTTCTAATCTCCTTCCTAATCCAGTCCACAGCTGATTTCAGTTCAGGGGGTCTCATCGTCACGCTTGGTCAATTGCTCTCCAACTCTAGGCGCTACAAATAGCACACGGACTGACGCTATCACGGATTCGACCATTAGAATCAGGTATATTATATTTGTGATTTGCCGTTCCTTGATGTGTATGTGGTACCGTTCAATAATTAATGCAAAAATTACTTTTTCAGAATCGTGTGTTAGTATGCCGCCAAGAAACACGACTATTCATCAGATAGCAATAAAAGAAAAAAGAAGAAGGCTTCGGATAAATTGGTACAATCACAGAGCGTTGCACAAAATTTACAGAAATATTCTCTCTTGATGGTTCATCTCATGTTGAGGTATATGATCTTATTTCTGAACTGAAGATTTTAAGATTCACTTTCCGAGATGGCATAATGTTTGCTATGGAGATTTTTGGGCATGTCAAAGAAGTTGATTGTTATACTAATATCTCCATTGCTTATCACATCTTATTTACGTGTCTGTGACGGTCGTATCGGCTGAAAGAAGTTTTTCAAATATGAAATTGTAATTATTTGAGGTCAACAATGACTCAAGAGAGGTTAAGTGGTTTGGTTACATTATGCATCGAGATTAAATTATTGGATAAGATTGATATCGACCCCATCATAGGTGACTTTGCATCAAGTAATTTTAGCGGAAAATTTTAAGGTAATATGTATAAATTATTTGATCGCCCACTTATTTTCAATGCATTGTAGTGTTATTAATAATTTTTGACATATACATATATTCATTTTTCTTACTATGATGTGTTTATTAAGGGCCCCGGATTTTATTTTTGCCCCGGGCCCCCAAAACCTCAGGACCGGCCCTGGTTGGAAGAAGATAAGGAGGCGTGGGATAGAGACGAGGAGAAGGAGCTGACGGCTCAGTGTGTAAAGTTAGGACGACCATGCGCTAGACCGGAACCTGATAGACGTGCGCGCATAGTCTTCTTTATTATATTTTGTTTCTTTTTTGAGGATATTATATTTTGTTTCCACAAAGGTGGCTAAGCAGTGCAAGTATTCTACGTATGATGGTTCCTTCATCTGCATCGATGGATCACCTAACCACAATCTCAAGACGAACCATGTTTTATAAGTATATATTATAGGAACAAAAAAAAGGCCGTACAAAATGATCAAAGGGTGCTGAAACACTAACCAAAACTTTATACTCCTTCCGTTTCTAAATACTCCTTCTGTTCCTAAATATTTGCCTTTCTAGAGATTTAAATAAGTGACAAAAACGGAGCCAAATACATGAATCTACACTTTAAAATATGTCTATATACATCCATATGTGATAGTTTATTTGAAATATCTAAAAAGAGAAATATTGAGGAACGGAGTAGTATAAATCTTTTTGAGATTCCACTACAAACTACATAGGGATATACGTAAACATAGTTCAGAGTGTAGATTCACTCATTTTGCTTCGAATATAGTCCATAGTAGAATCGCTAAAAAAATTATATTTAGACACGGAAGGAGTACACGCGTACACGGTTCCATTTTTTATTTAAACGAAATATCTGAAAAGTGCAAAAGAAAGGACGGATGCATGAGCTTACATCGGCTCACGCACATTCAGACCCCGGTGGGCAACCGCCTTGTGGGTTGTGTGTGCTACACGATGGCCCTGGCCTCCCCTGCCGCCGCCCATGCAAATTCCGGCACAGCTCGACGACAGGCTCGCCGGAGAAGGCCTCGCCGCCCAACGCTCGCGCCGAGCTTGGCATGAGGAGGATCAGCGCCGTGACTACCATCAAGATCACCGCCGAAACGAACTTCGATCGCCGCATCGTCGAACTAATGTGCTTTGCAACTTAGCAACAGTGTTGTTTGTGATAGAGATCGGCACATATAGAGGTAGAGGCCCTCGCGGATGTATAAATAGGGAGAGATCGGCTGCTGCGTTTGTTTGAACGCCAGCCACAGCGCGCGCGTGTTGCATGTATACGTACGCACGCTCGTTACGTGTGCGGCTGAGGAGGGCCAACGCGGATGTTGCTCCAGCCGTAAATCTCTGATGCTGAATCACTCCATCCAACGGCCGGGCGAGCGTACACGAGGGTCGGTAAGCGAGACCGCAAGCTGGAATATGTACGCGGTATGCACTCTGAGAAGACGTATATACATGAATGCATCGTAGCTAGACAGTTTGACTTAACTAGATTAATATACATGTTGCGAACCAATCTGTGGTTGGATGGTCGAGAAATGTGCCATCCCAGCCCACCAGGGTTAAGTCCGGTGTTTGCATTTATTCCCTGATTTATTTCGAGATTTTCGACGATCTTGCATTCGATTGGGAAGAGACGTTCTGCCGACGACGAGGTGCCTACAGTGACTTGGCACATTTCAAGATGATATGCCGACTCGGTCTTTCAAGATGCTCATAGGGGTGGGTGTGCGTGTGTGCGTTCCTAGGAATGAGTGTATGCGCGTGTACATGAGCGCTATGCGTCATCTTGTGTTAAAAAATAATAATATACACGTTTTCTATGTTTCCTTTGATTCTGAATTCAATCGGGCAGGTAAATACCACACAAAAGAACAAAGGACCCCGATATACTTCTGATGTTAGATTTTTAGGGTTACAAATCTAACATTCTAAAGTATGTTGGATCCCGATCGAACTCATGGCAATTACTCGCTATAGCATGTTGACTTTTCTGAAAATTTTTACACCACATAACAATTTTTGCTTTAGAACATGGCAAATCCTATGCACAAATATGGCGATTTTATCCATTTTCACATGGCAAATCTTGGCGTTCGCTGATTTTCTTAAAAACTCTGAACCAAATCTGAAGTGGAAGCCATTCGATCAGTAAGGGGAAGGTTCTATATAACTAAAGAGTAGGGTGGACTTTTGAACATTTATCATTAACAAAATCAGACATACGTACAACAACAACTTAGTTCTAGTATTTTTCGTATATACCACAATTAGAGTCAAATATTGAATACTTACCGCATATATACCACAATGCACTCAGACTGTGGACATTTTCGCGGGTCGATCTCTTTTTGACCAAATGCTGCATTGTGCAGATGCATGATTTGGTGGAACCGAGTGCCCGCTACTCCTGCGCCGCACGATCCCACATGTTTGCATCTGGGATCGATGCCCAGGTCGTACCTAGTTGGGGCGACAACACATAGGGGCCACAACCTCGCGAGGGGGAGGCCGGTCTTGGGAGCTCAACGGTTTTGTAATTCATGTCATGGGGTCATCCTCTCTCTCCATCCCACCATGTGGAAGTGATGCTCGCCGGTGAAATCCAAGCGGTGTTGGGAGTCGGCCGCTCTCTCTCGACGAAATCCAATCTACCAATCGATAGGGTCAATCTCTCCTCGGCAAAATCGCGGTTGGTCAAGGCGACACTCTCTCCGCGGCGAAATCAAAGTTTTAGGTCGAGCGACCCTTCTCTCCTCGGCGAATTCAAGGTTGGGCTGAGGAGGCGAAGGGTAGCAAACATCGCCTGGGAGGGGGGAGGGGTTAACTCTTCCATCAGCCTTGGTAGCAGATATTCATCCCTTCTTATTTTGCAATGTTTTCTAAAAAATGTTGGACAAAAACTATCCTAGAAGGGCCGACAGGAGCACTAGCGGGAAAATGTTTGCCCGCTAGAGCGTGACCCTCCTTTTGCATTTGGCTTGTATGTATGCATCCATGCATGACCAACTTTTCGCATCATATGTGGTAGAGCTCTTGACATATGTACTAACATCCCTAGTAAAAAAAGGATAATTCTAATTTAAAAGAAGGCAAAATAATAGCTGGGTTGATTGATGATAGTCGTCGACTCTAACAGGATGAAGAGCCTGCTATTTATGCACTGAGGTTGTTGAATCCAATGGGTTGAAGAGTGCTATTATGGAGTTGTACCTTTTGTCTTGGACAGATAGAATGAAGATACAAACATAACTACACTCTCTTAATTAACAAGTGAAATGTGAACTAAGCCTAGCTTAGATGGTTAGGTTTCTTATTGTGAAACCAGTCCACCTCAAGTCTGAGACTTAACATGGGTGCTCGCGTATTTTTGGATCTATTTTAGGCTTTCTAGCGCAATACTATCACTGGTATGTCATGCCCGCTGTCGGTGTCAAACCGGCGGATCTCGGTAGGGGGTCCCAACTGTGCGTCTAGGCGGATGGTAACAGGAGACAAGGGACACGATGTTTTACCTGTGTTCGGGCCCTCTCGATGGAGGTAAAACCCTACTCTGCTTGATTGATATTGATGATATGGGTAGTACAAGAGTGGATCTACCAGAGATCAAGGAGGCTAAACCTAGAAGCTAGCCTATGGTATGATTGTTGTAATGGTTGTCGTCCCACGGACTAAAACCCTCCGGTTTATATAGACACCGGAGAGGGCTAGGGTTACAGTAGTCGGTTACAATGGTAGGAGATCTACATATCCGTATCGCCAAGCTTGCCTTCCACGCCAAGGAAAGTCCCATCCGGACACGGGACGAAGTCTTCAATCTTGTATCTTCATAGTCTTGGAGTCCGTCCGATGATGATAGTCCGCTATCCGGACACCCCTAGTCCAGACTCCTCGGTAGCCCCTGAACCAAAGCTTCAATGACGATGAGTCCGGCCGCATATTGTTCGGCATTGCAAGGCGGGTTCCTCCTCCGAATAATTCATAGAAGATTGTGAACACCAGGGATAGTGTCCGCTCGCAAAATAATTTCCACATTCCACCGTAGATCGAATAATATGTACACAAGTTCAATCTGCTGATGTATTTTGTGGCATGACGTCATACCACCACCAAGCCTTTACTTGAATCGTTTTTATTATACCACCTCAGTAGCGTTTAGCGGCGGTTTCCTTAGCACGTCTTGTCGAGCAGGATCGTGTTCCTTATTCCGGATTCCCATCAATACGGACGTGGGTAACCCAACCGCGCCATTGATGGTGGCGCTTGGGAGATAAGCGAGTTTTACCAGGCGGTGGGGATGCATAGTCTTCGTCGCCCATATATAAGGGATAAGGATCCACCTTTTTACCTCGCCTTCTTCCTCCTTTGCTTATCCATCTCCGCTAACTCGAGCTCCAGCCTGTTCGCACATCTCGCCTCAACCTTCTCCAGCCATGTCCGGAGCGGGAGGCAAGTGGATGGCCTCCACCGTTACGGAGGGCACATTGAAAAACTGCGCGCGCGCGGATACCTGTCCAAATGACATCAAGACACGGCTGCCCGACAAGGCAGCTCATCCCCACCCCTGGCCCCATGAGAGGGTTGTATTCCTTCCCCACTTCCTCCGCTGGATCGGGCTTCCCACTTCATCCCTTCGTCCGGGGCTCATGTACTACTATGACTGGACTTCCACGATCTGGCGCCAAACTTCATCCTCAAAGATCTCGGCGTTTATCGTCGTGTGCGAGGCCTTCCTCTCGCATCCAGCCCCACTTCGACTTGTGGCTAAAACCTTCAATGTCAAGCCAAAGGTAGTGAAGGGCGTCCAAGCGGAGTGCGGAGGCGCCATGGTGGGCAAAATGCCCAACGTCCTCTGGCTCGAGGGCGCCTTCGTGGAAACCATCAAAGGGTGGCAATCGTGGTGGTTCTATATCACCAAGCCGCGTGACCCTAAATGGGCAAGTGGCCCCGAGTTCAGATCTGGTACCCCATGCAGCTCACCTCACGGAAAGAGAAGGGCTTGCTATGGGGCAGTTCGGAGGAGCCGACCGGACTCGATCTGTCTCTGCACTCGGTGAACAAGAAGCTCAAGCTTGTCAACATGGTCCAGTCATGCTCGTCCGCGGATTCTCCCCGCCAACAACGGGCCTTCAATCTGTGGGAGTTTGATCCGGCACAGCACCGGAACCTTAGCGGGCTCTTCGACACAACGTACGAAGCTGCCTGGAGGGTGCTATTCAAGGGCGGAGAAGCCCCCGCATCCGCAACTAAAGATCGCAGATTCAGCACGAAACGCCCGGCCGGTGTGGTAAGATATGTTATCCTTTATGGGACATTTATTTCTTTCATAGTTTGACTCTATTGTGGGATCTAAAATTCCCAATGCCTTTAACAGGACTGGCAGAGGACGTCCGGACAGGTTAACTATCCGGCTCCCTTCCCCGAAGACCCAGCGGATACCCGCTTAACGGGTTGCTAGTCCGGCACTTTATGTGGTGCCGAGAAGAAGGCCAAGAAGAGCCACGGGAACCCAAGGAGTTCCGGCACCATGTGGTATCGGACTCATCGTCCGATGGCTCAGAGGCGGACTCCTCCCGAAGACGAGGAGGAGAAAGACTCTCCCGGAGGGGGAGAGAAGAAGAGGAAGGCTTCCCCAACGGGGAGGCCAAGGGTCCAAGAGGGAAGGACCCTTCCTCCGGACAGCTCCGCCAACGCCGACGACGGCGACGAAGGTGGCCCTCAAGGGCCAAGCCCCCAGCAAGATCGTAAGTATCCGAATTCCTGAATGATTTATAATTTCTCTTTCGTGCCACATGGTGTCCTTCTAATGCCGCACACTACCTGTAGTCCGGCCGAGGAGGATCTTCCCGCTTCATCGAGCGGGTCCTTGGCTCCGTCGGATGTGGATTCCATTCCACCGCCTCCACCCCTCGTGATGCCGACGACGCCGAGGTGGGATCCCGTGAGGGGACCCATCGGAGGAGGCTCGGAGGTGCTGCAAGGCAGCCTCCGGACTTTGCGCCGACTCGCGTGCGGAACCCGCAGTGGTTCCGGAATCCGCAGCGCCCCTTCGTAAGAAGGCCAAGACCGTGACACCGCAGCCTCCGTCCCAACCGGGGCGCCGGACAACTTGTTGGGGCGCCAACGGCGCTCCATCGAGGAAGAACACCGCACTATTATGAGTGCGGTGATTCAAAAGGTTCAGCTCGCCAAGAGCGGGCTGACCGAAGCCTGCAGCAGCCTTCTAACAGGCTTTGAGGTAAGAAGTTTTAAAATATGTAATGTAATACCGCATAGACAAGAGCCCTCGATGCTCGGTTCGGTGTTCGGAAAGAAAAGCCGTCGAGGATCTAAAAAGATATACGCAGGAGTTCTAAAAATTATGTCAATATGGGGTTGCAGGTTGCGCCGCTGACCTCTGCCGCATTGATCATGGAGGTCGGTGCTTTGAAGCAGGACCTCGAAGCGGACGAGAACGAGCTCGGTCTTCCCAAGAAGCAGCTCGAGGATAAAGAAGGTGAGTAACACCGTATTAATTTTGTACCTTCAGTAAAAGGATTTTGGTTTCAACAAAATGACCAGGATAACGTGGGCACCGCGGGGCCACGAACGAGGTGGCGACCCTTAAGGAGGCCGTGTCCGCGTCGAACGTAATGCGGACCGAGAACGAGCGGAGCGAGAGAAGCAGGAGGCGCGGTGGCGGAGGAGCGGCAAGAGCTCCGTGCTTTCATGGAAAAGCATGAGAGTTTGGGCGCGACTCAAGACTCGAGAGTCCGAGCTTGCCTCGGCTCTTGAAAGTGCCAAAGCCGCTAAGTCCGAGGCCCATAAGGCCCTTCAGAGATTGAGGCGGTGAAGAAAATAGCGGCGGTAAGGCATTTTTCATGTAAAGCAAGCATGTGAATGTGAATTACCTTTACTTACCCGAATTCGGAGTTCTCCAGAGCGTTTGCAGATCTGCCTCAGCGTGTCCGATGCCGCCGCATTCTACCGGCCGAGGAGGGAGCTCAATGGAGAAGGTCTTCGGTCTCGGTATCTTGAGGCCGGACATCCGTGCCCTTTAGCGACTAGTCAAGCGGTGGTCGAGCTCCACAAGGTAGCCGAGCAGGCCATGAAGGGCCTCATAGTCCGGCCAGGCTCAAGAGGCCATGCACGGGAGCTACTTTGGCCTCGTCTGGGCCGGTGGATCGTGCCTCGGGTGGAAGTCATCAAGCGCTCCGCCAGATTGAAGGTGCCGTTGGGCCTTGCCCGCAAAAGGTGCACTGGGCAGGCTGGATGCTTGAGAGGCTTCGATGGATGCGCCGCGGTGGGCAAGGAGTATCGACGCCCAAATATACTATAAGAGTGTCTGAAGGGTGCCCGCAAGATTGCGGATGAGTGCCCTAAAGATGTAATTTTTAGTAGACTCGCAATGTGTTATCCTGCGCGCTGAAAACTTTGTTCATATCGCTAAGCAATGCTTATTAATTTAAAATATTACCTTCAATGCGGCCATTTATCAAATCGAGAGATGGCAAGTCATCGGCTTCAGCCCCCATGCCACGAGTCTTTGGGGTGTTCGGGATAAACTTGAGCGCTCTTGTTCCCATTTTGGGTCCATCTAGGAGGCGCCAACACAACGTAACAAGGCAACCGGACTTATAATGCTTGAACACTCTTACTTAGCCATATAATTCTATAATTTTAAATTTCTGCGAAGCCCCTAGTGTTCGAAGATCAATTCCAGCGCTATCACGCTGGGCGGACATAGCCGGTTCCTCGCTCTAAGCGGCATAAGTCTTTAGGGACTCGAAAAGACCTCTCGAACAGCGACCAGCTCTCGCCTTATCATGACGGTCAGTTTTAGCTTTCCATCGAGGCCCTCGCCCAGCTCAAGTGGGCGCAATCGCATGGTTCTCCAGTGCTACCTTAGCCGATAGAACGGAACGTAAGGTACCAAAACATGGGAGCTGGGCAAAACCAACTATTGACTCAAGACATGATTCGAGCCGATGCATATAATGCTATAAGTTCGGGTGCCGACTTGTGAAAGTGTTCGACCTATCACACCATAATGCGGGGAACATAAGCCCCGGTGTATTCGGCCGCACTAAAGTGTATAGATGCAAGATGTCATAAATGAACATGTAATAAAAAGGAATGCAATTATAAACAAAAAGTGATATATTGTTTATTCAAGGAATTCTGCTATGAGTGCGAACGATACAAATAGTGCGGTAAGCAAGGGTTTGGACTATTAGACATGTCCCCCTCGTGGGTAGGCTGCAGGATGGTGTATTAAACAGATTTAATGCTCATAATGGAGACCACCCGAGCATTCGTCGAGCCATTGTCCCTCCCTGGCTGTTGCATCGTGAGTTCGGCAGATCTATCACCAACAGGCCTCCGTAAACGGAGTCCCGTGGAAAAAAAGAAAAAAGAAAAAAAGAAAGTGACACACGGGGAGCCCCGGTGTGGTTGAGCCGCACTGGGGCCTATCGTGGTCATGCCCCTCCCCTATACCCATGGTATCTTCAGAGCGTAATTATGTACGCTGAAGAGCTCGCCTTGCAATCATGCAAGGGCTGGGGTTAGGGCCGCATTACTCTGCGTGCTCAAACGTGCTGTGGTCTTGATGTATGTTACTCCGGCGCGTTTAGTCATGTCCGGTCGCTTAACGGCCGGACTCGAGAATTGCCTTAAGAGGCTGCTCAGATTTCCGCCGCGAGAGCATTGTGTTCCTCCGTTCGGAGGGAGCATTCATGTTTCCGCTGACCGTGATGACTCCACGAGGGCCCGCATCTTGAGCTTGAGGTATGCATAATGCGGCAACACATTGAACTTTGCAAACGCGGTTCGTCCGAAAGCAGAGCGTGATAGCCATCGCGAACGGGACTATGTCAAGATTAACTCCTCGCTTGAAATTATCCGGGATCCGAAGACCACTTCGGTGTGGACCGAGCTCGCATAATTAGCCTCAACACTGGTATGACGCCTTTGAAGGTCGTCTTTGTAGGTTTAAACCTTGAGGGTCTATGCCCATCTTGCGCGCTCGTATCCCGATAAAGCAGGTTCAGTTGCTGCCGCCGCCCATCGGACTCTAGTGAGGTGAAATCCATCGATTTATTGGGTCTAAAACAATGCGCGAATCCGCCATGGCGGATATTGGTGGGTGGTCCTTCGATTGAAAGTGATCGGCAAGAGGACCATGGATTGAACTGGGCGATCGCTCCATCGCATATACGCCCCTAAGTGCATGCTTCGCTCTCTCTTGGGTATGTGGGTTGCGATATCATGTTTACCGTCTGCACTTGTGGGGGAAACCCTTCTATCCTCTCATCGTTCGGCGGCGGGTCTCCTCCTCGTCATCGCTATGCAGCCCCTTGTTATTGTTTTCGCAATTAACTTGCTCGCTTAGTTGAATATCCAACAATCCTGTTGGTGTGATTAGGCTGGCTTTTCGGGTGCCATGTATCCGCAAGAGCGGTCGAGTATTCGGTCCAAATTGGACGGACCTGAGTGGTTCTTTTGAATGGCTTTTTCCGCGACCGGTTTAGAGCCTCGAATCCGCATTGACCGCCGATCCTCGGTGTTATCGCCATTAACGCTTGGCGTTTGTTTTGTTGCAACGCGACCTACCATTGCGGTCCTTGCTGTCCGGACTGCCAAATTTTTGCCGAGGTTGTTCTTGTGAGCTAGCCACTGTCCTCTCCCGCACGTAAGCGGGTCATGAGTGATGTGAGGGCTGCCATGGATTTCGGCTTTTCCTGTCCTAGGTGCCGGGCCAACCACTCGTCGCGGATGTTATGTTTGAAGGCTGCGAGGGCCTCTGCATCCGGACAATCGATGATTTGATTTTTCTTTGTGAGGAACCGTGTCCAGAATTGTCTGGACGATTCGTCTGGCTGCTGAATTATGTGGCCTAGGTCATCGGCGTCTGGTGGTCGCACATATGTGCCCTGGAAGTTGTCAAGGAATGCGGCTTCCAGGTCCTCCCAACACCCAATTGATTCTGCTGGCAAGCTGTTAAGCCAATGCCGAGCTGGTCCTTTAAGCTTGAGTGGGAGATATTTGATGGCGTGGAGATCGTCACCACGGGCCATATGGATGTGAAGGAGGTAGTCTTCGATCCAAACCGCGGGGTCTGTTGTGCCATCGTAGGATTCAATGTTCACGGGTTTAAACCGTTCAGGGATTTGATGATCCATTACTTCATCTGTGAAGCATAGTGGGTGTCGGCGCCTCTATATTGAGCAATATCACGGCGTAGCTCAAGAGAGCTTTGTCTGCTGTGTTCGCCCGGCCGGAGTTGTTTGATCCGGTGCGACGGTAAATGCCGTGGGTCGTGGGCGCCCACGTGATCCGTAGATAGATCTTGATTTTTTCCTTGTCCTCCAATATGTCTCGCAAGTCCGCGCATTCCTCGTGGCTTCGTACTTTTCGAGCGATGCCGGGGTACGGTCCTGATGGAGGGCCTAGATGCCTCTCTGTCACGGCCACGGGGTGGTCGGTCTGCCGTGTTGTGCGCTGGTGATGAAGGTTTATATGCTTCCTCCTCTAGTCGGGGGAGCAACTTGCATTTTAGGTAGCTTTTGGAGGGGCGTTCGAGTTCATACTCTTCGGGCGCAAGGACTTCTGCCCATCCGTCGGCTAGCAGGTCTTGATCAGCTTGAAGCTGTTGCTGCTTTTCTTTAGGCTATTTGCCGTGGCCATAAGCCTGCGTTTAAAACGCTCTTGTTCGACGGGATCCTCGGGAACGACAAATTAAATGTCGTTGAGGCTTGCCTCGCCTCCTGAGAGGAGGCATGTAATTTTCCTCCTCCTCGTCTGCCGCTCTCTCTTGAGGGCTGGCTTCCCCGTCCTCCTGTGCTGAATCTTGCTAGAGGGGGTTGTCTTCGGCACTCTCTGGGGTGTTATTATCTCCGGTGCCGGAATCTCCATTCTTGCTGTGGCGGGATTTAGAGCGGCGCCGCTGACGTCGGCGCTTGGGCTGTTTCTTAGAGGAATCTTCCTCCGCTGCTTCTTCGCCGTCCCCATCCTTTGGGGTGTCCACCATGTATATGTCGATGATTTAGGTGGTCTTCCATTGCCTCGTAGGCGCTGGTTCTTGATCGTCTCGGCATCGTCGTCCATACCGCCGATGTCTTGGTCGTAGTCTAGCATGTCGGTTAGATCGTCGGCGGTGGCTACAAAGTGGGTGGTGGGTGGGCTTTGAATTTCTTCATCGTCCGCATCCCAACCATTCGCCGCAGATCCACCAGGGTTCTCCGATAACGAGAGATACTTTAGCGAGTTCAGGATGTTGCCAAAGGGCGAGTGGTGAAAGATGTCCACAGCGGTGAACTCCATGATCGGCACCCAATCGGATTCGGTTGGCGGCGCAGGAGGTTGAGTCCGGCAAGGAGTCGAGCACCTTGGAGTCACGAGCTTTGCAAAGGACAAGGTCGGCATTCGGCTCAATCGCGATGTGATTGCAGCTCCGGGCGGTGTCCAGCCACCGGTCCTCGACCAGACGGTCGGCTCCGAACTATGGGTCGGAGCGGATTCATGTCGCGACCTCCAAGGTACCGTCCGTGGCGAGCTAGATCATGCCCATCGTGACGGTCGGCACGCTCGGTGTGACTTCGAATCCATGAAAGATCAAGTCTCCGCGGATGTCGGCCGTGAAGTTTAGGCTTCAAATCGACTGATGGCGGGGGCGTAGCTTCGATCTGCCCTAGATGGCCAAGTGAATTGGCCCGCAGCAAAGCCGCCGAACACGAAGATCTGTCCAGGAGAAAATTCTCAATCTGACTACGTTGTTGTTGATTGAAGAAGCCATCAAGCCTATTGGTGGCGGCACGAGGAACTCTCGGTGAAAGCACCAATGTCGGTGTCAAACCGGCGGATCTCGGTAGGGGTCCCGAACGTGCGTCTAGGCGGATGGTAACAGGAGACAAGGGACACGATGTTTTTACCAGGTTGGGCCCTCTTGATGGAGGTAAAACCCTACTCCTGCTTGATTGATATTGATGATATGGGTTGTACAAGAGTGGATCTACCACGAGATCGAGGAGGCTAAACCTAGAAGCTAGCCTATGGTATGATTGTTGTAATGGTTGTTCGTCCCACGGACTAAAACCCTCCAGTTTATATAGACACCGGAGAGGGCTAGGGTTACACGAGTCGGTTACAATGGTAGGAGATCTACATATCCGTATCGCCAAGCTTGCCTTCCACGCCAAGGAAAGTCCCATCCGGACACGGGACAAAGTCTTCAATCTTGTATCTTCATAGTCTTGGAGTCCGGCCGATGATGATAGTCCGGCTATCCGGACACCCCTAGTCCAGGACTACCTCACACGCCGACTAAAAGGTGCATGTGACAACTTCATCAATCTCAAGATTTATTGGCTTAGCTAGTCTCTAGAGGTACTCATAGAGGTAGGATTTGTGTGTGTATTCATAGGGGTGGGCGGGTGTGCATGTTGTGAGCGTGTGAGTCTATACTGTGTTCCTTAAAAACATAATGATCTCTTATCGCTCTCAAGGGAAAAAATCACACATTTAATTTAATCAAAGAATATTTTAGTAGGATGCCGATATTAATGGCTAAAGATGGCTCTAAGAGTTTTGGTCATTAGTATGTACTTATTACATTCTTTATATTATGTGGAGGATTCAAATAAGGTTGTTTTCTCAACTACTTTATATGCCCCGAGTCTGAAGCATATGTTGCTTGAAGCTTCACCAGATCAACATTTTCATATTTGGATGGAGAGAGTACGTGAGATTAAGATTGTTAGGGGACGGTGCATGCATGCAATTTACTACACATGTCGACTTTCCATATATCAATCATACGAAAATGTTGATGTCAACATATTAGCATTTGAATAAATAGTTCAAAATGTTTATTTATACTTCACTCATGAAATGTGTTAACCTTTAAGCTATGAAAAACTAAGATCTCATATGTCTGCGCTTTGAGGACCTTTTTCGCTCATAATACTTACCACATGGTGATGTGACCTTATTATTCACGACGGGCTATCATATTGTATTGTGTGGTGCCTTATAACCAGTGTATTGATAAAATATGGATTTCTCACACATATTCAAAACCCCCAACTATGATTATGATTGATCTTGAAAATTGCCCTATTCGACTATGTGTTTAGAAATATATTAAAAATCATAACTAATATTGATGACACTATAGGAAGATATGCCAATAGCTTCTACGATAGATTAATTAGATAGGTAAATGAAACATACTATTTTTGTGATATTAATTGATATTGTACTGTGTTCTAACGGCTCTATATTGTCACTTGGTTACCTTATATGCTTTGTCATAGTTGATAACATTTGTGGATGACAAGAAGTACTTGAAACATACCCAAATGAGATCTAGCGGACCCTTTCGACAATGGGACAATCTTGTCGAAGTGGTCGTCATGTTGTCAGTTTGTATCATCCCACAACGTGGTAGTGCATCCATGACTTTGTAGTATCGGAAGTTGGATAGAATCTTTTAAAAGAAGGACTCTAAATTTAGCAGAACCCGTTGAACTATTTTTGATTGAGAACATAGGCAGTCCGTTATAGCTAGTATATATAAGGGCATGTACAATAGGCTTAGGTAAATTGTATGTAAAAATGTCACATAAGAGTTTTGCCAGTGGTGGGGAGTTGGGGAAGGGGGGTGATGAAGTCATGTACCTAGGGTAGGGTCACGGACCTGTCCTAAGTACCGTTCCCAAGAACATCCTCGAAGAAGCTGCCTTCGATCGACCAAGAGAGACTTCACTCGGCGGACTCGAAGGACTCGACCATGAAGACTCACTCGACCACCGGAGATCAAGAGCCACTCTGCATCCAAACGGTCTGTAATTAAGTAGTCTTAATGGGTTTGATGACACTTTATATAGGGCGTTTCTAACGCCAAACCTTTATGTACTTTAAACCTGCATAATCGAGGGCGGAGGGTGCAGTGGACACTATATAAGCCACCCCATCCTCGGTGTAAAGGGTTCGCACCCAGTAACCACGCACACATAATCCGATCGACCGCCTCGGGCTCCGAGATGTAGGGCTGTTACTTCCTCCGAGAAGGGCTGAACTCAGAAATCCCTTGTGTCTGCATAACTGCTCCATAGCTAGGATCTTGCCTCTCCATACCTACCCCCATTCTATTGTCGGACTTAGAACCATGACGGTTGGCGCCCACCGTGGGAGAGGTGTCTTAGCGATTTTTGGAGAAGTTGCAATTGTTCGATTGCTTTCATCATGGTTTCGGTGGAGTTTTAGTCGAGGGTCGAGATCCGTCTCGGCGCGCTCACCTTCATCGCCGACGACTCCGCTTGGCTCCAGGAAGCTCCACTCGACATCGACGTGCTCCTCGTTCGCGGTGCAATGCATTTTCGGGCGTGTCTCCGCGGCGTCTTGCTGCGGCAACCATCGACTCCGTGTCGGTCGACTCCGTGTCGTCCCCCCTCCTGTCTCCTACCAGTATAAGCGCCTCTGGTGATCGAGGCTCCAGCGTGGGTGAGGCACGCAGTGGCTCGCCAATCGCCACCACCCAAGTCGCAGAATCGAGCCCGACGAATCTCTCAGACGGCATGTTCGATCCGTCGGTTGGCTCGATGAGAGGCCGATTCGAGTCGACAAAGAGCGATTCGGCGGCTGAGGTTCTGATGGTCAATGGGCCTCGTAGTCCTCCCGTTTTCCCCACACCGACGGGATAGACGGCGGAGGCGACCCTGCTCAAGCCCACGAGGAATATCAGCCCGAGCCACTCACTTCCCTGCAGAGAGAAGATCTTCATCGCTGGAACATGGATGCCCTGCATACTCCCATCGCAGGAGAAACCCCCGAGGCTCGCGCCTTGGAGGAGGCATGTTTAGCCAAATTGGCTGAACACACTCGACTGGAGAACCTCCAGCGAGCACTCGACGGACACGCGCGGCAACGAGTACCCGACTCTAGTCGACGTCAACTCTTTCCGCAACCGACTAAGGTATATCGAACCCGATTCAGAATTTAGCATTTGCAGCTCGTATAAGCGGAGTCAATTCAGCCCTCTCGATCGGAGGCTGGCAGAGACTTGATCACGATCGTGGATTTGCTCCGAGCGAAGAGATCGAATTCAGGCGTGTCACGATCCGCAACAGATTCACGGTCGATCCGTCGCTGCGAATCTGATTTAGTCGACTCACAGCCAAGATCGCCTCCGCGGCGTGAGGGACGCGAAGGTCGGCGTGACGATCTGAGAACGATTCGATCGTGATGATAGGCGTCGAGTGCCCACTCCTCCGCCAAGAGGTGGGTCTTACGCCCATCGACAACAAGATGACAGGCGCCAGCTCAGTGTTGGGCGAAGAGCTCCGGTCGACCCCAGGGAACCAGGCTTTGACGCACGGTCCATCATCGTGCAAGGTCCGGTCGATCGAACAGAGGTCATCGAGGTGGCCATGACAGAGATGCACCCACTAGCGATCGAGTCCATGTTTCAGTCGAATGTTTCAAAGAGGCTATCGAGCTGCGGTGATTCCCCCAACTTCAGGTTGGCGATCGAGTAAGTAAGTTCACGGTGAGTCCAAGCCCAAACCTGGGCTTGAAGACTACCGAGTGGCGGTACAGATTGGCGGCGGGAATGATGAGGTGGCTATGAAGCATTTACCACTCATGTTGGAAGGTTCGGCGGGGCATGGTTGAATCGCTTAGCTCCTAGCAGCATTTACACTTGGGAAGATCTTTCCGAGTGTTCGTCAGACATTCGAGGGAACTTGCAAGCGACCAGCTGGATTGATGAGCTGCAAGTCTGCGTCGTGTCGAATGAAACCTTGAGAGATTACATTCAGAGATGGATTACTTTGCATCATACGGTGGAGAACGTGTCTGATCATCAGGCAGTCTGCGCCTTCAAGGATGGTGTTAAGAACAGAGAGTTAAGTTTGAAGTTTGGTCGGACCGGAGATATGACCCTGAGTCGAATGATGGAAATCGCCACCAAGTACGCCAATGGTGAAGAAGAGGACCGACTCCGGAGTGGCAAGTACAAGCCGAGTCAGTCAGAGAAAGGAAACTCGGTCGGAAGCGAAGCGAAGGCCGAGCCAAGTGGCTCTGGAGAGGCTTTGGCGTGACTCGTGGCAAATTCAAAGGAAAGCCCAAAGGATCTTGGAACCCCAAGAAGGTGAAAGATAAGGAAGGAAATGACGTGATGGATTTGCCGTGTCACATCCACACGAAGAAAGACGAAGAGGGTAATTTCATCTACCCGAAGCATACCACTCGCCAGTGCCGACTCTTGATCCAGCAGTTCCAAGGAAAACAGCCCAAGGACAAGGAAAAGGAGTCGGACAAAGCTGAGGACAAGGAAGTGATGGAGGATATCCTCATGTTAATTCCACTCTGATGATCTTTGCTGATGTGGGAAGCAAAACCTATTGAAGGTTATCAACCGTGAGGTAAACATTATCGCCCGGCGACACCAAGTTATCTGAGATGGTCTCAAACTCCCATTACATTCGACCATCCGATCACCCGACTCATATAGCCACCCACGGGAGGCAAGCTTTGATGGTTGACCCGGTCGTTGAAGGCACTCGATCGACGAAGGTGCTAATGGATGGTGGTAGCGGATGAACATATTATATCGGAGACGCTAAAAGGAATGGACATTCGATGTCGAGACTAAGCGCCCGACAACATGAGTTTTCATGGAGTTATACGGAAAGAAGACTGAGTCACTCGGCCAAATAGCTCGGGCGTGGTGTTCGGTGACTCGAAGCATTTCCGCAAAGAGAGGCGACATTTGAAGTCGTGGATTTTCGTGAGTGCTTACCACGCTATTTTGGGGAGACCAGCTTACGCATGGTTCATGGCTCGACCATGTTATGTGTACCTTAAACTGAAGATGCCTGGCCCCAAGGGCATGATCACTATCACTGGCAATCGGAAGAAGGCGGAAGAGTGTTTTCAGAAAGGCTCAAAGATTGCCGATTCCCAAATAACAGTGGTAGAGCTAGAACAATACAAGAAAAATGCAGATCTGAGTGATTTGTTGCGGGCCAAGAAGCCTGCCATGAGAATCAGATGTTTCGATCGTCTGGCGAGACGGCCCGTTCACATTCACCCGACCGACCCCAACGCAGCTCCGACTCATATTTCCACAACACTCGACCCTAAATAGGAAGAAACGCTCATCCAGTTCCTCCGTGAGAACTGGGACATCTTTGCATGGAAGCTCTTGACATGCGGGTGTTCCTGGGGCTGGCTGAGCATCGCCTTAGAGTCCACTCAAAAGCAAAACCTGTCAAAGAACATCTTCGACGGTCCGCCGTCCAGAAGAGAAAGGCCATTGGCGAGGAGGTGGCTCGACTATTGGCAACAGAGTTTATCCGAGAGATATATCACTCCGAGTGGCTCGCCAATGTCGTCATGGTCCCCAAGAAGGACAAGTCACTTTGCATGTGCATTGATTTCAAGCATATCAATCGGGCCTGCCCGAAAGATCATTTTCCTCTCCCTCGCATCGACCAAATTGTCGACTCGACTGCGGGATGTGAGAGATTGTCTTTTTTAGACGCTTATTCCGGATACCATCAGATCCGTCTGTATGGACCCGATGAGATCAAAACAGCTTTCATCACTCCATTCGGGTGCTTCTGCTATGTCACCATGCCATTCGGCCTCAAGAATGCCGGAGCCACGTTCATGAGGATGATTCAGAAGTGTTTACTCACTCAAATCGGTCGGAATGTGGGCGTACATGGATGATATTGTGCTCAAATCGCGAAAGGGTTTCGACTTGTTGGTGACCTCGCTAAAACATTTGCCAATCTCGGGAGGTATGATATCAAGCTCAATCCATCAAAGTGCACATTCGGAGTTCCCGTGGAAAGTTACTCGGTTTTCGTTTCGAGCGAGGAATCGATGCTAACCCAAAAATTGGCACTATACTCCAATGAAACGCATACAATGCGGTGCACGATGTCCCGGCTTACTAGATGCTTGGCCACGTTAAGTTGATTCATCTCGTCTCGGTGAAAAGGCATTACCTCTTTACCGATGATGAAGAAGGCGGAACAAGTTCGAGTGGACTCGAAGCTGATGCAGCGTTTGCCGAGCTAAAAGCTCTGCTCTCCACTCAGCCGGTGCTTGCTGCTCCAATCAGCAAAGAGCCTCTATTGCTTTATATTGCAGCCACAGGACAAGTCGTTAGTATGCGATTACTTACGGTCGGCGGGAAGAAGAAGGAAAGCCTTCAAAGTTCAGCGCCCGATGTAATATCTTTACGAAGTTTTGACTCCATCGAAGCAAAGATATCCTCATTATCGAAGCTTGTGTATGGGATCTACATGACCATGAAGAAGGTTGCTCATTATTTCTCGATCATTCTATTACGATCGTCGTGATGCCCCACTTTCGTGAGATTCTGCACAACAGAGACGAATGGCCGGTCGAGTGGTGAAATGGGCGATTGAACTCCTTCCCTTGATATCAAGTTTGAGGCAAAAAAGCCATTAAGTCCCAAGCAATAGCAGATTTCCTTGCCGAGTGGATTGAACAACAAAGAGCCGACTCAAGTTCACTCGGAGCATTGGACCATGTTCTTTGATGGCTCTAAGATGTTAAATGGTTCCGTCTTTGGGTACTTTTGGTTTCCCCGAGGAGATAAGCTGAGATATGTGCTCGATTCACTTTGATTCCTCCAACAATGAAGCGAAATCTGAGGCACTTTTATATGGGTTGCGCATGGCCATTTCACTTTCGGCGTCCGTCGCCTTATGGTTTATGGCGACTCAGATTTGGTGGTCAATCGGTGATGAAGGAGTGGGGCGTTAGAAGCCCAGCCATGACTGGATCTTGCAATGCAAAGAGGAAGCTTGAAAAGAAATTGAAGGGTTAGAGCTCCATCATATACCCCGATTGAAAAATCAAGCGGTGATGATTTGGCAAAGATAGGTTCCAAGAGAGAAGCCATTCCGGTGATGTGTTCTTGGAGCATATCCATACTCCATCGATCAAATAAGATCCTTTTACCGAAGAAGCTCCGCAGCCCAAGAGTATCACAGATCCGACCGAGGTTGAAGTTCCAGCGAAGGTCGATCCGATCATGGAAGCTTTAGTGACCACTCCCGATTGACGAGTACCATATATTGCATATATCTGGAGGAAAGAGCTCCCGGAGGACAAAGAAGAGGCTCGACAGATCGTCCGCCGATCTAAAGCCTTTACCGTGATAAGGGGGCAGCTGTACAGAGAAAGCGCGACTGGAGTTGGTCAGAAATGCATAACGCCAGAAGAAGGTCGAATAATCCTTGACGACATCCACTCGGGGACCTATGGCCATCATGCGTCCTCTCGGACCATCGTGGCCAAAGCATACCGAGCCGGATTTTGGCCAAGAGCGAATGAAATGGCAAAGGAGATAGTCGACAAGTGTGAGGATGCCAATTCTACTCCAATATGTCATACAAGCCCGTCGACTTTAAAGACCATACCACTCGTTTGGCCCTTCGCAGATGGGGGTTGGATATGGTTGGACCCTTAAGAACAGCGTGACGGCTTCACACATGTCTTTGGTAGCGATCGACAAGTTCACCAAGTGGATCGAGGCTAAACCCATCAAGAACCTTGATGCGGTATCTGCTTGTCGGCTTCATCGAGAATTGATATATAGATATGGAGTCCCGCACGGCATCATCACTAACAACGGGTCAAACTTGATTCGGAGGAATTGAGGCGTTACGCACATCTCAAGGCACACGAGTCGGCTATGCTTGATCGCCCATCCTCGGTCGAGCGGACAAGCGAGCGAGCCAATGGCTTGATTCTCAAAGGGTTGAAACCCGGTGATCGTGATCTCAAGCATGCAGCTGGAGCATGGGTCGACGAACTTCCCTCTGTGCTTTGGGGTTGAGTACTACACCTAATCGGTTGACCGGAGAACTCCGTTCTTCTTGGTCTACGGAGATGAAGCAGTCTTGCCGAGTGACTTGCTTCACAATGCTCCTCGAGTCGAGCTCTACACGAAGCTAAAGCTGAACAAGCACGGCGGGGATGCGATCGACTTTCTAGAGGAAGAAAGGAGATGGCTCGATCCGATCGACCATTTACCAAAGAAGACTTGCGTCGCTTTCACGCCAGAGCGTGAAGAGTCGAGCCTTTCGGGAAGGAGATTTGGTTCTCCGAGTGGATCAAAAAACCACACAAGCTTGCTCCTTCTTGGGAAGGTCCTTCATCGTCACCAAGGTTCTCCACAGCGGAGCATACCGTCTTTACAATGTCGAGCACAACATCGACGAGCCCCGAGCTTGGAGCGCGGAGTTGCTCGCCCTTTTACACTTAAGTATACACTCGGATGAGTTGTAATAAAAGTACTTCTGTGGTTCATTTTTCAAAACATAATAGCGTCATAATTTTCCCAATGATTGTCGTCACTTTTATTTGTTCAATAAAATTTCCCCTCAGTGGGTGGCTTAGCTGCGAATCCATTTCGCTTAAGTTTGTAAAAAAAATCCTTGCCGAGTGGTGAGCCAGCCTCCCACTTGGGGGCTTAGCTGCGAATCCGTTTCGCCTAAGTTTGTAAAAATCCTACCGAGTGGTGAACCAGCCTCCCACTCGGGGCTTAGCTGCAGTCCAAGTACTACGCCTAAGTTAAATAAAATCCTACCGAGTGGTGAGCCAGCCTCCCACTCGGGGCTTAGCTGCAGATCTAAGTACTCGCCTAAGTTAAATAAAATCCTACAGTGGTGAGCCAGCCTCCCACTCGGGGCTTAGCTGCAGTCTAAGCACTCGCCTAAGTTCAAATACAATGTGCGCTCCACAAGGAGGGCGAGGTGTGGGTCGATTGCCACCCTCTCCTTCGAACTACGCCACAAGTACAACGTGCGCTCCGCAAGGGGGGCGAGGTGCGGTGGACTGCCACCCTCTCCTTCCAAGCTACGCCACAAGTACAACGTGCACTCCGCAGGGGGCGAGGTGCAGGTCATCGCCACCCTCTCCTTCCGAGCCTCGCCACAAGTACAACGTGCGCTCCGCAAGGAGGACGAGGTGCAGGTCGATCGCCACCCTCTCCTTCCGAGCTCGCCACAAGTACAACGTCGCTCCATAAGGGAGACGAGGTGCAGGTCGACTACTACCCTCTCCTTCCGAGCTACACCACAAGTACAACGTCGCTCCACAAGGGGGATGAGGTGCAGGTCGACTGCTACCCTCTCCTTCCGAGCTATGCCACAAGTACAACATGCGCTCCGCAAGGAGGACGAGTCAGGTCAATCGCCACCTCTCCTTCCGAGCTATGCCACAAGTACAACGTCGCGCCCGCAGGGGGACGAGGTGCAGGTCGATTGCTACCCTCTCTTTCCAAGCTATGCCACAGGTATAACGTGCTCTCCATAAGGAAGGCGAGGTCGATTAACGCCTTATCCCTCGAGAGAGGCCAGTAAAAATCCTACAGTGGAGAGCAAACCTCCCACTCGGAGGCTTAGCTACAGCCCAGTGCTCGCCTAAGTTTTTGAAAATCCTACCGAGTGGAGAGCAAACCTCCCACTCGGAGGTTTAGCTGCAGCCAAGTGCTCGCCTAAGTTTTTGAAAATCCTACCGAGTGGAGAGCAAACCTCCCACTCGGGGCTTAGCTGCAACCCGTGCTCGCCTAAGTTTTTGAAAATCCTACCGAGTGGAGAGCAAACCTCCCACTCGGAGGCTTAGCTGCAGCCTCTGCTCGCCTAAGTTTTTGAAAATCCTACCGAGTGGAGAGCAAACCTCCCACTCGGAGGCTTACCTGCAGCCCAGTGCTCACCTAAGTTTTTGAAAATCCTACCGAGTGGAGAGCAAACCTCCCACTCGGAGGCTTAGCTGCAGCCCAGTGCTCGCCTAAGTTTTTGAAAATCCTACCGAGTGGAAAGCAAACCTCCCACTCGGAGGCTTAGCTGCAGCCTAGTGCTCGCCTAAGTTTTTGAAAATCCTACCAAGTGGATAGCAAACCTCCCACTCGGAGGCTTAGCTGCAGCCAGTGCTCGCCTAATTTTTGAAAATCCTACCGAGTGGAGAGCAAACCTCCCACTGGGGCTTAGCGGCAGCCAGTGCTCGCCTTAGCCTGCAAAAAGACACCTCAAACCAAATGCAAACATATTTAAACATTGAATCCAAGTTCGGATAACACCTAACGGAACCGAAAGTGCTCAGCGCTAAGCTGTTAAGGTTTAATCGGTTACAAAAATCACTCGCATACCGAGGCAAATTTAAGGTATCAAGCTCGAAGTATTTTACCCCTCACGTGGAGGGCTGGAAGGTGCAACAAACTCATCCGGTCGATTCCATCTCGCAATCCGAGTGGCAGCGCGATGAAGGTCTCCATGAAAGACCGGAAATCGTGCTTCTTGGTATTAGCCACCCTAAGAGCCGCCAGACTTGTCCTCTCTGCATCCTTGCGATGGGCGCGGGCCGAGCGAGCAACATCCGCACCACACCGGCGAAGACTTCTTCCACTCCTGCACTAGACTTGGGACGCGTTCATCGAGTCATCGAGACTCGAGGTCGTTCGAGCGTCTCTCTTGGCCGAGTGTTGTGTCGATGCGGAAGTTGCGACCTTCAACCTTGCGAGATAGTCGGCAGCGAAATAACGCGAGATTGAGCCGGAGCACATTCATGGCAACTTCATCTTTCACGGGAGAGTTGTTGGGATCCGTGTTTGGTTCGATCGACCAGATCTCCTCTTCCAAGTTCGGCAAAACTCAGTAAGCTCAACCGCCGAGTCAAGACAACGATCGGATGGAAGGATCACAGTTAAAGTGTCTGCTTGATATGAAAAGATTACCTTCAAGCATGAGGAATAGCTTATTGGTGAGTCCTCCCGATAAGCCTCGGATCGTTCTTCTTTCCCACCAACTCACCGCCTTGTTACTCGGGGCAATCTTGTCACTCTTGATCGACCGACCTCCTTGTTAGGCGCATCAAGAGCAGCTCTCAGATTGATGTTTTCTTCTTCAAGCTTGGTGGTGAAGCCAGCTTCTCATCTGCGAGCTTGGTCTTCTCTAAAGCCGCTTTTGCATCTCAGCCAAGTCAAGGTCTTTCTTCCTCTGGGCATCCCTCACTTTATGCGCAAAGTTACAATGAGATCGAGACTACTGAAGCGGACGAGAGGCAAGGGCGATCATCGAGGGTCTCACCAAACATACCTTTTGCTTCCTCCTTCACCTTCGTTAAGTTCTCTGGACCAGTTTCAGATCAAGCTCGAGCTGGATGTGCTTGTTCTCCAACTCGATGTAACGAGCATAAAGCTCATAGGATTTCTGCGAAGAACCAATCGACGGATGTCAAAGACAATTCACTTCCGGTGACTAAAGAAAAATCATAACGTTTCTAAGACTACGGCGAATACAAACATTCGACCATAGTCTCAGGGACTACACCTAGTGGGTGCACTCAGCGTGCCCCACTAGTTTTATCGATTAGAGTCGACCGATCGACCAACAACAAAGAAAAAAAACGGAAGATGTTTTTCAGATCAGTAGTTGATCGCCAGCAATCGACCACGATCTCGAGGACTACACCCATGGGTGCACTCAGCGTTCCCCACGGTTTCTCAATCCATTCGACTGATCGAGTAAAGAAAGAGCTTAAGACATAAAGACTATGGTCGATCGCCAGTGATCCACCATAGCCTTGGGACTACACCCGGTGGGTGCACTCGGCGTGCCCCACTAACCCGAATTTCAAATAACACACCCGGTGGGTGTAGGATGATACTACAATTTTCAGAGAGAAAGATTTTCAGACATCATATCCTAACGAGCAGTGGTGACCGATCGACTGAGCGTTACTCTAGAGAGCTGAATCAAGGCGTCATATGCTGCTGTTGGCGCCTCGGAGTGCCTTCACTTGCTCCATCATGACTCTGCTGGCGTATTGCTTCTTTCGCAGAAGACCGCTTGGTCCTCTGGGACGTGGTGGGTCGAGAAAAGTGAAGGCTGTGCAGCACTCGACGATGAGGGGCGAGCACTCGTCAACGGCACCGCAAAAGATACGGTAGGCTGAGTGACGTTCTCTCCCTCCGCGACCAGTGTCTCGGGTGCTGGCACGTCCTGAGTCACCTTGCCAGCAGGCGTTTTCCTGTTCCTCCTCTGCCTCAGTGGTTCCTCATCGTCATCGTCAGGAAGGTCAATAACGACGTTAGATGGAGCTGCAGAAAAGAATCAAAATTAGAGACAAGGAGCCAATCGGTGAAGACGGAACTATAAAGGTCATACCAGGTTTAGAAGTGACGGCGTCTTCCATCTCATGATCTTCACCGCCGAGGTATCGAAGTAGTAGCGCTGCAATTCCGAAATCGGTCGGTTGACTCATGATTCGACCAAGAATAAGTTCATGTGGACAGGAAAACTCAAGTAGCACAATTACCACGAGATAGTGGGGATCACCATCTTCATCTTGACAAGACCTTCGCCGGCTTCGGCGACGCCACCCGAGATTGCTTCGAGCTTTCTCGGTCGGCACCGGAGAAGTTGTCCGAGGCGCTTATCGATCTTGCGACGATCGCGACCCCTTACCACGCTTCGGTTGCAGGATCATGGACAAGCTTGAGCGTCTTTCCGAGCGAGGAGGCGCAACTTCCTCCTCCTCCTCCTCCTCTTCCTCCTCACGAGTCATCACCCTCCTCATCGTCATCCGCATCCGAATCCCACCTCCGGGCTTCGCCCCACTTCCTTCCTCCTCCTCGATTCGGCGCTTGCGCTCCATTGGGCATCGAGTACAGCTCGGTGGTGGCTGACAGACAACAAAACAAGACAAAGGTCAATCGACCAATTTGCAATGAAGCGAGAATGAATAAGCGAGATTACAATCGGAGATAAGCGATCATACCGTGTCCGTGTGTAGGAATGGTCGAGTGGTGGGATCCTCCTAGCTCCTCGAGGGTTGTCCTTATTCCTGTGATGGCGGCCATCCACCTCTCCGATGTGGCGTCGTGACCGCTTCGGATGGACCCGAGTGGTGTCTTCGGTACCGCAATACAGCCACATCGGGTGGCCTCGGTACTGAAGTGGTTGGATGCGTCGTCTGAGGAAGACCTCCAGAAGGTCCATACCCGTCACTCCGTCTCGAACAAGTTGGACTACACGCTCCATCAACATTTTTACCGGAGCTTTCTCCTCAGGAACCACTTTCAGAGAAGAGGGTTTGTTCACTCGGTCCATGGAGAGCGGAGGAGACCACCGATCAGACCGGTGTCGACTCGTCTTAGCGATAGAACCAGGTCGATGCCGCCCTCTAACCAACTCAGGAAGGGTCATGGCCGGAAAAGTACTCTTACTCCTCATCTGAATCCCAAGGCCCCCGCACATCTGGATAACCTTAGTCCTCTCATCATCCGGACTCGCCTTTTTCACCGTCTGTGAGCGACAGTGAATATGTGTAAAAGAGACCCCAAGCGATCGACAACCTAGGAAGTTCTCGCACATAGACACGAAGCGGCAAGATAGGCAATGGAATTGGGAGTGAAATGGTGGAGTTGCGCCCCAAAGAAGTTCAGAAACCCTCGAAAGAAAACAATCGGCGGCAGAGAGAATCCACGATCTACATGAGTGGCTAGGAGAACGCACTCACCCTCCTGCGGCTGCGGTTGCCACTCGGACCCCAGAAGCCTTGCTGACTAGTGGGAGATCAGACCCTCATTGGCCAGGTCGTTGAGATCCGCCTCGGTGATGGTCGAGCGGATCCAATCCGCTTGGACCCAACCGTGCGGCAGGCGAGACCTCGACGACGATCCGCCCCGACTGGACGCTCTTCCCTTTGCTTTCCCCGTCGCCATCGCCTTCTTCGCGTGCTCCAAGGCCGCCGTCTTCTCCTTCACCATTGTCGCCGGTGAAGCACGCGAGGGGTGGATGGGAGGAGGCGAGAGCAGCATCTGCGGGCGGAGGTGAAGAGGCGAGAGGGGAAATGGGAGGCATTGTTCAAAACCCTCGCCGGCGCCTTATATAAGGACGCTTCGAGTGGTGACAAGTAGGCCCAGGCGACCTGTCACATCCGAAACAATCGCGCCTGCGATACGTGGCGAAAAAAGGCGGCGCTGAAATCAAGGCGTCTCCGCCTTATCCCATCCGAAACACCGCGGTCCGCCTCGCTTTAAGGCTTCCCAAAATTCAATCCCACAAAATCCGCTAACAAGATCAATCTGTCAGACGGTAGATTTCCTGCGATCCGTCGCTCGGAAGTTTACTAAGTTGAAAAGTTCACTCGACAAAAGAAAGGAATGGATCAAGGTGACTGAAAGAAAAGTTGCTGCCATCATTAAAAAGATTATTGGTCCAAGATGAGACATGTTCAGAACACGAAAAACAGGTCGGAAAGATTATCAACTCCTTCCTCACTCAAACCTCGATCCATTCGGGGGCTAATGATGAAGTCATGTACCTAGGGTAGGGTCACGGACCTGTCCTAAGTACCCTTCCCAAGAACATCCTCAGAAGAAGCTGCCTTCCGATCGACCAAGAGAGACTTCACTCGGCGGACTCGAAGGACTCGACCATGAAGACTCACTCGACCACCGGAGATCAAGAGCCACTCTGCATCCAAGCGGTGCTGTAATTAAGTAGTCTTTATGGCTTTGATGACACTTTATATAGGGCGTTTCGATGAACGCCAAATCTTTATGTACTTTAAACCTGCATAGCGAGGGCCGAGGGTGCAGCGGACACTATATAAGCCACCCCCTCCTCGGTGTAAAGGGTTCGCACCCTGTAACCTCGCACACATAATCCGATCGACCGCCTCCGGGCTTGAGGCGTGGGGCTGTTACTTCCTCAGAAGGGCTGAACTCGTAAATCCTTTGTCTGCATAACTGCTCCATAGCTAGGATCTTGCCTCTCCATACCTACCCCCATTCTCTTTGTCGGACTTAGAACCACGACGAGGCGTTCTATACAAAAAATAGGAAGACAATAGGTGTACCTCATGTGTATTTCATTAATCTCTAAGATTTAATATAATAACAAAATATAAAGAGATGCTACAAGATTTAGACCATGTAAATCGACAGGGAAAATAATCCTTTGACGTTGACCGTGAGCCAATGCATCTCTTCTTTGAAAATCTTCTAACATTTATGATGGTTAGGCTGGCAACTTTTGAAGATGAAGTAATTTCTTAATGTCCAAATTTCCCAGATTACTAATATGATGATTTCCATATACAACGGCACATCAACTTGTGATTCCAGTCCCCAATGATAGCATGAATATCGTGTTGCATGAGAATGTGGGACATATATAAGACCAACACATATTGGAAAATGGGTAATGAAATTACAAGTGATCCCTAGTGTACAAAGCAGAGGAGCGACACAACACGTAGTTGTAGCTATCCAAGATTCTTCCTCTCTAGTATAGCTCTCACGTTTAGATGGTTATGTGGAAGAACAAAATGAATAAAACCATGTGTTTTTCTTCTTATAGCAAGACTTGAAATCCATAGAAAGTTATTTGGGTTTTAGATTGACAAACCATGTGGTTATAAGCCTTTGGCACAATGAAGTTGGAATCAGACCACTGATAGGACCAAGTATCAATAGTATCTTGTAGATTTGTGGCTCTCAAGAGTGTCAAGTTGATTTAGTTTGGCGAGGGTTTTTTCGGACATAGGAGAAGAATCATTTTTTACGCAAGCTGCTTGTAGGGGTGTTCTTATTTTTTGCAAACGAATAGAGGTGGGGCAGTTTATCCTTAAGAGGGCAAGGGCACCACTTGTCCTGCCAAAGGATGATAGCATTCCCCTCCTTAACACCAAACATTGCTAATTCTTTGTAAGGTTTCAGAAGTTTAAGGCAATTTCTCCATCAAAAGAATACCTCTTTAATCTTAGCAAGTGACAACTCTGCCTAGTAATGTACGATCCCCATACTAATTTAACCCATGGGAGGTTATGATTTTTGCAAAACTTGTGATGGTGTTTCATAAGCAAGCACTCATTCTCGAAAGAAAGGTTGATGACATCTAGACCCCCATTCTTCTTTGGCTTGCAGACTAGCTCGCATGCAACCATATGGGAAACTTTATTCTCACGGCTCTTATATTTTCAAATGCATTATCTCTTGTACTTGTCCACTTCCTGAATGACCCATTTATACCCTCTTGTGAGCTAAAAATAATGGGCAAGGAACATATGACATCATTGACCGCTAGAAGCTTGTTGTCATAATTCAATGACTGGGCACAACTTGTAAATGCTATGTGAATTATGTTGATTTTGAACACAGAGTACATGAGGGTTGGCCAACAAAGGACACATGTGTGTGACGTAGGATGTGTGTGCATGTCTTCATAGGAGGGATGTCATGCATTTTACGGGAGGTTTGCGCACGACCGGCCAGGCCACCAATTTTTTTTCTCGAATATTCACGAGTGTGCATATCATACTTTATAGAAGGGGGGTAGAGAAACCCAAAAGTCTACAAATGGTATTACAATGCCTAGAGCCTTGGCTCCAACTCTCACCCACACGATCCTAGTACAGACTACTCACGTCTCGTCCACCTTTGAAGCTCCAGCGCGATGCCACTCCAATATCCTTTGAGCAATATCGCTTGATGCCAAGCATTTCCTTCTCCCACGATTGTCCATATTACTCTGTCTAATGAGGGTGAGGCTCCAACGAAAACAATGGCATTTCTATGCTTCCATAGCTCCCAGAGTACCAGGATCATCATGGCCCGTACACTCTTTGGCTTCGTCTCGCACCAAGTGTTTAGACAGTCGTTCACTTGAGGTGTCCATTCCGGCTTGCCAATTGCCGCAAATCATCCTCCATATCATCCTTGCAAAGACACATGTGAGCTCAATATGATTCATCGTGTCCACCTCCGGATCACGAATCGGGCAAGTATCATTGTGTGGTAGGCCTCGGCGTGCTAGTCAATCCGCTGCCCAGCATCGATTTTTCAAGGCCAACCACACGAAGAACCGGCAACCTAGAGAAGCCTTTGACTTCCACGTGAATTGTGCCGTTGGCTCCACTTCCTTAGCTGAAAATAGGCGGCGTAAGCGAACCTGACCAGCCTTGTTTGCCCCCAAGTCCAAGATATGGCGTCTTCAATGTCCTCTGAAGTGTGATTCCTCAAGTCTATGCCACAAAGCAACATCTGCGTAAGAGCTTGAAGCTCGATTTGGTTTCGTCCAAGGCTCATGTGCCTACATGCAACCACGTCATTAAGTGGCTTGCCGGCCCTCATCTGTGGTGACAACCTCATAGATGAGGCGCAACCTCCACAATCCAGGCCCATCTAGCCAACGATCCTCCCAAAAGAGGATGCGACTTCCATTTCCAATTTCGGCCTTGGTAGCAGCAGAGAAGATGGCCATCGATGATTTAGGAATCGGGATGCTGAATTCATGCCAAGGCCCCAACCGATCCACTCTCTGTAACCATGCCTATTTGGCCTGCAAGGCCACGTTCAAACCAGCCAGGTTTGGGACGCCCAAGCCGCCCGCCCACTTGGGCATGCACACTCTCCCAAGCGACAAGCAGTTCCCTCCGTTGGCCTAGGCCTTGCCGCACCAAAGAAAACCTCGGATGATCTTATTCATGGCATGTATAGTCTTCATAGGTAGGCCGAGGGCAAGCATGGCATGGATAGGTAATGAACAAAGGAACGAAAGAACCAGAATGAAGCTTCCACTCTTCGGGAGGGTAGCTGCCTTCCATGTTGGTAGGCATTGCGCCAATTGCTCCACCAAATATTGAAGCTGAGCGCGGAGGTTTTTTTTGAGACAAAGAGGAGGCCGGTATCTACAAGGGAAGGCCCCAATTTCGCAACCCATAATGGTCACTGTTAGTTGCGCCTACTCCTCCGAGCAGCGGATCAAAATGTCTGTCGTTTTTTTGAGGTTCACTTGGAGACCAGACGCGAAGCCAAAAAGGTCCAGGATGCGCACACAAGCGCCCAGGTCCGATGTGTCCGGCTTCAGGAAGATAATCACATCGTCAACAAAGACAGAAATCCTTTGTTTGATTCCCTACCGCGCGAGGGGGGCTAGGACCTGCCTATCCACGGCCAGCTTAAATAGTTTCTGTAGTGGCTCCATGATGATGATAAATAGCATTGGAGAAAGGGGGCAGCCCTGCCGAAGTCCCTTGCAGCTGTGGATTGGGGAACCTGGAGTTCCATTCACCATGACACAGGTTGAGGAAGTGGCCAAGAGCCCCGCCATCCAGTTCGTCCACGTCCTACCAAAGCGCATCGTCTGAAGCACCTCAAGCAAAACGGCCATTGGGCGATGTCGAAGGCCTTTGAAATATCCAACTTTAGCATGATGGTAGGGTGTTTGAGTGCATGTAGGCGCCTTGCCATGCTCGGACAAACATGAAATTATCGTGGAGTGCTCTCCCCTTGACAAAAGCGCTCTGATGGGTGCCGATCAAGTTTGGCAGCTCCTGAGCTAGCCGGCACGCTAGTACTTTGTCGAAGATTGTGATCGCGCCATGCATCAAGCTTACGGTCCTGAAACCCCGCAATTCCTCCGCGCCATCTCTTTTTGGCAAAAGAGTAACCAACGCCTTGTTGATGGAAGCCAAACCCCTCATATCTCCACGGTGGAATATTGAGAAAGCCACGAACAGATCATCCTTGATAATGGCCAACAGGATACTAAAAACCTTGTGGTGAATCCATCCGGACCCGGAGCTTTGTCGAGTGGCATGGACTTGATAGTTTGCAGAATTTCCTCCTCCGAGAATAGCCCTTCCAGTCCACTTAGATCCAGCAGCAGCGAGACCAAAACATCCGAGTTAAGCCGGAGTTGACGCGAGATGTTGTACCCGAAGCATGTTATAGTAGTCGTCCACAATTGATGCAATATTCTATTGGCGATAATGTGCTCGTTGTTGTGCGTCAAGGACATCAACACATTCTTCCTCTGTCGATGCCTTGCATGTTGGTGGAAGAATCTGGTATTAGCATCCCCATCTTTGAGGTCGAAAGTCGGGATTTCTGTCGTGCAATCGTTCGCTCGAGCGATGAGAGCCCGAGAAGCTTCCTCTTCAACGTCGCTGAGCGATCTCGCCACGCGGAGAGGTCACTAATTAAAATTCGAGGGGACTGGTCAGCACGGCCGTAGTAACTATAAGAAGTGGCTTGTGCGTGTATATTGGAATGCTCATATATGAGCATCTACAATTTATAAGAGCCGTAAGGATCCCTATTTTATACTCCCTCCGTTCGAATTACTTGTCGCAGAAATGGATGTATCTAGAAGATCACTAGAGCGTATCCCAATAATGCATCGTCGGGATGAGTGCATATGCTTGTATATGAGCATTTACGATTTTATTGTGTGAAAGGAAAAGATTGACGTGCTGCGTTTGTTTCCGGCGCGCGCTTGTTGCATGTAGACGTAGGCATGCTTGTTACGTGTGCGGCTGAGAACTGCGCCGAGATTTCGGCATGCAAGGTCCTACGCGGATGCTGCTCAAACCGTAGACCTTTCCTGCCGAATCAGTCCATCCAACGGCCTCCCGAGTGTACACGAGGGTCGGACAGCGAGACCGCAAGATGCAATTCTCCGTATGACGTATGAGAACGCATGCATATGCATCGTAGGTGGACAGTATACATAGGCCTGCAGACCCTGCAGTCAAAATATGCACATGCGTTGAGTTTTTTGACTTCATATACTCCTATATTCTACCGGATGTATGTATAACAGTTGGTCAATATAGTCTTTCTTTGAATACCCAACAGCTTCTTGTCAACTAGTATGAACTATACTAGTACATAGATGGCCCGCGCATGTACCGGCACGTATGCGTTCAGCTTGTGAAGATTTTATGCGGTCTCCTTTTGTATGTATGTGTATTGGCTTTGACCACTGAATATATGCACGTGTTGTAGTGAAGTTCGTGACATATGTACTGACATCCCTTTTTTTTAGAAATAGTGACATCCCTGGTAGGTACAAGCCTTTGGCAAAAGGAAATTGCTCCACGAAGTTTTTCTCCTTCCGCCGGTGCCGCCGCCGGTCCGTCCCATCTCCGGTGGCCTCTAGGCCACTGAGGTGCGGAGGATCTCGGACCCCCGTCAGCGGGAGGGATCCCGTTCTCGTTCTTGTTAGATTCACTGTCTTGGTTGGGGCTTTGTGGCGGCGGCATTTTCTTTTGGTAGGAATAATGTCTCCCACGTTCTATCCCTGTCTCGATGATGCGTTAGCATCGTCGGGCGTGTGAAGGTTTGTCTTCATTGGATCTTGCGGTATTTGGTCGGTGCAGGTCTTCGGTAGATTTGTTTGGATCCGTTTTTGTTCTTCTTCGTTTGGGCGTTGACATGTTTGACCCTTCTGATCTACGACTTTCTTCATCGGTGATGGTTGTTACCCTAGTGTGTTGGTCCTATGTGGTCTTAGCACGATGACTTTCCGACTGTCTACTACAACAAGATTTGCTCAGCTTCGATGATGGAAGGGCGATGACGGCAGCGCACCTTTGGCTCGCTCGGTCGTGTGTATGTAAATGTTAGGTGGTCCACGAATATGATTGTAATTTTATTATTTTTGTTGTTCTTTGTACTATCATGATTAAAGGTGAATAGATTGGAAGTTTCCTGAAAAAAAAAAATACATCCCTGGTAGTATTTTAGGTTTATAACTTCGGCTATCTGCTGAGGCATAGTCCATTTCTCCGGAGTATGTCTGACCGAATGGTCTGAACACATCCGAATATTGGCCGCCCGCAGATGGAAAATAGGGAAGCAAACGGCCGCAAGCGAAGTGAGGTAGGACGGTCCAGTTTGTTGCGCGCGCTGCGTTTTTCGCCGACTAGAATTTGTTTGTTTCTCTCGTTCGTGGTTTGTCTTTTTCGGTTTTTTCTTTGTGCTTCATTCTGTTTTTTTTGTTCTTTGGTTATTTCTTTTCCGGTTTTATCCTTCTTTTATTTTTTCATTTTCTTATTTAATACATGGTGAACAATATTTTTAATACATGGTAAACAAAACTTTAATACATGATCAATATTTTCTTAATACACTCAAATATCTTTACTATATGTTGAATATTTTCTATACACATTGAACATTTTTATAATACATTTACAATTTTACATAGATTATGGTGAACATATTTTGAGTAAACATTGAACTTTATTTTGATACACATTGCACATTTTTCTAATACATGGTGAACTTTTTAAAAATATATGGTGAGCATATGTTTAGTATACACTGAACTTTCTAAAACTCATACTAAATAAATATTTTATTTTCGAGTAGAGTGTTAAATATTCAGCTCCATAGAAAATAGTCGTTTTCTCTGGAGAGAAATGGAATGAAAAGCAAAGAGGGAAAAAGTCAGCCCATTTGCATTGCTTTCATATGTGGCTCATTTTTCCGAACTGTCTGAGCTGGCCCAAGCCCAATCCAATTGGACGAAAAATTGGAGGCTGTCTAGACTATCCGCCATAAGTCAACCCAGATATGCAGTCGTTACCCCTAAATCCCTTTCCCCCTCCCTGGTCTCCACTCCCAACACCATCCTACACCGACCTCGGCGTAGTTCGGCCGCGCCTCACCATCGTCGTCCCTAGACATGCGGTTGTTGCTTGCCATCGCCGTCCCGAGAGAAGCTCCCACCAGGAGCATGCCACCTGGACAAGCTCCAGCCAACAACTTCTCAATGATATATGTAGCAGAGCATATCGAGGTGCATCATCAAAATCAATTGAAGCATATGTCCTTCGAATAATTTGTGGAATTGTATCCTTTGAATAAGTTCTATGTGGAAACTATTTCATCCAAATAATGCTCCACTAGTAGAAAACCACCAATCGGTCCGGTTCAGTAGGGCCTTTAGTCGGTTAGGGAACCGGACTAATGGGTCGTTACTAATACCTTAACCCATTAGTCGGTTCAGCACGAACCGGGACCAATGAGCTCCACGTGGCCTGTCGCCGAGCCCGGTCGAGGGCCTTTGGTCGGTTGGTGGCTCAACCGGGACCAAAAGGCGTCCACGTGTCTGCGCATTCGATGGCCTGGTTTTTGTTTTTTTTTTGATAGGAGGGGGTTGGGGGTTTTGGGGGTTAATTTAGGTGTTTACGTTAGCTAGTAATAGAGAGAAGTGTCCTCTCTTAATTATGTCCGTGCTTGCTCGGCCTTCGTAGTAAATATACATAAGTGATCGAGAGAACCATTGATCTGAAGTTAGTCATGCATACCGAGTGATCGATCGACCTCTCCTTCTACGAGATTGGTCGAACAACAAGTTTCTTGGCTACATACATGTACAATCTATATAAGATCTCTTAATTACAAACCACTAGCATTTGAATTCAAGTTCCACATGGTATTCTCGGCTTCTTGATGGCGTGATCAAGAAAGAATCCCGCCAATTCCTCTTGAATTGCTTTCATGCGATCTGGTGGTAGGAGTTCATCCGCATCTGCCAAGTCTAATTAATTTGAAGAAGGGGTTAATTAATACATATATATGAATGAAACTCAACAGAAATGATGGTGTAATAAAATGAAATTGCGAATATTATTGCTTACGCACTTCATATTGTCTTCTAGAGTAGCCCGCTTGTTTTTCAATGTCGCGTTGTGGATGAACTCGCTGCACGTAGTATCCACGATAATCATTCCTTCCTCCTTACACAAGCACTTTACGAGAAATAGAGGTCAATCAAACTGATAATGAAGCATTATATAAATGGCATTGATGAAAGTATAGCTATAGAATCAACGGAGATCTTGCGCCCGATGGTACTTACTTTCGGGTATGTATATCGCAGCTCCTTGGCGATCCGGAGCTTGTGCGGTGAACTGTTTCCAAACCCGCAAGACAAAGAAAATATTTGTTATTACTTGAGATATCGGAAATGAACAAAAGTTGCCGATATGGTGCGATAATGATCGATTGAACTTACTTGCTGAGCATGTCGGTCATGTCCGCATAGGTGTTGGGATCTTTCCGTGCAGAGTCTAAGGCGGTTACTAGTCCACGCTCAAGCTTAATCTCGAGAAGAATATAGTGGAACCTGCGCATGCATAACTCATCAATTACATTAACCTCGCTCGAGTAATAAGGAAAACCGAATATGCACACGACAAGAACACTCACGGGCCGTGGTAAGGAAAGAGTATGGTATCTTTGTTTTGATTTTTGATCAATGATTGTAGCAAGTTGTCCTCGGCCTCTTGGCGTGCGTTTCAACCAGAAAAACATCTATGATATTTGTGTTAATGAACCCAATATCATAGATTTCATTTTTTTGCACTCGACGATCTTCAATCTGCATAATATATTGAGGATAATTAATTATAAATACATGCAATGAAAGAGCCGAGCTATATATGAAGACTAATGATGAAGTAGTACTTACAGCGGTAGCAAAAACCATTAATTTATTGAGGGCCTTTTGATTGAAGAACTCAAGAACTCCTCAAATGGAATAGACAACACATCATTTGAAGCGAGGTCGTGCTCCTCTTTAATTTTCAGATACAAAGTGTTCGTCCCTCGGACTCTCTGCAGGTTTTCATGTACCAAGCTGTGGAATCTTCGCATCATTGTTGTCGAGACTTTTCATCTTTGACGAGAGGCTTCCCGTACTCGTATCTGAATAAGTCCACCTCCATGAAATCGGGAAGTGCATCGTCAGGCAGGTAATCTTCAAGATTGCCATAACCGGCCACCGTCCCCGGAGGATTAGACACATTCAGCGGGGGGCACGATTGCTGTGCTTGTTCGCCGAGCTGGGCAATTTTTTTCCCCTTTGACCGTTGTTCTTTTGACCTTTTATCACAGACGGTAGTTCCCGACCGCTTGGCTTGGAGATATGTCTGCTCGATGTCGCTCATAGTTGGTTCTCGGCGGAGACTTTGGTGGTTTCCTCGGGCATCGAGAGTGCGCTTTGCTTTCACCGGATCGACCTTCTCCTCCGGAGGTGGATGTATCTTTGCTTTAACCCCTTCAAAGAACTCCTTCACTTGGCTCGCACGATCGTGTCGTTTTCCTCCTTGCTCCTCTCATACGGTAACTTCTCTCTGAGCTTTAGAGGTGGACCGTGTCTGTATTGCCTCTCTCTTCTTGTGCTGCTAGACGCCGGAGCAGAGCGAGCCAGGCTGCTCGGCGTCTGTCTTCCTTCGTGCTTGCTTACGAGGCGGAGGAGAAGGACTACGACGCGTCGGAGCAGCCGGGCGGGCGGGTCTCTTCCGCCCTTCTTTGGCGGGCGGAGAAGGAGGAGGCGGAGTGCCGCCACGCCGGGAGAAGGGGCGGAGTGCCGCCACGCGTGCCTCGATCTTCACTCACGGGAGGAGGAGGCGGTGGAGGCGGAGTGCCTGACTCGCGGATGAGGAGGAGGAGGCGGAGGCGTCGAGCCTGAAGGTCGATGAGCTCCTTCCGCCATAGGCATGGAGTCTTGAGCGAACCCAGCCTAGTCTCCCCTTCACCGGTAGGGTGCTCAAGCCGAGGTCCTCAAATCCCTCCGTTATTTCATCAACCATCACCTTAGCAAATCATACGGAATCGGTGGCGGTGATAAGTTGTGCGGGTCCACTAGGATAAACTTGGCCAACAGCCGCCTTGACCTTCAAATTCATGCATCGCGCCATAATGTGGCAATTTTGAGACTCCGTGATACCATAATGCCTCTTCCTGGGGGCTCGCCGTCAACATCACCGTGGTCATCTCGTGCGATCTTATACCGTAATGCACCGCATACCGGGCATGCGTTCAGATCCTTATACGCACCACGGTAGAGGATGCGATCATTAGGGCATGCATGTATCTTCGCACCTCCAATCCTAGAGGGCATCGACCTTCTTTCTGCGTATGTCTTGTCGGGCAATTCGTTATCCTTTGGAAGCTTCTTCTTCAATATTTTAAGTAGCTTCTCAAATCCTTTATCGAACATTGCATTCTCTTCCTTCCACCGCAGCAATTCGATGACGGTACCTAGCTTTGTGTTGCCATCTTCGCAATTGGGGTACAACCCTTTTTGTGGTCCTCTAGCATGCGATCGAACTTCATCTTCTCTTTTGACTTTCGCATTGCGTCCTTGCATCGACAATGACCGGCGGAGATCATCATCATCGGGCACATCATCTGGTTCCTCTTGATCTTCAGCAGCTTCTCCCATTGCAAGCATCATCGTGCACATCGTCGGTTCCTCTTGATCTTACGGAGCATCACCGTATTCAGGGGCACATAGTTGTCATCGTACTCTTCTTCTTCGCCGTCTTCCATCATAACCCCTATTTCTCCGTGCCTCGTCCAAACATTATAGTGTGGCATGAAACCCTTGTAAAGCGGTGGGTGTGCAGGATTTTCGGTCGAGTAAGACTTCGTATTCCCACATATAGGGCATGGACAACACATAAAACCATTACCTTGTTTGCCTCAGCCACTTGAGAAAATTATGCACGCCCTTAATGTACTCGGAGGTGTGTCTTGAACCGTACATCCATTGCGGTTCATCTGTGTGCATTATATATAATTAAGTGTGTCAAAAATCATTAGAGATCATGAATAGATAATTAATTAAGTGACCAAATTAATAGAAGTTCATCATCACATTAAAACCAAAGTACATACATAGTTCTCATCTAACAACATAAAGCTCTGCGAGCATCTAAATTAATTAAACCATACATGAAACTATGTAAAACATTTCAATGCGAAAACAAATGCGATCATAATCGCAACCAATGTAACAACCGATCCAACGACATAATGATACCAAGCCTCGGTATAATGGCATATTTTTAATCTTTCTAATCTTCAAGCGCATTGCATCCATCTTGATCTTGTGATCATCGGCGACATCCGCAACATGCAACTCCAATATCATCTTCTCCTCCTCAATTTTTCTAATTTTTCCTTCAACAAATTGTTTTCTTCTTCAACTAAATTTAACCTCTCGACAATAGGGTCGGTTGGAATTTCGGTTCAACAACCTCCTAGATGAATAAAATCTATGTCACGTTGGTCGGCATAATTGTCATAAACAATAAATGAACCAATAGTTATGAAAAGATAATATATACCACATCCGAATCATAGGCAGGACGAGGGCCGACGGGGCGGATACCAAAACCATCGCACTATATAAGATGCAATAATAAAAGTAAGAAAATTATACAAGTATATATCTATCTAAACATACAAATAAGAATATTTTTCCTTTCGGAAAGAAGATAAGAACAAGAGGCTCACCACGGTGGTGCCGCCGATGAGATCGGTGCGGGTGATCGGCGGCGTTGAAGACGGGATGGGGCGTGACGGACCGCTAAACCTAGACAAATATGGAGGAAAATGGAGCTTGGCGGTCGAGCTTGGAGAGGAGAAACCTTAAGTAGTGTGGCTCGGGCATTCCATCGAACACCTTGTGTGCATATGAGGTGAGCTAGAGCACCACCAAGCCCTCTCCCCTCGGCCAAAAAACAGAGCGGTGTGCTCTGCTCTTGCGCTGGGGTATATATAAACACCACCATTGGTCCCGGTTGGTCGTCTGAACCGGGACTAATGGAATTCCCTTTGGTCCCGGTTCGTGCCAAGAACCGGACGAATGGTTGTTGGCCAGAGGCGGGGATCATTGGTCGGTTCATCCTACCAACCGGGACCAAAGGTCCGACGAAACCGGGACCAATGGCCCACGTGGCCCGGCCGCCCCGGCTAACGAACGGGTCCGATGCCCCATTGGTCCCGGTTACGGTTGAACCGGGACTAATCGCTGGACCGGCTGGACCATTGCCCCTTTTCTACTAGTGCTCCTTGATCCGAATTAACCGACACAACCTCTATACAATGTAGGAAAAAATGAGAGCAGCTAATGTGGGAGGACAAGTAGGGGATGTCCTTCCCTAAAGACCATGGGATTTATCGAATCCATGAAATGATTAATCTTGGCAAGGAAATTTCTACAAGTCTTTGTTATTGCAAATTGTTCTCCTCCCCGTAGACAAGAAAATGCCGTTGAGGTTATAATAATAGAAGAAATAGGGCAGCGTTGAGGTTTCACTTGTAATTGTGTGCACACACTTGGATTTATAATAAGATAGAGCAATAATGCACTAATAAATTATAGTCCATCTGTCTCATAATATAAGGACGTTTTTACACCGTGTAGTGTCAAAAACGCTCTTATATTACGGGACGGAGGGGTATAATATACATTTAAATAAAAGAGTAAGTGCGGGATGCGTCCTTGTGACACCAGGATCATATACCGCCACATCGAGGATTGGATTTTCCAACCATGACCCTATCCGACTCACAGGGTTACCTCGGTTATTAAGGATAAACCATACCAATGCATTAGCGTTAGATGATTCCATCGTCGTCTTCCTCCTGGGAATTGGTTACGTCTATGTCTTGAACTTCTTGTCATGGACTTTCTACATAGCCTTGCACTCTCCCTTACTCTTTACCTCCCTTCTCTGATCTTTGGTGTCTCGGTACCAACGAGCTCTAGGGTCGAGTAGAGACAAGAGACAAATAGTTTCACAAAATTACAAAGTAAAATCATATCGTTAATCCTTTCTCGCTCATACACGGGGTTGCGAGGCTATGCCTCGGCCCGTAGCCCGAGTGGATTACTTACACAACATGATCGAATCATAAGTAGATGGCATTGTATAAAAAGGTACTTGAAAATGAATGATTGATAGTCTTACAATGTCGTTGATGGTGATGGAATCTCGACTACAAGTAATTAGTCTAATGAGCATGGTGGCGATGGATATGGAGATGACTATGGAGATGTCATGTTGATGATGGTAGCGTGGCAGCTATGGAGATGGACATTGTCCAAAAGATCGAAGGTATGAGCCGTCGGGTCTTCCTCCCCTTTATATACCGCAGATGGGTGGAATAGCATTTTAGGGCTTCTTTGTTGCGAATTTGAAATGGCCCTTCAAGATATGTGCTTGGGATGACATCACGGATGTTGTGGCACCTAGTTCGACAGCTTGTACGAGCGCTAGCAATCGTACCGCACACTGACTTCTTTGCTAGTATTCCCCTGCTGCATGCTCAATTGTCCGAAATGATCATCTCTGCGAAATATCCCATATATGGCTTGATTTTCTGCCTAAGATGTCATTTTCGTAAAACTCGATAAAAAGAAGATTTGTAAATCTTTGCATTTATTAGTCATTAGTGAGCAAGGTGAGCGAATAATGCCTTTTCCCAAATTATTCATTTAATCTTAAAACATGTATGATGCATAGACTATTATAGATAAATATATAATAAAACATGGGGAAAAAGAGGGGGGATAAAATAAAAACAATTGTCAAAATAAAAGAATACTAAGATTGGAAAGAGAACTGAAAGATAAAGAAAATAAATGAGAAACTAATATACTGAAAATCGAAGAGGAGAAAATACAAACCAAGAGCAGAAATAAAATTGGAGAGAAAAATAACAAAATTCACTAAAAATAAACACCAAACTATGACAGGATGTAGTGGGTGATCGGCTGCTAAAAAATATAGTAATTGCACTCTGACTTCATGGTTTTAAGCATCTCTATAACGAACAAACACTGGGTGGGGCCAATTACCGTGCACTCGCATTTGGATAGGAATCCGCAGATACGTTGATCTAGAGTAAAAACATGTTGAAAAACCTCCAACTATTGGCTTAAAAGTAAATCATTTATGCAGATTCAAAAAATATATTATGCAAATAATGTTCATGACTTATAAAACCTTCTACACTAAATAAATTTCCATGAATCGTGAAAAATATTCTTTGATGTTTAAAAATTAATAGGTTAAAAAAGTTCATTAGTATTTTATAAACATATTGATGAATTTAAAAAATTTCGTGAATTATCAAAAATGTTCATGGATTTTCGAAAATATCCATGAATTCCAATGAAGATATGCTTATCCTTCGCAACGAGCAAAATATATGTAAATGCCTATATGACGCACAGTGCGAAACTCGAGCACAAGTAATGGGCCAACCCACTCGACCAAAGTGAGCAATTTCTGTTTATTTTATTTCTCGTATTCTGGTTTCTTTTATTCGTTTTATGTTCCTTCAAAAATTCTGCTTTTATTTTCCAACTTTAGTTTTCTTTCAAAATTGTACGAAAATTTCAAATATGTTCTCGTCTTCAATATTTGTTGACAGTTTCAAAATATGTTCGTGTTTAAAAAAATGCAGAAGATAAAAAAGTTTGCAGTTTCATTATTTTGTTCTCAAGTTTTTTAAATCAGTCTTCTAAAATTTTGTTTGCATTACTAAACATTTGTTCACATTTCCAAAAATATAGAAATCAAAATTTTGTTGCCATTTTCGAATGCTCTTCACTTTTCTAAATTTAGAAAATGTTCTTTTTCAGAAACATTAAAAACAATTCTCCTGTTTTAATTTTATTTTTTGAATTTATAATATATCATTTTTAAGAAATTAAGAATTTTTCTTGTTCTGAAAAATATTCAGGAATTTCAAAAATTATATTCGCATTTTTAGAAAATTCTTCTTGTTTTAAGAAAATGTGCAGTTTTTCAAAAGTGGTTCACATTTTAACAAACCGTTCGGGATTAAAAAATTATTCAGGGCAGTAGTACCTTTGTTTGGGATGGAGTCGGGCCCTTCTCACCCCTACGAGTCGTCCGTCGGAAAACTTTTTTTGAGTGGGGTAAAAGAACTTGGAATCGTCGCGCAGAAATTCCTTGAAGAGAAGGGGATGCCTACAACCAATGCCTAAATAAAGGCATATGTCGAAAAGTGCAACTACTAATAGTTCAGTAAAGGAAGCCCCGGAATGGGATGAGCTACTGCCTTAAATAGAAGAGGACGACTAGAGTAGAGGAGCCTAATTCCAATCCAAATAATTGACGAGGGAGTCTAATTATTTTTCCGTTCTTGATTGTTTCAATTGCACTTTCTTCATTGGATTGGAAAGCATCACGTTCGGCCACACACAAAAGAAGTCGGTGGAAGGTATGGAATTTCTCGGTGAAGGTCGAAAAAAGAAATCGCCGGTGCTCTCGGTTCCAAAGAACGAGTCTTTCTCTAAGAATCGTTTAAAATCGCTCTTCTTTCTTGGGATTCGATTACCGACTATTGCTTTTGCTTTCACCACTCGTAACAATAGTGATCTTATATTTGTATTGCAAAATGGAGAGGAACTACTCGCTAATGGTAGTAAAACCGCCTGCTCTTCTTGGTTAGTATGGAGAGAAGTTATCCGGACAACTAAGCGAAAGGCCTTCTTAGAAAGGCGGAGTGACATGTAATGCCCTATTTCCTAACAGTTGAATCTAAGATCAGACAAGAAAGAAGCTAAAGATGTTTCTTTCCATATGAGCTATTCCCTTTGCTTTCAATCTGTCATGTGCCACTCCAACCTTTTTCTTTCCACTTCATCTTGGGAATCTGGAATGGTTGTTTATGGCTGGGTGTGACAGATCAGACTTCGTTTAGAATCAGACCTTCTATCTATCTATCTAGCTGTATTGTCACTCCAACGGTTCTTTTTTATTATGCCCGTATTTACAAATGACCTTGGCCTCTCCATGCTCGTCATTTACATTTAAACTGCACACCCCCTTGTTGAGGTCTTACTCCAAAGGTACAACAGCTCCAACACCTATTGATTTAGCACCTTCTAACATCTCGAGTTGAAAAAACACTTTTCTTGTCACGTTTTTCCTTCGTTGTTCTTTCTTGGATTTGACTTACTTTCAATTCCTAATACAACAAGAGCGGATTTTTTCATGTAGCATTTCTACCCCTATAGGATTTCCCGTCTTAACCGAGAATCGACGAGTCCTGATACCGGATCTGGGAAACAAGCAATACTTACCGCAATTCCTTAATATGAATATTCCATTCCCTATTTCCTTGAGCGCTTTCACCATTAACACATGGGTGCCAAGACCATCCCCTGCTCTTTCTTCTTCTACTTGATATAATAGGCGAAAATCGATATCGGTGAAGTAATCCCGAAACTCTAGAAATCATGAAGAATTTATTCCATTTTGTTAAATATCACGAATATAGTGGAAAAACTCTAGGACATTCCTTTGAAAGGGTACTTCGGTCGGAAAGAAAGCTGTAGGAGGGTTAGTGCTAAAATCTTCTTGTTCGGATGGTTGAAAGAAGGAGGTGTGTCCTGTGGCGGATACACTGATTGATCGGAGTGGAGCGTGGGCGCACCCACTCTAACGGTGTACCTTTCGCATGATGGCTCAGCGAGGAAATGGGAACAGCGGCTTAAGCCATTAGGTGTGGCGCACTTGACCATCGTAAAGGGATCGTTGTTGCTTGGTCGATCGATCCGTCCTTCCACCACAAAGCCGGTAATCTAGATCAAAGTTTCTGAATTCATCGCCAGCTGCCATACGAATCTGGTGATAACTAGCTCTGAGATCAGGTTTAGAAAACCATGAGGCACCAAACATCCAGGAGTGCTCCTACGCTTGCTTTCAAAGTCCCCCTACGAGCAACCCGGAATCAATGAAGGAGTTCATTCAACACGGTCGAGAAGTGCCATGCATGGTTGCCCCGTCCTTTCTTTCTCTCGGTGCCACCGGGTGGGCTCCTCGTGGTAATAAAGAAATGGATAAAAATGGGACTTCTTCTACGGGCTATGCCACCCATTACTTATGAGGGAAGTCGCATCCGTCCCATCGCAAGCACCTACAACCTAGAAGGACACTTCACACCGATTTGACACAGCTAGATGGAAACACTTTCTGTCAAGAGTATGCACCCGAAATAGAATACTTTTTTGAGTATGTTGGTAAGGTCCGTCATCCGTTTACGTGCTTGCACTTCTGCGTAACTAGGGTGCAAGTCCAGTACAAAAGCGTCGATACATCATGTAGTAGATCCTAGGAAACATACGTCGAGATATTTACAGCCCTTCTTGACAAGGGTATCCGTAAAGTTAGATGAGCATGCCGTTTCAGTATTCCATGCTTGATAGGAAGTCAAACTTTCCATGCTTTTTGTGGTCTTGGGTCTAGTGTGATTCCCTTCACTGCTCTGAGCCACTACCATTGGGTGATGTACGGCCGACTAGCATCACTCTCCACCTTGCTGATCAGGGATCCGGAGACATTTTGGGTGATATCCCTGCGATAGTTGGTAACTTCACATTTCTAGTTTATTTTCAAACAAAAATCTTATTTTTCAAAATAATTCGGAATTGCAAAATTTGGTCGTATTTTCTAAAAATTGTTTGGCATTTAAAAAAATTGTTACAACATTCCAAAATTGTTCACTATTTTTGGCAAATGTTTTCAAATCTGAACTTGATGTGTGTTCTTATATAGTTTTGTGCCTGCCACGCGAGGTGTGTGAGGTAACGGTTCAAATAGATTGAAGAATGAATTCAACAGTTTCATTAATTTTAGAATTAACTATTTATACAACGATTTGGGGTGTCTTTGAGATGCATGTGTTTACAAAAGATGCCTGTTTGGCCACAAGGAGGCGCCTGTACGGACAAGATCCGTCCGTACGATGATTGTACACTAATAGCGAAAATACAAAGATGAACACAGTTTCATGTGCACCCGCATGAATAGTAAGTTCAAAACAAAATACTAGAAAGGTTCAAAAAATTCTGAAATATTAGGGTATCAAACTTGATCGACCGTTCTACTCATGTGTGAAGTTTTGTGCTGAAATGACATTCGTGGTATTCATAGTAAAGAAACTATAATCGGGGTTTTACTATTCATCAAACAGTGTTTTTTAATATAACTTCAAATTTATTTTTTCCCTGAATATCATAAATGTGATTTCACTGCGAAATTTCATATGCGAGTCTACTAGTCAACTATTTATTTTACAAAAGAAAATCCAAAATGTTCTCAATTTTTAGTATTTTATTTACTTTTCATAAGTGGTTGTGCGTGGAATCATGTTCATCAGATCTGGGTCGCACTAATAGCTGCTAATTATGTTTCCTAACAATGTTTTGCTAATCCTGCTTCGTTGATGTCGCTTCTCAACAAGAATATCACATACCCACTGCTCTGTTACACCTCTATTAGGGCATCTTCAATGCTCACTCTTAAATCAAAAACTGCATCTAAGTACAGGGACCAATTCGCAGACACTTATGTGGGAGCCGGTCATACAACCATAGGCGGAAATCTACATTTGGGAAGAAATTTAACTAAAGTGAACAAATTTGATGCGTATTTAAATAAATCGGACGATATTCATTCATACTTGGGTAATTTTTACATAATCCTGGATGTTTTTCATCTAAACCGAAGCAAATTCATTACACTTCAACATATTTCAACCAAACCGCCCTCTAAACCTAGTCTAATTGGCCTCGACGCTGCTTTCCCATGTCCGCCGGCCATGAGCTCTTGATCGTCCATTTTGCATCATGTTTTTTACTGTTATTTATAATGTTTTTATCCATAATAATGCCTTTTGGAGTAATTCTAATGCATTTTCTCTCATAATTTGCAAGGTACACACCAAGGCGGAGAATCAGGCATTTGGAAATCTGACTCGAAAAGCTACGTCAGCTACATATTCTGCACAACTCTAAATGAGCTGAAACTTCACGGGATTTTTATGGAATATATAAAATTATTGGAGCAAATAAATACGGAGGGGCCCCACCAGTGGGCACAACCCACACGGGCGCCAGGCCCCTAGGCGTGCTCGTGGGTTGTGCCCTCCTCGGCCCACCTCCGGTGCCCATCTCCTAGAAAAATAGAGGACTTTCGGGATGAAGCGCTGCCGCCGAGGCGGAACTTGGGCAGAGCACTTTGCCCTCCATGGGGCGATTCCTCGGGAACTTCCCTCCGAGAGAAATCGTGTCCTCATCGTCACTAACAACTCTTCCATCTTGGGAGGCGATCTCCATCAACATCTTCAACAAAGCACCATCTCATCTCCAACCCTAAGGGCCTTTAGTGCGGTCCTGCAACCGGCACTAAAGGGTGGAGACTAAAGCCCCCTTTAGTACCGGTTCGGCACGAACCGCCACTAAAACCCACCACGTGGCGTGACCTCGCGTCGTGGTATGGGGACCTTTAGTACCGGTTGGTGTTACCAACCGGTACTAAAGGTTTTTTGAAATACTTTTGTAAAAATATTTGATTTCTTTTCGATTTTCAATTTTCTGAATTATTTGATGATTTAGTCTCTAATCACCCTCTTAACTGCTCACTCATTCCAAATCGTCTAACTTCTCGGCCGGTCACCCATCCTCTTAGTCCCCAAACTGAGCATGCTCAACTTCGTGTTCTATTCCCCTACTTTCCAAGTCGCACTTGTTGTTTTCCGACAAATGTAAGTCATCAATCCTATTAACCCTCAGCAATTTAGCTTGAGCATTAGGTCACACATTTCACCGTTTGAGTTTGGAACTATTATTCTAAAAAACAGTTAGTAACACTAATATTTCTTGAATAAGTTTGACCAGATTTGACCAAAATTCAAAATTTTGAAATAATTATTTAGTAACACTAATATTCTTGAATAATTATCTAGCAACATTAATACTTCTTGAATAAGTAGTTTGACCAAAGTTTGATCAGATTTAACCAAAATTTAAAAAAAACTGAAATTTGAGCATATCTTTTTTTCCTTTTGGAATTTGGGGATTCTAAATAATTGCAAACAGGCCGTAGTCAGTCAAAATCGGATGCGCATTTTTGTGCTGAATTTTTTGATATATTATACTTTTTTCCGACATCGTATGCAAAAGTTATAGTTGTTTTACATTTTCCCAACACTTTTTGCAAAACATGTCCAAATTTAAGTTTTTTAATTTTCCTAACTAGTAGATCTAGTAATATAACTACATCTCGAAGAATTTTATTTTTTGAATTTTTATCATTTTCTTTTGTATTTTCCAAAACTGAAATGACGATACACCGGGGAGGGGGTAGAGTTTGAAAATTGCCCTATAGTCCCGGTTTGTGTCTCCAACCGGGACTATAGTACTAAAGGTTAGCCCTTTAGTACGGTTTGTGCCACTGAACAGTACTAAAGGTGATCATGAACCCGACCCGACACCAGCTGCCACCACCCCTTTAGTACCGGTTCGTGGCACGAACCGGTACTAAAGGTTCAAAACGAACCGGCATTAACGATAGCCATTCGAACCGACACTAATGGTACAATTAGTACCGGGCCAAAATCGAACCGGGACTAATGTGTCTCACATTAGGTCCTTTTTCTACTAGTGTAAGCGAAATATACTATAGTTTATTCCTTATAGCCCGCCGACTCAGCTCTATTGTACTTGCTCTAAGCACATCTAAGCACTTACTAGCACCCCTTGACCGTGGACCTTGACGGCGTCGTCACCTTGTGTCTCATAATTTTCCTCGTCATCATCCGAGTCCTAGAAGATCTCACCCACATCATCATTAGCATGCAGCCGCCTTGATAGACAACGTCTGCGAGAAGGAGTAGAGGCGATCGGGGACGCACCACCACCATGTCGTGGGCACTCCGTATGTGCTTGTGTGCGTGCAGCGTCGCGTTTTCCATCGGTGCTAGCTCTAAGACCGAGGTTGCGATCGTCTTCGTCTCCGACTAGTAGTTGAGCAACGGCGACAAAGAGGTGTTGCAAGAGATGCGTATGTGCCGTTCGCGTCGAAGCCGCCGTAGCACGACGAACCGGATGTCGCCACGGATGGCGCCGCCCTCCATGCGATCGAGTGTGTGCGCATGCAAGTGTTATTCACGTGCATTCTGCGGCGGCGTGTGTGCATGCACGTCTTGTGTACGTGCATTATGCGCTCCATGCTGTCTTGGCGTATGTGCATGAGTTGGATCGGATGGAGTTAGTGCGTTGGCTTGTGTACATGCGTGGCTGCATGCGTCCTGTACATGTGTGGCTTGTTGCGTGGTTATCAATAATTCAGCATAAACTACTCCCTCCGTTCCTAAATATAAGTCTTTCTAGCCATTTCAAATGGACTACAACATACGGATGTATGTAGACATATTTTAGAGTGTAGATTCACTCATTTTGTTTCGTATGTAGTCCCTTATTGAAATATCTAAAAGTCTTATATTTGGGAGCGGAGGAGTATAAAACATCTTCAACTTAGCATCCCGATGTCTTGTTTCTCGTGGTTAGCAAAAAGTACATGATCTTTTAGTTGTTTATAGGTGGGCGGCGGCAAAAACAAGGGAAAACGCGCAAGGTTCCTTGCAGGCGCTCCACCATGAGGTTCCTTGCTCCTCCTCGGTCGTCAAGAATCTATGCTCTTCAACTCTTTTCTTTTCGTGAGCTTTGTTCATCCTTTTCCCAACTCATGAGACATCTAGCATCAAGGTGCACGTGTCATGCAAGAAAATGGAGATAATCAGATAAGCAATGCGTAAGTGAGTCGTCTTGAGGGGAAGCGGGGAAAACCCTTTTTCGTAAGTGAGTCGTGCACTTCGATGTCACCTCGCAATATGTTTTCTCCTCGATGGCATGTGAATAGTGCACGTACTCAACGACGGAGCACGGGATGGTAGCAATGACATGGTCAGCCCTTTTTTGGAGAGAGTACGTACTACTAGTAAATAACTTTGATGTGTCCCGTCAACTCGCAGAATGACGAGAAGCTTGATTACGCCTTCTCCCTCGCCAACGCCTGACGCTGTGGCTCGCAGACGAGGAGAAAATTTTGCTTACAAGCGGTGGGCGTGCAGCAGTTCATTTGGTGTCGATTGCGGAAGCACTCTTGTAGAACCATCGACTTGAAGAGGCAAAGAGCCAAGCGCAAGGTCACCTACTAACCTTAGGCTAGGCGTGAGTGGGAGTAACATAAGTAGGGGTACCTCCTTTTTTTATTCTAGAAATAACCACACGCGAATATCAAGGTGCTGGTTACGTAGAACAAATTTCCTGCAGTCCGTGCTCAGCCCTCCTCTATCTCTCTTCTCAGCCAGCCAGCGGACGCACGGAGCCCATCGTCTGTTTGCTCACATGCGGCCCCACATGTCAGTGAAAACGCAAGAGGACCCACTGAACCTACACATCTTTCACCTCGACATGCTGGTGATGAAAAACAAATCCAATAAATACCTTCGGTGGCCGCTTTTGGTGTTACTCAAGAGTAGTAAGATTCTATTTACAATTTAACCCAAGATGCACATCTCGTGGCTTCAACTACCACTCTATTTTCTTTCATGACACGACCTTGATCTTGGATGTCCCACGGTCGGCAAAAGGAGGAAGAACCCGACCAAATCCTCGGTTGTGCTCTCGGATTAGACTAGTTGTGCTAACTTAAAAATTTATTGTATACTCCTTCGTTCCAAAATACTTGACTTCCATTTGTCCAAAAATGGATGTACCTATATACTAAAACATGTCTAGATACATATATATTTTGACAAATAGAAGGCATGTATTGTGCAACGGAGGAGTAGAATGGATGCAAGTTTTGTATTGGGAAGAAGAGTACATCCATATCTTGATAGAGCGTTGGAGTTGGTCTTACAAGTGGGACCGCAGATTGAGGAAACCGACTATCGGCAAACCCCACCTCGCCTGCTTGTGATGGCTGAGTTAGAGAAACGATGAGGTTGAAGAGATTGCTCTAGCATGGACTCCAAGAAATATGGTGTCGATGGAATCGTCTTTGGTGGTGTGTGCCGTACTCCTGGACATGAATGCTTGTTCTGGCTCATGCCACCCTACTACTCCTACTACTTACTATATAGTACTAGTATCGAGGATTCGAGGTGCTGGTTACGTACAATATGGCTATAGTAAAAACACCCGCACGACACGCGAAGCATGTGAAGCTAGTACAAATAGTGTACTACTATTGTTGATTGGCCTCATCCGATAACCTGTTGCAATGCACATACAATTATGTATTTGGAAAATATTTTTTTGCCTCGTTGCACCACTCACTCACAGAAGCAACTCGAAAGCCATTCATAAATTTAGTAAGTTTATCACAGGCATATCATTTTATTACATATAACAGGTCATCAACCCACATCGACAATGAGGATACATTATAAATACTAAAGTTTTCACCACATAACAAATAACAAGCAATGAAATGAACTTCAACTCAACCATTCCTCGGCGTTGAAATGCTTGCTTTGAACCACAAGTGATTCTCTCGGGCGGGCCATCTATTGTCGATCTCGAGACCAACGCAGGACTGATCATCCAGTGAAGCGGCCTACTATATCGATGCCGGGGTAGGGAACCACCCTAATGTCCGAGGTATATACAAAGTTGCTTCTCATAAATGGTGCTAGTAACATTGTGTCAACAGCAGTTGGATCACCTTTCACCATCATCGGATAGTTTTGTCCAAGGAAGAGCGAGTTTTCTCCAAGACTATCAATTCTGTACCAGGGGAAGGTGTTGGCACTAGCACACTAGTATCCATCCCGAATACCATGCAGCGGGTGTTGGAATAGGTCCGGAGAGTGCGACCATGGGAGACAACACGTGCTTTTCTCGAGAGTAACATCATCGATGGGCTGTATACACATGAGAAGAGGTGATCCATCGAATTAGTTGCCAAGCGCCAAAGAGTATATGGGTGCTGCTCGTCCTCATGCTCGTGATCATCACCATCATCATCTCCCCTTGGTTATAAAAATTTTCAAGTATAGGTGGTGGAATGTTCACAGGACCTTGGAAACACAAGAAGAAGGTTAATAGTAAAGGGAAACTTGCTAACCCGCATGCATGTGGATGAAACAATTATAATTATGGTGGAAGACAATACCGAAATCATAACGATTCCATGCAAAAACAGTGCCACGAGTGGTGGCAGCAAACACAAGGTCCTCGTATTGAATTGCATCACAGTACACATCCGTGTACATAAATTGATTTTTGAGCAATATCAATCGAGTCAAACCACCAAGGACAGCAACAAGCTTGTCGAAGATAGCAACAACTTCATAGTTGTTGTAATTCCAAGCGGTTGGGAACTCGACAAATTGCTATCTTCAGAGAAGACAGTCACCATGATTGTATTTGAGCGTGCATACAATACCGGTGTGCTCAACCTCTAGGCGATCTGCTGAGATTTTTGGAAGTGGAACCCGGTCACGAGTGTACACATTCACAAGTTCCCACTCGCAGATTGGACCCAATGTAAAGAACCCAATCTCCATTTGCGCCTGCCCAAGCCTTGCCCTCAAGCGATGGCATCTTAACATCATACGCATCATTATCAAGCGGCATCAACTTGCACAGGGCGAGGCCTCCGTCGTGCCGACGCCCGTCATTAGGGCCACGGCGAAGAAGATAGGGGAGATCAAACCACTCCTTGACTCTTGGGTTCCTTGTAATGATGTTATTAGTTGAGTCGAGAATGGGCTTGAATGAACCTGCCATGCTAGCCGAGGTGATGACGTCGCACCGATCAATGAGTTCCTCCACCACGTCATCTTTCATATCGGGCAAGAATAACGGGTCGTTTCGGCCTGTTCTCTCCATGGAGAAGACGATCGAACAATGGCGAAGAAAGGGTGAAGGGCTGAAGGAAAATGGAGGAGGAGAGGAAGAGCGTGCGACAACAGCTCCAAATCGAGAGGTTAAGGTAAAGAGTCGGTGGGCGGTTGCCGCTTGCCACGGTTTCTGAAGAGGCGCCCGCCTACGTCGTTACGAAATACTTCTACTACTCCGTCGCCTCACCGATATGTTGGAACGGGACCACATGCCAACGAAACATGGTGTGTAATTTCTTGTGCAAAATGTGATCTAGCCGCGTAGGCCCGAGGTGCCGCATTAGTTTTGGTTTTTTTGAAAGTTTGCCGCATTAGTTGTCGACCTTTATTTTTTTTAACATGCAATCTGAATGGATAGCTCCTGTGGTCATCACACGTGGCGGATATAGTGATGGTTGATTTGCCCGAGCAACTTATTACTGTGGGAATATGGGAGTACCAGCTGATTCAAGGAACAGAGAAATGATGGTTGCTTCGTCCGAGCAACTTACTATGGCGAAGGTGGGGCTCGTGATTTGATTGCTCACTAGTCATTACTCTCATGCGGCATACGACCGGGTGAATCTTTCCTGAAAATGTGTTGTGCACTCAATATTGCTGCATGGCGGTGGAGCGGATGAAGGATGTCCAACATGTCGGCGAAACAAAGTTGAATTGTTTCGGCATTGCTATCAATCCTTGAGTTTGTTTATATGTATGCATAATTTTGATGAAATTGTCTTGTGATGATATGAAGGTTTCAACTTTGGTTCCTGCAGAAAAAAGGTTTCAACTTAGGATTCATGTGTCTTGCCTCGAGATTATCTCGTTACAACATTCCATCAAATACAAATGAAACTACCATGGCTAATGCACCTCAATGGTTCGCAGATCAGCGCCAATATTCACATCACAACAAGACAAAGTTGTGAGAAGGTGTACAAATAAAGAAAAAAATATAATTAATCGATGCTGTTCGTAGGCATGGCTCCATTTCCTTGGCACAGTGTTCATTCCTTGGCAGCTAGTTTCACCCAGCTCTGTAGCCAAAAAAGAGGTGTATGAAGGACACCACAATCCGATCATTTTGTGCAGCTCCACTAAAATCAAGCGGACCATCCCTGTTTGCAAAGATATCCAACGGTGTGATTACAATAATAGTGGAACTAGATGATGAAACATAACACACATAAATAGAAGCCGATCACCTCTCGATCTCTCTTTAGGACTAACTTCTTGTTGGAGAAGATTAGGCACGGAGTTGGATGAGGAGGATAGCAAAACCAATCTCCCTTTCCGCAGTACCACTGAAATGTAAAAATGTTGCCAGTATGACATTTTGGCAGAACTGCACAAAACACTCTTCAGAAAAGTGATTTGTGCAGTTCACCAAAAGGTTGCAATAGCAACGAGGTGATAATGGATAGCCCTGTTTGCAAAAGGAGGTCAAAAGGAAACAATTACTGCCCAATAACACGAGTTGAAGACACATATGCCGACAAAAAGAAGCATGTTCCATGTAAAAGGGAAGATAGCACATGGTGGTTTATCAAAAATGGTTTGAGGACGAGATTGCAAGATGGAAAGTACGCCGCCGAGATACGATTTCAGCAAACAACTAAAGAAGATTCACATGCAGCAATGTGGGAAGATGGGCGGTGGAGCAAGGCGGAGGAAGCTGTACCGAGGGTCGTCGGGATGTTACTAGGAGGCGCCGGCGCCGGATCTGCCCATACTGCGGCAGCGATCAAGTGGCGAAGGCCCTACCGCGCCGGAGCTTGGTGAGAGAGAACGGCGGGTACCACAGATCGGGACGAGCTGCCTCAACGCCGTCGAACGGAGAGACGATGCACATCCTCCCTTTCCGCCGGCGGACGGTATGCGGCCGGATCACTGACCAACGCTGAGAGAGAGAGGCCACAACGGCCTTGTTTGAGATGGTGTGACGAGAGACAAACCCATTTTTCCATTTTCCCCACGGCAATTGTTTTATATTCTAGGCGTGGTACCCGACCCTCCTTCGAGTAAACAACCACTACACGCATCAAATTATCACGCTGGCTGCCTTTTCATACAGAAACGAACTCCACCGTGTACCCGCGGGTGTGGCCGGGAACGAGGCGTGAGTACGTGCATCCTGCGTGCACTTCTTCTTTAGGTGCAGGTATGTACTTGGGTGGGTGTGAGAGAGATGGTTTGTGCGAAACAGAGGCAATGTGTTGATGATATCTCAATCAGAAAAATGCAACATATGCAATGTGTGTGAAACGGAGTCATGGACATGAGATATCGATAGAATTGAAAACAGGGATGAAGTGTGTGGCTGCAAGATCGATAAAGAGTGCCATCAATTTGTGTTTTCCCGTCAAAGATACAGGCGGCTGGCCTCTTGGAATTTTAGAGGCGGAGGTGCAGTTCTTTTCCGTGGCATGGATACCTACCTACAACGTTCGACTATCGGTGTGTGTGTGTGTGTGGGGGGGGGTAGAGACCGGTCGACTAGTATATGTGTGGGGAAGGAGAGAGACCTAGCTATGTATTGAGGAAGATCGATCAACACCCATGGATATGTGTAGCAGAGGAATAAGGTTGGGAAAAAGACAAAGGTAGGCGTCGGAGGGTTGGTGGTGGAGTGGCGTCTCACAAATGGTGGGAGAGGCCTGCTAGACAAGCGGAGGTATGAGTGCAATATCAATAAGAGAGGGCGGGGATGTCTGTCTGTCTATGCACGTGCGTGTGAGAGACGGGTCGGGAGGTATTCAAGGATGATGAGGGAGAAGATATGGTTGTGGTAATCATGCGTAACTACATAGGAAGATCAACCGTCGTGTGTCCGAGAAAAGAAGAGACATAACTAGCAAGGTAAGTGTATCGGTGCTTGGTGAAGCGAATTATAGTCGACTTGTCTATATGTAGGGAGATCAGTTCATATACACGCCTGCATGTGTTAGAAGCAAATAAGGTCCGGAGAGGCGCATGGGGGAGAGGGTGTGGCTAGGAGGTGGTGCGAGAGGCCTACCATGTCGAGGGGGAGGTGTGCGAGCATGTGATTAATGAAAAGAGGCGGAGTGTGCACTGCGTGGAGTCATATTGGACATATGGGGGCATGGACGGTGAGAAGAGAAGAGGGAAGTATATATGTGTTTGTTGTAGGCACACTTGGCTAGAGAGGTATATCGACCGGTGTGTGCTGTAAAGAAGGAGCCGGGGCCTACACGCACCACTGGTGGATGACCTAAAGAGAAATAATGAGCGTCTTGCGATGGAGGGGCGCTAAGGGTGTGTGAAGGGGCGGGCATGTGCATGCACGATAGAAAGTTAGCGCTAGCTAGCTACAAATAGAAGAGGATCGTGAAGGTGTAAAAGATGAACAAAGATCATAATTCATTATAAAAAGTGGATCTGAGATACTTGAAGAAGATATCATAATGTAGACCATTGATTATAATTTGGGCTAATGTGTGGCTTTTGCAACTCAGGTCTAAATACTTGTCATAATGTAGGGCGGGGCACTATACTTTGTGTGATGAACATGGTGTATGTATGGAACATGGTTTAAATTATGAATATATAGTTAGTACATAAAATGTACTATTATTTGGAATCAACATCAAGTGTATTCAAAAATAGAATTGAGTTCATGTAGTACACATAGTTCATATCTATCTCTATAGTAATCATGTGGTGTGTTATTAAGGTAATACATGAATGATGGTTGAAGTTGGCTACAATCATGATTGTAGATTCTTATTGAAATAGAGAAACGAATTCAAATTTAGTTGAATTGCAGCGATAGTATAGACATTTGGAATGCACTAAAATGTTGGTATGAGTAGGTTACATGCATTATACAACAAGCGAAAAAATTTAATCGGACATAACATGGATTCATACTCCTCCTTCCATCTATATAGGGCGTGATGAGATTTTTAAGACCGCCTTTGACTATTGACAAGATTAATAGTACATGACATGCACAATGTGAAAATTATATCATTGAAAGAACCTTTCACAGACGAATTTAACGGTGTGCTTTGTGTAAGTTGCATGTCATATATCATTGCTCTAATATTTGGTCAAAGTTAGCATCGAAAAACACATTAGGCCCTATATAGATGGAAGGAGGGAGTAGCTTTGAATAGCATTTGTATAGTAAAACGGGGCAAGACTCTCTCTTTGTGTGGTGTGAATAGTTTTATTTTTTTCATTTTCTTTTTGGTTGAGGGAAGTGTGAATTGATTTGGTACGCACAAGTACAATATTACTACACATTAGGCTTGTCCCTAAAATTTAACCTACATCTTGTTATATCCCGAAAAATCAGATATCGTGCTCTCAAAACTGGCGCCTTCACGACACGCGCCTTGCTATCCCGAAATTACAACGCGCGCGAAAACTCCCTCCAGCTGCCAAATCCCGACATGCGAAATCCCCCTTCTAACCCTGAGCCGAAAGGGCCGCTAGTTCAAATCGGTGGGGGGGTACTTTTGTAACACACCCTACATTTTGGACAAGCACGTCCCTAAGTCATGCTTCACCCCCTCACATCGCCCCCTTTTCGCCATTCGAAATCCCAGGCCGCCATAACCTCTCCGCTCCAGCCGCGAAACCCCACCCTCCTCCGTCCGCCACGTCACCGCTGCCCAGCCGGAGCCTCTTCCCCGACGACATCGTCCACCGCAATAGCTTGATGTCCCTCATCCACCTCGGATGAGGATCCATTGTCCATCTCGCCGTCCCGCCGGTTCAGCCGCCCCGTCCTCCACCTCCAAGGAGCTGCTCTGACGATCGCCTCGTCTATCGCGGCTGCTCCATCCCCACAGTGCGGCCTTAACCTGCTCCATCAGAACCGCAACATCCTCACCGACTCCTCGGACGAAGCCGAGGCCTACTCGGCACCACCAAAGAGGTTGTACACTCATCGCATCGCACCTTCTCCTTAACTCGACCTCCCGGCGCCAACGGTGCTCCATCCCGCACCCCCATGGAGCAGCTACCTTGAAGCCGGCGCCCTGGGCGACATCTCCACGGCGGCTCTCCCCAAAGTCTGAGGCCCCTTGGCGGTGGCGTCCATACCAGCCGGATCTGCTGCTGCTGCTCGGCTCTCACTCGCTTCCTTCAGCTCTGCTGCTGCTGCTCGCTCTCGCTCGATCGCTCGCTCGCCCAACTCCTGGTGCTGCTCTCCCCTCGCTCGTGCTCTTGCTCTGCTCCAATTAAGCCACACTTGATCGAATGAATCAACTTTTGGGTCATCGATTTTTAGGGGCTGGGGCTCGCCGGAGTTAAGGGAGAACCACTGCAGCGAGGACGGGGCTCACGGAGAGGTACCCCACTATCTATTTTAGGGTTCGGGGTGGGGCGGGGGCCTAGAGGGCTGGCAGGGGTGGCGGTGGCGAGTTGTTTGAGGGCGGCGAGTCTTTGGGGCAGCCAGGTTCGGCCGGTGGTGATTGGCGGCTCAAGGGGTGCAGGTTGAAGATGAACTGCAGCCCTCCTAAACTACATGTCAAGTGCCTCTCTGCTACCATTGCGTTCGGTTTCAATAGTAGCATTCAGATTCCTGATAAATTTCAGTTTCGACAGTTAAGTTCAGAGTCAACAGTTTTTACCTCATCTGTTGTAGTCGGTGGTTTTGGTGATGTTAATTTTACATCCATTTTACATCATCTATTGGAGATGCTATTAGAATCCCACTTGAGATTGACGATGTTTGTCTTGTCTTGCTTCAGCCTTGACGTCTTATGGCTCACGGAGCTGCTCCACGACGTAACGATCCATCACAATAGAGCAGTACCCTAGACGCCGTCTCTGATTCCTCGATCTTCCTCCACACCTCCGACAGCCACCTCTGCCTCAAGCGCTTGACCAACCCAATGATCTTTGAGGTCGACACGGCTACGACAAAGAGGTTGTACACTTGTTGCATCACTTATTACTATACATTCACGTCGATCCATTAGGGCTATTTTGGTTCAACGAAAAACATAGCAATAGGGAATTTTCCAATGGAACTCTACTATTCAATTATTCATGCATTTTGTTTAAAGGAATGAAGCAAAACATCCACCTGGACCTACTTTTCAAAATCCTATGCATGAAAACAAGACCAAGTGCATTAGTTCCAGAATTACATTCTAACTGTACACGCTTTCATATGGTTTCACTTTATTTTGGCCATGTTTCTTTGCATTCCTCTGCTCTTCCAGTTCTCGTAAACCAAACACCCAAGTTGGCAGAAATCCTATGTTTACAAATCCAAGTTGACGATAAACCAAACACCATGTGCATTTTCCTATCCTATTCGGTGTTTTTCCTATCCCTGCGTTTTAAGAATCATGCAAGCCAAATGAGCCCTTACAGAATTACTTGATTCACAGTGCGTGTCGAAGGGAACTTTGTGTGGTTTGTCCTGCTCCTGCCATGACGTCGTCCACCACACCTGACATCACGACTCCTGACCGTCTTTCACCGCCTCAGATCTCCTTCCCTGCCGCCGACACCCACCACAACGGCATCACCATCATCCACTCAGCAGATGAACCTGAGGAGTACACGGATCCACAAGAGAGGTCGCACTCTTTTGTTTTATGTTATGCATTACTTAAGCTTACCTGCTACTTTATTGTCCTGTTCAGCTCTTGGACTCCCAAGTCAGGTCCAAATTAATGTTCAAACTTGAGTTCTAAATTAGTTGTGGGGCACATATCGAGGCAGCAATGAAGAGTATGTCATCTAATATCTGGTTCACCTAGGGTATGCCTATGTTGTTCATCTTGGGTGGGAAACAAATAGTAAAGCAATCATCATTTGTCTTTTTATTAATTTAAAGCAATCATCACCGCTATCATTATTTTGGATCCATCCACTAGTTTTTACCATCACTCTAAATTTCTGCATGCTCTCCTTACATAATCTCACCATATTTTTTCGTATGCATGTCGATATTGTACACATCATGCTAAACATGTAGAGAAAAAGAGAAGAGTTTTATGCGGCAATACAATGTCATGCGACATCGCTCCATGGTGGGTTCAATGGCAAACCCTCCCCACCCTCTCCAGTTGTAATCCAGAGGAAGATATCTGCTACGAGGTGGATTCTGATGTCACGACCACTCCTATTTACCCCGCAAGGTGTTTGCTCTACAGGGCATGATGTTGTTAGTCATATCATGCATATGTTGCCTTGCAAAGCCTACTTTTGACATCATATATGTCATCCGCTTAGTTTAGACATGTTACGTAATGCCACTGTTTAGTTTCTATATCATATATGGGAATTATGCGTCTCATGTCTTCTAGCCAGCCATAATATATGTGAAATGTGCAATGCCATCCTATTTAACCAGGCATCATATATTTGAATGATATCTTGCCCATCCTTTTCTTCATTACATTTCCATTTGTCGACAATGTTTGTACATTAAACTACTCTTCCCGTGAATCATCCATTTGGGTGGGAGATGGAAAATCTGGAGTGAAAACAAGGCCTTCAAAGCAGAGCAGTGCTACACGTCAAGCAGATCTCTGTTGGGTCCCGATAGCTCCTCGGCGATGGATTCGAGACATTGACCAGTCCTATTCCCCACCGAGGTGTATGGTCTAACTTGGCATAGTTATCTGCTCATATCATGCATACGGTGTCTTGCATTGCATAGTTTAGACATCATATACACAATATTCAGCACCATGTTCTTAGTTCGGACATCATATCAAATGCCCTCTGCTTAGCATATAAATCACATATGTAAATTAAATGATGCGATCCTGATTACTTAGATAACATGTAGGTGAATTATGTCATGCGATCCTGTTTAGTTATTCATCATATCTTTGAATTATGTTATGCTATGCTATCCTGTTTAGATAGACATCATATATGTGAAATTATGTCATGCTATCCGCTTTAGCTAAACAATATACATGTCAACTATTTCATGCCCTCTTTTTTCCACACTATCTATTGCATCTATCTCTCATACAATGTCTGTACATTCAACTATGTTTCCTGTTTATCAGCCATTTGAATTGGAGCGGGTGATGCCAGTATCTAGCGGACTAAAACACGGTCTTCAAATAAAACAGTGCTACCTCTTGGTGGAGATAGCACCCCGGTTGTACATGCACAAGAACCAGCCCTACAACACATAACCCAAACTCTCGCAGATTGTACCCCTCTTCGCGATGGACAGAGAACCATCTTCACCCAATCTAACCCCAACCCCAGCCGATAGTAACCCGGTTCCTATTGACACAAAGACCATCTCCACCACAGAGCTCCCAAACAAGAGTAGTTAGTAAGGCAGCTCAAGTGCCCAAAGGGCCAAGATACTATCACGGCGAACCCCAACTCCATCGGTTAATACGCCTATTCCTGTGGAGGAAGCACAACCAGCTAGTCGTAGTTTAGCATCTATCGCATTTGATGTTGTTAAATCGTATGTGCGTATCTTCCCATCTTGGAAATATTATACTAAAGCTGAAGGAAAATGCCGATTCAGGTGTGTTTGTCCGGAGTTATGTGTAAATAATGTTATTCATGGCAATTACTTTGCTTCGTCCCATACATCCTACCTCCATGATGGTTTAATACAAGAAATTTCCCCATTTTTCTCTATAGAGAAGGACCGATTTGGAAACTCGGGATGAGGTAACCTGTGCTAATACCTCTGCTATCTTAAAGAATGCTTGGTGGCGATGTCGAATTACACAAGAAAACGTACTTCACCGCAAAGAAACTCATCAAATTCCCTTACGTTCTCCCGAGACACATTTATTTGGACAATGATCGAAACGCCTTTGTTCATCTTGGTCCCGAACCAAGAATGTGGTAAGGTCTATGAGCTCATTTTCTATTTTTAAGTATTATATTCTTGCGTCATCTTGTACTCTGTTCATGTAGAACAAGTGCCTAAACACGAAGAACAACTGTTCTAATTTAAGATTGCATTGCTATCATAGTTCAAAAAGCGCTAGACGTTAATTGTGTGTTTTGCCACCGCCTTGCGCTTTCTTGAACAAAGCACATGCTTATCTTGCATTATGCACAGTTAAGCGTAGTTATGCGCAATGCGTTTTGCCAACACCTAGAGCCTAGGCGCTTAAGCACTCACTTAGGCGCCTTTTTAACTATGATTGCTTTGTGCTACGTCTTGAGCTTGCGTTGGTTTTCCTCGAAGAGGAGAGGGTGATGCAGCAAGTGTAGCATAAGTATTTCCCTCAGTTTGAGAACCAAGGTATCAATCCATGGGAGGCTCCTCAAAAGTCCCACGCACCTACACAAACAAACCGAGAACTCGCAACCAACGCAATAAAGGGGTTGTCAATCCTTCACGGCCACTTGCAAAAGTGAGATCTAATAAAGATAGTATGATAAGATAAATATATTTTTGGTATTTTATAATATAGATGCAAAAAGTAAAGATACAAATAAAAGTAGATTGAAAGCAAAATGATAAGAGATAGACCGGGGCCATAGATTTCACTAGAGGCTTCTCTCAAAATAGCATAAGTATTACGGTGGGTGAACAAATTACTATCAAGCAATTGATAGAAAAGCGCATAGTTATGAGATTATCTAGGCATGATCATGTATATAGGCATCACGTCCATAACAAGTAGACCGACTCACATGCGCATCTACTACTATTACTCCACACATCAACCGACTCACCTTTGCATCTAGAGTATTAAGTTCATAAGAACAGAGTAACGATTAAGCAAGATGACATGATGTAGAGGGACAAACTCATGCAATATGATGTAAACCCCATCTTGTTATCCTCGATGGCAACAATACAATACGTGCCTTGCAAACCTTTACATCACTAGGTAAGGACACCGCAAGATTGAACCCAAAGCTAAGCACTTCTCCCATGGCAAGAAAGACCAATCTAGTAGGCCAAACCAAACTGATAATTCAAGAGACTTGCAAAGATAACTCAATCATACATAAAAAATTCATAGAAGATTCAAATATTATTCATAGATAAACTTGATCATAAACCCACAATTCATCGGATCTCGACAAACACACCGCAAAAAGAGTTTACATCGAATAGATCTCCGCAAGAGAGGGGAGAACATTGTATTGAGATCCAAAAGAGAGAAGAAGCCATCTAGCTAATAACTATGGACCCGTGGGTCTGTGGTAAACTACTCACAACTCATCGGAGGGGCAAGGATGTTGATGTAGAAGCCCTCCATGGTCGATTCCCCTTGGAGTGTGCGTGAAGGCTCAAGATGGGATCTCATGGATCTGAAGGGTGCAGGCGGTGGAAATTGTGTTTCGTGGTGCCCCTAGATGTTTTCGAGTGCGTAGGTATATATAGGAGGAAGAAGTATGTCGGTGGCACCGAGGGGCCCACGAGACAGGGGCGCTCTCTGGGGGGCCTATCTCGTGGGGCCCTCGGGAGCTTCTTGACTTGCACTCCAAGCTCTCCGGATCACGTTCGTTCCAAAATCACGCTCCCGAAGGTTTCATTCCGTTTGGACTCCGTTTGATATTCCTTTTCTTGAAATCTGAAATAGGCAAAAAACAACAATATGGGCTGGGCCTCCGGTTAGTAGGTTAGTCCCAAAATGATATAAATGTGTAAAATAAAGCCCATAAACATCCAAAAGGGTAATATAATAGCATGGAACAATCAAAATATATAGATACATTGGACACGTATCAAGCATCCCCAAGCTTAATTCCTGCTCGTCCTCGAGTAGGTAAACGATAATTTTTTTTTGATGTGAAATGCTATCTAGCATAATTCATAATGTAATCTTCTTTATTGTGGCATGAATGTTCAGATCCAAATGATACAAAATAAAAGTTCATATTAACATGAAAATGGTGATACTTCAAGCATACTAATCAAAGTAATCATGTCTTCTCAAAATAACATGGCCAAAGAAAGTTATCCCTACAAAATCATATAGTCTGGCTGTTGCTCTATCTTCGTCACACAAAGTACTTAATCATTGACAACCCCGATGACAAGCCAAGCAATTGTTTCATACTTTAATAATCTCAAACTTTTTCAACTTTCACGCAATACATGAGCGTGAGCCATGGACATAGCACTATATGTGCAATAGAATGGTGGTTGTGGAGAAGACAAAAAAGGAGAAGATAGCCTCACATCAACTAGGTGTATCAACGGGCTATGGAGATGCCCATTAATAGATATCAATGTGAGTGAGTAGGGATTGCCATGCAATGGATGCACTAGAGCTATAAATTTATGAAAGCTCAACAAAAGAAACTAAGTGGGTGTGCATCCAACTTGCTTGTTCACGAAGACCTAGGGCACTTTGAGGAAGCCCATCCTTGGAATATACAAGCCAAGTTCTATAATGAAAAATTCCCACTAGTATATGAAAGTGTCAACATATGAGACTCTCTATCATGAAGATGATGGTGCTATTTTGAAGCACAACTGTGGAAAAAGAGATAGTAGCATTGTCCTTACTCTCTTTTTTCTCTCATTTTATTTTTTTCTTTTCTTTTTCTTCTTTTTTTTCTTTGGCCTTCTTTTTTTCTTTTGGCCTTTCTCTTTTATTTCTTTTTTTCTTTTTTTTTTCTTTTGTAAAGTCGATGTCTCATCCCGACTTGTGGGGAATCATAGTCTTCATCATCCTTTCCTCACTTGGACAATGCTCTAATAATGAAGATCATCACACTTTTATGGATTTACAACTCAAAGCTAGAACAAGATATGACTCTATATGAATGCCTCCAACGGTGTACCGGGATATGCACTGAATCATGAGTGACATGTATGAAAATTATGAAGGTGGCCTTGCCACAAATACAATGTCAACTACATGATCATGCAAAGAGCAATATGACAAAAGTAATGCGTGTCATATGAACGGAACGGTGGAAAGTTGCATGGCAATATATCTCGGAATGGCTATGGAAATGCCATAATAGGTAGGTATGGTGGCTGTTTTGAGGAAGGGGTATGGTGGGTGTATGGCACCGCAAAAATTACATGGTACAAGAGAGGCTAGCAATGGTGGAAAGGTGAAAGGGTGCGTATAATCCATGGACTCAACATTAATCAAAAGAACTCATATACTTGTTGCAAAAATCTAGAAGTCATCAAAACCAAAGCACTACACGCATGCTCCTAGGGGATAGATTGGTAGGAAAAGACCATCGCTCGTCCCCGACCGCCACTCATAAGGAAGACACTCAATAAATAAAATTGTGCTCCAACTTTATCACAAAGCGGTTCACCATACGTGCATGCTACGGAATCACAACCCTCAACACAAGTACTTTTCATAATCACCTCATCTAGCATGACTTTAATATCACTACCTCCATATCTCAAAACAATTATCAAGCATCATATTGATCATAGCATCCAATTCTTTTTCTATGATAGTTTTATTATACCCAACTTGGATGCTCATCATTCTAGGACCAACTTTATGATAATAGCAAATACCGTGATGTTCTAAGAGACTCTCAAAATAATATAAGTGAAGCATGAGAGACTAGCAATTTCTTCAAAATTAAGACACCACCGTGCTCTAAAAGATATAAGTGAAGCACATAGAGTATTCTAGCAAATTCTAATCAAATAGGCTTCTCCAAAAAGGTGTGTACAGCAAGGATGATTATGGTAAACTAAAAAAAAGACTAATATAATACACGATGCTCCAAGCAGAACACATATCATGTAGCGAATAAAAATATAGCTCCAAGTAAATTTACCAATGAACAAAGACGAAAGAGGGGATGCCTTCCCGGGGCATCCCCAAGCTTAGGATTTTGGCCATTCATGAATATCTTGGGGTGCCATGGGCATCCCCAAGCTTAGGATCTTGCCACCCTTTATTCCATAGTCCATAAAGGCTTTACCCAAAACTTGAAAACTTCACAACACAAAAGTCAACAGGAAATCTTGTAAGCTCCGTTAGTGAAAGAAAACAAAACCACCACATAAGGTAATGCAATGAACTCATTCTTTATTTAATTTGGTGCTAAACCTACTGTATTGCAACTTTCTTATGGTTTATAAACTAATTTACTAGCCATAGATGCATTGAAATAAGAAAACAACACACGAAAAACAGAATCTGTTAAAAACAGAATAGTCTGTAGCAATCAGTAACTAACGCAAACTTCGGAACTCTAAAAATCCTACCAAAATAAGAAGTCCTGGAAAATTTGTTTGTTGAACAGAAGCAAAAATAAGCAACGCAAAATCACTTTCCTGTGATTTAACAAAATTATATTTGTGCGCGCAAAGTTTCTGTTTTTCAGCAGAATCAAATCAACTGTCATCGTAGGTTATCCTATAGGTTCTACTTGGCACAAACACTAATTAAAGATAAAAGCACATCTAACCAGAAGGTAGATGCAAGATTTATTACTAAATAGGAGCAAAAACAAAAACATAAAGAAAATTGGGTTGCCTCCCAACTAGCGCTATCGTTTAACGCCCTAACTAGGCATAAAAAGCAAAGGTAGATTTAACGAGTACCATCTTTGGCACTAAATTCATAAGTAGAGCACTTGTGATCTATAAGGATTTCTCCCTTTAGCAATGGCTAAACCTTTAGGATAAAATTCAAGAAATTCATTGGTAGCAAAAGGTTCCTTAACGATAGAGAGACAATTGGGAAGAACACTTATGGATTTGAGATCCGCGTCTCCTTACTAGAAGATTCATCCTTATTTTAGGAACATAAATAAACTTGGCAGTTTTAATAGGGGTTTTGGAGTGTTTTTCATGGGGAAAACGTGGAACCTAAGTTTGTAATGATATCCTCATGTTTACCGATTCTAGCAGAGTCTAGATCTATTTTTCATTGACTATAGGTTCCTTTTCTTTAAGATTTTTCAAAGTAACTCCAACCCTAGATCCAAATTGAGTAATGTGATTATGAATCTTTTTATCCAAATTTTCAATCAACTTAGTAGTGGCAATTTTATTTTCAATAATATCAAGCCGTTGCATCACATGTTCTAAAGTTAAAACCATTCCATTAACCAAACGAGGTGGTGGGCCTAACAAATCTAACATAGGATTATAAGCATCAAATGTATGGCTACTCATAAAATCACCATCGGTAGCAATATCAAGAACACATCTATTCCAAGGAGTAATGCCAACATAAAAATTTCAGAGAAGAACGGAAGTAGCAAGCTTCCTAGTAGCTTTATATTGGGCATTGCAAATTCTATGCCAAGCATCTTTTAAACTTTCTCTCTCCCTTTGCTTAAAATTGAGAATTTCTTGTTCGTGAGTGAGGATAAGGACAGGAGGACTAGCCATAATGACAAGGTAAATGTGCTAACACACGACAAACGGAAAAAGGCAAGCGAAAAGAGAGGAGGAGATTGGGAAAGAGAGGGCGAATCAAACGGCAAGGGTGAAGTGGGGGAGAGGAAAACGAGAGGCAAGTGGCAAATAATGTAGATGCGAGAGAGATGGGTTTGTGATGGGTACTTGGTATGTCTTGACTTGAGCGAAGACCTCCCGATAGCAGTGCGAGAAATCCTTCTTGCTACGTCTTGAGCTTGCATTGGTTTTCCTCAAGAGGAGAGGGTGATGCAGCAAGTGTAGCGTAAGTATTTCCTCAGTTTTGAGAACCAAGGTATCAATCTAGTAGGAGGCTCCTCAAAAGTCCCACGCACCTACACAAACAAGCGACAACTCGCAACCAACACAATAAAGGGGTTGTCAATCCTTCACGGCCACTTGCGAAAGTGAGATATAATAAAGATAGTATGATAAGATAAATATATTTTGGTATTTTATAATATAGATGCAAAAGGTAAAGATGCAAATAAAAGTAGATTGAAAGCAAAAATGATAAGAGATAGACCCGGGGGTCATAGATTTCACTAGAGGCTTCTCTCAAAATAGCATAAGTATTACGGTGGGTGAACAAATTACTTTCGAGCAATTGATAGAAAAGCGCATAGTTATGAGATTATCTAGGCATGATCATGTATATAGGCATCACGTCCATAACAAGTAGACCGACTCCGTCCGCATCTACTACTATTAATCCACACATCGACCGACTCTCGCACGCACTTAGAGTATTAAGTTCATAAGAACAGAGTAACGATTAAGCAAGATGACATGATGTAGAGGGACAAACTCATGCAATATGATGTAAACCCCATCTTGTTATCCTCGATGGCAACAATACAATACGTGCCTTGCAACCCTTTACATCCTTTGGGTAAGGACAACGCAAGATTGAACCCAAAGCTAAGCACTTCTCCCATGGCAAGAAAGACCAATCTAGTAGGCCAAACCAAACTGATAATTCAAGAGACTTGCAAAGATAACTCAATCATACATAAAAGAATTCAGAGAAGATTCAAATATTATTCATAGATAAACTTGATCATAAACCCACAATTCATCGGATCTCGACAAACACATCGCAAAAAGAGTTTACATCGAATAGATCTCCACAAGATAGGGGAGAACATTGTATTGAGATCCAAAAGAGAGAAGAAGCCATCTAGCTAATAACTATGGACCTGTAGGTCTATGGTAAACTACTCACAACTCATCGGAGGGGCAAGGATGTTGATGTAGAAGCCCTCCGTTGTTGATTCCCCCTCGTGAGTGCGGTGAAGGCCCCAAGATGGGATCTCATGGATCTGAAGGTTACAAATGTGGAAATTGTGTTTCGTGGTGCCTGGATGTTTTCGGGTGCGTGGTATATATAGGAGGAAGAAGTACGTCGGTGGCGCTGAGGGGCCCACGAGATAGGGGCGCGCTCCCTATCTCCTGGGGCCCTTGGGAGCTTCTTGACTTGCACTCCAAGCTCTCCGGATCACGTTCGTTCCAAAATCACGCTCCCGAAGGTTTCATTCCGTTTGGACTCTGTTTGATATTCCTTTTCTTGAAATCTTGAAATAGACAAAAAACAACAATATGGGCTGGGCCTTGGTTAGTAGGTTAGTCCCAAAATGATATAAATGTGTAAAATAAAGCCCATAAACATCCAAAAGGGGTAATATAATAGCATGGAACAATAAAAATTATAGATACGTTGGAGACGTATCACTTTGCTCTTGTATCACTGTATTTACTAATACAAACTTATTTTTAAATTGAATGATCCAATCGAAACTCCAATGGCACAGCAGGTATGTTCACGCATGTTTCTTTAACAGGTTTGCTCTTATCAATAGCTCTTTCGATTTCAATTTCAATTGTGTATACAGTTAACTTTCATATCATGCACATTACTAGCATCACAACAGAGGCAATAGTGTTGTTGTACATGTAGACCCGTGGTACCCATCCGAAATCTTGTTGTGCCGTGTAGTTTCCCACGTTTTGTATTCTTTCACCGCTGCTTTGTCTTGAACTGATATGATTTGAACCATGTCTCTATTTTGATTTGGCAAGACAATGCAAAGGACCATAGGACATAGATATATGTTTGTTTGATGCTTTCATTATGTACTAGTACTTGGCAATAGAAGATTTGGTAGTTTAATCTTGTCCACCTTACTAATGAACTGGTTCACGAAATGAGTTTCATATACTAGTACATGCTAAACTTGTTATGTGTCCGCTTGTTTCTTCTTTTAGAATCTTGATGAATATTGGGGAAGAGTGCCTTATTAAGCAATGGTAAAGGAAGTAATGCGATAAGGTTCGGATAGTGACACATTCTTGTTGGTCTCCAACAAAGCTGATAAAACAGCTAAGGAAGACTATCATGAAGACAACAAGACAACCCCAAAGTCTGTCTTGGTTTAGTGTTCGAAAGCTTCGCCACTACCGCTTGCACAAGCTTTTCAAACTCACCGTCTCAATCAGTTTGGTTTCTTGAGTCTCAACTACAAGCTAAAAGACATCGATCACCGTGTGTTGCGATAAGAAGCGGAAGGATGCGAAAGTCCTGGAGCATTCAGATGCATACTTTCTGGTGCAACAGCAAGCGTTGGAGGATTTTAGCACCAAACAGGACAAAGCTAATCAGCTTGCTAAGCTTATCGCCAGCATGGTGGATACCCAGGATAACATTTCTTGAGCTCTTCTGAAGTTGTTTCAGTTATGCTCTTGTTTTTCTACCGCGTTTATTTGCACTGGTGTCCAATTCTGACGGCCAGTGTATGTAATATGCTGCTTTGTTCCCTATATTTGCACTGGTGGCGAACTTTGATGCCCAGTGGATGTAAAATGTGTAATAGCGGTAATAGGCTAGCGTTAATTGCTTGCTTATTTATTTCCTTATTGTCTTGTTTAGTTGTTTGCTTGTAGTCACCGCAGTTCTTTTTCTGTGTTTTTCTAGTGGCCACAATAGCCTATTTTTGGTAACTAGGCCAAAATAATCATGGAAACACACGGATTTGTTGTAACCATGGGCCTCCTGCAGGCCGTATGATCCATGGGCCTTCTTAGGCCGTATGATCCATTGGCCTTCTATATGGGTCATAGGATCCATTGACCTTCTATACGGGCCTTAGGGTCCATGGGCCTGCTACGGGCCGTAGGGTCCATGGGCCTTCTACGGGCTGTACGACCCATGGGCCTTCTACGGGCCGTAGATCCATGGGCCTCATACGGGCCGTAGATCCATGGGCCTTCTACGGGGCGTATCATCATTTCGCCAATCATGGGCCGTACAATTCGTGGACCATAACGGGCCGTTAATAGAACATAATTGATAACTCTATGAAAACAGCCCAACGGGTTTTTTTACATGAAAACGCCCAACATATTAACGGTCCGCAAATGGGCCGACTGTAACGACGGCCTGAATTTGGCCCACAAGTAGAAAATGACAGTAACGGGCCGTATGTAACCGAATGCTGCAAATGAGCCCAACAATCAATGGGCCCTGAGAAGGCCGAAAGATAACTTGGGCTGGAAATGGCCCAATAGAATAACAAGCCGTTAATGGGTATAAAGTGATACATTTGTTCATTACGGGCGCTTTCACCACAGCCGTTAATGGGCCAAGAGTTACAAAGGGCCTCATATGGGCGGAAAGGAGTCATGGGCCACACATGGGCCGGAAGTTAAAACATGTTGGAATCATATTGGACAGCCCAGATGACGCTACTGGGCCTAATTCGGATAGGGTGTAATGGGCCTGGGTTAGCGGGTTGTAAATGGGCTATATCTTGAACATGCCGCTTAACGAGCTTTAGTGGGCGCCCGCCACCTTTGACCAAGTCAAACGGGCGGCCTTTTCACAGGAATGGGCCTCTGTTGGGCTGTGCCACGTGTCGCCGAATCATAGGCGCCTTCGGTCCAATGAGCGGATGACATCTGTCCCAACGGTGAGCCGACACGTGTTTCCTCCAGCCAATGATGATTTTACACGTGGAAAATCCCCATTGGTCGGGGCTGTTAATGGGTTATCGGATCCAAAACCCGACCCGATAGCTTAACAGTGTTCCGTTACGGTGGATGCCACGTGTCGGTCACCCTTGACGAAAGCACTTCTATGACGCGCGATTTATCGTCATGGAAGTGGACACTTCCGTGATGATAACATTGGCAATGTCAAGGAACACTTATACGACAACACAGGTATGACTATCTTGATTCTGTCATAAAATCGTCATGGATGCTGTGACAAACACGTATCATCACGGATGTGTATATTTTTTGTAGTGTACTACAAAGGGACTGGTCCCTAGAAGAGGAACTGCCCCAAGTATTTGGTGGATAAGAAGGATAGCAAAGTGAAAGGAATATTGATGTGTACCTTACTAATGCTCGTAGTAGCGCCTAGGTATTTGATATTGGTTCTGTTGGTCATATTTGCAACTCGAAATAGGGGCAACAGGTTAAACGAAGATTGGCTAAGGACGAGGTGACGATGCCCGTGGGAAATGGTTCCAAAGTCGATGTCATCACCGTCGACACGCTACCTCTACATCTACCTTCGAGATTAGTTTTAGACTGAATAGTTGTTAGTTGGTGCCAGGATTAAGCATAACATTATATCTGGATCTTGTTTGATGCGAGACAGTTATTCATTTAAATCAGAGAATAATGGTTGTTCTATCTATATCAGAAATATCTTTTATGGTCATGCACCCTTGATGAGTGGTCTATTTGTATTGAATCTCGATAGTAGTGATACACATATTGATAGTATTGAAGCCAAAAGATATAAGTTTAATAATGATAGTGCAACTTATTTGTGGCACTGCCGTTTAGGTCATATTGGTGTAAAGCGCATGAAGAAACTCCATGCTGATGGGCTTTTGGAATCACTTGATGCTTGCGAACCATGCCTCATGGGCAAGATGACTAAGACTCCGTTCTCCGGAACAATGGAGCGATCAACAAACTTATTGGAAATAATAAATACTGATGTATTCGGTCCGATGAGTGTTGATGCTCGCGGCGGGTATCGTTATTTTCTAACCTTCCCAGATGATTTGAGCAAATATGGGCATATCTACTTGATGAAACATAAGTCTGAAACATTTGAAAAGTTCAAAGAATTTCAGAGTGGAGTGAAAAATCATCGTAACAAGAAAATAAAGTTTCTACGATCTGATCATGGAGGTGAATATTTGAGTTATGAGTTTGGTCTTCATTTGAAACAATGCAGAATAGTTTCGCAACTTATGCCACCTGGAACACCACAACGTAATGGTGTGTCCGAACGTCGTAATCGAACTTTATTAGATATGGTGCGATCTATGATGTCTCTTACTGATTTACCGCTATCATTTTGGGGTTATGCTTTAGAGACGGCTGCATGCATGTTAAATAGGGCACAATCTAAGTCCGTTGAGACGACACCATATGAACTGTGGTTTGGCAAGAAACCCAAGTTGTCGTTTCTTAAAGTTTGGGGCGCGATGCTTATGTGAAATCATAGGTACACCTTCTATCACAGATCCGAAGGCGAGATATTCGTTGCTAAGAATGTATCCTTTCTAGAGAAAGAGTTTCTCTCGAAAGAAGTGAGTGGGAGGAAAGTAGAACTTGATGAGGTAATTGTACCTTCTCTCAAATTGGAAAGTAGTTCATCACATAAATCAGTTCCAGTGATTCCTACACCAATTAGTGAGGAAGCTAATGATGATGATCATGAAACTTCTGATCAAGTTACTACCAAACCTTGTAGGTCAACCAGATTAAGATCCACACTAGAGTGGTACGGTAATCCTGTTCTGGAGGTCATGTTACTTGACCATGACGAACCTACGAACTATGAGGAAGCGATGATGAGCCCAGATCCCGCAAAATGGCTTGAGGCCATGAAATTTGAGATGAGATCCATGTATGAGAACAAAGTGTGGACTTTGGTTGACTTGCCCAATGATCGACAAGCCATAGAGAATAAATGGATCTTCAAGAAGAAGACCGACAATGACGATAATGTTACTGCCTACAAAGCTCGACTTGTTGTGAAAGGTTTTCGACAAGTACAAGGAGTTGACTATGATGAGACTTTCTCACCCGTAGCGATGCTTAATTCTGTCCGAATCATGTTAGCAATTGCCGCATTTTATGATTATGAAATTTGGCAAATGGATGTCAAAACTGCATTCCTTAATGGATATCTTAAAGAAGAGTTGTATATGATGCAACGAATGCGTTGTCGATCCAAAAGGTGCTAACAAAGTGTGCAAGCTCCACCATCCATTTATGGACTGGTGCAAGCATCTCGAGTTGGAATATACGCTTTGATAGTGTGATCAACGAATATGGTTTTATACACTTTTGGAGAAGCTTTGTATTTACAAGAAAGTGAGTGGGAGCTCAGTAGCATTTACGATATTATATGTGGATGACATATTGTTGATCGGAAATGATCTTGAATTCTGAATGGCACTAAAGGATACTTGAAAAGAATTTTTCAATGAAAGACCTCGGTGAAGCTGCTTATATATTGGGCATCAAGATCTATAGAGATAGATCAAGGCGCTTAATTGGACTTTCACAAAGCACATACCTTGATAAAGTTTTGAAGAAGTTCGAAATGGATCAAGCAAAGAAAGGGTTCTTGCCTATGTTACAAGGTGTGAAGTTGAGTCGGACTCAATGCCCGACCAATGCGTAAGATGATAGAAAATGAAAGTCATTCCCTATGCTTCAGCCATAGGTTCTATCATGTATGCAATGCTGTGTACCTGACTGATGTGTGCCTTGCTATTAGTTTATCGTGGAGGTACCAAAGTAATCCAGAGTGAATCATCGGACAACGGTCAAGAACATCTGAAATATCCGAAAAGGACTAAGGATATGTTTCTCATTTATGGAGGTGACAAAGAGCTCGTAGTAAACAGTTACGTCAATGCAAGCTTTGACACGATCCGGATGACTCTAAGTCACAAACCGGATAAGTATTTATATTGAATGGTGGAGCTGTAAGTTGGCGCAGTTCCAAGCGAGCGTCGTGGAGGGATCTACGTGTGAAGCGGAATACATAGCTGCTTCGAAGCTGCAAATGAAGGAATCTGGATGAAGGAGTTCATATCCGATCTAGGTGTCATACCTAGTGCATCTGGTCCAATGAAAATCTTTTGTGACAATACTGCTGCAATTGCCTTGGCAAAGGAATCCAGATTTCACAAGAGAAGCAAGCACAACAAGAGACGCTCCAATTCCATCCACGATCAAGTCAAGGAGGGAGACATAGAGATTTGCAAGATATATACGGATCTGAATATTGCAGACCCGTTGACTAAGCATCTCTCACGAGCAAAACATGATCAACACCAAGACTCCATGGGTGTTAGAATCATCACTATGTAATCTAGATTATTGACTCTAGTGCAAGTGGGAGACTAAAGGAAATATGCCTTAGAGGCAATAATAAAGTTGTTATTTATATTTCCTTATATCATGATAAATGTTTATTATTCATGCTAGAATTGTATTAACCGGAAACTTAGTACATGTGTGAATACATATACAAACAGAGTGCCTCTAGTATGCCTCTACTAGACTAGCTCATTAATCAAAGATGGTTAAGTTTCCTAGCCATAGACACGTATTGTCATTTGATGAACGGGATCACATCATTAGAGAATGATGTGATGGACAAGACCCATCCGTTAGCTTAGCACTATGATCGTTTAGTTTATTGGTATTGCTTTCTTCATGACTTATACATGTTCCTATGACTATGAGATTATGCAACTCCCAAATACCGGAGGAACACTTAGTGTGCTGTCAAACGTCACAACGTAACTGGGTGATTATAAATATGATCTACAGGTGTCTCCGAAGTTTTTTATTGAGTTAGCATAGATCGAGATTAGGATTTTCACTCTAATTGTCGGAGAGGTGTCTCTGGGCCCTCTCGATAATGCACGCCACTATAAGCCTTGCAAGCAATGTGACTAATGAGTTAGTTGTAGGATGATGCATTACGGAACGAGTAAAGAGACTTGCCAAGAATAAGATTGAACTAGGTATGGTGATACCGACGATTGAATCTCGGGCAAGTACCATACCGATGAAAAAGGGAGCAACATATGTTGTTATGCGGTTTGACCGATAAAGATCTTCGTAGAATATGTAGGAGCCAATATGAGCATCCAGGTTCCGCTATTGGTTATTGACCGGAGATGTGTCTCAGTCATGTATACATAGTTCTCAAACCTGTAGGGTCCGCACGCTTAATGTTCGATGACGATTTGTATTATGAGTTTATGTGATTTGATGACCGAAGGTTGTTTGGAGTACCGGATGAGATCACGGACGTGACGAGGAGTATCAAAATGGTGGAGACATAAATATTGATATATTGGACCATGTTATTCGGACACCGGAAGTGTTCAGGATGGTTTCAGGTAAAACCTGAGTGCCGGAAGGGTTATCGGAACCCCCGGGGGAACTAATGGGCCACCATGGGCCTTAGTGGAGAGAGAGGTGGGCAGCCAGGGTAGGCACGCCCCCCTTGCAGTCTGAATTGAACGAGGGAAGAGGGGCGGTGCCCCCTTTCCTTCTCCCTCTCTCCCTCTCCTTCCTTCCCCCTCTCTCCCTCTTGGTGGAATCCTACTAGGACTTGGAGTCCTAGTAGGACTGCCCTCCTTGGGCGCGCCCCCTAGGGCCGGCCGGCCTCCTCCTCCCTCCTTTATATACGGGGGAGGGGGGCACCCCATAGACACACAAGTTGATCTTTTAGCCGTGTGTGGTGCCCCCCTCCATAGTTACACACCTCAATCATATCGTCGTAGTGCTTAGGCGAAGCCCGAGCCGTGAACTTCACCATCATCACCACCACGTTGTCGTCTTGATGAAACTCTCCTCGGCCTCAATTGGATCAAGAGTACGAGGGACGTCATCGAGCTGAACGTGTGCTTAGCACGGAGGTGCCATACGTTCGGTGCTAGGATCGGTCGGATCGTGAAGATGTACGACTACATCAACCGCGTTGATAAACGCTTCCACTTTCGGTCTACGAGGGTACGTGGACACACTCTCCCAGTTCGTTGCTATGCATCTCCTAGATAGATCTTGCGTGATCGTAGGCAATTTTTTTGAAATATTGTGTTCCCCAACATACTATCCTAGAAATCTTTTGTGATTGTGAGCCCTCATCAAAATATTATATGCCAAAATTGTTGACGTTGGACAAGGAAGACAACTTAATGGTTTATGTTTGTTTGTATTCACATACAAGTCATATTGTCATAGATCCTTCAACTTGTGGTGATTTCCCCCTATCTTTGCTAACCTAAATTTCCGCACTAAGTAGAGATACTACTTGTGCATCCAAAAACCCTTAAACCCAAATCTTATTTTCAGGTGTCCACCATACCTACCAAGGGATTGAGCAAGATCCCTCAAGTAAGTTGTCATCGGTGCAAAAAGGGCAATAAAAATTGCTTCTAAGAGTGTGAGATCATTTAGTGTAAGAAAAAATTGAGCGTTGTACGAACTTGGATGACAAAGAATAGAAGCGACAAACTGCACAATAAAGGTTGTCATCTTAAGGGGCAATACAACATGACATTCTTTTGCACTAAGGGATTGAGAATACAAATAAATAAGTGCATGGCAACCTCTGCTTCCCTCTGCGAAGGGCCTATCTTTTACTTTTTGTATTTAATTTTATGCAAAGAGTCAAAGTTTTTCTAATATTCCTATTTATTTTTCTCCTTTTGCAAGCATCATGTGGTGAGGAAAGATCTAGGCACATATGTCTAGTTGAATATAGATAGCATGAGTTATTATTGTTGACATTTCCCCTGAGGTGAATATGTTGGGAGGCAAAACTTTAAGCCCCTATCTTTCTATGTGTCCGGATGAAATGTTTTGCTCATGGAGTGCGAGGTGAGCGTTAGCAATCATAGAAGACTATATAATGGTTGAGTATGTGGACTTGCCTAAAAGGCTCCGACACGTGACCCTTCCTGAAAAGATGATAAATTGTAGTTGTAAAGTTTACTGGGAACATAGTTTGTTGGTTTCTAATAGAGTTTTTGTAACATCCCAAAATTCTAAATTTTGGAATGTTATATTAAATAAATATTTCTGATTGTTTGCTTGATTGTGATGTGTGAAATTGAGTGAAATTTGAAACTTTTTGAAAGTTAAATGAGAGGGAATAAAAGGACTTTCCCAAACTTTCATTTTTGCATTATGATCTCCATGGATCCAAATTCATTTCGTCACAAAACCCTAGAGAGAAGATGACATGACTTCTTCCATTTCAATAAATGAAAAGGGTTTTGAAAAGATTTGAATTCCATTCGGAAATATTTCAAATTCAGAAACTTTAAGCAACTCAACGATTTTCATGAGAGAAGATAAAATGACTTCTTCAAAATATATGAAATATGAGTTGGATGTTTAAAAGAATCAAATTTAAAGTCCTTTTGAAATTATTTTCAATTTGGAGTTATTTGGGTTTTATTCAAATTATTTTTCTCCAAAATAAAATATATGAAAATTAGGGTAAAATGATTCCCTACAATAGAAAAAGGAGAAAAATAAATTTGAAATTATTTTGGTATTTTAAAATATTTTTATTTTGTTTTTAAATGAACCGAAGCACTCTTTGCTTTATTTACATTTTTGGATTTTATTTGACTTTACAAAATGTTCACGTTGTAGAAAATCTTTTTCTCAAAACTTTGATATATTATATGCCTATAGTTTTTATTTTATTTTATTTGGTTTTAATTGATATTCTGTAAAATTGTTAAAATATTCATGCAATGAACTGGGCGGCCCAAATGAGCCAAGCCAAGCCCAGCCAGTCTTGCGTCACCCCGACCTCCGTCGACTCAGCGCCAAGACGCCGCGCCGCCATGCAGCCGTGTCCTTCCGGACTCCGCCACCCGCGCCGCCTTGCCTTGCCCCTCCTCCACGCCTCGACCTCCCTCCGCCTTTATAAGCGCCCCAAACCTCCTCTCTCCCTCCATGCGTCGCGCCACCATTGCCGCATCTCACCGCCATTGCTGAGCCGCAGCCGCCGCCTCGTCGCCGTTACGCCACCACCAAGAACTGCCGCCAAGACGCCGCCTTCCCGTGCTCTTCGCCGCCTTCCCCGACGACCAGAACCGCTGCTCGGACTGGAGCCGAGCCGCCGCCGCCGTCCGCATCACGGACTTTGCTACGCCGCGCGGTAACTCCCGCCCTCTTCCGTCTGTTAGTTCTAGGATCAATGGTTAGGGTTTGATCGTTTTTTCGAACCGGTATGCTCTAAATAGCGAACGTTCACTGGTTTAGCCTCTGTAGTGGATGAATTCATCGCTTATGCTTCTGTAGCAAACGTCCGTCCGATAAGTTTTTCTTTTTCTGTTTTATTTTCGGCCAGGGACCTATCTGCAAATATTTTTCTTACATTTTAGCCCCTGGTTTTTAAACCCTCACAACTTTTTACCCGTTTATCCAAATCCAACGAAACCAACACCCACTTCTTCGTTACAATCCCCTCTATCCAGATAACCAACTTGAACATTTTTTTGAAAGTTTAAAATTTGATTTCAAACAGATTTGAATTAAAACTTCTTTTGTTCATAACTTGAGTTTTATAACTCCGATTTAATTGATTCTTTATGCTAATTGAAGCTCTTGACCCGAACTTTCTGATAAGGCCAAATTTACCCAATTTTGGTACTGTTAGAAATTGTTTTCTATTGCAAGAGTTAATTTCTTGTTTTCGAAGTTTTCCGAGATATTTTCTTCAATTTTTTTCATGATTGCTTATGTGTGGTTACAATTTCTTGCTCACGATAGATTGACCGGAGTGTGACGAGTAGAACTATCAGAGTTATGAGTGCAAATCATCTTCATCAACAGTACAAGGCAAGTTCATACTTTGATCATACTTTTCATTACCAGTTTTTATGCATTAGTTTAAACCCTAAATCATTGCATGAGTAGGATTGATAACATGTTGGTATTGGGAAGTATTTGTTGAGGTAGGAACCTATGGTCTTGCATTCAACCCCTGGGTATTACTACGTTATGCTTACTACTATGCTATGCTCGTAGACGTGGTTTGGTTTTGAGAGAATTCATGAAAGATGTGAGAGTTATGATTAACTAAGGGATACTTAAGGTGGCTACTTTAATACACATCTGGGTGGAATGGTTGGGCCACCCTGGAGCACCTAGTGGTTTGCCCGGACACCTGGAGAACCTGGTGCTTGCCCAAGGGAATCCCGGAGTACCCGTGTGATCACCCTATGGAATGCCACCCAGGCTCAAAGGGATCATAAGATTATTCATGCTAGAAACTTCCGTGTGAAGCCACAAGCCATTATGGGCTCTGGCATAGTTGAGTATGTTGTGTGATCTCTTTCCGTGGTAGGCTGGCAGATGTAGGGGAATGTAGGTGGTACTGTCTACCCAGAGTAAAGAGTTAATGCTTCGGAAAGACTGTGTCTCGGTCATCCGTCTCTCAAACATCATGTAGTGTGAGAAATCCAACGGAGGAGATCGAGTCTTGTGGGGAAAAGTGTGCAAACCTCTGCAGAGTGTACAAACTAATCATGATTAGCCGTGTCCCCGGTTATGGACATCTTGAGTATCCGGTATTTGAATTATTGATTTGATCTCATCACTCTACTTAATTAATTTGTTAGGTTGATGATTTTAATTTGGGATTGAGTTGGAGGAACCTTCTCGGTGTTTTCAACAAACTTTGTAGTTAAATAAATATATTCTTTTGTTGTAGGAAAAACTAGCTTTATGCAAAATTTAATCTAGAGCCTCCACCAGCCAAATATGCATGTAGTGATAGTAATTATTCAGCATTGCTCTACAGTGTGAAATTGCCAGGACATTCTATGTACTGACCTACATGGCTGCAACATCTCATGTTGCAGGATTCTTACGACGAGTAAGTGATACGTTAGGGTTACAGTTTCTACACTCAACTTTGTCGTTGGTGTTGATGGGAATCCACAACCTTGTTGTTACTTCCGCTATTTGGATTGAGGTAATAGTATTAACGTTACTTTATACATGTGATTTACCTCTGTTATAAATCCTCGAGTATTGTGTGTGTCAGCATACCAATCCAGGGATGACACTAAAGCACAGAGACTTGACCGTCTGAGGTCGGGTCAGTACAAGATGGTATTAGAGCACATGTTGACTGTAGGACGTAATCCCTATAAACCGGCAATCCCATAGGAAATGTTTTCTCTAAAACTTTATTTTCAAAAATATCTTTTACCTCTCCTCTTTTTTGAGCTTTATCAAATATTCCCTTTTAGTTAGACTATACTCCTATCCCCTTTTGACCACACAAAGATTCGACTGATGAGACCACTCCAAGAAGTACAAGATATAGGACAACTAAGACCACTTGAAATGAAGAGGATTTTATCGTGCATTATAATAATGGAACTACAACGGTTGAAAGCTCAGAAGAAATTCTAGATTTGTATGACCTAGGAAGGCTACCCTTATGGAACTTGTCAGACTATTGAAGTTGTCAATACCCGAGATCAAGGTGTGTCGGAGAAACGCCGGAACATGGAACGTTAAAAATCAAAGTTTTGTCAAGAAAACCCTAAGGCAGGAGATATAAACTATGGAATGATAGCTCATGGTGATCACATGGGCATAAACACGGCTATCCATGATGTTATCACCCGCTTATGCTATTGCCACCATGCTGAGTTGAGCATGCATTTCTTTGGAAGGATTGTATGGTAGAAGGTGATGGAGCTTCTATCGCAAAGGTTGCGATTTAACCTTAGCTGGTGTATCGCCAGATCTGGAGTATTACATCAAGAAGTTTAAGATGGACCTTCAGGAAGCTGTATTTGACAAGGAGGCATTTCATGAAGAGCTCAGGACCAGAAGCTGAAAGTAGCCAAGCTAGAGGAGCAAAACCTCGAGATACCGGAGATTCGTCAGGAATTGAAGGACAGTAGGACCATGGTTCATGCCAAAGATGTTGAAACAAAGAAGTTTGGAACGCAACTCTAGAAATATTAAAGGATGTCACGAGAGACTTCGCTTCAACAGAGATGATCTGGCAAAACAACTTGAGAAGGACAAGCACGATCGGAAAAAGCCATCAGAGACATGAACCGGACCTCAAGAGTTTGGTGGCTTTGACGATTTATTGACCTTTAGAATACCAAACCCTGTTATATACCTACATTAGATCCGACGTTTGTGAGCTGTCATTTGTTTGATGTTTTTCTGACAGCCACAAATAAAATCTGTCTTTTCAAAATTTTTGTTTGTATTGTGTGCATCCCTCTCTATCTCTCTTATCCCACCCCAAAACCCTTAGAACCAATAGAGGATGAATGGAGATGAACTCATATTTTCTGGACCAATGAGTCAAATGGAGACGGACCGATGGATTCAGAACATGGAAGATCATATGTAGAATAATACTATAGCCGTAAAGGATATGACCCAGCATGCTCTTTAGTACTTTGAAAGAGGTGCTACTACTTGGTTTAGGATGTACCAAACCATCAATGGATGGCAAAGAGTAACCACTTGGGAATAATTTAAGTTGACTCTACTAAAGTCTCGGCTTGTGTTCCAGAAGTTGAAGCCTTATGGAAATGATATGAAGAAACCTTGTGCATGCAAGCTCTGTGGAGAAATAGGACACAACAATAAAGATCACAAGGATGAATGCCCACATTGTGAAGAAAGTCACCCACCAAGAATGCCCAACTAGGCAGATTACTTGTTTCTTGTGTGAAGGAACTACCCACTACCCTGCTCAGTGTCACATTTACCCCATGGTACAAAGAACCGTCCAGCAGAAGAAAGAAGTAATGAAAGGAGTCCTCGTGGAAATTTTAGAAGAACCTGTGATGAAGGAAGAGGTGGAGGACACACCCGAAGAAGACCCAATTAAACCCTGCACCAATTCATGCTATTCATGTGGAGAAGAAGGATACATCTCCCAAAATTGTGCGAATGGGGATCTAGTAGAATTCCGACAGAGGAAGTAGAGTATGACCCACAAGAAATAAAAGCCCCGATTGGAACGAAAAAGTCCAGGAAGAGAAGTAGATTGGATTCCAGGAAGGACCTAGTCTTATCACATGTTTCAGGTGCAAAGATTCAGGGCAATACTTTAGTGGTTGCCCAAAAAGGAAGCCGAGGACCCAAGGAGGATATGTAATCAGAAGGAAACCTCGAGACATGTACGAAGAAATATGTTTTTGTTGTAATGAAGCAGGGCACTTTGCCAGGGATTGTCCCAAAGAGAAGGAGGCTTGAGCTCAATAGTTGAGTTTGCAACAAAGAAATGTAGTAGTAGTACAAGTAGTGGGAACAACTTTTTTTGTATTGAGGTGTTGAGTTGAGGCATGTAATGGAAATGCAAGAGATTGTAATAATTTGAGAATCAATAAAGTTAGCATCGTTGGTACTGATTTGGAGTAGTTACTCTATGAAGAAATATTTTGACCATTTTAGGGATATGAGAAATATGGTCTATGGAAGAATTGGAGCATTTTAAGTGTGGTAGTACCTGTGAGGACCGTTGACCCTGGAAAAGATAATGATGTTCCACAGAGTGGACTTTGAACAAAATAAGTATGAGTTTTATCTCGATATGTGGAGTATCCCAAGAATATGAATGGATGAAGTATTATTGGATATAAAGGAGGTATAATGTTGTTAATATGGAGCAATTGTAACTCCGTGATGAATCTGAGTAATCACGTCTTAGTTTGATACAAATAGAAGGAAGGAGACAGATAATTGGATGGATTTTAAGTATGCTAGGAAGCTGGATGTTGGAATAATGATCGATTGCCCGATGATGACTTCAAGGTTTAGAAGTGATGAGATGGGCCATAAGCCATAGGCTCCAGGACTCGCCAAGAAGCAAGCACACTCTTGCTCAAGGAAAAAAACCTGGAAGAGGACATGCCTTTATCAACAGACGATCTTATAGGAGTAACGCAAAACCTGAGAGTTGTGAAGGTATGATGGATGTTTGTTTGGCTTGCAGAATCAATGGATATATCCGAACTTGGTTCGTCGACAAGAGAAAGTCTGCAATGCTTGTGAGGATGGCCGAGTGTTAGACTGCGAGACTCGCTAAACTATATTATTCGCCTTACTATATGGAATGGTAAATCTAAGTGACTTACCCATAGTAGAGCAACGACTATCAAAACCTTCTTAAACCTTAGAATGGTATGACAAATTTTCCCTTGTACAAGGCAGCTGTTGCCAATCGTAGGATATACGGTAGGGTTCAACCCAGACCCATTTCCTGCAGGAGAAACCATAAATTGTTGACCACCATGAGATATCGATAGTTGTTTAGTATTGGCGCTAGACCCGTCAGTTAAGAAGACCCAGTCACAGGAGGACTGTACCAAGATAAAAGGACAGAAGAATTGAGGGAAAGGTTATGCCACTACCGGAAGAGCCTAGGGAAGGAATTATCCTGAAGATCTAAGAAGATCGACCCTGTCATCAATAAGGATGGAGTGTATAAGTGTTGATGGAACCGTAACAATACTTTTAAGGGTGGCAGCACCCCAGACCCTCTGCGATGATCGATGGATTTTGAGACCCCAAACCTAACCTATTTCTTGCTAGCCTCTCCGAATCTCGAGGACGAGATTCATTTTAAGGTGATAGGTTTGTAACATCCCAAAATTCTAAATTTTGGAATGTTATATTAAATAAATAGTTCGGATTGTTTGCTTGAGTGTGATGTGCGAAATTGAGTGAAATTTGAAACTTTTTGAAAGTTAAATGAGAGGGAATAAAAGGACTTTCCCAAACTTTCATTTTTGCATTATGATCTCCATGGATCCAAATTCATTTCACACAAAGCCCTAGATAGAAGATGACATGACTTCTTCCATTTAAATAAATGAAAAGGGTTTTGAAAAGATTTGAATTCCATTCGGAAATATTTCAAATTCAGAAACTTTAAACAACTCAATGATTTTCATGAGAGAAGATAAAATGACTTCTTCAAAATATATGAAATATGAGTTGGAAGTTTAAAAGAATCAAATTTAAAGTCCTTTCAAATTATTTTCAATTTGAAGTTATTTGGGTTTTATTCAAATTATTTTTCTCCAAAAATAAAAATATATGTAAATTAGGGTAACATGATTCCTACAATAGAAAAATGGAGAAAATAAATTTGAAATTATTTTAGTATTTTAAATTTTTATTTGGTTTTTAAATGAACCGAAGCACTCTTTGCTTTATTTACATTTTCGTGTATTTTATTTGACTTTACAAAAATGTTCACGTTGTAGAAAATCTTTTTCTGAAAATTTTGATATATTATATGCCTATAGTTTTTATAATATTTTATTTGGTTTTAATTGATTTTTTGTAAAATTGTTTTTTTTAAGTTTTCACAAGCTTAACTGGTCGTCCCAGTAGAGCCAGGCCAAGCCCAGCCAGTACCGCGTTACCCCGACCTCCGTCGGACTGCAGTGACAAGACAACACCGCCACCGCCGCCGTGTCCTTCCTGGACTCCGCCACCAGCGCCGCCTTGCCTTGCCCCCTCCTCCAAGCCTCGACCTCCCTCCGCCTTTCTAAGCGCCGACCGAACCCCCTCTCCCTTGTAACGCCCAGATTCGATGCGCCAGGTGTCCGCCAGCTATTCGCCGTCGTTGCCATGTCATTTGCTTGCGTGTTGCACTTTGCCATGTCATCATATGCATTTCATATCATGTCATCATGTGCATCTCATTTTGCATACGTGTTCGTCTCATGCATCCGAGCATTTTCCCGTTGTCCGTTTTGCAATCGGCACTCCTATGTCCTTGGCGTTCCCCTTTTGCCTCTTCTCTTGTGCGGGTGTTAAACTTTCTCGAATGGCGGAGGTTTGCCAAGCGACCTTGGTATAGCACCGTGAACCGCTGTCAAGTTTCGTGCCATTTGGAGGTCGTTTGATACTCCAACGGTTAACCGGGTAACCGCAAAGGCCTCTTTTGTGTGCAGCCCAACACCCCTTCCAAAGTGGCCCAAAACCCATCCAAACCACCTCCATGCTCTCGGTCGTTCGATCACGATCGCGTGGCCGAAAACCGCACCTCATTTGGACTCTCCTAGCTCCCTCTACCTATAAATATGCCTCCCCTCCAAATTCGCGGATGAAACCCTCCAAACCCTAGCAACTTTCCTCCTCGCGCCGGAGGCGTCGCTTCCATGCCGGACACGTCCGCCCGCCACGTCCTCCGGCCAATCAGAGCCGCCACCTCGGCAGCCGCCGCCGCCCCGAATCTCTGCCGCCACGTGCCCGTCGCTGTCCCGCCGCGCGCGGCCGGCGAGCCCGGATCGAACCCGCCCGCCCTTCGCCGCCGCCAGCGCCTCTGCCGCATCTCCATCTCGCCGCCGCAATCCCGCCGCCCGGCCAGCTCCGCTCCTGGCACCGCCCGCGACGACCGCCAAGCCAGGCTGCGCCCCTTCCTCCACCGCCGGGACTCGCCTCGCCAGACCCGCCTCTCCGCCTGACGCGCCGCCGTCGCGCCTTGCTCTCTCCGCCAGATCCGCGCCGCCCGGCCGGCTCTCCGCCGCCACAGCATCATGCTGCTTCGCCGCGGCGTGCCTCGTTGCTCCCCCAGCCCAGCGCCACCGGCGCGCGCTCTCCTCCCGCCGTCCACCGGCCCCGCGCCTCCTCGCCGCCCAGCGCGGATCCGGCGAGATCCGGCCGGAGGAGCTCTCCCGCCATGGATCCGCCTCCCGTCATCTCCGGCGACCTCTCCGGCGAGCTCCGGCCGTGCATCGAAAACCGTGCAAACTTCAGTTGACCCGAAATCCTCAAGTCCCAGATTTTTGTCATAATCATGCCATGTTTGACCTGCTGTATCTCTGCATCCGTAGCTCCATTTCGTGCGTGTAATATGTCAAATTGTTCGCCTCGACGAGTACTTCATTTCATTCCATTGCATCATTTTCATTTGAGCTCATCTTGATGCCCGAAATGCCGTTGGAAGAGTGCATGTTGATGTTAACTCTTTGAAACTGTTATAACTTGCTCATTTGTCATTTTTGCCATGTTTGATGTGTGCATCCTATGAGGTTGATGTCTACATGTGTTTTGATCTATGCCATGCCATATTTCCAGGGGTGTATGCCATGTATTTTTGTGATCAATGTGGTGACTAGCACAAGCATGCAAACTAGGCTTCGTGATATTGCTGATTTTAGTCCCTGTTCTGCTGTTATTTTGATGCCATGTAAACTTGATGCTACAGAGAGATCCATGCATATTTTGAGATACTTCAGTAAGGGTGTTTTGAACATATGGTTATTGTCTATGGAGTAGTCTAGCATGTCATTTTCGTGCTCTACTTTTGCTTCAAAATGTTTCTGGCAGATTGTTTACATGTTATTCAATATGGCCAAGCTTGCTATATTTGATCCTTGCATGCTATGGACTTGTTCTTGCCTTGGTTGGTTACATAAACATGTCTTCTAGATTATGCTATGCTTATCTTGTCATGAAATGACTTGTGGTGAGTGAATCGAGCTTGTTAAGTAGGGCACTTGCTGTTGCTGTTTTGCTAGGCAGATTCTGTTATAATTTGTTGCCATGTTAACATGTTGCTACTAATCATTCTATGCATAATCTGGAGATGTTCTATAAACATGTTTTGATCTACATGTCATGCTCTATCCATTCATGCCCTTAGTTGCAATTATAGCCTGCTGGGACATGTTGTTATCTTGCTCTAAAGTTGCTTGAAAATGTTTCTGTCAGCCTGTTAACATTAAGTTCACTTGTTCCCATGTGTTTTCCTAGTGATCCATGCACCCTATGACCTTGCTCTTGCCATGCTTAGCTTCATAAACATGCCTTCTTACTGTTGGTTGCCTTGCCATGCCATGTATTGCTCTGTGGTGAGTGATTCAAGCTCACCAACATGCCTACTTATCGTTGTTCCTGCCATGTGTGAATCTGTAATATAACTTGCCATGTTTACATGGGTGCCATCATATTTTCTGTGCATTTTTGACTCATGGTCAGTAAGGGACTTTTGATCTATGCTTTTAGTAGATTCATGCCATGCATTTGTTTGCCATGATAAGTTCCTGTAACATGTTGTTTGATAGCTCTAAACATTGCAACCTGATGTTATTTCCTGATAAGTCTGAAACTGTTATTATTTGCAATCTTACCATGTGATTTGGAGCATGTTCTAGTGATTTCTGGAGATAGCTCAGTGTTCATGTTTTGTTATGCTTTACCTGTACTTCATGCCCATGCCTTTTGTTATCATGTTGGGATGCTTTAGCATATTGTTTTGATGCTTGCAAGATACCTAGTTGCTTTGTTATGGATGATTGTTGCTATGACTTCTATAGTGTATGTGTTGCACCGTTGCTCCGTTTTGAGTGTGCTCTATATGAAACTTGCTTGATTTTGCATGTAGCTTCTTATTATAATGTTGCATCCATGTTTTGAGGTGTTTGCTTGATGTTTGTATGCATTTTGCATCAATGCCATGTTTAACTTGATTTGCTCATATCTTCTAGGCCGTAGCTCGAACTAAATGAACTTTATATGTAACTTGACTAGAATTTTGTGTAGATCCTCTTGGTGCTCTTTAACTTGCTGTTTAACAAGTTCAACTTAATGTTTATTCAGATCTGGACCAATTTTGAAATTTGCATATGAGGACTTACGGAATTGTTATATGTTGTTCCCGGCCTCATTTAAACTTGCCTTGATGTGTTGTTCTTGTTTGCATCGTCTTTTGCCATGAGTAGCCTCATCTAGCTTTCTCGGGCATCATGCTTGTTGTGCATCATGTCTTGTCATGTGTGGTGTGTTTACCATGTTGTGTGCTTCTTCTTGTTAGTTCCCGTTTCGTTGCGATCGTGAGGATTCGTTCGTCTACGATTGGTTCGGCTTGATCCGTTCGTCTTCTTCATGGACTCGTTCTTCTTCCTTGCGGGATTTCAGGCAAGATGACCGCTACCTTGGATCTCACTACTATGATTGCTATGCTAGTTGCTTCGTTCTATCGCTTTGCTGCGTTACCTATCATTTGCTCTTCAAGCCTCCCAAATTGCCATGAACCTCTAACCTTTGACACCATTCCTAGCAAACCATTGATTGGCTATGTTACCGCTTTGCTCAGCCCCTCTTATAGCGTTGCTAGCTGCAGGTGAAGTTGAAGATTTCTCCATGGTGGATAGGATTTTGGTTGGGATATCACAATATCTCTTATATTAATAATGCATCTATATAATTGGTAAAGGGTGGAAGGCTCGGCTTTATGCCTGGTCTTTTGTTCCACTCTTGCCGCCCTAGTTTCCGTCATACCGGTGTTATGTTCCCGGATTTTTGCGTTCCTAACGCGGTCGGGTGATTTATGTGACCCCCCTGACAGTTCGCTTTGAATAAAACTTGCCCAGCAAGGCCCAACCTTGGTTTTACCATTTGCCTCACCACCACCTATACCCTTCCCTTGGGTCGGCCAACCCAAGGGTCATCTTTATTTTAGCCCCCCGGGCGGTGCTTGTCTAAGTGTTGGTCCGAACCGAGCCACCAAGGGCCACCTCGGGAAACTCAAAGTCTGGTTTTGCTCGTAGCATGTCTCATTCGGTGTTGCCACGAGAACGAGATATTTGCAGCTCCTATCGGGATTGTCGGCGCATCGGGCGGTCTTGCTGGTCTTGTTTTACCATTGTTGAAATGTCTTGTAAACCGGATTCCGAGACCGATCGGGTCTTCCGGGAGAAGGTATATTCCTTCGTTGATTGCGAGAGATTGTCATGGGCTAAGTTGGGACACCCTGCAGGTATAAACTTTCGAGAGCCGTGCCGCGGTTATGTGGCAGATGGGAATTTGTTAATGTCCGGTTGTAGATAACTTGACACCAGATCCGAACTAAAACGCATCAACGCGTGTGTAGCCGTGATGGTCTCTTCTCGGCGGAGTCCGGGAAGTGAACACGGTTTCTGTGTTATGATTGACGTAAGTAGGTCTTCAAGATCACCTCTTGATCATTGCTAGCTTCACGCCGTTCCGCTTGCTCTCTTCTCGCTCTTATTTGCGTTGGTTAGCCACCATACTTGCTTAGTCGCTGCTGCAACCTCACCACTTTACCCCTTCCTTTCCCATTAAGCTTTGCTAGTCTATATACCCATGGTAATGGGATTGCTGAGTCCTCGTGGCTCACAGATTACTACAACAATTGTTGCAGGTACAGGTTTTGCGATGATCATGACGCGAGAGTGATGTTTGCTTGTTTGGAGTTCTTCTTCGCTTCTTCTTCGATCGGGAATAGGTTCCGTGTCGGCAGCCTGGCTAGCGTGGTGGATGTCGTTTGAGTTTCATTTGTGAATCATCCGTAGTCGGATGTTGTTCTTGTATGTTGTATTGTTGTATTCATGTGACATTGTATGTATTGGATGTATCCCCACTATTATGTAATGTTGATGTAATGATATCCACCTTGCAAAAGCGTTCCAATATGCATGTCTATCCTTGGTGGGACCTTCGAGTTCCTTTTGGATAGGGTCGCATATTGGGCGTGACAAGTTGGTATCTGAGCCTCGACCGACCCTAGGAGCCCCCTTGATTGATCGTGTAGTTCGGCCGTTGTTGAGTCTAGAAGAAAACGGTTTTCGGAGTCTAGTTATATTGGAGAGTAGGAATTCTTTTTACTCCTCAGCCCCTTCGTCGCTCTGGTGAGGAATCTTGACGTAGGTGTTTTGAACAACTCCTCTTCCCCTTCAAATTTTTCTTTAAGTTCACGTAGTGGGTTTTTCGATCGTTGTTCCTCAGCTATTTGCATCTGGTGCATTCCTCGTCAAGCTGATTCAACCTCTCTCTCTTGGGAGATCAATCCTCAGCTCTTTTCGATCGATGTTGTTTCCCTGTCCGAAGTTGTCCTTGTTTTTCCCACCGCCCACCCTTCTTCCTCTCGGACCGGAGTCCATAATCGGGTATCACCCTACTCGTCGAAGTCTTTGCTTTCTTTCCTCAATGATTTCAACCGGTGTTTCATATCGAAGTCATTCGTCGATTTCCCCTTCCAGTTGACTGTGTTTTTCCGCCCTCCCACCTCTTCTTCCCGAGTCGACTCTCTCTCGACCATCTATTTCATTCAATGCGAGCCTCTTGATCTTTCCTCAATCATTTCAACCGGTGAATTCTCGTCTCGTTTGACATTCTTCAACTCTTTTCTTTCCGGTGGACTCAATTCAAGTTTTTTGGGTTGTTCATATTCTTTTCCTCGGATCAAGTGTTCTCCTTACTCGTTTGCCTCTCGTCATTCAATCATTCCGGAGTTCGGAAGACATCTCAAGAGATTCGCCTGTGTTCTAATTAATTCGAGGTTGTCACCTCATTCAAATATTTCATTATTCCGGTGCATCATCTATCTGCTCAACAACCCTTTCCAACGGTGTTATCTCTTCAGTGGGCCCTAACCCACATGTCTTTTCCCAGGATCTTACCTGACTCTTCTAATTTCCCGGAGTTATTCTCAAATCCTTTTTCGAAGTTTGACGTAAGTATGAATTCCATCAGTCATATGCCTTTTCAATATTGATTTCAAATCATTTTCATTGTTGGCTCAACCTTTTCAGTTTCCCATTCTCCCGGAGTATCTGAGTAATTTCGGTGGTGTTTCTCGTAATCATTTGAAGACCGAAGAAGAATTTTTACTCTAAATCTTGTCCGTTCTCCCTAAGATTCATGTCGCTAGCTTGATGCTATCCGCTCAAAAAATTTTCTAGTCGTGCAATTCTTTTCATCCATCCGGAGTATTTCAGAGTTGAATTCTGCTTCTTTTCACGGAGGCCATCGTTCTAGAAGAATTCTTCGTCCTCACATTTCAGCTACCGTTATCCAATTATCCCGATGCTTCGTTCAAGTATTCTTCAATCAGCTCATGATCTCTTTGTTCTTTTGCTTCTAAATCCCCTCAAGCATATTTGTTCTTCTAATTCTTCCCGGTGATTCATTCTCTTTCATCAGTCTTTTCCGAATTCTTACGGTGGTTCGTTCAAGATTCTTTTCCTTGTTTATCATATTAATCCATTCGTTCTTTTCAATCCTACCGGTGGTTCATGAAGAGCTTCTCAAGTTTGCGATATGTCACTTCTCAATCTTTTTCAAGAAGACTAAGTAGTATGTAAAATCCATTGCTTGTCATCAATTTAATTTGATGAAGGATAAGCATACAATAAATCTTATTCTTATTTCCTCAAAGTGTTTAATCCCTTCCTTCAGAGTTTGTTCTTGATGAATAAATTCTAGTTCCAAGTGTTTTCATCTTTTCTTTTCCGGAGTTCAAATTTCCTCGGCCATCTTGTCGGAACCTCCATCTAAATCACCGCAAGGCTCATCTTATTCTTTCATCCTTCATTCTATCTCAGCATCCTTTTGTTAACGGAGTTCTTCATGGTGGTTCTTCGTGATTCAATTCATTCTTCAAGAGTTCTTCAAGTGCCATTCCATCCTCTCAAGTTCATGTTCTTGTCCTTTCATCTTCAGCCGGAGTGCTGCCTAAATCCTTTCAGTCCTATCCGTTTCTTTTCTCATTCTAACCACTCCGGTTAGAACGAGTGGTTTCATAGCCTATCCGATTCCATGAGCTTTGATTCTCGACATTCACGTCATTCCCCTCTTCTTCTCGAGTGCTCTCGACTCGTTGCTTCTTCTCTTGAGTTCTTGCTTCGCCTCACCCCTTTTCCCTTCCGTCTCAGTCCTAAGATCTCGGGGCGAGATCTCTTGTTAGTGGAGGAGTGTTGTAACACCCCGGATTCGATCGCGCCAGGTGTCCGCCACTATTCGCCGTCATTGCCATGTCATTTGCTTGCGTGTTGCACTTTGCCATGTCATCATATGCATTTCATATCATGTCATCATGTGCATCTCATTTTGCATACGTGTTCGTCTCATGCATCCGAGCATTTTCCCCGTTGTCCATTTTGCAATCCGGCACTCCTATGTCCTCCGGCGTTCCCCTTTTGCCTCTTCTCTTGTGCGGGTGTTAAACTTTCTCGGAATGGCCCGAGGTTTGCCAAGCGGCCTTGGTATAGCACCGATGAGACCGCTGTCAAGTTTCGTGCCATTTGGAGGTCGTTTGATACTCCAACGGTTAACGTGTAACCGCAAAGGCCTCTTTGTGTGCAGCCCAACACCCTTCCAAAGTGGCCCAAAACCCATCAAAACCCCTCCATGCTCTCGGTCATTCGATCACGATCGCGTGGCTGAAAACCGCACCTCATTTGGAATCTCCTAGCTCCATCTACCTATAAATATGCCTCCCCTCCAAATTCGCGGATGAAACCCTCCAAACCCTAGCGGTTTCCCTCCTCGCGCCACGGACGCGTCCGCCCGCGCCGGACACGTCCGCCGGCCACGTCCTCCGGCCAATCGAGGCCGCCACCTCGGCAGCCGCCACCGCCCACCGAATCTCGCCCGCCACGTGCCCCGTCGTGCATGTCGCCTCTCGCGCATGCCCGGCGAGCCCGGATCGGGCCCGCCCGCTTCGCCGCCGCCGCGCCTCTGCCGCATCTCCGCCTCGCCGCGCGACCGCCGCCGCCAGCTCCACTCCGCCACCGCCCGCCGGTGACCGCCGCCGCCCGCTTCGCCCCTTCCTCCGCCGTCGAGGACTTCGCCTCGCCGGACCTGCCTCTCCTCCGCCCGCCGCCGCCGTTGCGCCTTGCTCCTCCGCCACAGCATCCGCGCCGCCCGGCCGGCTCTCCGCCGCCGTCGCCATGCGAGCACCTCGCCGGTGCCTCGTTGCTCCCAGCCCCACGCGCCACCGCCGTGCGCTCTCCTCCGCCGTTGTCCGCCCGCCCGCACCCCTCGCCGCCACATGCCGATCCGGCGAGATCCGGCCGGAGGAGCTCCCCGCCCACGGATCCGCCTCCCGTCATCTCCGGCGACCTCTCCGGCGAGCTCCAGCCGTGCATCGAAAACCGTGCAAACTTCAGTTGACCCGAAATCCTCTAAGTCCCGATTTTTGTCATAATCATGCCATGTTTGACCTGGTGTATCTCTGCATCCGTAGCTCCGTTTCGTGCGTGTAATATGTCAAATTGTTCGTCTCGATGTGTACTTCATTTCATTCTATTGCATCATTTTCATTTGAGCTCATCTTGATGCCCGAAATGTCGTTGGAAGAGTGCATGTTGATGTTAACTTTCTTTGGCTGTTATAACTTGCTCATTTGTCATTTTGCCATGTTTGATGTGTGCATCCTATGAGGTTGATGTCTACATGTGTTTTGATCTATGCCATGCCATCTTTCCAGGGTGTATGCCATGTATTTTTGTGATCGGTGTGTTGACTAGCACAAGCATGCAGACTAGGCTTCGTGATATTGCTGATTTTAGTCCTGCTACTGCTTGTTATTTTGATGCCATGTAAACTTGATGCTACAGAGAGATCCATGCATATTTTGAGATACTTCATAAGGGTATTTTGAACATATGGTTATTGTCTATCTATTCATGCCCTTGTTTGCAATTATGGAGTAGTCTAGCATGTCATTTTCGTGCTCTACTTTTGCTTCAAAATGTTTCTGGCAGATTGTTTACATGTTATTCAATATGGCCAAGCTTGCTATATTTGATCCTTGCATGCTATGGACTTGTTCTTGCTTTGGTTGGTTACATAAACATGTCTTCTTGATGATGCTATGCTTATCTTGTCATGCAATGACTTGTGGTGAGTGAATCGAGCTTGTTAAGTAGGGCACTTGCTGTTGCTGTTTTGCTAGGCAGATTCTGTTATAATTTGTTGCCATGTTAACATGTTCTACTAATCATTCTATGCATAATCTGGAGAAGTTCTATAAACATGTTTTGATCTACATGTCATGCTCTATCCATTCATGCCCTTAGCTGCAATTATAGCCTGCTGGGACATGTTGTTATCTGGCTCTAAAGTTGCTTGAAAATGTTTACATCGACTGTTAACATTAAGTTCACTTGTTCCCATGTGTTTTCCTAGTGATCCATGCACCCTATGACATTGCTCTTGCCATGCTTAGCTTCATAAACATGCCTTCTTACTGTTGGTTGCCTTGCCATGCCATGTATTGCTCTGTGGTGAGTGATTCAAGCTCCCCAACATGCCTACTTATCGTTGTTCCCGCCATGTGTGAATCTGTAATATAACTTGCCATGTTTACATGGGTGCCATCATATTTTCTGTGCCTTTTTGGCTCATGGTCGATGGCGACTTTTGATCTATGCTTTTAGTAGATTCATGCCATGCCTTTGTTTGCCATGATAAGTTCCTGTAACATGTTGTTTGATAGCTCTAAACATTGCAACTTTGATGTTATTTCTGATAAGTCTGAACTGTTATTATTTGCAATCTTACCATGTGATTTGGAGCATGTTCTAGTGATTTCTGGAGATAGCTCAGTGTTCATGTTTTGTTATGCTTTACCTGTACTTCATGCCCATGCCTTTTGTTATCATGTTGGGATGCTGTAGCATATTGTTTTGATGCTTGCAAGATGCCTAGTTCTTTATGGATGATTGTTTCTATGACTTGTATAGAGTGTATGTGTTGCACCGTTGCTCCGTTTTGAGTGTGCTCTATATGAAACTTGCTTGATTTTGCGTGTAGCTTCTTATTATCATGTTGCATCCATGTTTTGAGGTGTTTGCTTGATGTTTGTATGCATTTTGCATCAATGCCATGTTTAACTTGATTTGTTCATATCTTCTAGGCCGTAGCTCCGAACTAAATGAACTTTATATGTAACTTGACTAGAATTTCGTGTAGATCCTCTTGGTGCTCTTTAACTTGCTGTTTAACAACTTCAACTTAATGTTTATTCAGATCTGGACCAATTTCGAAATTTGCATATGAGGACTTACCGGAATTGTTATATGTTGTTCCCGGCCTCATTTAAACTTGCCTTGATGTGTTGTTCTTGTTTGCATCGTCTTTTGCCATGAGTAGCCTCATCTAGCTTTCTCAGGCATCATGCTTGTTGTGCATCATGTCTTGTCATGTGTGGTGTGTTTACCATGTTGTGTGCTTCTTCTTGTTAGTTCCCGTTTCGTTGCGATCGTGAGGATTCGTTCGTCTATGATTGGTTCGGCTTCATCCGTTCGTCTTCTTCATGGACTCGTTCTTCTTCCTAGCGGGATTTCAGGCAAGATGACCGCTACCTTGGATCTCACTACTATGATTGCTATGCTAGTTGCTTCGTTCTATCGCTTTGCTGCGTTACCTATCATTTGCTCTTCAAGCCTCCCAAATTGCCATGAACCTCTAACCTTTGACACCATTCCTAGCAAACCATTGATTGGCTATGTTACCGCTTTGCTCAGCCCCTCTTATAGCGTTGCTAGCTGCAGGTGAAGTTGAAGATTTCTCCATGGTGGACAGGATATTGGTTGGGATATCACAATATCTCTTATATTATTAATGCATCTATATATTTGGTAAAGGTTGGAAGGCTCGGCCTTATGCCCGTGTTTTGTTCCACTCTTGTCGCCCTAGTTTCCGTCATACCGGTGTTATGTTCCCGGATTTTTGCATTCCTAACGCGGTCGGGTGATTTATGGGACCCCCGACAGCTTCGCTTTGAATAAAACTTGCCCAAAGAAGGCCCAACCTTGGTTTTACCATTTGCCTCACCACCACCTATACCCTTCCTTGGGTCGGCCAACCCAAGGGTCATCTTTATTTTAGCCCCCGGGCGGTGCTTGTCTAAGTGTTGGTTCGAACCGAGCCACTTCAGGGCCACCTCGTGGAAACTTCAAGTCTGGTTTTACTCATAGCCTGTTTCATCCGGTGTTGCCACGAGAACGAGATATGTGCAGCTCCTATCGGGATTGTTGGCGCATCGGGCGGTCTTGCTGGTCTTGTTTTACCATTGTTGAAATGTCTTGTAAACCGGGATTACGAGACGATCGGGTCTTCGGGGAGAAGGTCTATTCCTTCGTTGATCGCGAGAGCTTGTCATGGGCTAAGTTGGGACACCCTGCAGGTATAAACTTTCGAGAGCTGTGCCCGCGGTTATGTGGCGATGGGAATTTGTTAATGTCCGGTTGTAGATAACTTGACACCAGATCCGAACTAAAATGCATCAACGCGTGTGTAGCCGTGATGGTCTCTTCTCGGCGGAGTCCGGAAGTGAACACGGTTTACGTGTTATGATTGGCGTAAGTAGGTGTTCAGATCACCTCTTGATCATTGCTAGCTTCACGACCGTTCCGCTTGCTCTCTTCTCGCTCTTATTTGCGTTGGTTAGCCGCCATACTTGCTTAGTCGCTGCTGCAACCTCACCACTTTACCCCTTCCTTTCCCATTAAGCTTTGCTAGTCTTGATACCCATGGTAATGGGATTGCTGAGTCCTCATGGCTCACTGATTACTACAACAATAGTTGCAGGTACAGGTTTTGCAATGATCATGACGCGAGAGCGATGTTTGCTTGTTTGGAGTTCTTCTTCTGCTTCTTCTTCGATTAGGGGATAGGTTCCAGGTCGGCAGGCTGGGCTAGCAGGGTGGATGTCGTTTGAGTTTCTGTTTGTGAATCATCCGTAGTCGGATGTTGTTCTTGTATGTTGTATTGTTGTATTCATGTGACATTGTATGTATTGGATGTATCCCCACTATTATGTAATGTTGATGTAATGATGTCCACCTTGTAAAAGCGTTCCAATATGCGTGTCTATCCTTGGTGGGACCTTGAGTTCCTTTTGGATAGGGTCACATATTGGGCGTGACACCCTCCACGCGTCGCTGCCATCACCGCATCTCACCGCCGCCTCCAAGGCCGGAAGCCGCAGCCGCCGCCCTCGTTGCCGTCGACCGCCGCCGATGCCACCACCATGCAACCGCCGCCCGCCTCCCCATGCTCTTCGCCGTCTTCCCGACTACGAACCGCCCCGACCGAGCCGAGCATTGTCGCCGTCCCTGTCGTCGTCGGACTTTGCCGCCGCCGCCAGTAACTCACCGCCCTCTTTCGTCCATTAGATCTAGGATCAACGGTTAGGGTTAGATCGGTTTGTTTTTTATTTCGAACTGGTATGCTCTAAATAGCGAACGTTCACTGGTTTAGCCTCTGTGGTGGATGAATTCGTCGCTTATGCTTTTGTAGCGAACGTTCGTCCGATAGGTTTTTCTTTTTCTGTTTTATTTTCGGCACAGGACCTATCTACAAATATTTTTCTTACGCTTTTGCCCTGGTTTTCAAACCGTCACAACTTTTACCCGTTTATCCAAATCTAACGAAACCAACGCCCACTTCTTCGTAATGATCCCATCTATCCATATAATCAACTTGAACATATTTTTGAAAGTTTCAAATTTGATTTCAAACAGATTTAAATTCAAACTTCTTTTGTTCATAACTTGAGTTTTATAACTCCGATTTAATTGATTCTTTATGCTAATTGAAGCTCTTGACCTAAACTTTCTGATAAGGCCAAATTTACCCAATTTTGGTACTGTTGGAAATTTTTTCCTGTTGCAAGAGTTAATTTCTTGTTTTCGAAGTTTTCCGAGATCTTTTCTTCGATTTTTTTGCATGATTGCTTATGTGTGGTTACAATTGCTTGCTCGCGATAGATTGACTGGAGTGTGACGAGTAGAACTATCAGGAGTTATGAGTGCAGATCATCTTCATCAATAGTACAAGGCAAGTTCACACTTTAATCATACTTTTCATTACGCAGTTTTTATGCATTAGTTTCAACCCTCAAACATTGCATGAGTAGGATTGATAACATGTGGGTATTGGGAAGTAGTTGATGAGGTAGGAACCTATTGTCTTGCATTGAACCCCTTGGTATTACTACGTTATGCTTACTGCTATGCTATGCTCATAGACGTGGTTTGGTTTTGAGAGAATTCATGAAAGATGTGAGAGTTATGATTAACTAAGGGATACTTAAGGTGGCTACTTTAATACACATCTGGGTGGACTGGTTGGGGCACCTGGAGCACCAGTGGTTTTCCGGCACCTGGAGAACCCAGTGCTTGCCAAGGGAATCCCGAGTACCGTGTGATCACCCTATGGAATGCCACCCAGGCTCAAAGGGATCATAAGATTATTCATGCTAGAAACTTCCGTGTGCAGCCACAAGCCATTATGGGCTCTGGCATAGTTGAGTATGTTGTGTGATCTCTTTTAGTGGTAGGCTAGCAGATGTAGGGGTGTAGGTGGTATTGTCTCTTGTCGTCTCCAATGTATCTATAATTTTTTATTGTTCCATGCTATTATATTACCCGTTTTGGATGTTTATGGGCTTTACTCTACACTTTTATATCATTTTGGGACTAACCTACTAACCGGAGGCCCAAATTAATTGCTGTTTTTTTTGCCTATTTCAGGTGTTTCAAAGGAAATGAATATCAAACGGAGTCCAAACGGAATGAAACCTTCGGGAGCGATCTTTTGGAACAAACGTGATCTAGGGACTGGAGTGGATGTCAAGCAACAGAGGAGGCGACCACGAGGGTGCCGGCGCGCCCCAGGGGTGGGCGTGCCCCCACCTCGTGGGCCCATCGAGCATCCACCGACCTACTTCTTCCTCCTATATATATCCATGGACCCGAAAACATCGAGGATCACCACGAAAAACCATTTCCACTACCGCAACCTTCTGTATCCGCGAGATCCCATCTTGGAGCTTTCGCCGGCGCTCTGCCGGAGGGGGAATCGACCATGGAGGGCCTCTACATCATCTCCAAGGCCTCTCGGATGAGTTGTGAGTAGTTTACCACAAACCTTCGGACCCATAGTTATTAACTAGATGGCTTCTTCTCTCTCTTTGAATCTCAATACAAAGCTCTCCTCGATCTTCTTGGAGATCTATTCGATGTAACTCTTTTTGGGGTGTGTTTGTCGAGATCCGGTGAATTGTGGGTTTATGATCAAGTCTATCTATGAGAAATATTGGAATCTCCTCTGAATTCTTTTATGTGTGATTAGTTATATTTGCAAGTCTCTTCGAATTATCAGTTTGGTTTGGCCTACTAGATTGATTTCTTGCAATGGGAGAAGTGCTTAGCTTTGGGTTCAATCTTGCAGTGCCCTTTCCAAGAGACAGTAGGGGCAGCAAGGCACGTATTGTATTGTTGCCATCGAGGATAAAAAGATGGGGTTTATATCATATTGCATGATTTTATCCTCTACATCATGTCATCTTTCTTAATGCGTTACTCTGTTCTTCATGAACTTAATACTCTAGATGCGAGGCGAGTCTCATCAATGTGTGGAGTAATAGTAGTAGATGCGTAATCATTTCGATCTACTTGTCACGGACGTGATGCCTATATACATGATCATGCCTAGATAATCTCATAACTATGCGCTTTTCTATCAATTGCTCGACAAGAATTTGTTCACCCACCGTAATACTTATGCTATCTTGAGAGAAGCCACTAGTGAAACCTATGGCCCCGGGTCTATCTTTTATCATATAAGTTTTCCATCTACTTTTATTTGCATCCTTTATTTTCCAATCTATATCATAAAAATACCAAACATATTTATCTTATAATATTATCTCTATCGAGATCTCACTTTCGTAAGTGGCCGTGAAGGGATTGACAACCCCTTTATTGCGTTGGTTGCGAGGTTCTTGTTTGTTTGTGTAGGTGCGTGGCACTTTTGAGGAGCCTCCTCTCGGATTGATACCTTGGTTCTCAAAAACGAGGGAAATACTTACGCTACTTTGCTGCATCACCCTTTCCTCTTCAAGGAAAACCAACGCATAAGCTCAATACGTAGCAAGAAGGATTTACGGCGCCGTTCGGGAGGTCTTCGCTCAAGTTAAGACATACCAAGTACCCATCACAAACTCATCTCCCTCGCATTACATTATTTGCCATTTGCCTCTCGTTTTCCTCTCCCCACTTCACCCTTTGCCTTCTTTTCGCCTTCTTCTCGTATGTCTTTTTGTGTTTCCATGTGCCTTCTATTTGCTTGCATCTTTGCTTGCTAAAAATCTATTGATATGGATTCACTTAAGGTGTTCTACTTGGATCATCTACGATCCTTATGCGCTCGTGCTGAAACCCCAACTAGCCTAGTTGATCGGAAATCTTTAGATGAGCATGCTCATTTTGTGCGTCACCGTTTGTCTGGAAAGGGGAGACTCTTATGGGTTCAAATAAACAGATTGCTGTGTTATGCTTGGAATCTTTGTGAAATTTATGATTTTACTTGTTGCTCTAAGAACCCTAAAAACACCTTCCCTACCTATGTGAGTTTAATGAAAATGAAATATTAACTTCTTATGCAAAGGGTGTTCATAGTTACTATGATATCGAACAAATTGAAGAATATGTTGCTTTTAAGGGTGCTTATGAAGTTGCTTCTTCTATTGAAAAGTATGATATTACTCTCTCTGAATCTAAAATTTTGATATACTTAAATATTGCTATGAAAACTATGCACATAATGTCTATGTCAAAGAATTTATTGAGAGAATGACTGTTGCTTTGGTAGAAAATTATGATATGCATGAATCTATAGATAATGATTCGATGATTTGATTGAAATATCCTTGATGAACATGATGCTTGCTATTCTTGTGGCCATGATGCCAATATTTATGAAGATGAATTTGCTATAGTTCCTTATGTTAAACATGAGATCGTTACTCTGCACCCATACTTGGTAGTTCCTTCAATGAAAAGCATGATTGCAATGATCTTACTATATATTATCTTGATGTCAATTGTGCTAATAATATGCAAAACCCTAAGCTTGGGGATGCTAGTTTTGCTATGTCTACTACTTGTTGCAATGATCATGATTAGAGTGATTCTTCTTTTGATCTTGAAAATTTAATTAACCCCATGATGAATATGAGATTGATAATAGTGTTTGCAATATTATTGAAAGTGGGTTTGGAAGAGTGTCAAATTTAGATCCCACATATTTGGATTTTGATCAATCTTATGAAATTTTTGATAAAAGTGGGCTTGGAGAGGTCCTGACTTTAGTTAATGTTAATCCCACTATTTTGGAAGAGTGTCAACTTCGCATGCATGTGGATCGTATTTTATGTGATAGCTATTTTGTTGAATTTGCTTATGATCCTACATGTAATTATTTTGAGAGAGGAAAATATGGTTGTAGAAATTTTCATGTTACTAAATTACCTCTCTTCGTGTTACAATTGATATCTTTCATATGGGCATCATCGAAACTATCAATGCCTAGCTAGGGGCGTTAAACAATAGCGCTAGTTGGGAGGAAACCCAATTTTATTTTTGTTTCTTGCTTTTTGCTTCTTTTTAGTAATAAATTTTTTATCTAGCTTCTGTTTAGATGTGTTTTTATATTTTAATTAGTGTTTGTGCCAAGTAGAACCTATAGGATAACCTACGGTTATAGTTAATTTGATTCTGCTGAAAAACAGAAACTTTGCATGCACGAAAATAATTTTAGTAATTCACAGAAACGTGATTTTGCGTTGATTCTTTTTATGTACATCAATAGACAAATTTACCAGGAGTTCATATTTTTTTAGGAATTTTAGAGTTCCATAAGTATTCGAAGGTTACAGATTTCTACAGACTGTTCTGTTTTTGACAGATTCTGTTTTTCGTGTGTTGTTTGCTTATTTTGATGCATCTATGGCTAGTCTCGGGGTATGAACCATAGAGAAGTTGGAATACATTAGGTTTAACACCAATATAAATAAAGAATGAGTTCATTACAGTAACTTATGTGGTGGTTTTTCTTTCTTGCACTAACGGAGCTTATGAGATTTCCTGTTGAGTTTTGTGTTGTGAAGTTTTCAAGTTTTGGGTAAAGATTTCATGGACTATGGAATAAGGAGTGGCAAGATCCTAAGCTTGGGGATGCCCATGGAAACCCAATATATTCAAGGATAACCAAAATCCTAAGCTTGGGGATGCCCCAAAAGGCATCCCCTCGTTCGTCTTCGTCTATCGGTAACTTTACTTGGAGCTATATTTTTATTCGCCACATGATATGTGTTTTGCTTGGAGCGTCTTGTATGATATGAGTCTTTGCTTTTTAGATTTCCACAATCATCCTTGATGTACACACCTTTTGGGAGAAACCCACATGATTTAGAATTTATTAGAATACTCTATGTGCTTCACTTATATCTTTTGAGCTAGTTAGTTTTGCTCTATGTGCTTCACATATATTTTCAGAGCACGGCGGTGGCTTTATTTTGAAGAAATTGTTGATATCTCATGCTTCACTTATATTATTTGAGAGTCTTTTAGAACAGCATGGTATTTGCTATGGTTATAAATTTGGTCCTAGAATGATGAGCATCCAAGTTGGGTATAATAAAACTATCATAGAAAGTGCATTAAACACTAGGATCAATTTGATGCTTGATAATTGTTTTGAGATATAAAGGTGGTAATGTTAGAGTCATGCTAGTTGGGTAATTATGAAATTGAGAAATACTTGTGTTGAAGTTGGCAAGTCCCGTAGGATGCACGTATGGTAAAAGTTGTGTGGCAAATTTGTTGCATGGGGTGCTCTTTTAATTGTCTTCCTTATGAGTGGAGGTCGGAATCGCGATGGTTAACTCCTACCAACCCTTCCCTAGGAGCATGCGTAGTAGTACTTTGCTTGAGGGCAAGTAGACTTTTGCAATAAGTATATGAGTTCTTTATGACTAATGTGAGTCCATGGACATACGCACACTAACCCTTCCACTTTGCTAGCCTCTATTTTGCCACAAGAACCTTCGCCGTATCATGCACCCATTATTTACCTTCCTCAAAATAGCCACCATACCTACCTATTATGGCATTTCCATAGCCATTCCGAGATATATAGCTATGCAACTCTCCACCGTTTCGTTTATTATGACACGCTCCATCATTGTCATATTGCTCTTTGCATGATCATGTAGTTGACATCGTATTTGTGGCAAGGCCACCTTCATAATCTTTCATACATGTCACTTTTGATTCATTGCATATCCTGTACACCACGGAGGCATACACATAGAGTCATATTTTGTTCTAAGTATTGAGTTGTAATTCTTGAGTTGTAAATCAATAAAAGTGTGATGATCTTCATTATTAGAGCATTGTCCCAAGTGAGGAAAGGATGATGGAGACTATGATTCCCCCACAAGTCGGGATGGGACTTCGGACTTTATAAAAAAAGGAGGCTAAATAGCCCACCAAATAAAAAAAAGAGGTCAAAGAGCCCACCAAAAAAAAGAGAAAAGAGAGATGGGACAATGCTACTATCTCTTTTCCACACTTGTGCTTCAAAATAGCACAATGATCTTCATGATAGAGAGTCTCCTATGTTGTCACTTTCATTTACTAGTGTGAATTTTTCATTATAGAACTTTGCTTGTATATTCCAATGATGGGCTTCCTCAAAATGCCCTAGGTCTTCGTGAGCAAGCAAGTTGGATGCACACCCACTTAGTTTCTTTTGTTGAGCTTTCATATATTTATAGCTCTAGTGCATCCGTTGCATGGCAATCCCTACTCACTCTCATTGATATCTATTAATGGGCATCTCCATAGCCCGTTGATACGCCTAGTTGATGTGAGACTATCTTCTCCTTTTGTCTTCACAACCACCATATACCACATATAGTGCTATGTCCATGGCTTGCGCTCATGTATTGCGTAAGAATTGAAAAAGCTGAAGCGCGTTAAAAAGTATGAACCAATTGCTTGGCTGAAACCGGGGTTGTGCATGATGGGAGTCTTTTGTGTAATAAAAATGAAACATGGCCTACCTATATGATTTTGTAGGGGTGAGCTTTCTTTGGCTATGCTATTTTGATAAGACATGATTATTTGTTAGTATGCTTCAAGTATTACTACTTTCATGTTTTATAAGCTTTTATATTGAATCATTTGGATCTGAACAATCATGCCCCAATAAAGAAAATTACATTGAGAATTATGCTAGGTAGCATTCCACATCAAAAATTCTGTTTTATCATTTACCTACTCAAGGACGAGCAGGAATTAAGCTTGGGGATGCTTGATACGTATCCAACGTATCTATAATTTTTCATTATTCCATGCTATTATATTACCCGTTTTGGATGTTTATGGGCTTTACTCAACACTTTTATATCATTTTTGGGACTAACCTACTAATCGGAGGCCCAACCCGAATTGCTGTTTTTTTTGCCTATTTCAGTGTTTCGAAGGAAAGGAATATCAAACGGAGTCCAAACGGAATGAAACCTTCGGGAGCGATCTTTTTGGAACAAACGTGATCCAGGGGACTTGGAGTGGACGTAAGCAACATAGGAGGCGGCTGATCGTCTCCAACGTATCTATAATTTTGATTGCTCCATGCTACTTTATCTACTATTTTGGACTATATTGGGCTTTATTTTCCACTTTTATATTACTTTTGGGACTAACCAATTAACCGGAGGCCCAGCCTGAATTGCTGTTTTTGCCTATTTCAAGTTTGAAGAAACGGAATATCAAACGAGTCCAAACAGAATGAAACCTTGAACGTGATTTTCCAACGAGCGTGATCCGGAGACTTGGACCCTACTCCAAGAAGTGCGAGGCGGTCACGAGGGTGGAGGGCGCGCCCATACCTCGTGGGCCCCCGACGCTCCAACGACGTGCTCCTTCCTCCTATATATACCTGCGTATCCCGTCGATCCGAACAGAGCCAAAACCTAATTCCACGGCCGCAACCTTCTGTATCCACGAGATCCCATCTTGGGGCCTATTCCGGAGCTCTGCCGGAGGGGCATCCACCACGAAGGGCTTCTACTTCATCACCATAGCCCCTCCGATGAAGTGTGAGTAGTTTACTTCAGACCTTCGGGTCCATAGCTAGTAGCTAGATGGCTTCTTCTCTCTTTTGGATCTCAATACAATGTTCTCCCTCTCTCGTGGAGATCTATTCGATGTAATCTTCTTTTTGCGGTATGTTTGTTGAGACCGATGAATTGTGGGTTTATGATCCAGTATTATCTATGGAAAATATTTGATTATTCTCTGAATTCTTTTATGTATGATTGAGTTATCTTTGCAAGTCTCTTGAATTATCCTTTTGGTTTGGCCAACTAGATTGGTAGTTCTTGCAATGGGAGAAGTGCTTAGCTTTGGGTTCAATCTTGCGGTGTCCTTACCCGATGATGTAAAGGGTTGCAAGGCACGTATTGTATTGTTGCGATCGAGGATAACAAGATGGGGTTTTATCATATTGCATGAATTTATCCCTCTACATCATGTCATCTTGCTTAAGGCGTTACTCTGTTTTTACTTAATACTCTAGATGCATCTTTGGATAGCGGTTGATGAGTGGAGTAATAGTAGTAGATGCGAATCATTTCGATCTAGTTGTTTTGGACGTGATGCCTATATACATGATCATTGCCTAGATATACTCATAACTATGCTCAATTCATCAATTGCTCAACAAGAATTTGTTCACCCATGTAGAATACTTATGCTCTTGAGAGAAGCCACTAGTGAAACCTATGGCCCCGGGTCTATTCTCATCACATCAATCTCTATCACTTTATTTACTTGCCTTGTTTTTACTTTGCCTTTTACTTTTTACTTTGCATCTATCTATCAAAATACCAAAAATATTATCTCTATCGATCTCACTCTCATAAGTGACCGTGAAGGGATTGACAACCCCTAAGCGTTGGTTGCGAGTTGCTTTCATTTTGTGTAGGTACGAGGGACTTGTGCGTGGTCTCCTACTGCATTGATACCTTGGTTCTCAAAAACTGAGGGAAATACTTACGCTACTTTGCTGCATCATCCTCTCCTCTTCGGGGAAATCCAACGCAGTGCTCAAGAGGTAGCAAGAAGAATTTCTGGCGCCGTTGCCAGGGAGGCTCACGCAAGCAAGTCAACCATACCAAGTACCCATCGCAATCCCTATCTCTCACATTACATTATTTGCCATTTGCCTCTCGTTGTCCTCTCCCCCACTTCACCCTTGCCGTTTTATTCGCCCTCTCTTTCCCAATCTCCTCCTCTCTTTCCCGTTTGCTTTTTCTCGTTGCCTTTTTGTTTGCTTGTGTGTTGGATTACTTGTTGCCATGGCGCAAGATAATACCAAATTGTGTGATTTCTCGAATACCAATAATAATGATTTCCTTAGTACTCGATTTCTCCTCTTAATAATGATAAGTCTTGTGAAATCAATACCGCTTTGTTGAATCTTGTTATGAAAGATCAATTCGCATGCCTTCCTAGTAAAGATGCCGCTACTCATCTAAACAATTTTGTTGATTTGTGTGATATGCAAAAGAAGAAAGATACGGATAACAATATTGTCAAATTGAAGTTATTTCCGTTTTCACTTAGAGATCATGCTAAATTTTGGTTTTCGTCATTGCCTAAAAATAGTATTGATTCTTGGAACAAGTGCAAAGATGCTTTTATCCCTAAGTATTTTCCTCCGCTAAGATTATCACTCTTAGGAACGACATCATGAATTTTAAACAAGTTGATCATGAGCATGTTGCCCAATCTTGGAAAAGAATGAAATTAATGCTTCAAGAATTGCCCTACTCATGGTTTGAATTTATGGATGATCATACAAGATTTTTATGCCGATTGAATTTTGCTTCTAGAAATCTTTTAGATTCGCCATGGAAGGCACTTTTATGGAAATTACGTTAGGGATGCCACCAAATTGCTTGATAATATTATGGCTAATTATTCTCAATGGCACACGAAAGATCTTCTAGTAAAAAGTGCATGCTATAGAAGAAATCAATGTTTTGAGTGAAAAGATGGATGAACTTATAAAGATGTTTGCTCCTAAAATACTCCTCTTGATCCCAATGATATGCCTTTATCTACTTTGCTTGAGAATAACAATGAATCTATGGATGTGAATTTTGTTGGTAGGAATAGTTTTGGAAACAACACTTATAGAGGGAATTTTAATCCTAGGCCTTATCCTAGTAATCCTTCTAATAATTATGGAAATTCCGACAACAACTCTTATGGAAATTTTAATAAGATGCCCTCTGAATTTGAGAGTAGTGTTAAAGAGTTTATGAATTCACAAAAGAATTTTAATGCTTTGCTTGAAGAGAAATTGCTTATAGTTGATGATTTGGCTAGGAACGTTGATAGAATTTCTCTTGAAATTGATTCTTTAAAGCTTATATCTATTCCCCTAAGCATGATATCAATGAGTCTCTCAAAGCCATGAGAATTTCCATTGATGAGTGCAAAGAAAGAACCGCTAGGATGCATGCTTATAAAGATGCCTTTATTAAAGCGTGTTCTTCCAATTCCTATGAAAATCAAGATGAAGATCTAAAAGTTATTGATGTGTCCCCCATTAAATCTTTGTTTTGCAATATGAATCTTGATGAAACTGAATATGATCTTCCCTTACCTAGAAGGCATTCTAAGAATTGGAGTTTCTAGATCTTGATGATGAATTTGATGATAGTGGGATTGAAATAAATAAAACCGTGATGTTGCTTAACCCACTATTTTGGATCTCAGGAATTTAATTATGAAAATTGCTCTTTGATTGGTTGTATTTCCTTGTTGCAATCCGTGCTAAATTCTCCTCATGCTTATAGTCAAAGTAAGGCCTTTACCGAACACATTGTTGATGCCTTGATGCAACCTTATGAAGAAAAACTTGATTTGAAAGTTTCTATCCCTAGAAAACTCTATGATGAGTGGGAACCTACTATAAAAATTAAAATTAAAGATTATGAGTTTTATGCTTTGTGTGATTTGGGTGCTAGTGTCTCTACTATTCCCAAAACTTTATGTGATTTGCTAGATTTCCGTGATTTTGATGATTGCTCTCTAAACTTGCATCTTGCAGATTCCACTATTAAAAAGCCTATGGGAAGAATTAATGATGTTCTTATTGTTGCAAATAGGAATTATGTGCCCATAGATTTTATCGTTCTTGATATAGATTGCAATCCTTCATGTCCTATTATTCTTGGTAGACCTTTCCTTAGAACGATTGGTGCAATTATTGATATGAAGGAAGGGAATATTAGATTCCAATTTCGCTTAAAGAAGGGTATGGAACACTTCCCTATAAATAAAATAAAATTACCATATGAATCTATCATGAAAGCCACTTATGGATTGCCTACCAAAGATGGCAACACCTAGATCTATCCTTGCTTTTATGCCTAGCTAGGGCGTTAAGCGATAGCGCTTGTTGGGAGCCAACCCAATTTTATTTTGTGTTTTTTATTTTTGCTTCTGTTTAGGAATAAATAATCCATCTACCTTCTGTTTGGATGTGGTTTTATGTTTTAATTAGTGTTTGTGCCAAGTAGAACCTGTAGGATAACCTACGATGATAGTTGATTTGATTCTGCTGAAAAACAGAAACTTTGCGCGCACAAATTTAGTTATGATAAATCACAGAAACGTGATTTTGCGTTGATTCTTTTTGATGCTGTCCAATAAACAAATTTTCCACGACTTACTATTTTGGTAGAATTTCTAGAGTTCCAGAAGTTTGCGTTAGTTACAGATTGCTACAGACTGTTCTGTTTTGACAGATTCTGTTTTCGTGTGTTGTTTACTTATTTTGATGAATCTATGGCTAGTAAAATAGTTTATAATCCATAGAGAAGTTGGAATAAAGTAGGTTTAACACCAATATAATTAAAGAATGAGTTCATTACATTACCTTGAAGTAGTCTTTTGTTTTCTTTTTCTAACGGAGCTCACCAGATTTCTGTTGAGTTTTGTGTTGTGAAGTTTTCAAGTTTTGGGTGAATTCTTTTGATGGAGTATGGAACAAGGAGTGGAAAGAGCCTAAGCTTGGGGATGCCCATGGCACCCCCAAGATAATCCAAGGACACCAAAAACTGAAAGCTTGGGGATGTCCTGGAAGGCATCCCCTCTTTCGTCCATTTCCATCGGTAATTTACTTGGAGCTATATTTTATTCACCAACATGATATGTGTTTTGCTTGGAGCGTCTTGTATTATTTATGTCTTTGCTTGTTAGTTTACCACAATCATTCTTGCTGTACACATCTTTTGAGAGAGCCATATATGAATTTGAATTTGTTAGAATACTCTATGTGCTTCACTTATATCTTTTGAGCTTGATAGTTTTGCTCATAGTGCTTCACTTATATCTTTTGAGCTTGATAATTTTTGCTCTAGTGCTTCACTTATATCTTTTAGAGCATGGTGGTGGATTTGTTTTAAAGAAACTATTGATCTCTCATGCTTCACTTAGATTATTTTGAGAGTCATTAATAGCATGGTAATTTGCTTATTGTTAATATACTTAGTGTTCAAGACATGTGAAACTTTCTTTTCAGAAATTGAATACTAAGATAAGTTTGATGCTTGATAATTGTTTTGAGATATGGAGGTAATAATATCAAAGTCGTGCTAGTTGATAATTGTGAATTTGAGAAATACTTGTGTTGAAGTTTGCAAGTCCTGTAGCATGCACGTATGGGTAAAGTTGTGTAACAAATTTGAAACATGAAGTGTACAGCTTGTGCATCCTTATGAGTGGCGGTCGGGGACGAGCGATGGTCTTTTCCTACCAATCTATCCCCTAGGAGCATGCGCGTAGTACTTGAATTTTTGATGGCTTCTAAATTTTTGCAATAAGTATATGAGTTCTTTTGACTAATGTTGAGTCCATGGATTATCGCACACTCACCTTTCCGCCTTTGCTAGCCTCTTGATCACAGTGGATTGCCCTTTCTCACCTTGAGAGTTGGTGCAAACTTGGCGGTGCATCAAACCCCGTGATACGATTCGCTCTATCACACATAAACCTCCTTATATCTTCCTCAAAACATCCACCTACCTACCTATCATGGCATTTCCATAGCCATTCCGAGATATATTGCCATGCAACTTCCACCATCATCATCATGACATACATTACTTTTGTCATATTGCCATTGCATGATCATGTAACTGACATCGTATTTGTGGCAAAGCCACCATGCATTATTTTCCATATGTGTCACTCTTGATTCATTGCACCATCCCGATACACACTGGAGGCATTCATATAGAGTCATACTTTGTTCTAAGTATCGAGTTGTAATTGTTGAGTTGTAAGAAAAATAAAAGTGTGATGATCATCATTATTAGAGCATTGTCCCAAGTGAGGAAAGGATGATGGAGACTATGATTCCCCATAAGTCGGGATGAGACTCTGGACGAAAAAAAGAGGCCATAAAATAAAGAGAAAGGCCCAAACAAATAAAAAAATGAGAGAAAAAGAGAGAAGGGACAATGCTACTATCCTTTTACCACACTTGTGCTTCAAAGTAGCACCTTGTTCTTCATGTAGTGAGCCTCATATATTGTGCTTCAAAGTAGCACCAAGATCTTCATGATAGTGCGTCTCATAAGTTGTCTTTTTATAACTAGTGGGAATTTTTCATTATAGAACTTGGCTTTTATATTCCAATGATGGGCTTCCTCAAAATGCCCTAGGTCTTCGTGAGCAAGAGAGTTGGATGCACGCCCACTAGTTTTCTTTTGTTGAGCATTCATAGCTCTAGTGCATCCGTTGCATGGCAATCCCTACTCCTCATGTTGACATCAATTGATGGGCTCCATACCCGTTGATTAGCCTCGTCAATGTGAGATTTTCTCCTTTTTTTCTTCTCCACACAATCCCCATCATCATATTCTATTCCACCCATAGTGCTATATCCATGGCTCGCGCTCATGTATTGCGTGAAAGTTGAAAAAGTTTGAGAATATTTGAGTATGAAACAATTGCTTGGCTTTTCATCGGGGGTATAAAAGTTGGGAATATCTTTGTGTGACGAAAATGAAGCATAGCCTAACCATATGATTTTGTAGGGATGAACTTTCTTTTGCCATGTTATTTTGAGAAGACATGATTGCTTTGATTAGTATGCTTGAAGTATTATTATTTTTGTGTCAATATGAACTTTTGTCTTGAATCAGTCGGATCTGAATATTCCTATCACAATTAAGGAGATTTATATTGAAATTATGCCAAAGCATCACTCCGCATCAAAAATTCTTTTTTATCATTTAACTACTCGAGGACGAGCAGGAATTAAGCTTGGGGATGCCTCGATCGTCTCCAACATATCTATAATTTTTATTGCTCCATGCTACTTTATCTACTGTTTTGGACTATATTGGGCTTTATTTTCCACTTTTATATTACTTTTGGGACTAACCTATTAACCGGAGGCCCAGCCCGAATTGCTGTTTTTTGCCTATTTCAGATTTGAAGAAACGGAATATCAAGCGGAGTCCAAACGGAATGAAACCTTCGGGACGTGATTTTCCAACCGAGCGTGATCCGGAGACTTGGACCCTACTCCAAGAAGTGCGAGGCAGTCACGAGGTGGAGGGCGCCCCCAGCGCGCCCACCTACCTCGTGGGCCCCGACGCTCCACCTCGTGCTCCTTCCTCCTATATATACCTCTTGAAGGAAATATGCCCTAGAGGCAATAATAAAGTTATTATTTATTTCCTCATATCATGATAAATGTTTACTATTCATGCTAGAATTGTATTAACCGGAAACATGATACATGTGTGAATACATAGACAAACATAACGTCACTAGTATGCCTCTACTTGACTAGCTCATTAATCAAAGATGGTTATGTTTCCTAACCATAGAAATGTGTTGTCATTTGATTAACGGATCACATCATTAGGAAAATGATGTGATTGACATGACCCATTCCGTTAGCCTAGCACTTGATCGTTTAGTATGTTGCTATTGCTTTCTTCATGACTTATACATGTTCCTGTAACTATGAGATTATGCAACTCCGTTTACGGAGGAACACTTTGTGTGCTACCAAACGTCACAACGTAATCGGGTGATTATAAAGGAGCTCTCTGGTGTCTCCAAAGGTACATGTTGGGTTGGCGTATTTGAGATTAGGTTTTGTCACTCCGATTGTCGGAGAGGTATCTCTGGGCCCTCTCGGTAATGCACATCACTATAAGCCTTGCAAGCAATGTAGCTAATGAGTTAGTTACGGAATGATGCATTACGAATGTGGGTAAAGAGACTTGCGGTAATGAGATTGAACTAGGTATTGGATATCGACGATCGAATCTCGGGTAAGTAACATACCGATGACAAAGGAACACCATATGTTGTTATGCGGTTTGACCGATAAAGATCTTCGCAGAATATGTGAGAGCCAATATGGGCATCCAGGTCCTGCTATTGGTTATCGACCAGAAACGTTGTCTCGGTCATGTCTACATAGTTCTCGAACCTGTTGGGTCCGCACGCTTAACATTTCGTTAACGATATAGTATTATATGAGTTATGCATGTTGGTAACCGAGAGTTGTTCAAAGTCCGGATGAGATCATGGACATGACGAGGAACTCCGGAATGGTCCGGAGATAAAGTTTGATATATGGGATAATAGCGTTTGATCTCCGGAAGGGTTACAAATTCACGGAAGGGGTTCCGGATGTTTCGAAATGTTTGGGTGCGAGAACACGTTATTTGGGCCAAAGGGAAAGCCCATAAGGTTTTGGAAAGCGCAAAGGAAGTTTTATGAGTCGAGGCGACGCCAGGTCCTGGCGTCAGGTCGACGCCGAAACCTCTGGCGTCGGCCCGGAGTCCGAGAAGGACTCTTGCCTTTCGGGTGAAACCGACTTTGTGGAGGCTTTTACTCCAAGTTTCACCCCAAGGCTCAACATATAAATAGAGGGCAGGGCTAGCACCAAAGACACATCAAGAAACACCAAGCCGTGTGCCGCAACCCCGTCCCCTCTAGTTTATCCTCCGTCATAGTTTCCATAGTGCTTAGGTGAAGCCTGCGGAGATTGTTCTTCACCAACACCGTGACCACGTCGTCGTCTTCTGGAACTCATCTACTACTTTGCCCGTCTTGCTGGATCGAGAAGGCGAGGACGTCATCGAGATGAGCGTGTGCGAACTCGGAGGTGCCGTCGCGTTCGGTACTTGGATCGGTCGGATCGTGAAGGCGTCGACTACATCAACCGCGTTGATAAACGCTTCCGCTTAGCGATCTTCAAGGGTATGAAGATACACTCCCTTCTCATTGCTATACATCACCATGATCTTGCATGTGCATAGGAATTTTTTTGAAATTACTACATTCCCCAACAGTGGCATCCGAGCCAGGTTTTATGCGTAGATGTCATATGCACGAGTAGAACACAAGTGAGTTGTGGGCGATACAAGTCATACTGCTTACCAGCATGTCATACTTTGGTTCAACGGTATTGTGAGATGAAGCAGCCCCGACCGACATTACGCATACGCTTACGCGAGACTGGTTTCACCGTTACGAGCACTCGTGCTTAAAGGTGACTGGCGGATGTCTGTCAGTCTCACTTTAGTTGAACCGAGTGTGGCTACGCCCGGTCCTTGCGAAGGTTAAAACAGCACTAACTTGACGAACTATCGTTGTGGTTTTGATGCATAGGTAAGAACGGTTCTTGCTAAGCCCGTAGCAGCCACATAAAATTTGCAACAACAAAGTAGAGGACGTCTAACTTGTTTTTGCAGGGCATGTTGTGATGTGATATGGTCAAGACATGATGCTATATTTTATTGTATGAGATGATCATGTTTTGTAACCGAAGTTATCGGCAATGGCGAGAGCCATATGGTTGTTGATTTATTGTATGAAATGCAACGCATACATAATTGCTTTACTTTATCACTAAGCGGTAGCGATAGTCGAGAAGCAATAGATGGCGTAACGACAATGATGCTATGATGGAGATCAAGGTGTCGCTACCGGTGACGATGGTGATCACGATGGTGCTTGGAGATGGAGATCACAAGCACAAGATGATGATGGCCATATCATATCACTTATATTGATTGCATGTGATGTTTATCCTTTATGCATCTTATCTTGCTTTGATTGACGGTAGCATTTTAAGATGATCTCTCACTAAAATTATCAAGAAGTGTTCTCCCAGTATGCACCGTTGAAAGTTCTTCGTGCTGAGACACCACGTAATGATCGGGTGTGATAGGCTCTATGTTCAAATACAACGGGTGCAAAACAGTTGCACACGCGGAATACTCGAGTTAAACTTGATGAGCCTAGCATATAACAGATATGGCCTCGAAACACGGAGATCGAAGGTCGGCGTGAATCATATAGTAGATATGATCAACATATTGATGTTCACCGTTGAAACTACTCCATCTCATGTGACGATCGACATGGTGTAGTTGATATGGATCACGTAATCATTTAGAGGATTAGAGGGATGTCTATCTAAGTGGGAGTTCTTTAGTAATATGATTAATTGAACTTAAATTTATCATGAACTTAGTACTGATAGTATTTTGCTTGTATATGTTTGTTGTAGATAGATGGCTCGTGTTGTTGTTCCGTTGAATTTTAATGCGTTCCTTGAGAAAGCAAAGTTGAAAAATGATGGTAGCAATTACACGGATTGGGTCCATAACTCGAGGATTATCCTCATTGCTGCACGTAAGAATTACGTCCTAGAAGCACCGCTGGATGCGAACCTGCTTCTGATGCAACCGACGACGTTAAGAATGTCAGCGAGCAAAGCGATGACTACTCGATAGTTCGATGTGCCATGCTTTACGGCTTAGAACCGGGTCTTCAACGGCGTTTTGAGCGTCATGGAGCATATGAGATGTTCCAGAGTTGAAGTTAATATTTCAAGCAAATGCCGAATTGAGAGATATGAAGTCTCCAATAAGTTCTATAGCTGCAAGATGGGGAGAATAGTTACGTCGGTGAACACATACTCAAAATGTCTGGGTATAATAATCACTTGATTCAACTGGGAGTTAATCTTCCTGATGATAGTGTCATTGACATAATTCTTCAATCACTCCCACCAAGCTACAAGAGCTTCGTGATGAACTATAATATGCAAGGGATGGACAAGACTATTCCCGAGCTCTTCGCAATGCTAAAAGCTGCGGAGGTAGAAATCAAGAAGGAGCATCAAGTGTTGATGGTCAACAAAAGCACCAGTTTCAAGAAAAGGGCAAAGGGAAGAAGAAGGAACTTCAAGAAGAACAGCAAACAAGTTGCTGCTCAAGAGAAGAAACTAGGTCTGGTCCTAAGCACGAGGCGAGTGCTTCTCTTGCAAGCAGATTGGACATTTGAAGCGGAACTGCCCCAAGTATTTGGCGGATAAGAAGGATGGCAAAGTGAACAAAGGTATATGTGATATACATGTTATTGATGTGTACCTTACTAATGCTCGCATAGTACAGGTATTTGACACTGGTTCTGTTGCTAATATTTGCAACTCGAAACAGGGACTATGGATTAAGCGAAGATTGGCTAAGGACGAGGTGACGATGCGCGTGGGAAATGGTTCCATAGTCGATGTGATCGTGGTCGGCACGCTACCTCTACATCTACCATCGGGATTAGTTTTAGACCTAAATAATTGTTATTTGGTGCCAGCGTGGAGCATGAACATTATATCTGGATCTTATTTGATGCGAGACGGTTATTCATTTAAATCGGAGAATAATGGTTGTTTTATTTATATGAGTAATATCTTTTATGGTCATGCACCCTTGAAGAGTGGTCTATTTTTATTGAATCTCGATAGTAGTGATACACATATTCATAGTGTTGAAGCCAAAAGATGCAGTGTTGATAATGATAGTGCAACTTATTTGTGGCACTGCCGTTTAGGTCATATCGGTATAAAGCGCATGAAGAAACTCCATACTGATGTACTTTTGGAATCACTTGGTACTTGCAAACCGTGCCTCATGAGCAAGATGACTAAAACGCCGTTCTCCGGAACTCTGGAGCGAGCAACTCATTTGTTGGAAATCATACATACTGATGTTTGTGGTCCAATGAATATTGAGGCTCGCGGCGGGTATCGTTATTTTCTCACCTTCACAGATGATTTGAGTAGATATGGGTATATCTACTTAATGAAACATAAGTCCGAAACATTTGAAAAGTTCAAAGAATTTCAGAGTGAAGTGGAAAATCATCGTAACAAGAAAATAAAATTTCTATGATCTGATCGTGGAGGAGAATATTTGAGTTACGAGTTTAGTTTACATTTGAAACAATGCGGAATAGTTTCACAACTCACGCCACCCGGAACACCACAACGAAGTGGTGTGTCCGAACGTCGTAATTGTACTTTACTAGATATGGTGTGATCTATGATGTCTCTTACTGATTTACTGCTATCATTTTGGGGTTATGCTTTAGAGACGGCCGCATTCACGTTAAATAGGGCACCATCAAAATCCGTTGAGACGACGCCTCATGAACTGTGGTTTGGCAAGAAACCAAAGTTGTCGTTTCTTAAAGTTTGGGGCTGCGATGCTTATGTGAAGAAACTTCAACCAGATAAGCTCGAATCCAAATCGAGAAATGTGTCTTCATAGGATACCGAAAAGAGACTGTTGGGTACACCTTCTATCACATATCTGAGGGCAAGATTTTCGTAGCTAAATTCGGATCCTTTCTAGAGAAGGAGTTTCTCTCAAAAGAAGTGAGTGGGAGGAAAGTAGAACTTGATGAGGTAATCAGACATGCTCCCTTATTGGAAAGTAGTCCATCACAAGAACCGGTTCTGTGACAACTACACCAATTAGTGGGGAAACTAATGATATTGATCATGAAACTTCAGATCAAGTTTCTCTTGAACCTCGTGAGGTCTACCAGAGTAAGATCCGCACTAGAGTGGTATGGTAATCCTATTCTAGAAGTCATGTTGCTTGACCATGGTGAACCTACGAACTATGAGGAAGCTACCGATGAGCCCAGATTCCGCAAAATGGCTAGAAGCCATGAAATCGAGATGGGATCCATGTATGAGAACAAAGTATGGACTTTGGTTGACTTGCCCGATGATCGGCAAGCCATTGAGAATAAATGGATCTTTAAGAAGAAGACTCGACGCTGATGGTAATGTAATCGTCTATAAAGCTCGACTTGTTGAGAAAGGTTTTCGACAAGTTCAAGGGGTTGACTACGATGAGACTTTCTCACCCGTAGCGATGCTTAAGTCTGTCCGAATCATGTTAGCAATTGCGCATTTTATGATTATGAAATTTGGCAAATGGATGTCAAAACTGCATTCTTGAATGGATTTACGGAAGAAGAGTTGTATATGATGCAACGAGAAGGTTTTGTTGATCCAAAAGGTTCTAACAAAGTGTGCAAGCTCCAGCGATCCATTTATGGACTGGTGCAAGCATCTCGGAGTTGGAATAAGCGCTTTGATAGTGTGATCAAAGCATATGGTTTTATATGACTTTTGGAGAAGCCTGAATTTACAAGAAAGTGAGTGGGAGCTCAGTAGCATTTCGATACTATATGTAGATGACATATTATTAATTGGAAATGATATAGAATTTCTGGATAGTATAAAGGGATACTTGAATAAAAGTTTTTCCATGAAAGACCTCGGTGAAGCTGCTTACATATTGGGCATCAAGATTTATAGAGATAGATCAAGATGCTTAATAGGACTTTCACAAAGCACATACCTTGATAAAGTTTTGAAAAAGTTCAAAATGGATCGAGCAAAGAAAGGGTTCTTGCACAGATTACAAGGTGTGAAGTCGAGTCGACTCAATGCCCGACCACAACGAAGATAGAGAGAAAATGAAAGATGTTCCTATGCTTCAGCCATAGGCTCTATCATGTATGCAATGATGTGTACCAGACCGACGTATGCTTAGAAATAAGCTTAGCAGGAGGTACCAAAGTAATCCAGAGTGGATCATCGGACAGCGGTCAAGAACATCCTGAAATACCGAAAAGGACTAACGATATGTTTCTCGATATGGAGGTGACAAAGAGCTAGTCGTAAATGGTTACGTCGATGCAAGCTTTGACACCGATCCGGACGATTCTAAATCGCAAACCGGATACGTATTTTTATTAAACGGTGGAGCTGTAAGTTGGTGCAGTTATAAACAAAGCGTCGTGGCGGGATCTATATGTGAAGCGGAGTACATAGCTGGTTCGGAAACAAGAAATGAAGGAGTCTGGATGAAGGAGTTCATTTCCGATCTAGGTGTTATACCTAGTGCATCGGGACCAATGAAGATCTTCTGTGACAATACTGGTGCAATTGCCTTGGCAAAGGAATCCAGATTTCACAAGAGGACCAAGCATATCAAGAGACGCTTCAATTCCACTCGGGACCAAGTCCAGGTGGGAGACATAGAGATTTGCAAGATACATACGGATCTGAATGTTGCAGACCCATTGACTAAGCCTCTTCCACGAGCAAAACATGATCAGCACCAAGACTCCATGGGTGTTAGAATCATTACTATGTAATCTAGATTATTGACTCTAGTGCAAGTGGGAGACTGAAGGAAATATACCCTAGAGGCAATAATAAAGTTATTATTTATTTCCTCATATCATGATAAATGTTTATTATTCATGCTAGAATTGTATTAACCGGAAACATGATACATGTGTGAATACATAGACAAACATAACGTCACTAGTATGCCTCTACTTGACTACCTCATTAATCAAAGATGGTTATGTTTCCAAATCATAGACATGTGTTGTCATTTGATTAACGGGATCACATCATTAGGAGAATGATGTGATTGACATGACCCATTCCGTTAGCCTAGCACTTGATCGTTTAGTATGTAGCTATTGCTTTCTTCATGACTTATACATGTTCCTGTGACTATGAGATTATGCAACTCCCGTTTATCGGAGGAACACTTTGTGCGCTACCAAACATCACAATGTAAATGGGTGATTATAAAGGAGCTCTACAGTGTCTCCAAAGGTACATGTTGGGTTGGCGATTTGAGATTAGGTTTTGTCACTCCGATTGTCGGAGAGGTATCTCTGGCCCTCTCGTAATGCACATCACTATAAGCCTTGCAAGCAATGTAGCTAATGAGTTAGTTACGGAATGATGCATTACGTACGGGTAAAGAGACTTGCTGGTAACGAGATTGAACTAGGTATTGGATACCGACGATCGAATCTCGGGTAAATAACATACCGATGACAAAGGGAACAACGTATGTTGTTATGCGGTTTCACCGATAAAGATCTTCGTAGAATATGTGGGAGCCAATATAGGCATCCAGGTCCGCTATTGGTTATTGACCGGAAACGTGTCTCGGTCATGTCTACATAGTTCTCGAACCCGTAGGGTCCGCACGCTTAACGTTTCATTGACGATATAGTATTATATGAGTTATGCATGTTGGTAACCGAATGTTGTTTGGAGTCCCGATGAGAACATGGACATGACGAGGAACTCGAATGGTCCGAGATAAAGTTTGATATATGGGATAATAGTGTTTGATCTCCGGAAGGGTTCCGAATTCACGGAACGGGTTCGGATGTTTCCAAATGTTTGGGTGCGAGCGCGTTATTTGGGCCAAAGGGAAAGCCCATAAGGTTTTGGAAAGCGCAAAGGAAGTTTTGCGGAATCCGAGGCCGACGCCGAGTCCTCGGCGTTTGGGTCCAGACGAACTCTGGCGTCGCCCCGAGTCCGAGAAGGACTCTTGCCTTTCGGGTGAAACCGACCTTGTGGAGGCTTTTACTCCAAGTTTCACCCCAAGGCTCAACATATAAATAGAGGGCAGGGCTAGCACCAAAGACACATCAAGAAACACCAAGCCGTGTGCCGCAACCCCGTCACCTCTAGTTTATCCTCCGTCATGGTTTCCGTAGTGCTTAGGCGAAGCCTGCGGAGATTGTTCTTCACCAACATCGCTACCACGCCGTCGTGCTGCGGAACTCATCTACTACTTCACCCGTCTTGCTGGATCGAGAAAGTGAGGACGTCATCGAGCTGAGCGTGTGCGAACTCGGAGGTGCCGTATGCGTTCGGTACTTGGATCGGTCGGATCGTGAAGACGTCGTTTACATCAACGCGTTGATAAACGCTTCGCTTAGCGATCTTCAAGGCTATGAAGATACACTCCCTTATCGTTGTTATACATCACCATGATCTTGCGTGTGCGTAGGAAATTTTTTGAAATTACTACGTTCCCCAACACCTACGTATCCCCGTATGATCAGAACAGGAGCCAAACACCTAATTCCACCGCCGCAGCCTTCTGTATCCACGAGATCCCATCTTGGGGCCTGTTCTGGAGCTCCGCCGGAGGGGGCATCCACCACGGAGGCTTCTACATCATCACCATAGCCCCTCCGATGAAGTGTGAGTAGTTTACTTTAGACCTTCGGGTCCATAGCTAGTAGCTAGATGGCTTCTTCTCTCTTTTTGGATCACAATACAACGTTCTCCCCCTCTTTCCTGTAGATCTATTTGATGTAATCTTCTTTTTGCGGTCTGTTTGTTGAGACCGATGAATTGTGGGTTTATGATCCAGTATTATCTATGGAAAATATTTGATTCTTCTCTGAATTCTTTTATGTATGATTGAGTTATCTTTGCAAGTCTCTTTGAATTATCCTTTTTGGTTTGGCCAACTAGATTGGTAGTTCTTGCAATGGGAGAAGTGCTTAGCTTTGGGTTCAATCTTGCGGTGTCCTTACCCAAAGGATGTAAAGGGTTGCAAGGCACGATTGTATTGTTGCCATCGAGGATAACAAGATGGGTTTTTATCATATTGCATGAATTTATCCCTCTACATCATGTCATCTTGCTTAAGGCGTTACTCTATTTTTACTTAATACTCTAGATGCATCTTTGGATAGCGGTCGATGAGTGGAGTAATAGTAGTAGATGCGAAATCGTTTGATCTACTTGTTTTGGACGTGATGCCTATATACATGATCATTGCCTAGATATACTCATAACTATGCTCTATTACATCAATTCTTTGAACAGTAATTTGTTCACCCACCATAGAATACTTATGCTCTTGAGAGAAGCCACTAGTGAAACCTATGGCCCAAGGGTCTATTCTCATCATATCAATCTCTATCACTTTATTTACTTGCTTTGTTTTTACTTTGCCTTTTACTTTTTACTTTGCATCTATCTATCTAAAATACCAAAAATATTATCTCTATCGATCTCACTCTAAGTAAGTGACCGTGAAGGGATTGACAACCCCTAAGCGTTGGTTGCAAGTTGCTATCGTTTTGTGTAGGTACGAGGACTTGTGCATGGTCTCCTCTTGGATTGATACCTTGGTTCTCAAAACTGAGGGAAATACTGCATCATCCTCTCCTTTTTGGGGAAATCCAACGCAGTGCTCAAGAGGTAGCTGCGGCCACGAGGGTGCCCGACGCGCCCCTAGGGGTGGGCGCACCCCCTCCCTCATGGGCCCCTCGAGTGTCCACCGACCTACTTCTTCCTCCTATATATATCCACGGACCCGAAAACATCGAGGAGCACCACGAAAACCATTTCCACCGCCGCAACCTTCTCAGTATCCGCGAGATCCCATCTTGGAGCCTTCGCCGGCGCTTCGACGGAGGGGGGAATCGACCATGGAGGGCCTGTACATCATCTCCAAGGCCTCTCCAATGAGTTATGAGTAGTTTACCACAGACCTTTGGGTCCATTGTTATTAGCTAGATGGCTTCTTCTCTTTCTTTGAATCTCAATACAAAGTTCTCCTCGATCTTCTTGGAGATCTATTCGATGCAACTCTTTTTGCGGTGTGTTTGTCGAGATCCGATGAATTATGGGTTTATGATCAAGTTTATCTATGAGAAATATTTGAATCTCCTTTGTATTCTTTTATGTATGATTAGTTATCTTTGCAAGTCTCTTGAATTATCAGTTTGGTTTGGCCTACTAGATTGATCTTTCTTGCAATGGGAGAAGTGCTTAGCTTTGGGTGCAATCTTGCGGTGTCCTTTCCCAAAGGATGCGAGGGCCGCAAGGCACGTGTTGTATTGTTGACATCGAGGATAAAAGGTGGGGTTTATATCATATTGCATGAGTTTATCCCTCTACATCATTTCATCTTTCTTAATGCGTTACTCTGTTCTTCATGAACTTAATAATCTAGATGCAGGCAGGAGTCGGTCGATGTGTGGAGTAATAGTAGTAGATGCAGAATCATTTCGATCTACTTGTCACGGACGTGATGCCTATATACATGATCATGCCTAGATAATCTCATAACTATGCGCTTTTCTATCAATTGCTCGACAGTAATTTGTTCACCCACCGTAATACTTATGCTATCTTGGGAGAAGCCACGCGTGAAACCTATGGCCCCCGGGTCTATATTTTATCATCTAAGTTTTCCATCTACTTTTATTTTCTAATCTATATCATAAAAATACCAAACATATTTATCTTATCACTAGTCATCAACCCGTGCTACGGCACGGGCTAGGAATTTTTGCAAATTTATAATTTTGTACTACAAATTTTTCAATATTTATTTACATTAAATCTCATACAATTTTGAAGTATGGGATAATTAGAATTACATATACTACTTATCTTCATAGTGCATAAAATATTATATTTCCACACGCCCTATACTTACGCACGTACATGCGCGGGCACGCATATCCTTATGTAACTCGTCATAGCACCCACCAGTCAACTACTCATTAGTTCAACATGCTGATGATCAGCACGCCTCTCTATAGGACGCGGCTCAGTTCAAACGCATCCTGGTACTTTTAAATCTATGGAAGATCGTTCAACTTGTTGATGTTCGATTTTAAATCCATGGAAGCCTTCTATGACTTTTTAATAACTCAATATATTTTTGGTTTTCGAATCAGGTCATTTTAGAATTGGAGTGTAATGTTCTATAATCCATAATTAGATATTTAAAATTTCAACACGAAAAGTAGAAAAGTAGGCTCGAATATATTTAAATCGACACGTATATGTCTAGGACTTCACCATTTTATTTTGTCTAAGAATGACCCTAACTATTCGTTAAAGTTGATACTTTTGACATCCTAACTGACACCCGGAAAAGTAATAATGATGATTTTCTTTAGGCCTTGACAGCTAGCTCATATACTATTTAATTTGCTTTTGCGAGAACCCTTTCGCCTAGTCTATTTTTTTTGCAAAAGTTTGTATCCTAGTTAACGATATATAGTTGTGCCCAGCTGATGACTATCCCATCAATTTAATTGGAGTGCATATCTCCTTTTCATTGATATTAAATTGTAATTTTACCAAGTATAAGCACTCTCGCATTGCACGCTTATTCCTTGAACATCTTATAAATATGAAACTTACACCTGTGTCCGTAACATCCAAAATCAGTCCATTTATACAGTCGCGCAGTTTAATAATTTTGGAATTTATATATATAATGTAGGATTTATTTATTAAATATATTTGTGACATAGATTTAAAAAATTTATAGTGGTTTATCAATATTTTCAAAAAATACCATGTGCATGTTACGTACAAATTTGGGAATATATACCAAATGTGATTTATGGACGGGATCCGTAGTGTAACCAAAACTTATGCCCTTTGTCGGACCTTCCGAATTATGACGGTCTCCAAATTTTTATAGGAATTTCATATTCTTTAAATATAATCTGAAATTTTTATATTTAAATATAATCTGGTATTTGTTTATTACATATATTTAAGAAACACATTTAGGATTTTTCTGTATTAATTAATTTTATTTTTAGACAACACTATGTGCATGTCTCATACAAATTTAGGAATTTATACATACGTGAGATTTATCTATGGGAATGGAATATGCACTACATGAATGTTTTGTGCGTGGTGATTTTTACTGAGCAAATTAGATTTATGCAGTGTGCATGGATTTTTAGGGAATAGAACATGGTAGATCGTTATGTTTTTTTAGCATGGTGGATCGTTGTGTTGCTCGCTGTGTTATGCATGCATGTGTACCATCATTAGTACGTTTCAAAAGAAAAACAGCGACTTGGTAGCTGACTTCCGTTTGCCCGTTTCCTCTTTCTGAAATAGTAGCACGATTCCTTCTTTTGACATCCCACGTTTCCTTCCAATTGTAATACCTATGGACTCTTGGGGTGATTGGGTCTCACATATTTTAAACATCAGGCAATAGAGTTTCCATATTACTTGCGAAACCCCTCTCACCACACTTGGCGATCCAGGATTTTCTTTCCTTCATGGTGGAGGAGGCAGCGCCCATGCATGTTTGTGGATTCCATGGAGATTTTCACTGGCAGAATATTATTGCTTTAGTCATACGGGCAATCAATCTTGGATTTTTTTTCCTTCTCTTGTTGGAGTTTTTAAGGATGGCAGATTTTTTTTGAGGGAACGGATGGTGGGCTTCTTTTTTAACTTTGTTTTGTTTCACCATAACATTAAACGTGTCAGATGGGTTTTTATCGGACGTACAGGACCAAACATGTTACGCAAGTTTTCCTTTTATCCTGAGCGTATATTCTACAATCCAACGGTGTAATTAATTTTAATGATGTGGGTTAATGAGATGACTTGAAAGGTGCCTCCAATTAGTAAATATAAGATATTATCTCTATCAGATCTCACTTTCGCAAGTGGGCGTGAAGGATTGACAACCCCTTTATTGTGTTGGTTGCGAGGTTCTTGTTTGTTTGTGTAGGTGCATGGGAATTTTGAGGAGCCTCCTCTGGATTGATACCTTGGTTCTCAAAAACTGAGGGAAATACTTATGCTACTTCGCTGCATCACCCTTTCCTCTTCATGGAAAACCAACGCAAGCTCAAGACGTAGCATCTACCCAGAGTAAAGAGTTAATGCTTCGGAAAGACTGTGTCTCGGTCATCCGTTTCTCAAACATCATGTAGTGCGAGAAATTCAACGGAGGAGATCGAGTCTTGTGGGGAAAAGTGTGCCAGAGTGTACAAACTAATCATGATTAGCAGTGGCCCCGATTATGGACATCTTGAGTATCTGGTATTTGAATTATTGATTTGATCTCATCACTCTACTTAATTAATTTGTTGGGTTGATGATTATTAATTTGGGATTGAGTTGGAGGAACCTTCTCAATGTTTTCCACAAACTTTGTAGTTAAATAAATATATATTCCTTTATTGAAGGAAAACTAGCTTTATACTAAATTTAACCTAGAGCCTCTACCAGCCAAATGTGCATGTAGTGATAGTCATTATTCAGCATTGCTCTATAGTGTGAAATTGCCAGTACATTCAATGTACTAACCTACATGGCTGCTATTGGGGAACGTAGCAGAAATTCAAAATTTTCTATGCATCACCAAGATCAATCTATGGAGATTCTAGCAACAAAGGAGGGAGAGGATGAGCATCTTCATACCCTTGAAGATCGCTAAGCGGAAGCATTACAAGAACGCAGTTGATGGAGTCGTACTCGCGGCGATTCAAATCACGGAAGATCCGATCTAGCACCGAACGGACGGCGGATCCACGTTCAACACATGTACAGCCCGGGAGACGTCTCCTCCTTCTTGATCCAGCAAGGGAGAGGAGAAGTTGAGGAGAACTCCGACAACCTGACGGCGTGGTGGTGGTGGAGCTCGTGGTTCTCGGCGAGGCTTCGCCAAGCACTCAGAGAGGAGGAGGATGTGTTGGACGAGGGAGAGGGCTGTGCCAGGGGAGAGGTACGGCTGCCCTCCCACCCCTCCACTATATATAGGGGCATGGGGAGAGGGGGAGGCGCCCTAGGGTTTCCCCTAGGGGCAGCGGCCAAGCAGATTGGATCTCCCTAGGGAAAATCCTAGGGAGACTTGCCCCCTGTCGGTGTCAAAACCGGCGGATCTCGGGTAGGGGGTCCCGAACTGTGCGTCTAGGCAGATGGTAAGAGGAGACAAGGGACACGATGTTTTTACCCAGGTTTGGGCCCTCTCAATGGAGGTAAAACCCTACTCCTGGTTGATGGATATTGATGATATGGGTAGTACAAGAGTGGATCTACCACGAGATCAAGGAGGCTAAACCCTAGAAGCTAGCCTTGTTGGGGAACGTAGCAGAAATTCAAAATTTACCTCGTGTCACCAAGATCTATCTATGGAGAAACCAGCAACTAGGGAAGGAGAGTGCATCTACATACCCTTGTAGATCGCTAAGCGGAAGCGTTCAAGAGAATGGGGTTGAAGGAGTCGTGCTCGTCGTGATCCAAATCGCCGGAGATCCTAGTGCCGAACGGACAGCACCTCCGCGTTCAACACACGTACAGCCCGGTGACGTCTCCCATGACTTGATCCAGCAAGGAGAGAGGGAGAGGTTGAGGAAGACTCCATCCAGCAGCAGCACAACGGCGTGGTGGTGATGGAGGAGCGTGGTAGTCCAGCAGGGCTTCGCCAAGCACCGCGAGATCTGAGGAGAAGAACTTATGTCTTGGGCTGCTCCTATGCCTCCACTATATATAGGGCGAGAGGGGGCTGCGCCCCCACCTAGGTTTCCACCCCTATGGGGCGGCGGCCAGCCCTAGATCCCATCTAGGGGGGCGGCCAAGGGGTGGAGAGGGGGGAACTTGCCCCCCAAGCAAGGTGGGGCGCCCCTTCCCCAAACCCTAGGCGCCTTGGGCCCTTGTGGGGGGGGGGCGCACCAGCCCTCCTGGGGATGGTCCCCTCCCACACTTGGCCCATGCAGCCCTCCGAGGCCGGTGGCCCCACTTGGTAGACCCCGGGACCCTCCCGATGGTCCCATGCGTTACCGATAAAACCCAAAACTTTTCGGTGACCAAAACAGGACTTCCCATATATAAATCTTTACCTCCAGACCATTCCGAACTCCTCGTGACATCCGGGATCCCATCCGGACTCGAACAACATTCGGTAACCACATACAAACTTCCTTTATAACCCTAGCGTCATCGAACCTTAAGTGTGTAGACCCTACGGGTTCGGGAGACATGTAGACATGACCGAGGCGTTCTCCGGTCAATAACCAACAACGGATCTGGATACCCATGTTGGTTCCCACATGTTCCACGATGATCTCATCGGATGAACCACGATGTCAAGGACTCGGTCGATCCGTATACAATTCCCTTTGTCTAACGGTATTCTACTTGCCCGAGATTCGATCGTCGGTATACCGATACCTTGTTCAATCTCGTTCTTGGCAAGTCTCTTTACTCGTTCCGTAACACATCATCCGTGATCAACCCCTTGGTCACATTGTGCACATTATGATGATGTCCTACCGAGTGGGCCCAGAGATATCTCTCCGTTTGCGGAGTGACAAATCCCATCTCGATCCGTGTCAACTCAATGAGACACTTTCGGAGATACCAGTAGTGCACCTTTATAGTCACCCGATTCGTTGTGACGTTTGATACACCCAAAGCAGTCCTCACGGTATCCGGAGTTACACAATCTCATGGTCTAAGGAAGAGATACTTGACATTGAAAAAGCTCTAGCAAACGAACTATATGATCTTTGTGCTATGCTTAGGATTGGGTCTTGTCCATCTGTCGATTGTACTAAAGTAGGGGGTACATTAGTACCCCGAACTTGTGCACGGGCAGTCGCAGCACCCCGCGGCAAGGCTTGCCGGGCGCCCGCCAAGACCCTCCGTCATTTCCTATTACTGCCATTCAAGAATAAAGTACTAACTGAGAAGTCAAAAGCCCCGGCAAGAGGAGCTTGCCGGAAGATAACCATGGCACTTCGAAGACTTGCCGTGATACCCGGCGTCCGGCAAGGCCCGACGGCCGACGAGCTTGCCGGCACAACAAGAGAAGAGCAGCGGCAAGGCACTTGCCGCGCAAGGCTGCCACCAAACTGCAGCGCACCCAGCGACGTGTCACCCCAAGGCCATCCGGGGCACGCGTGGTGGGCGCCTTGCAGCCATGCGGGGCGAGGTGGCATCGGAGTGACGAGAGACGCCATCGTGGCAACCGGTGGCTCACCTAACGGTCGTTTCTCCGCCTTTGTTGGGGAGACCGGACGGGCATTAAATGCCCTTGTCCCCCGCCGTCGAGTTAGGTAGGGGACACTATTGCTCATGTTGTGCCAACCTGCGTTTTACCTTTCTACCCCTCTTCCCTCGCTGCCACCTGTTGGTGCCCCTTTAGACTATAAAAGGAGGCCCATGCGACGTAGAAGGGTTCGATCCATTCGAGACACGCAACACCACCATCGCTCGCACTCCGAGCAAGATCAAATCTGAACACAAAGCAGCAGTAGGAGTTTTATCTCTCCGGAGAGCTCCGAAGCTGGGTAAAAATCGCCCGTCTCCCCCGCGCGCCCGACCTCGATCTGCTCTGCGCACACCCTCCGCTCCCTTGCCGAACTAGAAGGGGCCCCTGCCCCATAGGTGCTCGAGGCCACATAGCGACCGCCCGACATCTTTGGCGCGCCAGGGGGGCTGCGTCGAGGTCGTGAGCATCTGATCCGGTCTCCGCGCTCGCTACTTCAACGCCTTCATCAACATGCCACCGAAGAAGAAGCCTTCGGAAGTGGCCGCTCTGTCTACATCGATTCTACCACCACCGCTAGAGCAAGCAGGCAGTGGAGTGGACGCCGGCGGAGGGGCGGGCGCCGGCGGTGGGGCGACGTCGTCACCAGATCCAAAACAAGGCCCATAGCGTCGGCGACCGTGCAGACGCCGCACCCTTCCGGGAGGTGCAAGGTCAACAACGCCCCGGTGCTCCTAGCACCGTACTTGCATTGGAGCAAGGCCAAGCTGGTGGGTCGCGGGACGTTCGAGGTCAGCATGCACGCCAACATGCTGGCGCAAGTGAGGTACGGTCCTCGGCGGGTGTTGCTCCTCCCAATCCAGTTGGGAGTCCGAGCACATCCGCTCCTCGCCACCGCCACCTAAGACAGCGGAGGAAGCGCCGCCCGAGCCCACTGCTTCTAGATTACCCTCGGCACCGCACAAGATTGACGATCGAGGATGACCATTTACAGCCTCATCGGCCGCCAACGGCGACAAGCCCCGCAACCGAAGCGCGCCGAAGCCCGGCAAGCCGCCCGGCGCAGCCGACGCCGACAAGACCGTTAGGCGCCACCTCCGTGCACTCCCAGCCCGAAGGCCAAGATCGCCCGCCGCGGACCAACCCCGACGCCGACTCCACCGCGTCGTCCGACCCGCGAACTTCGCCGTGATCAACGCCACGTTCTCCAAGAACGACAACACGAAGACGCCGCACCCACATCGAAGCGCCGGAGAGAAGCGCGACGTCAATCTGACTAGCGCGCTGGGCCCAATGTCGATATGCATGCGCCAGGGGAACCAGGCGACTTGCGTCGCGGCAGGTTGCCCTGCGATCACCGCGAGCTGCGGCAAGTCGATGGCCCAAAACCAAGAACTTCAAGCTAGACGTGCCGAGAAGTGCGATGGCAGGATACATCCGTCGGAGTTCCTCGGCATCTACACCATCGCGGTGCGAGCTGCGGAGGGCGCGACGAGAAGATCCTCGCCAACTACTTCCCGGGTGCTCAAGCCCAACGTCGATCTTGGCTCATGCACTTGCCGGAGGGCTCCATCTCTTCATGGGCGGACTGTGTCATCGGTTTGTCGGCGCCTTCACGGGCGACCACAAACCCCATGGCGGAGAGAGCGATCTGCATTTGCTCGTCCGTAAGGAGGAGAGCCCTGCGCAAGTACATACAGAGATTCCGCCAGTGCAGCGCAACATCGAGACGTCCACCCTGCCATGGTTATCAGCGCGTTCCACGAGCGTGCGTAACGCAGGATGAGGAGGAGATGGCGATGTGCAAAATCAGAGATGTCGTGAGCTCTATGCTCGGCCGACAAGTGTGCACGGGCTGAGGAGGGAGGAAAATCCCGGAGAGATTGCGGGAGCGAAGGATCGACAGCGAGGATGCCGCCCAACAAGGAAGAACCGGAGGCGGAACAACAGAAGAGAAAGGCTAAGGATGTGCTAGCTGTTGAGCATTCCGGCAACGGAGGCGGCTCCGACAAGGCCAAAGCCGATGACTCGGCGAGGCTGTGGTAGCCACGACAAGCGGGATGGCTCCGCAAGCGGTATTGCAAGATCCATGCACCAAGGGCCATGACCTCCAAACCTGCAAGAAAGTGGAGCGGATGGCGGAGCTCTGAAAGCTGGGCACGAGCGCGCGACAAGGAGAGAGCCTAGGGAGGTGGCGGAGGATCCGGCAGAAGCTTCCCGCCGGGGAGGGCACCAGCAAAGGCCAAGCCGCGGCAAGGAGACAAGCCTCCTTGTGGCCGCGACAAGGACGAAGATGAAGATGAGGATGATGAAATGGAGGAAGATGAGACTGATGACCAAGAGTTTCAGAAGGCGACAGAGGTGTTGTGCATCGACGGCGGCGCCTCTCTGCACACCTCGCACCGCCAACTCAAGAAGTGGGTGCGAGAGGTGAATGCAGCGGAGCCGTCCGTCGAGTCGCGCAAGCCTCTGAAGTGGTCCAGCACGCCCATCATCTTCGATGTTGAGGACCACCCTGATCGCATCATCTGCGGTCGGTGTTTGCCGATGTTGGTTTCACTAACGATCCGCAACCTCAAGGTCACGAAGATGTTGGTTGACGGCGGGGCGGCTGAACCTGATTTCCTCCGCGGTGCTCAAGAAGCTCCAGATCCCGACAACGAGCTCAAGAAACTGGTACCTTTCAAGGGATAAATCCGGGAAGGAGCAAGCCAAAGGGAAGATCACACCGCCAAGGGCGTTTGGCGGCGAGCTGAATTTCGTGACGTAGAAGGTCACATTCGATGTTGCTGATATCCCATTACCCTACAACGGGATACTCGGCCGACCAGCGCTTGCCAAATTCATGGCGGCCTCTCACTATGCATACAATGTGCTTAAGATGCCTGGTCCGATAAGTGTCATTTAAGTCCAAGGTGACAAGAAGGATGCACTTATCTGCACCGACAAGATCTACTGGGAAGCAAAGCAGCACATGGGCGCGCAAGCCACTTGCGCCGAGGCTCACCAGGGAAGAAGAAAGCCAAGTCCGGCAAGAGTAGCTCGATGCCCACTCCGGCAAGCGCACCTCCCGGGCCTGCTGCTGCCGTCGAGGACGCACCATCGAGCTCCACCGGCAAGTGCAAGAAGGCAAAGACAGCTTCACGGAGACCAAGAAAGTGGCCGCCAAGGAGGGCGGCACCGGTGGTACCTTCACCATCGATGCCACGCTTGATCCTAAATAGGAAAGCGCGCTCGTTGCTTTCCTGTGGGCGAATGTCGATGTGTTTACATGGCAACCATCTGACATCCCGGTGTTCCCAAGGAAGAAATTGAGCACCACCTTGCCGTCTGCCCTCACGCGCGGCCCGTCAAGCAAAGAGTCAGAAAGCAAGCAGTAGAGCGTCAAGAGTTCATAGCAGAGGAGATCAGGAAGTTGGAAGCGGCAGGCCTGGCCCGAGGAGTACTGCATCCGACGTGGCTAGCCAATCCATGAGTCGTGCGCAAGGAAAGCGAGAAGTGGAGGCGTTGCATCGACTTCACCGATGTTAATAAAGCCTGCCCCAAGGATCCATTCCTTTGCGGCGCATTGACCAGATTAGACTCCACAGCGAGATGTGACCTGCTTTCTTTCCTTGATGCTTACTCGGGATATCATCAGATTTTCATGGCGAAGAGGATGAGGAGAAACCGCATTCATTACTCCATATGGCACGTCTTTGCTTCGTACGGATGCCTTTCGGGTTAAAAATGCTGGTTCGACATTTGCAAGAGTAGTCAGCCATGCTTTTGAGCCACAGCTTGCACGTAAATGTAGAAGCTTACATGGATGACATAGTGGTCAAGAGCAAAGACAAAGAGACTCGGTCCAAGATTTGGATGAGACTTTTGCAAATCTGCAAGGTCAATCTCAAGTTGAACCCCGAGAAGTGTGTGTTCGGAGTTCCTTCCGCAAGCTTCTCGGGTTCTTTGTGTCTCGAGGGAATTGAAGCCAATCCCGACAAAATCAAGGACATTGAGCAAATTGAAGCACCAAAGCGCGTCAAGGATGTGCGAAGCTTGCGGCTGCGTTGTTTGCTCTCGATAGATTCATTTCAAGTCCGCTGAGCGTGCCTTGCCATTTTCAAAATCTTGAGAAAAGCAGGTCCAATGAAATGGACTCGAAGCGGAGGCTGCACTGCAGACTTGAAGAAATATTTGTCCTCCACTCCAACACTCGTCGCACCTAAGCCACAAGAGAAGTTGTTGCTATACTGGCGGCAACCAATCAAGTGGTTAGTGCGGCGTTAGTGGCGGAGAGGGAGGCGACGATGAGCCAAAGAGCAGCGGCAAGCGAGTCCAGCGACAAGCAAAGGGATTCTCCGGCAAGCCCGGTCCGACAAATTCGCTCCGCCGAGGATGGATCTGTGCGATTGCGGAAGAAAAGCGAAGAAGAAGGTGCAGCGCCCGGTTTACTTTTGTCGGCCTTTTACGAGGCTAGATCAAGGTACTACGGTGTGCGAAGCTGCTCTTGACCTACTCATGGCCTCAAGGAAGCTGCGCCATTACTTTCAAGCACATGAGATCACGGTTGTCACTCGCTTTCGAAAAGGATCTGCGCGAATCCGGAAGCAACAGGCATGATTGTCGAGTGGGCACTTGGAATTGTCAAGCTTTGGCCTCAAGTTTGAAAGCACTTCAACTATTCGAGCCGGGCTTTGGCAGAATTTATAAGCGGAATGGGCGCCAACACCGACGAATAAACTCGGAGAAGAGCATCCCGTCAAGGAAGCTAGCAAAGAATGGGTCATGTACTTTGATGGTGCCTTTTAACGCAAGCGCCGGAGCGAGCGTGCTACTTTGTCGCCCTGCCGGAGAACACCTCAAGTATGTGGTCGGATGCACTTTCCCAAAGAGCAAGCAACAAACAATACTGCAGAGTCTGAGGGTTTGCTTGCGGACTCAGATAGCAGCTGAACTTGGGATCGAAAGCTTATCGTCGGGGTGACTCACAGCTTGTCGTCCGCCAAGTTAACAAAGATTATCAGAGTCCGCTGATGGAAGCATACATTGATGAAGTGAGAAAGCTAGAGGAGCATTTTGACGGCCTACAAATGGAACATGTTCCAAGGGTGCAGAATGGCATCGCAGATGGCCTGTCAAAATGTGCCGCACTTAAGTTGCCTGTGGAACTAGGGATTTTTGTGCTCAAGCTAACTCAGCCATCCGTCACACCATCACCGGATGTAACAAGAAGAGGAAGTTGCCTGTCGGCGACCACTTTTCGGCAGAGCTCCCCGGAGCCGTCGCCAAGAAGGTTCCCAGGATCAACACAGAGAACGCTGAGGAGCAGTCCGCTCCGACAAGCCCCGGAGCTTGTTTCATCGAAGCAGACACTCCCGACAAGCTGTGTCCCGACACGCTTGCCGGGGAACATCTCGCTCCGGCAGGATCCCCGACCCTTGCCGTAGAGACGGATGTTCCCGCAGCCACGCTTATGCCTTTAGTCCTTGCTGTTGAGCCACAAGCTCCACTGGGCACGTACCGATAGTCCATTTCCTTGAGACAGAGAACTTCCGAAGAGCGGGAAGAAGCGGAAAGAGTAGCCCGGCAATCGAGTATGTACCAGTTTGTCGATGACATCTTTACCGCATGTAAGAAGATTCAACGGAGTGAAATTGAAGTGCATTTCCGGGAAGATGGACAAGAGCTGTTGGCGAAAATACACTTGGAGGAATATGTGGTCACCACATTGGCGCAAGAGCACTTGCCGCAAGGCTTTCCGGCAAGGCTTCTTCTAGCCGACAGCCCTCCGTGATCTGTTCGCACAAGTAACCAAGTGTGAAGCGTGCGCTTTCCTTCCAAACAGATTCATCAACCAGCTCAAGCTCTCCAAACAATCCCTTTGTCCCGCCATTTTCGGTGCGGGGCTCGACATCCTCGGCCCCTTCCCCGAGTTGTCGAGGGCTTTGAGTACTTATGCGTTGCAATCGACAAGTTCACAAAGTTGCACGAAGTGGAACCAGTGAGGAAGGTGACAAGACAATCAGCGATCAAGTTCTTTAGTTCGATTGTTTGCCGTTTGGGATCCCAAACAGGATCATCACCGACAATGGCACACAGTTCTGAGCCACACCTTCATGCGATCGTCCAAGATCTTGGCACCAAGATCTGCTTTCGCCTGTTGCTCACCCAAGAAGCAGCGGTCAAGCGAGAAGGCAAACGCTGAAGTCTTTGTCGGAGCTCAAGACCAGAACTTCGACGGGCTGCATAAGTGCGGAAAGAATTGGATCGAGCGATTGCGGTGGTTCTCTGGTCGATCAGGGCGACACCAAATCGAGCCACCGGCGCACACCTTTTCTCTTGTCTATGGAGCAGAGGCAGTTCTCCCCACGGAACTTGTATACGGATCACCACGAGTGCTCGCTTATGATGAGCTTGAGCAAGAGCAAATGTGGCAAGATGACGCGCTGCTCCTCGAGGAGGATCGTCTTCAGGCAGCTGTGCGAGCTGCTCGCTACCAGCAAGCTTTGCACCGCTATCATAGCCGCAAGGTTAACGCCAGAAGCTTCGAGGAAGGCGACCTTGTTCTTCGCCGCGTTCAATCCGCCAAGAATTCAAACAAGTTGGCGCCAAAGTGGGAGGCCCTTATCGGGTGAAACGAGTCACTAGGCCCGCACTTGTCGCCTTGAGACGAAGATGGCATTCGGTGAGTAATTCCTGGAACATAGAACATCTTTGCAAGTTTTATCCATAAAGGCGCGGTTGCGGACCCATTCCGCAACCACCTTTTGTACAAGCCTTGCCATTGTCGCATGTAACACTTTGTACAAAGCGGCGCGCAGCTCGTGCGTAAATAAAGCTTATGTGCCTGCGCATCCTGTCAAATTCACTGCATCTTTATTTTTCTTGCATATATACCCGACATTTTGTGCAGCACATACCCCCGGTAAGCAATAAAGAAGCTCAGGGACCCATATCATTGTTTTCTCTTCTTTCTTCTCAAAAAGAAGATTCCTCCGCCCACAAGTTCACCGGGGGAGAAGGAGGAGATAAAAGTCTGGACTTGGCGTCGTTCAAAGGAATCTAGCCTTGCCGGGATGAAGAAGACAGAAAAGCTAAGTAGCCAAAGTTTGAGCCTAGTTGATTTTAAATTTTTTCAAGTTATATTCCTTGAGCGTTCGAACCTTGTATGGAAAACATGTGCGCGGAGGAATCAGCTCATGGCTAAGTTAAGCCCTTGCGTTGTTTTCGAGCCTCCTCAACAATACAAGTGAGCCGCAACTAGTCCCGACAAGATTTCTTGCGGAGGCAGCACCGCCAACAAAGCTCGACGTTCAAGACTCAGCAAGTGTGCTTGCGCCGGCAAGATCCATAAGCGTGGGGCAAAAAGCATACAAGGGGCGCAACAGAGTAAAAAAATAACATAGCAAGCAAGACCTGAATAGGGTTATATTACAAGAATGACTTATTGTGGCATCGACCAAATTGTCCTCATAACCAAAACAGCAGCAAGAAAAAGGAAGAAGAAGGGCGGCCTAATCCACGCGCCCGCCGTCGACCCTCCTGACCTCGTTCACCTTGTCCATGATGGGTGCGACGATGGCCCTGAGTTCCTCAAGATCAGCGCCCTCCGGCAACTTCTTGGTGACGCGGGAAAGGTCGATGCCCGGGTTGCGGAAGAGAACCTTCACCAATACCTTCTCCAAGACCCCGGCGCAGATGGCGCGCGACTTCGTCGGCCAGCTGCTTCGGGATCCTTTCGGAGCTGCCGGAGAGCCGCCACCACGCCCTGAAGAAGAGCGTGAGCTTGGCGCTGGGCTGAGATTCTCCTCGGCGAGTACCGAAGCCCGTCAAGTTCAGCTCCGCCAGCTCCTCATCAATGAGCGCGGCGATGTTGACGAGGCCCTCCGTCCAGAGCTCCACCGTGGTCTTGAAGGTGTTCTGAGCCTCGGCGGCCCTCGTCGGCAACTCCACGTTGTCCTTGAGCTCTTTCCTCAAGTCGTCCTCCGCTTCTTGGCGGCGTCCAGCGTCCCGCCAAAGTGGACAGCTTCAGCTCGTGTCGACAATCGAGTCCTTGGCGGCGTTCAGCTCCTTGATCTTCTCGGTGAGCTGGGCTGCAGATCGCCATGGCGCGCGCATCTTTTCACGCCGCTAGAGTGCGGCAAGTTCGTCGTTTTCCTTGTCATGTCCGCCTCCAGCGCGTCACCCTCTCGTCTAAATCCTTCTTGGCGGCCTCGGCGGCGCGCGCGCCCTTTGCCTCCTTGGCGTCCCGCCAGCGCTTTGCTCTCGTGCCTCGAGCTCCTCCTCGTGACTGTCGACCGGCGGCTTTCTTACAGGTCACTCACCTTCCCACTTGACATCTCCTCGGCGGCAAGCCTCTGCTGCTCCTCGGCTTCAGCCTTCTCCAGGATGAACGCCTCCTTTGCCTCGCCAAGCTGCGTCCTCTCCTCCAAGAATGGATCGGAGGACCTCTTGGTTCTTGATTCCGAGCTCTTGTGCATGTTTCTCTATGTCAACCCCGCCATGCTTGCGACAGTGCTTCCGGGACTCGAGCTTCGCTTGCGGGCGCGGTAAGTGACACCAGCTTCGGGCAGCTGCTCCTCCTCGGACTTCGCTATTCTTGCTGCTTGGCACATCAACCACTTTGCCAGCCCGGCAGAGGCAAGTACCTCCCGTCAAACTCCTCTCCTTCAACCGCGCCACAGGCTCGATGCCAGGGGAGCTTGATATATATGCCCTCGCCCGGCCTTCAAGTAAGCGCTGGCTGGGGCTCCTCGGGCTCAATGGCTGTGTCGTGGCGGAGGGGTCGGCGATCGATGCAGCGCCTCGCGCTCCTGCGGCCTCCGGTCGCTAGTGCAATCGCCCGGACCGCCACCAGCCCTCGCGCCAAGAGCCTTGGCGGCCTCTTCGGCCAGCGAGCTCCTCCGCTGCCCCTTCCTCGTCGTGGCGGCATCCCGGTGTTGCCGCCAAGCCGCTCTCGCCGGTGGCCTCGGCTTCCATCGGGTCCCCAAGGGAGGATCTAAAGGCGGGAAGAGGTAGGAAGCGTCAAGCAGATGCCCCAAAAGGAAGAGGAGAAGATCAGCGAACCCAAGGGAAAGCTTCCGCAAGGGAGGTCACTGTCTTTGGACTCCGTGATCATGGGCTCCGCCGGGGGCTCGCCGTTCCGCTCCTTGCCGGAGATCCTCCTTGTCGGGGAGCACTCCCATTTCGGGGAATCGGCCCTTGGTGGCGTAGTTGAAGCCGACGACACCTCCAGGTCGGCCTCCAATTGCTCTTGGTGGGTTTGTTCTGCTCATATACAAACGAGCCAGTCACCAAAATGTCGACAAAAGGAGAAGCACCACCGGTCTGCGCCCCCACAACGGGAAGCGAACGAGAACACTTACTGTTGGGGGCTGTCTTTGGGGGCTGCGGCGAGGAGAAGGATTGGTCCGTCAAGGTGGTCTCGGACGTACCTCCGTCGTCACGGCAGGATCGTCCCCGATGTCGACCACGGGGATCTTGGCTCTCTTCGCCGCCCTCTCAGCCAAAGTCCTGAAAAAAAACAGAAGTTCAGGAAAAAGCAAATTGGATACAAGATAAGCAACAACGAAGAGGAACGAGTACAGAAAGGAGGAAGCCTTACTCCGCCTTGTCCTCTTCCTCCTCCTCCTCTTCATCGTCGTCGGAGCTCAGCACGGAGAGGTCGAACTCCAGTACCCTCTCGGCGGGGCCTTGGAGGAGTAGGCTCCCTCCGGCGCTTCTTTGCTGCTGCAGCGATCGGCGTGGCAGCCCGGAAGACCCGCCTCGGTTGCCGGCACGGCTGGGACCCTCCAGCAGCAGCGGTACTTGCCGCGCGGAACGTGTCCCACGGCGTCGCGGCTGCTGGGCGGCTCTGCTGCTCTCCAGCTCTCTCCGACTCGACGGAGGCGCCTTCTCGGCAGGTGGGGGCTGCGCTGTGGGCTCCGCCCATGCAAGTTGCTCGAAGACGGCTGGCCGCTCGCGCCCTCGACGGGCTCGCCCGTCCCGGCCTCGGCCTCCCCTTCGCCATCGCCTTCTCCGGCAAGTTCCTCCCGGGCGGCAAGGCTTGCCGCCGCAGCTGCGTCCGCCTCCGCCAACGTGAAGCCAAACTCGCCCGCTGCGGCGCTGCGCCGCCTCCTCGGCCTGCTAGCGATATCGCCAGGCTCGCCGGCGGTGGTGGTGCGGGTGAGAGCTTCGCCGTCGGAATTGACTGCCACCTCCAACAAGTCGTCGAAGAATTGCTGCACGACCTCGGCAGCAGGCTCTATCCAGTTTGCGCTTATCCCATGCGAGTCGCACTCTGGCATCATTGCGCAGATCTGATCGCTACCGAGTTATTGCACAAGGGGCGGCGCCTGCGCCAACTGGAACCACTACGGATGATTGGCGTCATGCTTGAACATCTCCCTCGACATCGCGCCAAGCTCCATGACCGTGAAGTTGAAGTTGAGGCCCGGCGCAGCCTCATGAAATCCGCCGGGGCATTGAACTGCCAGCGGGCCTCCCCTCGCTGCGGAGAAGCGTCTGGCGACGAAGGAAATCGCGCCAACCGCCCCTGCTGTAAGTCCGGCATGCTGGCCGGAGGATTCGGTGGTAGCGATCGTCGACTTGGCATCATCCGACGACGAGCACTCCGGTCGTTGCCGCGCCACCACCGGTCTTGCGCGGCTTAGTGAGCGACGGCGGATTGGCATCACAGATCCAGCACCACTCCGCCTCCACTCGTCCCACTTGCTGCGGAGCTCGCCGTCAAGTACACCTCCTTCATGCCCATCCGGGAGGTCCAGGCGATTCCGCCGCCAGCGGCTCCTTTTTCGGCCCGAGGGGAGAAATAATGACGGAAAAGAGCCACATTGGGAGGATACCAACAAAGTTCTCGCGGTGTGTGAAAACCGCCATTGTCGAAATGGCGTTGGGGTGAATCAAGCAGATGAAACCGTAGGTGTTCATGATGTCGCAAAAGAAATCGGAGAAAGGTGGGCGAGCCCGCAATAGAAGAACACAGGAGGAAGAAGTAGTACCCTTTGGGGCACTTCTTGATTTGGAAACCTCCATGGAAAGCACGGCGTCTTGCGGATGCGCCTGCGTTCCGTCGACCGAAGAGGTAGAACTCCGCCCGCAATGCCTCCGGAGTGAGCTCGGGGAAAAGCACCTGCTTCTTGCGGCGCCTCGAGCTCAGCGCCTCGGCCGACTTTCAGCGGCCTTCACAGCCTTCGGCCTTCGTAGCCTTCCGGCCTTGAGGCCATGGCGGAGGCGGTGGGGGGAGGCAAAAGCGACGCGGCGGCGGCGACGACGGGCGGCGGGCGCTGTTTTCTCTCGATTCAGAAATGGAGGAGCGGCGGAGCTTTCGGAGGAAGGAACCGCAAGTGGCGAAAGTGGGGAACGGCCCGTTTCCTCGGCTTATAAATGGGGATCTGAACGTTATGCATTTCCTGGAGTTAAGTATTGACCACGTTCTCTCCCATGGCGCCGCAATCGACGCGTGCCGCTATCGCGAGAGGGCGCGTGGACATGGAGTCCGATTTTGCGTGGACCCGGCCGCGCGTGCCGTCTGATTGTTTTGGGCCTGCCCAACAACGCCGCGGCGTGTGTGGCCCAGGCCGGGGCTCTGTCGGTGTACTAAAGTAGGGGTACATTAGTACCCGAACTTGTGCACGGGCGATCGCAGCACCCATGGGCAAGGCTTGCCGGGCGCCCGCCAAGACCCTCCGTCATTTCCTATTCTTCATTCAAGAACAAAGTATTAATCGAGAAGACAAAAGCCCGGCAAGAGGAGCTTGCCGGAAGGCCAACCAAGGCACTTCGGAAGACTTGCCGCGCGCCGTAGCGTCCGGCAAGGCCGACGGCGGCGAGCTTGCCGGCACAACAAAGAGAAGAGCCGCGCAAGGCACTTGCCGCGGCAAGGCTGCCACCCAAACTGCAGCGCACCCAGCGACGTGTCACCCCAAGGCCATCCGGGGCACGCGTGGCGGCGCTTCGCAGCCATCTTGAGCGAGGTGGCATCTTGGAGTCGACAGAGACGCCATCGTGGCAACGGTGGCTCACCCAATCGTTTCTCCGCCTTGTTGGGGCGACCGGACGGGCATTAAATGCTTTTGTCCTCTGCCGTCGAGTTAGGTAGGGGACACTTTGTTCATCCTTGTTGTGCCAACCTGCGTTTTACCTTTCTACCCCCTCTTCCCTCGCTGCCACTGTTGGTGCCCCCTTGAGACTATAAAGGGAGGCCCATGCGCACGTAGAAGGGTTCGATCCATCGAGACACGCAACACCACCATCGCTTTCGCACTCCCGAGCAAGATCAAATCTGAACACAAAGTAGCAGTAGGAGTTTTATCTCTCCGGAGAGCTCGAAGCTGGGTAAAATCGCCCGTCTCCCACGCGCCCGACCTCGATCTGCTCTGCAAGCCTCCGCTCCTTGCCGAACTAGAAGGGCCCCCTGCCCCATAGGTGCTCGAGGCCACAGGCGATCGCCCGACACCATCACATCATTCTCCTAATGATGTGATCCCGTTATCAACGACATCCAATGTCCATAGCCAGAAACCATGACTATCTGTTGATCTGGCGAGCTAGTCAACTAGAGGCTCACTAGGGACATATTGTGGTCTATGTATTCACACGTGTATTACGATTTCCGGATAATACTGCTTATAGCATGAATAAAGACAATTATCATGAACAAGGAAATATAATAATACTTTTATTATTGCCTCTAGGGCATATTTCCAACAGTCTCCCACTTGCACTAGAGTCAATAATCTAGTTCACATCGCCATGTGATTAACACTCACAGTCACATCGCCATGTGACCAACATACAAAGAGTTACTAGTGTCACTAAACTAGTTCACATCATCATGTGATTAAGACTCAATGAGTTACGGGGTTTGATCATGTTTTGCTTGCAAGAGAGTTTTTAGTCAGCGGTCCGAACCTTTCGGATCCGTGTGTGCTTTGCAAATCTCTAGGTCATATTGTAAATGTTGCTTCCACGCTCCACTTGGATCTATTCCAAATGGTGCTCCACTATACGTATCCGGTTTGCTACTCGAGTCACTCGGATAGGTGTTAAAGCTTGCATCGGCGTAACCCTTTACGCCGAACTCTTTATCACCTCCATAATCGAGAAACATGCCCTTATTTACTCCAAGGACAATTTTGACCGCTGTCCAATGATCCATTCTGGATCATTCTTGTACCCTTGAGTGACTCATGGCAAGGCACACTTCGGTCGGTACACAGCATAGCATACTATGAGCCTACGCTCGAAACATAGGGGCGACCTTCGTCCTTTCTCTCTTTTCGCTGTGGTCGAGCTTTTAAGTCTTAACTTCATACCTTACATCTCAAGCAAGAACTCCTTCTTTGATGATCCATCTTGAACACCTTCAAGATCATGTCAAAATACGTGCTCATTTGAAAGTACTATTAAGCATTTTGATCTATCTTATAGATCTTGATGCTTATTGTTCAAGTAGCCTAATCCAGGTTTTCCATTGAAAATCACTTTTCAAATAACCCTATATGCTTTCGAGAATCTACATCATTTACGATCAACAATATGTCAATAACATATACTCATCGAAAATTCTATAGTGCTCCCACTCACTTCTTTGGAAATACAAGTTTCTCATAAATTTGTATAAACCCAAAATCTTTGATCATCTTATCAAAGTACATATTCCAACTCGAGATGCTTACTCCGGTCCTTAGAAGGATCGCTGGAGCCAGCATACCTTTTAGCATCCTTAGGATCGACAAAACTTTCGGATTGTATCACATACAACCTTTCCTTCAAACGGTAAGGAAACTCGTTTTGACATCCATCGCCAGATTTCATAAATGCAGCTAATAATGCTAACATGATTCCGCGGACTTAAGCATCGCTACGAATGAGAAAATCTCATTGTAGTCAACTCCTTGAACTTGTGAAAACTCTTTGCCACAAGTCGAGCTTCATAGACGGTGACATTACCATCCACGTCCGTCTTCTTCTTAAAGATCCATTTATCTCAATGGCTTGCCGATCATCAGCAAGTCCACCAAAGTCCATGCTTTGTTACGATACATGGATCCTATCTCGGATTTCATGGCTTCTAACCATTTGTCGAATTTGGGCCCACCATTGCTTCTCCATAGCTCATAGGTTCATTGTTGTCTAGCAACATGACCTTCAAGACAGGATTCTTGTACCACTCAAGCGATGCGCATCCTTGTCACCCTCACGAGTACAGTAGTGACTTGACCCAAAACTTCATGATCACTATCATAGCTTCTACTTCAATTGGTGTAGGAGCCACAGAACAACTTCCCGTGCCTGCTACATACTTGTTGAAGTGACGGTTCAATAACCTCATCAAGTCTCCACCATCCTCCCACTCAATTTTGAGACAAACTTTTCCTCGAGAAAGGACCCGATTCAAGAAACAATCCCTATTGCTTTCGGATCTGAATTAGGAGGTATACCCAACTGTTTTTGGTGTCCTATGAAGATGCATTTTATCCGCTTTGGGTTCGAGCTTATCAACTGAAACTTTTCACATAAGCATCGCAGCCCCAAACCTTTAAGAAATGACGACTTAGGTTTCTCTAAACCATAGTTCATACGGTGTCATCTCCACGGAATTACGTGGTGCCCTATTTAAAGTGAATGTGGTTGTCTCTAATGCCTAACCCATAAGCGATAGTGGTAATTCGATAAGAGACATCATAGTACGCACCATATCCAATAGGGTGCAACTATGATGTTCGGACACACCATCAAACTATGGTGTTGCGGTAGGTATTAATTGTGAAACAATTTCCACAATGTCTTAATTGCGTGCCAAAGCTCGTAACTCAGATACTCATCTCTATGATCATATCATAGACATTTCATCCTCTTGTCACGATGATCTTCAACTTCACTCTGAAATTACTTGAACCATTCAATAATTCAGACTTGTGTTTCATCAAGTAAATATACTCTACATCTACTCAAATCATCTCGTGAAGTAAGAACATAATGATATTCCTTTGATGCCTCGGCACTCATTGGACTGCACACATCAAAATATGTTACTTCCAACAAGTTGCTATCTTGTTCCATTTCTTTGAAAAACGAGGCTTTTTAGTCATCTTTCCCATGTGGTATGATTTGCATATCTCAAGTGATTCAAAATCAAGTGAGTCCAAGCGATCCATCTGCATGGAGTTTCTTCATGCGTATACACCAATAGACATGGTTAGCATGTCTCAAACTTTTCAAAACGAGTGAGTCAAAGATCCATCAACATGGAGCTTTTTCATGCGTTTACGCCAATATGACTTACATGGCGATTGCCACAAGTGGTACTATCATTACTATCTTATATCCTTTTGGCATGAAAATGTGTATCACTACGATCGAGATTCAATAAACCATTCCTTTAGGTGCAAGACCATTGAAGGTATTATTCAAATAAATAGAGTAACCATTATCCTCCTTAAATGAATAACCGTATTGCGATAGACATAATCCAATCATGTCTATGCTCAGCATAAACACCAAATCTCGATGGTAGAGGGAGCGTGCGATGCTTGATCACATCAACCTTGGAAACACTTCCAACACATATCGTCGACTCACCTTTAGCTAGTCTCCGCTTATTCCGTAGCTTTTATTTGAGTTACTAACACTTAGCAACCGAACCGGTATCTAATACCACTGGTGCTACTAGGAGTACTAGTAAAGTACACATTAACATAATGTATATCAATATACTTCTATCGACCTTGCCACCTTCTCATCTACCAAGTATCTAGGGTAATCCTGCTCGATGGTTGTTCCCCTTATTACGAAGCACTTAGTCTCGGGTTTGGGTTCAACCTTGGGTTTCTTCACTAGAGCAGCAGCTGATTTGCCGTTTCATGAAGTATCCCTTCTTTCCTTGCCCTTCTTGAGACTAGTGGTTTCACCAACCATCAACAATTGATGCTCCTTCTTTATTTCTACTTTCGCGGTGTCAAACATCGCGAATACCTCAAGGATCATCATATCTATCCTCGATATGTTATAGTTCATCACGAAGCTCTAGCGCTTGGTGGCAATGACTTTGGAGAAACATCACTATCTTATCCGGAAGATCAACTCCCACTCGATTCAAGTGATTGTTGTACTCGGACAATCGAGCACAAGCTCAATGATTGAGCTTTTCTCCGTTAGTTTGTAGGATAAGAAAATCGTCGGAGGTCTTATACCTTTTGGCGTGGACACGAGCTTGAAATCCCAATTTCAGCCCTCGAAACATCTCACATGTTCATGACGTTTGAAAAACATCTTTGGTGCCTCAACTCTAAACCGTTTAATTGAACTATCACGTAGTTATCAAAGCGTGTATGTCGATGTTTGCAACATCCACAAGCGATGTTTGGGGTTCAGCACCTTGGCGGTGCATTAAGGACATAAGCTTTCTCTTTCGCATAATCGCTACTATCAACTTTCAACTATATTTTCTCTAGGAATATATCTAAAAGTGGAACTAAAGCGCGAGCTTCGACATAATTTGCAAAGATCTTTTGACTATGTTCAGGATAATTAAGTTCATCTTATGAACTCCCACTCGAGATAGACATCCCTCTGGTCATCTAAGTGATTACATGATCCGAGTCAACTAGGCGTGTCCGATCATCACGTGAGACGGACTAGTCATCATCGGTGAACATCTTCATGTTGATCGTATCTACTATCGACTCATGCTCGACCTTCGGTCTCGTGTTCGAGGCCATGTCTGTACATGCTAGGCTCGTCAAGTTAACCCTAAGTGTTTCGTGTGTAAATCTGTCTTACACCGTTGTATGTGAATGTAAGAATCCATCACACCCGATCATCACGTGGTGCTTAGAAGCGACGAACTTTAGCAACGGTGCACGATTAGGGAGAACACTTCTTGAAATTTTTGTAAGGATCATCTTATTTACTACCGTCGTTCTAAGTAAACAAGATGCATAAACATGATAAACATCACATGCAATCAAATAGTGACATGATATGGCCAATATCATTTTGCTTCTTTTAATCTCCATCTTTGGGGCTCCATGATCATCATCGTCACCGGCATGACACCATGATCTCCATCATCATGATCTCCATCATCGTGTCTCCATGAAGTTGTCTCGCCAACTTATTACTTCTACTACTATGGCTACCGATTAGCAATAAAGTAAAGTAATTACATGGCGTTGTTCAATGACACGCAGGTCATACAATAAATAAAGACAACTTCTATGGCTCCTGCCGTTGTCATACTCATCGACATGCAAGTTGTGATTCCTATTACAAGAACATGATCAATCTCATACATCACATATCATTCATCACATTCTTCTTGGCCATATCACATCACATAGCATACCACCGCAAAAACAAGTTAGACCTCCTCTAGTTGTTGTTTGCATGTTTTACGATGGCTGCTATGGGTTTCTAGCAAAACGTTTCTTACCTCATAAAACCACAACGTGATATGCCAATTGCTATTTACCCTTCATAAGGACCCTTTTCATCAAATCCGTTCCGACTAAAGTGGGAGGCGGCACCCGCTAGCCACCTTATGCACCAAGTGCATGTCAATCGGTGGAACTGTGTCTCACGTGGAAATGCGTGTAAGGTCGGTCCGGCCGCTTCATCCCACAATACCGTCGAAACAAGATTGGACAAATAACGGTAAGCATATTGAGAAACATCAGCGCCCACAACTACTTTGTGTTCTACTCGTGCAAAGAATCTACGCAATAGACCTAGCTCATGATGCCCTTTGTTGGGGAGCGTGGCAGAAATTCAAAATTTTCCTCGTGTCACCAAGATCTATCTATGGAGAAACCAGCAGCGAGGGAAGGAGAGTGCATCTACATACCCTTGTAGATCGCTAAGCGGAGCGTTCAAGAGAACGGGGTTGAAGGAGTCGTGCTCGTCGTGATCCAAATCACGGAGATCCTATTGCGAGCGGATGGCACCTCCGCGTTCAACACACGTACACAACCCGTGGCGTGTCCCACGCCTTGATCTAGCAAGGAGAGAGGAGAGGTTGAGGAAGACTCCATCCAGCAGCAGCACTGCGGCGTGGTGGTGATGGAGGCGTGGTAGTCCAACAGGCTTCGCCAAGCACCGCGAGATATGAGGAGAAGAAACTTATGTCTTGGGCTGCTCCTATGCCTCCACTATATATAGGAGGAGAGGGGCTGCGCTCCCACCAAGGTTTCCACCCCTAGGGGCGGCCAGCCCTAGATCCCATCTAGGGGGCGGCCAGGGGTGGAGAGGGGAAACTTGCCCCCAAGCAAGGTGGGCGCCCCTCCCCAAACCCTAGGCGCCTTGGGCCCTTGTGGGGCGCACCAGCCCACCCGGGCTGGTCCCTCCCACACTTGGCCCATGCAGCCCTCCGGGCAGGTGGCCCCACTTAGTGGACCCGGGACCCTCCCGATGGTCCCAGCGTTCTTGATAAAACCGAAACTTTTCGGTGACCAAAACAGGGCGTCCCATATATAAATCTTTACCTCCGGACCATTTCGGAACTCCTCGTGACATCCGGAATCTCATCCGGGACTCTGAACAACATTCGGTAACCACATACAAACTTCCTTTATAACCCAGCGTCATCCGAACCTTAAGTGTGTAGACCCTACGGGTTCGGGAGACATGTAGACATGACCGAGGCGTTCTCCGGTCAATAACCAACAGCGGGATCTGGATACCCATGTTGGTTCCCACATATTCCACGATGATCTCATCGGATGAACCACGATGTCAAGGATTCAATCGATCCGTATACAATTCCCTTTGTCTAGCGGTATTGTACTTGCGAGATTCGATCGTCGGTATACCGATACCTTGTTCAATCTCGTTACGGCAAGTCTCTTTACTTGTTCCGTAACACATCATCCGTGATCAACCCCTTGGTCACATTGTGCACATTATGATGATGTCCTACCGAGTGGGCCCAGACATACCTCTCCGTTTGCGGGTGACAAATCGATCTCGATCCGTGTCAACCCAGAGACACTTTCGGAGATACCTGTAGTGCACCTTTATAGTCACCCGATTCGTTGTGATGTTTGATACACCCAAAGCACTCCTACGGTATCCGGGAGTTACGATCTCATGGTCTAAGGAAGAGATACTTGACATTGAAAAGCTCTAGCAAGCGAACGATACGATCTTTGTGCTGTGCTTAGGATTGGGTCTTGTCCATCACATCATTCTCCTAATGATGTGATCCGTTATCAACGACATCCAATGTCCATAGCCAGAAACCATGACTATCTGTTGATCTGTGAGCTAGTCAACTAGAGGCTCACTAGGGACATATTGTGGTATATGTATTCACACGTGTATTACGATTTACGGATAATACAGTTATAGCATGAATAAAAGACAATTATCATGAACAAGGAAATATAATAATACTTTTATTATTGCCTCTAGGGCATATTTCCAACAAGCCTATGGTATGATTCTTGTAATGGTTGTTAGTCCCTACGGACTAAAACCCTCCGGTTTATATAGACACGAGAGAGGGCTAGGGTTACACGAGTCGGTTACAATGGTAGGAGATCTACATATCCGTATTGCCAAGCTTGCCTTTCACGCCAAGGAAAGTCCCATCCGGACACGGGGCGAAGTCTTCAATCTTGTATCTTCATAGTCTTGGAGTCCGCCCGATGATGATAGTCCGGCTATCGGGACACCCCTAGTCCAGGACTCCTCGGTAGCCCCTGAACCAGGCTTCAATAACAGCGAGTCCAGTAGCATATTGTCTTGGCATTGCAAGGCGGGATCCTCTTCGAATAATCCATAGAAGATTGCGAACACCGGGATAGTGTCGGCTCTGTAAAATAAATTCCACATACCACCGTAGAGAATAATATTTATACAATTTCAACCTGCCGGCGTATTTTGTGGCGTGGCGTCACAACACTACCAAGCCTTTACTTGAATCGTTTTTATTATACCACCTCGGTAGCGTTTAGCGGCGGTTTCCTTGACACGTCTTGTCGAGCGAGATCGTGTTCCCCTCATTCAGGATTCTCATCAATACGGACGTGGGTAACCCAACGCGCCCATCGCCACCTCCTCCATCAAAGGCGGGTTCCAAATGGTCACGAGACAGCCCTTGGTTTCCCCTTCTTTATAAGGAGACTCAGGCCCGTTCCTTTTCTTCAATCCTCAATCAAACCCGCCCCTCGCCCGAGCTCCAACACTCGGGGCTCCAGATTTGGCGCTTGAACCCGACAATGTCCGGCTCCGACTTGCAGGGCCGGTGGATGCCCTCCTCCGTCACGGAGGAGGACGTGCTAAAGCTGAGAGAAGCCAGGTACTTAACCTACGAGATTTCCTATCGGCTTCCTGCCCAAGGGCAAATCATTCCCACTCCCGAGCCAGCGAGGCGTTGTGTTAAGTGTCTCACCTTCGTCGGAGTTTAGGCTTCCCGATGGATCCCTTCGTAAGGGGCTCATGTTTTACTATGGGTTGGAATTCCATGACTTGGCTCGAGTCCATCCTCCACATCTCATCATTCATTGTCATCTGTGAAGCCTTCCTCCGCACTACCCCTCACTTGGTTTGTGGCTCAAAACTTTCAACGTGGGCGAAGATGATCGAGGGCATCAAGCGAGTGCAGTGGGCGGTTGTAAGCAAGAGGCCGATGCTCCATGGCCGAGGCTCTTTCGGGAGGAGCTCGGCTTGTAGCAACAGGTGGTTCTATATTACGCTCGAGGCAGCAGAGCAAAAGCCGCCGGCCGTCTTCGCTCGGGCCCTCCTCGTGGCTGATGTCATGGGTCAACAAAGGGCTTAGCGGGGGCCGTCAAAGGGCGTACCCTATTGCAGGGCGGTTCGAGACCTCCAAGAGAGGGAGATCAATCTGGTCGTAGTGATGTAGGTTATGCTGATTCGTCATCTTACGCCTGCAAACGCCGCCCCCTCCGCTTGTGGAATTCAATCGGAGAGGGGCCACGATCTCTCCAGCACTTCATGGATGCGACACCGTGGAGATGTACAAATTGTTCTTGGATCACAAGAAGTGTGTCCGGAGTGGACCGAGGACGCCGCTTAAGCTGCAATCGCCGGATGCTCAAGTAAGTAGCCCTATGTCGGACATACCTTTTGCTTGCATATTCTGGATTTACCTTTTAACCACCCGTCCTTTGAATAGAAGTGGATAAGCGCAAGCAAAAGCGTCTGATGTCCGGCCCCCTCCGGAGACCACGTCGGACTCGGTGTTGGTCAAGATCTTTGGAGGTTGCGCCTCGGAGGAGGGCGAAGGGAAAAACAGAGAAACTACCGCCTCTGCTAAGGAGGCTTTCGAAAAAGGGGATCGAGAATCCCTCCTTCGAGGGGAGAAGAGGACGCTTTGAAGACCGGAGGCTAAGGCCTCAAAGCGGGGAAGAAATCTCCACCATAGGGTCTGCGCCGAGACCCGGCCGCACTATCTCCCCTAAGGAATCATCCCTCCAATGAGCCGTAAGTGGAGAAAGCGGAGTTTTATAATAAGAGACATCCTATTTTTGCTTCGAGGATAACCGGTTGTTATCTTGTAGTTCGGATCTCCGTCCTTCTCATTGAGCTCCTCTTGAGGGACCTTCGTCCGGGAGATGATGGAGGCGAGACGCCTCCATCACCCAGCGCCATCGAGGCGGGGCGTCACGACCACGAAGTGTCGTCGCGGAGGTCTCCCCAAGTCCAGCGAGGCCGAGAGTTGGCGCCTCTTGGTGTACGGCGGGGAAGTCAAGGGTGCCTTTCGAGGCGTCTATCTCGAAGATCACCGTATATTGATAATCGGTGATTGAAAGAATTACGTCGGCGAGGCGGGTTGCATGATCTTAAATCACAAGTTTCTTTGGCGGGTTTGAGGTGCGTAAAATGACATACCTTTTGACAGTTTTGCACATAGAATCGCTCTGTATAGATAGTAGCCCCCGAGACTCGGGATGTTGTCGAAAGCGGCGGTGTCGAGGATCATAATCTCGATTATTAATTCCGCGTTTCCTATGCAGGTGGCGGATCGTCCGTGGCCAGCGGATCGATAGAGTGCCGAGCTAAAGCGGCAACTTGATGTTGCGGATCACGGACATCGCTACTGGTCAATAAATGACTTGACGAGTCACAAGGTAGGTTGTTTCTCCGTGGTCACCTAGTAAGGGAGCCGGCGCCCTCCTTACAATGTGTATGCTTGATCACGGATGGTGCCGCTGCTGTGGAGAACCTTCAGCGAGCTTGCTCGAGCCAAGGAGCAGGCGGAAGGAGTGATCTGGCTGCCTCGAGGGCAGCCAAGAACTAAGAGCGAAAAAGGCTGCTCCTTTGCCGAAGCGAGGAGGAGATGGCGGAATGGCCGTGAAGTGAAGGATGTCCTTGATGCTATGAGGTTCTTGAAAAGAGCGTCGGGCGAACAAGAGGACTGAAGAAGGCCACCGCCAAGGCCAAGGATGCCGTTACGCACCGAGGGCTATAAAGGAGGAGCTGCGTCGGGCGGAGACATTGCGGCCGAAAGCCCTTTCGCTGCGCAGAAGTTCCAGATCCAGTATGCTCAGCTGGGCCAGCTGTGGGGTCGGAGGATCCTTATCTGAATTTGGCGGCGAGTCGCGGCGGATGCGGTTGTGCACTTCGAAGCCAAAAGGATCACAAGATGGAAGAGCTGTTTTGGTCTCAATTCCACAATCCGGAGCGTCCACTTCCGTTGACCGATCGGTTGGCTGAGTGGGCTGAGCTGAATAGATTATCCGGATTTGCCATGACGGATGTGGTGGCTCATGTGTGGCGGATAGGCCTTAGTCGAAGAGGTATTTTGGCTTATTGCAGCAATTCCTTGGGGCGGTGCCGCATATCAAAGCGATAAAGCGATCGGCATGCATAGAGGCGCGGGATGGCCCTTGCCCGTGTGAAGACATCTTGGGCGGAGATGGATGCCACCGGTATTGCAACCCGGGTTGGACGAGTCGGTTACCCGCCGAGCACTATTTTGGGGAAGTCTGCGGTGCTCGTGTAATAAAGTCGCGATGCTCAAAAATGTCATGTTCAAATGATCTTTATGATTTTTAAAACGATATTCATTATATAAGTGTTTTTTATACTTGTGCGTTCAAGTATTGAAATATCTCTGTCTGGCCGTTAATGTATACTTGTGTATAAACTGAAAGGTGGCAGTCTTTGGCTTCAGCCCCCACGCACATGGTGCGGGGTGTTTGCAAAATAAGCGCATTTTCACACTTAATCCAACGTCTTGGTCTGTGAAGGAGGTGGTAGCATAACAAGCGAGGCAACCGGACTATAATGCTTTATCACTTTCACTTAGCCATAGGAGTTGAAGGTGGGGCTACGATATAGCCCCTAGGGGCACCGCGATCTCGAATTGGTAGCGTATGTGCTGACCGAAGCGGTCCTTCTTCAAAGCGGAGAATTCTAAACATTCCGATAGTCGATCAGTGGTTGACGATCTCGCTATATCATGGCGATCAGTTTTTCGCTTTCTCTCTTGAGGTGCTCGCCCGGCTGAACCGGGCACAATCGATAGTTCTCCTGATGCGCGTTAGCCGATGATCTGAGCGTAAGGCAGCAAAACACGAGCCGGGCAAACCCAACATTTGACCAAAGACATGATTGAGCTGATGCATATAAGGCCTAACTCGAGGCGCCAACACTCCCTAAGGTATTCGGTCTTTATGATAATGGGCGAATGATGCCCTAAGCCCCTCGTGTCCGTGTGCAGTGAAAATTTCGACGGCCCGATACCAAAACGCCAGCCTCCTCCTCGGTTATGGTAAGAAACCGGGGATGTGGATCAACAAGAGACGATAAGAGAGGTTTACGCAGGATCTTAATCTGAAAAGAATCATTGCAGCGGGTCCTGCTGCGTCTGCGCTGTGTCTCCGTTGTCTTTGTATCTCGGGCCGGGTGTAGCATCTGTTCATCTGTAAAGAGAAGAACTTAGTTTGGGAAGATATCGTGCAAGCGATGTATTAAAATAGAGCATGAAAAGAAATGAATGGAGTTGAGCTTTTATTGGTTCTCATTGTTCATGCTCACAGCCCCTTGTAAAGGGGTGTGCGGCTAGGAAGCCCTGGTTTATTTAAGCGGACTCGCCTAGCCGTGTCCGGGTCTTAGCGACCTTTCAAAGAGATAATGCCGCGTGGACGGGCATTTTAAGTGTAAGAGGCGCATAATGCGGTATTGCGTTAAAGTGGTAGCTTCACGTCCCAATAGTGCTTGATGGCTACTTTTAAATGGGGCGATATGGAAGATTAGCTTTTGACGGAAGTTGTCGGATGAACGAACACAACTTCTAGTAGTAAGGAGCCCGTGCAGTTGGCGTAAGGGCTGGCGTCACTCCTTTGAAGGAAGTGCTGCTATGGCGAATTTTGGTCGGGTCTATCCCCATCCTGCGGATTGTGTCCGGATATAGCAGGTTTAAGTCGCTTCGCCATCCATTAGGACTTGTGTAAATTGTAGTCCGTCGATTATAGGATCAATATCAAAGCAGTCCATCCTGTGTTTGAATGTTTCTAGAGTAATCCGGATGGTCGAAAGTAATTGGTTTTGACATCCAATCTCGGGATTCCACTGGGGTGGCCTGTGCGGTGCGTACTTTAGTAGGTGCCGCACTATTGTTCCGTATTATCACGTGAAGTGAGTTTACTGTTTTGACTTCTTGTGGGAAAGTCTTTTGTTTTCTGGGTCTCTGCTTGTGGGGTTTGTCATCGTCTTTACTTGGTGTGTCGAGCCCCTTGTGTTCGGTGTTAAGTAGGCGGATTGTTTGTGACCCAACAATCTCGGTGGGTATGGTTTGCGAGCTTCCGGGGTCTTGTGGATTTGACATATCCTGTCCAAAATTTTGTTTAGGTTGGATAGCTCGTCCTTTGTTGTCTTTAAGAGGCGGTGTTTTGTTGTTTGGCGAGAGCTTTTGAATCCGGCGTTGACCGCCGTGTTCTTTAGGCCATTTTCTTTACTCGGCGCTGATCCTTTACGTGTTGTGTTTTCCCATTTCCATCTCGACCTCGGATGTACTTGGGTCGCTAGTGCTGCATCTTGCCAGCCAGCTATCTTCTCCGTGCAAAAGCGGGTCATGAGGCTTGTTAGCGGCCATTGTTCTTGGTTTTCCTAGCGAGGTGTCTGGCGAGCCATTCGTCTCGGACGTTATGTTTAAAAGCTGCTAAGGCTTTGGCGTCCGGACGATCGACTATTTAGTTCTTTTGGTGAGAACCTGTTCGAAATTTGCGTCTTGACTCTCCGGGCTGTTGAGTTATGTGACTTAAATAAATCGCATCCGGAGGGCGGACATAAGTCCCCGAAAATTTGCTCTAAACGCATCCTCGAGCTCTTCCCAACTTCGATGGTATTTTACGGGAGGCTATTGAGCCAATACCGAGCTGGCCCTTTGAGCTTGAGGGTAGGTATTTTATGGCATGGAGATCATCTCCTCTTGCCATGTGTATGTGTAGGATGTAATCCTCGATCCGAGACTACTGGGGTGCATTGTTCCGTCATATGCCTCTATGTTTACGGGTTTGAATCCGCTGAAATTCATGATCGATTACCTCATCGGTGAAACATCTTTGGGTGTCTTGGCGCCTTTGTATTTAGGTGTGCCATTATCTTGAACACTTTCGCCGTGTTGTCTTGCTCTCTGGAGCACTCTTTTTGGCCCGTAAATGGATCTGACCAGGCCATCCTTTTTGCGAGGATCTTTATGTGTATCATGTGCCGGCTTGTGTGCGGCGCCGCTTGCCGTTCTTAGCCTGTCATCTAGTCGTCTATCCGGCCAGGCGGCCTCTTTGCTTTTTGATTGTGGTGGCTCTACGGCCTCCTCGTCAAGTCGAGCGACAACTTGCGCTTCGGGTAGCTCTTTGCTTGGTGACTATTGCCGTATTTGTTTGCGGTCTTGAGTACTTTACTCCATCTCATTACGAGTCGTCTTCGCTGTTTTGAGCTTCGTTTACCTTCTTCAAACTTCTTGCGATGGCGGCGAGTCTTTTGCGAAGGTTCTTGTGCTCCGGTGATGTGTCCGGTGTGAGATCGTCTGGACTGTTGTTTTCGCCGGGGATGGGTTGCTTGTCCAATTCATCCTGCTCGGCTGGTTGCTTGGTTGCCTGTTCATCGCCCACTGGTTCGCCCTGCTCTATGGCTGGGTCATTATGGGTGGTGTTGTTATCGAGGCGGGACTTCGGGCGGCGCTTGCGTCGCCGTTTTGGTTGTTTTTTGAGAGAATTATCCTTCGCCGCGTCTCGTTGTTCCTCGTTATCGCTTCCCTTTGGTGTATCCACCATGTATACGTCATGAGTTAAGGTGGTTTTCTAGTGTCCGTGGCGCTGGTTCTTAGTCGTCTCGGCATCGTCGTCCATACCGTCGATGTCTTGAGTCGTAATCTAGCATGTCGGTTAGATCGTCGGCGGTGGCTACAAAGTCGGTGGTGGGTGGGCTTTGAATTTCTTCGTTGTCGCATCCCAACCGTCGACCGCATCCGGCGAGGCTCTCGATAATGAGAGATACTTTAGCGAATTCAGGATGTCGCCAAAGGGTGAGTCTTGAAAGATGTCATAACGGTGAACTCCATGATCGGCGCCCAATCGGATTCGATTGGTAGGGGCGCGGGAGGTTGGTCGGCGAGAATCCGGCACCTCGAGTCCACGAGCTTTACAAGGGACAAGGTCGGTATTCGGCTCCGTCACCGTGAGGTTGCCGCCCGAGGCGATGTCTAGCCACCCATCCTCGTCTGCGGTCGGCTCGAACTAAGAGTCGGGCGGACTCATGTCTTGATCTCGAGGCCTTGTCCGGCAGCGAGCTAAATCATGCCCATCGTGGCGGTCTGCAGCGCTCGGCGTGGCTCGAATCCGTCGAAGATCAAGTCTCCGCGGATGTCGGCCGTGAAGTTTAGACTTCCAAATCTGACTGACGGCCAAGGGCCTAGCTTCGATCTGCTCCGGATGGCGGCGAATTGGCCTGATGCAAATCTTGAAGCCGCCCGAATCTGAAGAGCTGTCCGGGAGAAAAGTCTCACCTGAACGCATCGTTGTTGATGATCGAAGGAGCCATCAAGCCTATTGGTGACGACACGAGGAGCTCTCAATGAAAGCAACAAGGTCGGTGTCAAAACCGGCGGATCTCGGGTAGGGGTCCCGAACTGTGCGTCTAGGCGGATGGTAATAGGAGACAAGGGACACGATGTTTTACCCGAGTTCGCGCCCTCTCGATGGAGGTAAAACCCTACTCTGCTTGATTGATATTGATGATATGGGTAGTACAAGAGTGGATCTACCACGAGATCAAGGAGGCTAAAGCCTAGAAGCTAGCCTATGGTATGATTGTTGTAATGGTTGTTAGTCCTCACGGACTAAAACCCTCCGGTTTATATAGACAGGAGAGGGCTAGGGTTACAGTCGGTTACAATGGTAGGAGATCTACATATCCGTATTGCCAAGCTTTCCTTCCACGCCCGGAAAGTCTCATCCGGACACGGGACGAAGTCTTCAATCTTGTATCTTCATAGTCTTGGAGTCCGGCCGATGATGATAGTCCGGCTATCCGGACACCCCCTAGTCCAGGACTCCCTCACCCCCAAGCCAAGAAGGTGGAGGATTGCCTCCAAAGCCAGGTGGAGGCACCCCACCTCCCCAACTAACGTGGGAAAGGGTGTGGGGGGCGCACCACCCCTTAGTGGGTTGGTTTTCCCCTTCCCCTTTGGCCCATGAGGCCCTCCAACACTTGCCGCGGCTCCCGAAACACCTTTCGGTCATGCTGGCTATAGCCTGGTACCCTCGGAACACTTCCTGAACTCCTCATGACGTCCGGGATCACATCCGGGACTCCGAACTACCTTCGGTAACCACATACTATTTCCCATAACAACTCTAGCGTCACCGAACCTTAAGTGTGTAGACCCTACAGGTTCGGGAATCATGCATACATGACCGAGACATCTCTCCGGCCAATAACCAACAGCGGGATCTGGATACCCATGTTGGCTCCCACATGTTCCATGATGATCTCATCGGATGAACCACGATGTCAAGGATTCAAACAATACCGTATACAATTCCCTCATCAATCGATGCGTTACTTGCCAGAGATTCGATCGTCGGTATCCCAATACCTCGTTCAATCTCGTTACCGGCAAGTCACTTTACTCGTTCCGTAATGCATGATCCTGTGACTAACTACTTAGTCTGCTGAGCTCATTATGATGATGCATTACGAGTGGGCCGAGATACCTCTCCATCACGGAGTGACAAATCCTAGTCTCGATTCGTGCCAACCCAACAGACACTTTCGGAGATACCCGTCTTGCAACTTTATAGCCACCCGATTCGTTGTGACGTTTGGCACACCAAAGCATTCCTATGGTATCAGGAGTTGCACAATCTCATGGTCTAAGGAAATGATACTTGACATTAGAAAAGCTTTTAGCAAGCGAACTACGATCTTGTGCTGTGCTTAGGATTGGGACTTGTCCATCACATCATTCTCCTAATGATGTGATCCGTTATCAATGACATCCAATGTTCATGGTCGGAAACCATAACCATCTATTGATCAGCGAGCTAGTCAACTAGAGGCTCACTAGGGACATGTTGTGGTCTATGTATTCACACATGTATTACGGTTTCAGTTAATACAATTGTAGCATGAACAATAGACAATTATCATGAACAAGGAAATATAATAATAACCATTTTATTATTGCCTCTAGGGCATATTTCCAACAGCTGCAATGTCTCATGTTGCAGGATTCTTACAACGAGTAAGTGATACGTTAGGGTTACAGTTTCTACACTCAATTTTGCCGTTGGTGTTGATGGGAATCCACAACCTCGTTGTCACTTCCGCTATTTGGATTGAGGTAATAGTATTTATGTTGCTTTATACATGTGATTTACCTCTGTTATAAATCCTCGAGTATTGTGTGTGTCAGCATACCGATCCAGGGATGACACTAAAGCACAAAGACTGGACCGTCTGAGGTCGGGTCGCTCTGATTTTTGCTTTATACTTGATTGTGTGATGAACTATTACTTATTCATGAGAAGTATATGATGAAAGTTCTATGGTAAAAGTCCTATGTTTAATTTTGTTGCTGTTATAATAATCAAAATCATGCTTCTATATGCGTATTTTGTTTTTATCGACACCTCACTCTCTCTCTCAAAGCATGTGGACATGTTTTTAGATTTAGGTTTTTGCTTGAGGACAAACGAGGTCTAAGCTTGGGGGAGTTCATACTTCCATTTTGCATCATATTTTCTTCTTGTTATTTATAATGTTTTTTCCATAATAATGCCTTTTGGAGTAATTCTAATGTGTTTCTCTCATAATTTGCAAGGTACACACCAAGAGGAGAATTCGTGAAAGCGAAATCTGGACTGAAAAAGCTACGTCGGGCTACCTATTCTCGCACAACTCCAAATGAGTTCAAACTTCACGGGATTTTTTATGGATATATAAAATTATTGGAGCAAATAACTACGGAGGGCCCACCGGTGGGCACAACCCACCTAGGCGCACCGGGGACCCCAGGCGCCCTGGTGGGTTGTGCCCTCCTCGGCCCACCTCCAGTGCCCATCTTCAGTATATAGGTCATTTTGACCTAGAAAAAATAAAGGAGGACTTTTTTTGGACGAAGCGCCGCTGCCTCGGCGGAACTTGGGCAGGAGCACTTTGCCCTCCGTCGGGCGATTCATGGGAGAACTTCCCTCCGGAGAAATCATCGTCCTCATCATCGTGAAAACCCTTCCATCTTGTGGAGGCAATCTCCATCAACATCTTCAACAACACCATCTCATCACAAACCCTAGTTCATCTCTTATGTCCAATCTTATTCTTTGGAACTATAGATTGGTGCTTGTGGGTGACTAGTAGTGTTGATTACATCTTGTAGTCGATTACTATATGGTTTATTCGGTGGAAGATTATATGTTCAGATCCAATATGCTATTTAATACTTCTCTGGTCAGGAGCATGTTTATCATTTGTGAGTAGTTACTTTTGTTCTTGAGGTCACTGGAGAAATCATGTTGCAAGTAATCATGTGAACTTGATATGTGTTCGATATTTTGATAATATGTATGTTGTGATTCCCTTAGTGGTGTCATGTGAACATCGACTACATGACACTTCACCATATTTGGGCCTAAGGGAATGCATTGTGGAGTAACAATTAGATGATGGGTTGCGAGAGTGACAGAAACTTAAACCCCAGTTTATCCGCTATTCCGTAAGGGACGATTGGACCCAAAAGTTTAATGCTATGGTTAGAATTTATTCTTAATACTTTTCTCGTAATTGCGGATGCTTGCGGGAGAGTTAATCATAAGTAGGAGGTTTGTACAAGTAAGAACATCACCTAAGCACTGGTCCACCCACATATCAAATTATCAAAGCAGCGAACACAAATCGAACGAACATGATGAAACTGACTAGATGAAATTCCCGTGTACCCTCAAGAACGCTTTGCTTATCATAAGAGACCATTTTGGCTTGTCCTTTGCCTCAAAAGGATTGGGCTACCTTGCTGCACTTTTGTTACTACTATTGTTACTTGTTCGATACAAAATATCTTGCTATCAAAGTACTCCGCTAATTACAATTTCAGCACTTGCGGACATTACATTACTGAAAACTACTTGTCATTTCCTCCTGCTCCTCGTTGGGTTCGACACTCTTACTTATCGAAAAGAGCTACAATTGACCCCCTATACTTGTGGGTCATCAAGGCTATTTTACTGCGCTTGTGCCGAGGAGTGAAGCGCCTTTGGTAAGTGGATTTTGGTAAGGAAGCAGTTATATAATGTGCTATAATTTATTGGTTGTAGGCATAGGGGTGCTCGTCCGGGAGGCGAGAGGTTGTAGGTGCAGGCGGCTTGCGCTGCCAAACACGGCCTTCCTCTCTGCCAACACCATATTGGTGTGGTGAGCACGGGCCTCGCCCACAGTGATCTTGAGTGTGGGCTGACATGGACGGTGGCACCGACTCATCATCGGCTCCCTCTTCCATTGCGGCATCCGCGTGGCCGGCCTCTAGTGTGCTCGTCTGCCCGCCGGCCTGCCAGCCAGCTATAATGGCGGCAATCTCCATCTTCTGCTTGGACGAGACGTTGTGCCAGAGGGCTTTGGAGCTCGAGGAGGCCTTGGCAGGCGTGGTTCCGAGACGAGATAGGATAAGAGGAGGTTGGATGCGTCTAGGGTCGGGCCTGGAGTTTAAATAGAGGGTGGATGGCAGGGCAAGCGGTGAGGTGGTTAATGGTGGGTGGTGATGAAGTCATATACCTAGGATAGGGTCATGTGCTTGTCTAAGATACCCTACCCAAGGACATCTTTAGAAGAAGCTGCCTTCCAGTCGACCAAGAGGGATTCCACTCGGCGGACTCGAAGACACTCGACCATGAGGATTCACTCGACCACTAGGAGATCAAGAGCCACTCTGTATCAAGCGTCTGTAATTCAGTAGTCTTTATGGCCATGATGACACTTTATGTAAGGCGTTATAGGTAATGCTGGTGAGGAGTCTGGACTAGGGGTGTCCGGACAGCGGACTATCATCGTCCACGGACTCCAAGACTATGAAGATACAAGATTGAAGACTCCGTCCCATGTCGGATGGGACTTTCCTTGGCGTGAAGGCAAGCTTGGCGTCTGGATATGTAGATCTCCTACCATTGTAACCGACTCTGTGTAACCCTAGCCTTCTCCGGTGTCTATATAAACCGGAGGGCTTTAGTCCGTGGACACAACATACATTACAACAATCATACCATAGGCTAGCTTTAGGGTTTAGCCTTCTTGATCTCGTGGTAGATCCACTCTTGTACTACCCATATCATCAATATTAATCAAGCGGGACATAGGGTTTTACCTCCACCGGCGGGGCGAACACAGGGTAAAACACGTGTCCCTTGTCTCTGTTACCATCCGCCTAGGCGCACAGTTCGGGACCCCCTACCGAGATCCGCGGTTTGACACCGACATTGGTGCTTTCATTGAGAGTTCCTCGTATGTCGTCACCGATAGGCTCGATGGCATCTTCAACCAACGGCGCTGTAAGGGTGAGACTTTTCTCCCGGACAGATCTTACGTATTCGGCGGCTTTGCTGCGGGCTAATTCACTTGGCCATCTGGAGCAGATCGAAAGCTCGCCCCTGGCCGTCGAGTCGATTCGGAAGCCTAAACTTCACGGGCGACATCCGCGAGGACTTGATCTTGACGGGCTCGAGCCCAGCCAAGCGTGCCGCCTTTATTACGATGGGCATGATCTAGCTCATCAGCGAAACGGTGCCTTGGTGGCGCACAACAATCCGCTCGGCCCTTAGGCCGAGCCGATCGCCTCGATCGAGGACCGGTGGTTGGACACCGCCTCGGGGCTCCAACTTCCGCAGCGATGGGCGAACACTACCCTCGTCCCTCATGGCTTCGTGACTCAGTGCGGACTCCTTGCGGACTCCGGACCTCCGCGCCCCTCCCAATCGAATCGGATTGTGCGCTGGTTATGCAATTCACCGCCACGGACATCTTCCAACACTCGCCCTTTAGCGACATCCTAAATTAGCTAAAGCATCTCTCGCTATCCGGAGAGTCCTAGCGGACTATGGCCGGATGGTTGGGATCACAGACGACGAAGAAATTGAGCCCACCCACCACCCACTTTATAGCCATCGGCGATCTAGCCGACATGCTGACTATGACTCGAAGATATTGGCGCTATGGGCGGCGATGCGGAGGCGAATAGGAACCAACGCCTACTGAGGCACTTTGGAAGACCACCTCGTCATCGACATATACATGGTGGACACCCCAAAAGAGGGGCGTCGAAGAAGCGGAGGCAGATTCTTTAAAGAAGCAGCCCAAGCGCCCGGCGTCGTGGCGCCGCTCTAAATCCGCCACGAAAGAATGGAGATTCCGGCACGAGGAGATAATAATACCCCGAGAGTGCGAAGATAATCCCCTCAAAGCAAGACTCAGCGCGGGAGGATGTAGAAGCAAGCCCTCACGAGAGGCGGCGGCGAAGAGGTCGAGGATTATAACTATATGCCTCCCTCCGAAGATGAGGCAAGCCTCAACGATAGCCAATTAAATCGTGCCCGAGGATCCCGTCGAACAAGAGCGCTTCAAGCATAGGCTTATCGCCACGGCAAATAGCCTAAAGAAAAAGCAGCGGCAACTTCAAGCTGATCGGGACCTGCTGGCGATCGATGGACCGAGGTCCTCGTGGCGAAAAGTATAAACTTGAATGCCCCTCAAAAGCTACCCAAGGCGCAAGTTGCTCCCCGACTACGGGAGGAAGCGTACATACCTTCATCACCAGGCCTTGCGATCTGGCGGACCGACCATCACGTGGTCGCGACGGAGAGGCATCCGGCCCTCAACCAAAAGCTGTACCCGGCATCGCTCCAAAAGTCTGAAGCCAAAGGGAACGCGCGGACTTGCGGGATGTATTGGAGGACAAAGCAAGGCAATCCAGATCCATCTATGGATCACGAGGCGCCCGACCCGCGGCGAATACCGTCGCGCGGATACAATAACCCGGCGGGCTGAACACAGCGGACAACGCTCTCTCGAGCTGCGTCGTGATATTGCTCAATCTGAGGCGCGCACACCGCTATGCTTCAGCGACAAAGTAATGGATCATCAAATCCTGAAGGGTTTAAACTTCGTAAACATCGAATCCTCGATGGCACAACAGACCCAGCGGTTTGGATCGAAGATTATCTTCTTCACATCCATATGGCCCGCGCGGCGATCTCCATGCCATCAAGTATCTCCCTCAAGCTTAAAGGACCAGCTCGGCATTGGCTCAATTGCTTGCCCGCAGAGTCAATTGGGTGTTGGGAGGACACGGAAGCCGCATTCCTTGACAACTTCCAGGGCACCTATGTGCGGCCACGGATGCCGATGACCTCAGCCACATAATTCAGCAGCAGACGAATCGGCGAAAATTCTGGACACGGTTCTTGACAAAGAAAAACCAAATCGTCGATTGTCCGGATCACGAGGCCCTTGCAGCCTTCAAACATAACGTCCGCGATGAGTGGCTAGCCCGGCACCAGGGGCGGAAAAGCGAAATCAATGGCAGCCCTCACATCATTAATGACCGCTTTTTGCGGGAGAGGATAGTGGCTAGCTCGCAGCAACAACCTCCGTAAAAATTCTAGCAGTCCGGATACTAAGGACAACAATGGCAGGTCATGTCGAAGTAAAATAAGCGCCGCGTGCTTGGCGGCGACAAGGAGGATCTGGCGATGCGCGGATTCGAGGCTCTAAACCGGTCAGCGGAAGAAGCCATTCAAAGAACCACTCGGGTCCGTCCAATTCGGACCGAATACTCGACCGCTTATGCGGATAGATGGCACCTGAAAAGCCAGCTAATCACACCAGCGAGATTGCTGGGTGTTCAAGCGGCGAGCAAGCTAATTGCGAAAACAATGACAAGGGGCTAAACAGCGACGACGAGGAAGAGACCCGACCGCCCGAACAATAGAGGACGAAGGGTTTCCCCCACAAACGCAGACGGTGAACATGATTTACGCAACCCACATACCCAAGAGGGAGCGGAAGTGCACTAAGGGCGTCTATGCGATGGAGCGGTCGCCCAAGTTCAATCCATGGTCCTCTTGTCCGATGACTTTCGATCGAAGAGACCATCCGACCAGCATACGCCATGGCGGATTGCCGCGTGGTTTTAGACCCAATCGTCGATGGATTTCACCTCACGAGAGTCGATGGGCGGCGGCGTGCTGAACCGCCTTTATCGGGATCGGTCATAAGATGGGCATAGACCCTTCAAGGATTAAACCTACAAAGACAACCTTTAAAGGTGTCATACCAAGTGTGGAAGCCAATTGTACAAGCTCAGTCACACTAGAAGTGGTCTTGGATCCCGGATAATTTCGGGCGAGGAGTTAATCTTGATATAGTCCCATTTCGCGGCGGCTATCACGCTCTGCTTTCAGACGAACAGCGTTTGCAAAGTTCAGCGCGGTGCCGCATTATGCATACCTCAAGCTCAAGATGCGAGGCCCTCGTGGAGTATCACGGTCAGCAAAATCTGGAACACTCCCTCGAGCGGAGGAACATCTGGCTCTCTCGGCGGAAATCTGAGCAGCCTTTTAAGGCAATTTTAGAGTCCGGCCGTTAAGCGGCGGATCTGACAAAGCGCTGAAGCAATACCAACCAAGACCACAGCACGATCGAGCACGCAGCGTAGCAATCGTCCCGACCCCGCCCTCGCATGATTGCTAGAACAACCCTCCGCGTACATCATTCGCCTTGGAATACCATGGGCGCAGGGAAGGGCACGATCACAATGGACCCAGTGCGGCTCGACCACACCAGGGGCTCGCAAGTGTGCCCCCTTTTTTATTATTATTATAATTTTCCTTCTTTGTATACAGGGACTCCGTTAACGGAGGCCTGTCCGTGATGAACTGCCGAACTCATGATGCAACAGCCGGGGAAGAAAGAAGGCTGCGGCGAACACTCGGTGGTCTCAATTACGAGCATTAAATTCGATTATATACACCAAGTCCGCAGCTCACCCTAGAGGGGACATGTTTAATTAGTCCAAATCCCTTGTTTACAGCACTATTTGTATTAGTCCGCACTCATTGCGGTTTTCTTTAATAAATAATGCAGCACTTTTTGACTGCAATTACATTACTTTATATATATATATGTTCATTACATGACATCTTGCACCCGTATATTTTGGTGCGGCCTAATACACCGAGGGCTTATGTTCCCCAAATTATGGTGTGATAAGTCCGAACACTTTCATAAGTCGGCACCCGAACTTATAGCATTATATGAATCGGCTCGAATCATGTCTTGGGTCAATAGTTGGGTTTGCCCGGCTCCCGCGTTTGGTGCCTTACATTACGTTACATCGGCTAAGGTGGCCTTTGGGAGAACCACTGCGATTGCGCCCGGTTGAGTCGGGTGGCGCCTCGATGGAAAAGCTAAAACTGACCGGCATGATAAGGCGAGAGGCTGGTCGCTATTCGAGAGGTCTTTTGGGTCCTAAAGACTCACGCCGCTTGAGCAAAGTTCGGACAATGTCCGAGCGAAGGCGTGGATAGCGCCCGGATTGGTCTTCGAATACCGAGGGCTTCACCGAAATTTAAAATTATAGAATTCTATGGCTAAGTGAGAGTGTTCAAGCATTATAAGTCCGATTGCCTTGTTCGTTGTGTTGGCGCCTCCTAGATGGACCCAAAAATGGGAACAAGAGTGCTCAAGTTTATCCCGAACACCCCACTTTCGCAGCTCGGGGCTGAAGCCAACGACTTGCCATCTCTCGAGATTTTACAAGCGGCCGCCTGAAGGTAATATTTTAAATTAAAACAAGCATTGCTCAAAGCGCACATGAATGAAGTTTTCAGCGCGCGAGGATAATACATAGCGATTTTACTCAAAAATTACATCTACGGGGCACTCATCCATAATATCGCGGGCTCCTTGAGACAGTCTTATAATACATTTCGGGCATGCGATACTCCTTGCCGGTGGCGGTGGGTCGATGAGAAGCTTCTCGCATCCAGCCTGCCCCAATGCACCTTTAATGCGGGCAAGGGCCGATGAAAGTGCAACTAATCCCGGGTGGTTTTGGTAATTAATAACAACATATATATCATTGAACTAATCATTTCTTGAGAATATTTCAGAAAGTTCATTGATATGGGTATGGCAATGATTGATGATGTGGACCCCTCAAAATGCTAAGGAAAACATTGGCAAAAGCTCAAGACTCTACTTTTGGTTTAGTGATCCAAGATCACATTGAGTCCATAGGAAAGCCAATACTATTAAAGGGGATGAGGTTATGATGATGATCTGGTTGCTCAAAGTGCTTAGTGATTTATCTCTCAAACTATCGACAATCTTTCACTCCAACATAAACCCATAAGTAATCTCGGTCCCACCGATTCCAAACTCAGTCACACCAAGATGAACCACCTCGACCATATACCCAAACCCTAAAATTTGGATTTTCCGATTCCAAACTCGGTCATACGAAATTGGTGTTGCCAAGCTTCAGAACATACGTACTCAAATCGGTGTCACCGAGATGAGAAAGTCGGTCCCACGAAATTGGCAAACCCTAGACTTTGGAAGAATCGGACTAACAAGAGATTGTATTTTCGGTCCCACGAAAATCCCAACGTTCTAAGATTTGAACTTTCGGTCTCACCGAGTTGTCAACTTCGTCGACCGAGATTGGTCAAATGTGTGTAGCAGTTGGAATTTATGTGGAGGCTATAAATACCCTCCACCTCCTCTTCATTAGTGGAGAGAGCCATCGAAAAGAACTACCACTCCTACCTTACATTTACGAGAAGAAAACTACCTACCCTTGTGTTGAGATCAAGTTGCTCCACTCCCACCATATGAAACTTGATTTCTAGCCTTCCCAAGTTGCTTTCCACTCAATCCTTTCTTACACCACAGCCAAATCGGTGAGGAGAGTTGAGTGTTGGGGAGATTATCATTTGAAGCACAAGAGCAAGGAGTTCATCATCACCAACACCATCTATTACCTTTTGGAGGTGGTGCCTCCTAGATTGGTTAGGTGTCGCTTGGGAGCCTCCGTCAAGATGTGGAGTTGAACCAAGAAGTTTGTAAGGGCAAGGAGATCGCCTACTTCGTGAAGATCTACCCGAGTAAGGCTAGTCCTCCGTGGGCGTAGGCCATGATGGCATAGACAAGGTTGCTTCTTCGTGGACCCTTCATGGGTGGAGCCCTCCGTGGACTCTCGCAGCCGTTACCCTCAGTGGGTTGAAGTCTCCATCAGCGTGGATTGGCGATAGCACCACCTATCGGAACCACGAGAAAAATCTCCGTGTCTCCAAATTGCGTTTGCTCTTCTCCACCTCTTATTTACTATATGTGCAATTTACTTTCCGCTGCCATAACTCTAGAATTGCATGTGTAGGGTGATACTTGACTTGGTCATCATTGTGAACTTGCTAAAACCTACTCTAATCAAAAGGCTAAACTTTTAAGTTGTCAAGTAGTCTAATCACCCCCTCTAGACATACTTCCGATCCTACAAGTGGTATCGAGCTTTGGTCTCCATTGGATTGGTTTCCATTGCATTGGACTCCATAAGCTTGGTTTCACAACCTAGGAGAATATGGCGTCTAGTGAGGGTAATTTCCGTGAGGTCCTTACTTTGATGGTTCAAATTTTGCTAGTTGGAAGCACAAAATGAAAATGCATATTCTTGGACATAACCACGCATGGGGCATTATTTGTGTTGGCTTGCAAGGTGAGTTCTTGAGGAAGGAAAAGTTCGGATCGCGAAGCTCTGCGGATGAGTTGCGGATGTTCTGAACAATGCTCAAGCTTGTGACATTCTCTTCAATGCTTTGTGTCGAGGAGTTCAACAAGATCAGCCGTCTTGAGAATGCAAAGAGATTTGGGATACTTTGGTGAAAATGCACGAAGGTACCGAGTCCGTGAAGGAATCAAAGCTAGATGTTCTTCAAGGTCGACGAAAAGTTCAAGATGAAGGAAGGTGAAGGAGTCTCTGAAATGTATTCTAGGCTTGCTCTCATTACCAATGAGATGGCAGGCTTAGGAAGCGAAGAAATGACCGACCGATTCATCATCAAGAAGATTCTCGAGCTTTGGATGGAAAGTATGACACCGTGTGCACTTTGATCCAAATGATGCCAAACTACAAAGATCTCAAGCCTACGAAGTCATTGGAAGAATTGTTGCTCATGAGATGACACTTAAAGACAAGGAAGAGCTTCACAACAAGTCAAGTGGTGCTTACAAAGCTGCAGTTGAAGCTCCCACAACCTCAAGTGACAAGCTAGTTTCCAATGAAGAGATAAGCCTATTGGTGAAGAACTTCAACAAATTCTAAGGGAATAGAAGCAAGGAGAGAAGCTCAAAGTCTAGATCATATGATGAAAAGAGATCTTCTAGTCGTGATCGAAATTGCTACAATTGTGGAAGACCGGACACTACTCAAATGAGTGTTCGACTCCCCACAAGAGAAGAAGAATCTCCAAGAAGAAGAAGCTCAAGAGAAGAGTCGCCTCGAAAGGAGAGAAGGAGTAGAGATGATCGTTATGAGCGAAGATCCTCTCGGAGAAGCAAGGATTCGGAAAGGAAAGACAAGTCATCAAGGAGCTACACAAGAAGAAAACATCAAGCTCATGTTGGTGAATGGGTTTCGGCTCCGACTCAACAATCACTCGAAAGAAGCTATCACTCCAACTCGAATCTGATCAAGATGAAGGTGTTGCGGTCTTGCTCTCGTGTCCTCCAACTCCAACTCCTATGACATATTTGATTCACCAAATGAGGTAATTGGAAGATGCTTCATGGCAAAAGGCCCCAAGGTATCACACCACGAGTTTATTGACTTTGATAGTGATGAGGATGATTTGCTTGGTGAAGATGAGCTTTTACATGACAAATCTAGTGAGCTTAGTAATGATGAACATGCTAATAGTCTTTATAGTCGAGAAGAGTCGAATGACAATGCTATGAAGGAGATTGAGCGTCTAACTAAAGAACTAAACACTCTTAAGTTAGCTCATGAAACAACTCAAGAAGATCATAGAGAGCTCCTAAGATCTCATGAGAAGCTACGCTTGAGAAGCTCAATCTAGAGCAAGAGCATGAGTTTCTAAAAGCTATCAATGGCGATCTTGAAAGAAGAGTTCTTCATATCTTGCCAAGCGACTTCTCTTGTCTAATTTCTTGCCACCTATTAAAACTAAGCATGACAAGCATAAGAAAAATTCTTCATCTAGTAGTAACAATAATCATGCTAAATCAAATGTTGTTACTTCTAGTAATTCTCTTGATTCCACTAACAATGTTTCAAGCCAAGTTTCACTTGAGCAAGAAAATAGTCTATTGAAAGGGATTATAGAAAGGTGTCTACAAGAGTCTTGCGGAAGCAAGAGCTTTGAGAAATTGTTACATAAGCAAGGAAGACACCGGAAGAATCAAGGAATTGGTTTTGAGCGAAAATTCAACGCCGAGGGTGTTGAATGGGAAGAAAGGTCGATATCCTCTCAAAGTTTGTTTCTCAAGAGAAGAAGTATGATCCTATTCCTTCAAATGAGGAACAAGCTCAAGATGACCTTCCACCACAAGACCACAAGCTAAAAGGCAAGGACAAGCTTCAAGAAGAGATTGATGCATTCATTGAAGCACCCAAGGCCATGGTCAAGTGGGTTCCCAAGGCTACTTCAAGTTCTACTTGACAAGCTCAACTACTACCCCAAGGATTCCCATCAAGATGATGTGGATCGAAGAAGAAGAACTAGAAAGTTCTTGAGGGTGACTCATAACATACTTCACTCACATTCATTTTGGCAAGAACTTGTGCAATCAACTTTCACATCTTGCACTAGTTCATGGAGTCACAAACCCTCATGTTGGTAAGTCAAGGGACAAGGTAATCATTGCTTTCATGGACATCATCTATTGTGTACTTCAATCTATGTCCATGGATATCCTTGTTTGTTCCTTGTGGGACTAACCCATGTAGGTATTGAAAGTGCCGAATCAAAGGATTGCTCCCAACTCTTGATGATCTTCATCAACATTGAGCATACACATCTTCAACATCTACATGAAGTCTTCAACGACAACCCAAGGTTAGTTTGACCCTTTGAAAGGGGTTCTCACATCAAGGGGAGCTTTGCTCTAAAGAAATGAGCTAAAGCATCTTTTAATGATGTGAACACATTAATGCTTTATGGAAAAGTGGTAACCCCACTTGTGCTTAAGCGATGAGTATGACCTATGATCAAATGTTCTCATTTGACTCCTAAGTCAATATACTCATATATAGATGACCTAGTCATCGCCAAATTGTGTGCTAGAAGCTAGTGTTTTGTTTGTGCATGTTTGACACATATTTCATTTGCTATCTTATTGTGTGAGCATGTTGGATGCATGATTTTATCCATTCAAGGACATCCATTTGTTGCTTTGGTCTTTTGGTTTTCTCTTTTGACCAAATGGATGGACAAGAATGCCTAAGTTCCTCCCCTAGCTATCTATGCTTTCTTGTCTCAAACTCTATTCATGCTTATATCACAAACTTTGAACAAGACTTTTTGGACGGGACCGAGTGAGGAGCACTCGGAGCCACCGATCCGTCAAAAGCCTAACTTCCAAAACCTTCTAAGTACTTTCGGTCAAACCGATATACTCAAATCGGACAGACCGAAATCACTTGGATTGATCTAGGTTTTCACCTCGGTGAAACCGAGTTGCAAATTTCGGCGTGACCGAAGTGTGTAACTGCACGCAGTTAACCATCTCGGTCCCACCGAGTTTTCCAACTCGGTCCCACCGACAATGACCGAAGGTATATATACCCGAGGACAGCGCGTTGATTACTTCTTCAAAACGCCTCGCCCTCAAACCCTTATTGCCGTCGCCTTGGTCTTTGGATCGTCTCCGCCGTCGCTTTGTGCGCCCTCGCCATGGGTCTCCATCGCCGTCAGCGGTCTTTCTCATCGCACCGTTGCCGCCGTGGTGAAGCTCCACCAGTTGGGTGAGTTTCATCCCTCTCGTGCTTCAACCGCTGATTCAATGCACGATAGGCTTTGCCTAGTTTCTTGCCAAGATTAAAATCTTCCTATCCAGCAGATTAGATCATAGAACAAAATTCGAGTGAAAATTTTAGGGTTAGGTTTCCGCGAACACATCTCGGTGTGACCGATTCTACATTCTCGGATGACCGATTTGGCCTCTGGTCATTGCCTTTGCACTTTTCGGTTAAACCGAATTGAGCAAATCGGTAAGACCGAAGTGAGGATTTAGTGAAACCCTAGTGCTCTCGGCGGATCCGAAACCCATTTCGGTCCAACGAAAGTGGTGTATATGGTCTGTTTAGACACTTGGATTCACGAATTTATAGACTCGGTCGGACCGAAATGTATTCTGTGAAAACCTAAAACTAATGTTTGAACTCATTCTTTTGCAAAAACCTCTGCGGTTTGTGATAACTCTTCTATTACGCCTATACCTATTCTTTTCACGGGTTGTCGGTCATATCGATGGAAGTAGCGGTCGAACAGTCTGAATTGCGGTTGAGATTCGAGGCAGCTACAAGTCTGAAAAAGCAGTTTTTCAGATGATGGAGAGAGAGCACTCCAAGTGGTTTGCTGCAGCTGCCACGAGGGCTAGGAAGAAGAAATTTCGATGAGGAGGATTCTAACTTTGTTGCGAGATGAGGAGATAACTTCAAAGCCAAAAAGGCAAGTGGTTGCCAAGGGCTATCAAGGGCAACAGTCAAAGAAAGGCACCACAAGGTGAAGAAATCCACTGCTGCAAAGAAGCTCGGCATGGAAGAAGAAACCTTCAAAAGATCAAGAAAACTTCCAAGAGGAAGAGGCTAGTTCATGAAGAAGGCGATGATGATGACTTCGATGAGGAAGCACCCAGCCTCCTCGAAGCGAAGTTGATGGGAGATGCCATCGAGCGGGAGCACCCACAAAAGCTAAGCCATCAGCTCAAGCAAAGGCAGCCCAAGCCAAACCTGCTGCCAAACCAAAGAAGACTGTAAGAAACATACACCTTGAGAGAAGAAGAAGGACAATGTGCCACTGCGAGAATCGATGATGAGGCTCATATTTTCTTTGAAGCTCGAGCGAAATTGCCGTTCATAATGATGCTCATCCTCGAGCTGAAAATATGAAGGAAAGGAAGGATAAAGGTCTCGAGCTATGGAGGCAAGTTGATCCATATGCCACCAGAGAAGGACAGTTGTTGACTCTAGATTCCACACTAGAGAGCAACAAGACTTTTATGAGGCAGTGCTCATGGATAAGAAGCCAATTATTCTTGACACGGATATGTAGACGGGAATACATTGTGATGAAAACCACAGAGACTATTTCCCACATGTGCATGAAAGCTTCACTTTGCATGTGGAGTTCTGAGTTCGTTGGTCGAAATTGACCGCTTGGAATGATGAGATGATCATGCGATTCTATGCCACCGCACATTTCTATCCAGATGGCAGAATTGTATGGATGACAAAAGGACAGAGATTCTCCTCAACTGTTGAGGAATGGAGAGCATTCTGAATGCACGATATCAAGGGATGATGATGTTGATGTCTATGGCATTCGAAGAAAAATCATGAGTCGATGAGGAACATGTACAATGAGGTACGACAAGGATGTTGAGTTATGGAAGCTTGGATCAGTTTATCATCTTGAGCAGGTCTCCCAACCACCAACACCATTACGAGGCATACTTTGATGCCTAAGTCGAGACCACCGCATGATAAGAGGGTATTCTATCAACATGCTGCACATTCTAGATCGAAGGCACCTTTTAAGGTGATGGACACGATAGTTGAGACTATCAAGAGGACAAAGACGGACTAGAAGAGGTCGTGTGGGTTTGCTCCGCATATTCAGATGCTCATTAATGCCAAGTTTGGCACGGACACCTACATTGGATAGACCCCACTTGCCATTGCAGCGAACATGAAGATAATGAAGTTGTGATGGTGAGGATGCTCCCACATCTGTTGAAGGACATGCTAAGTCTGAAGCTGCCAAACAAGCTAAAGCTGAAAAGGAAGCAAGCAACAAAGCCCAAGGCGTTGGAGAACAACTTCTTGAAGCAACTCGGAGAATTGAACTCGCTTTGCCAGCATAGTATAGTCTCGGGAGAGCCTAGAGAGGATCGTTGAAGATAAGTTCCATGCTCTGGATGTTAAGTGGTGAAGTCAGTCCTTGTCAACAAGCTTGAGGCGGACATTGAGGAAGCGAAGAGGAGAAGGCGAGCTCATGAAGGAGATGGAAGATGATTTGGTTCAGGATGACTATGAGCAGCCTGCTCTGATGCCCACAAAGCCCAGATCATTGCTATTCTGTGGCAGACCCAGGGCTACTACTTGGCACCTCCACAGCTCCATCGGTTCCCACCGGCTCCCCAGTGTCCACTCCTCCAGCTCCACAGACTTGCGAAGCTTTGCAGATGCAGCTATCTCCACTCCATCGGCGCAGAGGAGCCGCCCGTGAGTCCCTAGTGACGATTAGCTCTATACCTTCGAACTTTTGGTAACTTGTTGCCAAAGGGGAAAATTGTATAGATCATAGGACTTCGAGAGAGAGAGTGCTCGTTTTTGCTCTTTCGTTTGCGGTTTTCCTTGAGATACTTTTGAGTTCTTTGAGACATTTCGTGTGTTTGATACTATGTTTGCTCTATCTTGATGAGTGCTTGATCATACTATGCTTAATGTGTGCTTAATGTTTATCATATTCCATTCATATCATGTATGATCATTTACTCATGTCTTGGTGATTGGGTGCATGTTATTCATTCTTATCACTTTGTGCGCTCCACCAAGATGTATGTGACATGGAAGAGTGACCCATGATCCTAATCGATTGTGCATTTGCATTCAAGCATAAATCTTAAATAATGCACAAATTTAGGGGAGCTCTTGCTTATCACATACTTCTCAAAGCGACGATGCTATTCATTGATTATATCATTTGTCGAAGCTTTGATCTATATGTTGTCATCAATTAGCAAAAGGGGAGATTGAAAGTGCAACTAATCCCGGGTGGTTTTGGTAATTAATAACAACATATATATCATTGAACTAATCATTTCTTGAGAATATTTCAGAAAGTTCGAGGATATGGGTATGGCAATGGTGATGATGTGGACCCCTCAAAATGCTAAGGAAAACATTGGCAAAAGCTCAAGACTCTATTTTTGGTTTAGTGATCCAAGATCACATTGAGTCCATAGGAAAGCCAATACTATTAAAAGGGATGAGGTTATGATGATGATCTGGTTGCTCAAAGTGCTTAGTGATTTATCTCTCAAACTATCGCAATCTTTCACTCCAACATAAACCCATAAGTAATCTCGGTCCCACCGATTCCAAACTCATCACACCGAGATGAACCACCTCAGCCATATACCCAAACCCTAAAATTTGGATTTTCCGATTCCAAACTCGGTCATACGAAATTGGTGTTGCCAAGCTTCACGTAACATACGTACTCAAATCGGTGTCACCGAGATGAGAAAGTCGGTCCCACGAAATTGGCAAACCCTAGACTTTGGAAGAATCGGACTAGCAGAGATTGTATTTTCGGTCCCACGAAAATCCCAACGTTCTAAGATTTGAACTTTCGGTCTCACCGAGTTGTCAACTTCGTCGACCGAGATTGGTCAAATGTGTGTAACAGTTGGAATTTGTGTGGAGGCTATAAATACCCTCCACCTCCTCTTCATTAGTGGAGAGAGCCATCGAAAGAACTACCACTCCTACCTTACATTTACGAGAAGAAAACTACCTACCCTTGTGTTGAGATCAAGTTGCTCCACTCCCACCATATGAAACTTGATTTCTAGCCTTCCCAAGTTGCTTTCCACTCAATCCTTTCTTCCACCACAGCCAAATCGGTGAGGAGAGTTGAGTGTTGGGGAGATTATCATTTGAAGCACAAGAGCAAGGAGTTCATCATCACCAACACCATCTATTACCTTTTGGAGGTGGTGCCTCCTAGATTGGTTAGGTGTCGCTTGGGAGCCTCCGTCAAGATGTGGAGTTGAACCAAGAAGTTTGTAAGGGCAAGGAGATCGCCTACTTCGTGAAGATCTACCCCGAGTAAGGCTAGTCCTCCGTGGGCGTAGGCCATGATGGCATAGACAAGGTTGCTTCTTCGTGGACCCTTCGTGGGTGGAGCCCTCCGTGGACTCTCGCAGCCGTTACCCTCCGTGGGTTGAAGTCTCCATCAGCGTGGATTGGCGATAGCACCACCTATCGGAACCACGAGAAAAATCTCCGTGTCTCCAAATTGCGTTTGCTCTTCTCCACCTCTTATTTACTATATGTGCAATTTACTTTCCGCTGCCATAACTCTAGAATTGCATGTGTAGGGTGATACTTGACTTGGTCATCATTGTGAACTTGCTAAAACCTACTCTAATCAAAAGGCTAAACTTTTAAGTTGTCAAGTAGTCTAATCACCCCCTCTAGACATACTTCGATCCTACACCCGACAGAGCACCTTCAATACAGGCGGAGCGCTTGATGACCTCCACCCGAGGGCACGCATCCACCAGCCGCCCTGACGAGGCCAAGTAGCTCCCAGGCATGGCTGTCCAGCCTGGCAGGGACTATAAGGCCCTTCATGGCCTCCTCGGCTACCTTCTCAGGTTCGACCAGCTGCTTAACCCAGTCGCTTGGGGGCATCGGATGGCTGGCCTCGGCATCTTGAGACCAGAAGACCTTCTCCGTTGAGCTCCCTCCTCGCCACGGTAGAATCTTGGCGGCATCGGACACCTTCTTGCGGCAGATCTGCAAACGCATACCTGAGAGCTCGAATGCGGGTAAGTGTCGGGTAGTTTACATTAACATGCTTGCTTTGCATGAAAAATGCCTTACCGCCGCTATCTTATTTAAATCTTCAACCTCTGAAGGGCCTTACGGGCCTCGTCCTTGGCAGACTTGGCACTTTCGAGAGCGAGGCAAGCTCGGACTCTCGAGTCTTGAGTCACGCTCCAAGCTCTCATGCTTCTCCATGAGAGCCCGGAGCTCTTACCATACTTCCGCCACTTGTGCCTCCTGCTTTTCCCGCTCTACATTCAGCGGCCGCCTTTGCGCTTCATGCGACACAACCTCCTTCGAGGCTACCACCTCGTTCATGGCCCCTGCAATCTTGATATTATCCTTGTTAATTTTGTTGCAACCTAAATCCTTTTACGTAAGGTAACTATTCAAAGCTGTGTTACTCACCTTCTTTGTCCTCGAGCAGCTTCTTGGCATGGCGAGCTCTTGCTCGGACCGCTCGAGATCTGCTTCAACGCACCGACCTCCATGATCAATGCGGCGGAGGTCAGCAATGCAACTCGCAAACCCATATTGACATATTTTAAGCAACCTGCGCATATCTTCTTAGATCCTCACCCGGCTTTTCTTTCCGAACACCGAACCGAGCATCGAGGGCTCTTGTCTATGCGGTATTACATTACATAATTATAACTTCTTACCTCAAAGCTTTGTTAGAAGGCTGCTTTGCAAGCTTCGGTCAGCCCGCTCTTGGCGGCCGAACCTTTTCGAATCACCGCACTCATGATAGTGCGGTGTTCTTCCTCGATGGAAGCGCCTTTGGCGCCTCCGGCAAGTTGTCCGGCGCCTCGGTTGGGCGGAGGCGGCTGGCGTCACGATCTTGCCCCTCTTTCGAAGGGCCGCTGCGGACTCTGGAACCGTTGTAGGTTCCGATGTAGAATCGGCGCAAAAGTCTGAGAGGCTGCTGGCGGCGCCTCGGAGCCTCCTCTGATGGGTCCCTCTCTGGATCCCACCTCGGCGTCCTCGTCGGCGCGGGGGTAGAAAGCGGTCGGAAGTGAATCCACATCCGACGGGGCCAATGACCCGCTCGATGAAGCGGGGAGATCATCATCGGCCGGACTGCGGACAGTATGCGGCATTAATAGGACACTATGTGACACAAAAGAAATTGTATATCGAGGATCCGGATACTTACGATCTCGCCGGGAGCCTGGCCCTTGAAGGCCACTCCTCCTCGCCAACGTCGATGTTGGCGAGAGCTGTCCGGGAATAGTCCTTCCCTCTTGGACCCTTGGCCTCCCCTATCGGAAAACCTTCCTCTTCTTCTCCCCTCCTCACGGAGAGAGTCTTCTTCCTCCTCCTCATCTTGGGGAGGATTCCGCCTCGTCGTCGGACACCTGATTCTGGAACTCTTCGAGTCCCGTGGCCACCTTCTTGGCCTTCTTCTCGGCACCACGTGCGGTGCGGAACCAGCAACCCGCTAGAAGGGCGTCCACTTGGTCTTCGGCATGGGATCCGGACAGATGAGCTGCTCGGCCTTCTCCATCCATTCCTACCAAAGAAAAGAGAGATTGGAACCCTCTTAGAATCAATCTATTTACCACAAGTGTCCTGTAAAGGGTTGAATCACTTACCTCGTCGGCTGGATCTGCGAGCAAAATCCGCGATCTTCCGTCGCGGATCACGGGGCTTGGCGCCCTTAAACAGCACCCTCGAGCGCCTTCAGCGTCATGTCGAAGAGCCCGCTTAGCGCCCGGTGCTGTTTGGATTGAACTCCACAGATTGAATGCCCGTTCTTGGCATGGGAGAATCCGGCGGATGAGCATGACATGGACCACGTCGGCGAGCCCGACCTGATTGTTCACGGCTTACGGATGCAGGCTCGAGTCCCGTCGACTCGCCGGATTGCCCCACAACAAGCCCTTCTCTTTCCGGGAGGTGAGCTGCGTGGGGATACGAGATCTAAACTTCGGGGCCGCCGCCCACGTGGGTTCGTCGGCTCGGTGATGTAGAACCACCCGATTGACACCCCTTAGCGGAGTCCACGAAGGCCCTTCAAGACAAAGGGCGTTGGGCAACTTGCCCAACATGGCGCCCTCCGCATTCGCTTGCATGCCCTTCATAACCTTGACAGCGTTGAAGGTCTTGAGCCACATGCCAAAGTGGGGCGGATGCATAGGAAGGCCTCGCACACGACGATAAACGCCGACATGTTGAGGATGAAGTTGGCGCGGATCGTGGAAATCCAGGCCGTAGTAAAACAAGAGCCCCGGACGAATGGGTGGAGTGGAAAGCCCGATCCAGCGGAGGAAGTGGGGAGGAAAACAACCCTCTCATGGGGCCGGGTGTGGGGATGAGCTGCCCTCGTCGGGCAGCCGATCTGTGATGTCTCTGGAAAGGTATCCGGCACAAGCAGCTTGGTGATGTGCTCCTCCTTAATGGTGGAGGCCAACCATTTGCCTCCCGCTCTGGACATGGTCGGAGAAGGTCGGCGAGATCTTGTGACTTAGGCGTTGGAGCTTGAGTCTTGCGGAGATGGATAAGCAAAGGAGGAAGAAGGCGTGGGTGAGAAGGTAAATCCTTATCCCTTATATATAGGCGGGGCGGAGACTATCGTCCCCCACCAGCCCGATAAAACTCGCTTATCTCCCAAGCGCCACCATCAATGGCGCGGTTGGGTTACTACGTCTGTATTGATTAGAATCCGGAATAAGGGGAACACGATCTCTGCTTGACGGGGCGTGCCAAGAAACCGCTTCTAAGCGTCTTTGAGGTGGTATAATAAAAACGATTCAAATAAAGGCTTGGTAGCGGTGTGATGTCATGCCGCATAATACATCGGCAGATTGGACTGGTGTACATTTTATTCTCTCTACGGTGGAATGTGGAATTTATTTTGCGAGCGGACACTATCTGGTGTTCATGATCTTCTCTGGATTATTCAAGGAGGAACCCGCCTTGCAATGCCGAACATTATCCGCGCCGTACTTATCATCATTGAAGCCTGGTTCAGGGACTCTTGAGGAGTCTGGACTAGGGGTGTCCGGACAACGGACTATCATCGTCCGCGGACTCCAAGACTCTGAAGATACAAGATTGAAGAATCCGTCCGTGTCCGGATGGGACTTTCCTTGGCGTGGAAGGCAAGCTTGGCGATCTGGATATGTAGATCTCCTACCATTGTAACCAACTCTGTGTAACCCTAGCCTTCTCCGGTGTCTATATAAACCGGAGGGCTTTAGTCCGTGGACACAACATACATTACAACAATCATACCATAGGCTAGCTTTAGGGTTTAGCCTCCTTTATCTCGTGGTAGATCCACTCTTGTACTACCCATATCTTCAATATTAATCAAGCGGGGCGTGGGTTTTACCTCCATCGAGAGGGCCCGAACACAGGTAAAACACCGTGTCCCTTGTCTCTGTTACCATCCGCCTAGGCGCACAGCCTCGGGACCCCCTACCCGAGATCCCCGGTTTTGACACCGACACACAGCCTTAATGTACTTTAAACCCTCACTTGCGTGGGCTGGCTGGGTCTTGGCGGACACTATATAAGCCACCCCTCCATTTGGCGAAGGGTTCGCACCTGTAACTCATACACTTATAATCCGATCGACCGCCTCAGGGCTCCGAGGGCGTGGGGCTGTTACTTCCTCAGAGAAGGGCTGAACTTCGTAAATCCCTTGTGTATACAACTACTCCATAGCTAGGATCTCGCCTCTCCATACCTAACCCCCATACTCTTGTGGGTCTTAGTACCACGACGGTTGGCGCCCACCGTGGGGAAGGTGTCTTAGCGACTTGTTGGAGAAGTTGCATTTGTTCGATCGCCTTCATCATGGTTTCGGCGGAGTTACAGTCGAGGGTCATGAGATCCATCTCGGCGCTCACATTCATCACCGGCGACTCCGCTTGGCTCCGGGAGGCTCGCCGCATCGGCGCACTTCTGTCATGGTGAGACACACTTTCGTGCGTGTGTCCACGGTGTCTCTTCTTGGCAACCGTCGACTCCATATCGGTCGACTCTGTGTCGTCCTCCTCCTCATCTCCTGCCAGCGCAAGCGCTCTCGGCGGTCGAGGCTCCAGTGGTGGGTGAGACACACGGTGGCTCCCAATCGGCCACCACCCAAGTCGCGCAATCGAGCCCGATGAATCTCTCTATGGCTGTTTGATCACATCGACCGGCTCTGTAGAAGCGCATCCGAGTCGCGATAGCGATGATCCAACGGCGGAGGTTACGATGGTCAATGGGCCTCGTAGTCCTCCGGTTTCCCCGCACCGACGGGATGGGCGGCGGCGACCCCTTCGAGACCACGAGGAATATCAACCCGAGCCACTCACTTCTCGCAAAGGGAAGATCTTGCGGCGGAACATGGATGCCTGCATACTCCCATCGTAGGAGAAACTCCCGAGGCTCATGCCTTGGAAGAGGCACGTTGGCCAACTTGGCTGAACGCACTCGACTCGAGAACCTCCAGTGAGCACTCGGCGAGCGTCTTGCGCGGCAACGAGTACCGACTCGGTCGGCGTCAACTCTTTCCGCAACCAACTCAGGTATATCGAACCCGATTCAGAATCTAGCAGCTGCGGCCGTATAGCGAGTCAATTCAGCCCTCTCGATCGGAGGCTGGCGGAGGCAATGCAGATCCGGGATTTGCTCTGGCAGCAGGAGATCAGAATTCAGCCGTGTCACAGTCATGCAATAGGATTCACAGTCAATCCATCGCTGCGAATACAGTCCAGTCGGCTCATAGCCCAAGACCGCCTCTGCGGCGCGAGGGACGTGGAGGTCGACGTGACCAGTATGATGACCGATTCGATCGTGATGATCAGCGTCGAGTGCCCTCCTCCCCCAAGGGATGGGTCTTCGCCCATCGGCAGCAAGATGACGAGCCTTGCACTCGGTGTTGGGCAAAGAGCTCCGGTCGACCCGTGGAACCAAGCTTTGGCGAGATCCATCATCGTGCGAGGTTTGGTTGATCGAACGAGCTCATCGAGGTGGCCACGGCAGAGATGCACCCACTAGCAGCCGAGTCCATGTTTGAGTCGAGAATGTTTTAGCGAGCCATCGAGCCACGGTGATACCTCCCAACTTCAGGTTGGCGGTCGGAGTAAGTAAGTTCCTTTGGTGAGTCCAAGCCCAAACCCGGCTCGAAGACTACCGAGTGAATGTCAGATTGGAGGTGGCAATGATGAGGTGGCCATGAAGCACTTACCACTTATGTTGGAGGGTTCGGCCAGGGCCTGGTTGAATTAGTTAGCTCCTAGCAGCATTTACACTTGGGAAGACCTTTCCAGTGTTCGTCGAGACATTTGAGGAACTTGCAAGCGACCAGCGGGATAGACAGATCTGCAGTCTGCGTGCAAAAGTTGAATGAGACCACGAGAGATTACATCGAGAGATGGATCACCTTGCATCATACCATGGAGAATGTATCGATCATCAAGCGATCTCATGCCTTCAAGGATGGTGTTAAAACAGAGAGTTAAGTTTGAAGTTTGGTCGGACCGGGATATGACCCTAAGTCGAATGATGGAGATTGCCACCAACACGAATGGCGAAGAAGAGGATCGACTCGGAGTGGCAAGTACAAGCCGAGTCGATCGGAAAAGGAAACTCGGTCGAAGCGAAGCGGAAAGCGAGCCAGCTGCTCTTGGAGAAGCTCGGCCGTGACTCGAGGCAAATTCAAAGGAAGCCCAAAGGATCATCGAATCCCAAGAAGGTGAAGGATAAAGAAGGAAGCGGCGTGATGGATCTGCCGTGTCACATCCACACGAAGAAAGGCGAAGAGGGTAACTTCATCTACCGAAACATACCACTCGCCCGATGCTCGCTATTAATCCAGCGGTTCAAGGAAAATAGCCCAAGGACAAGGAAAAGGAGATGGATAAGGCTGAGGACAAAGAGGATAGTGATGAAGGATACCCTCATGTCAATTCTGCCACGATGATTTTTGCTGATGTGGAGAGCAAAAGTCGATTGAAAGTTATCAACCGTGAGGTAAATATGGTCACTCCTGCGACACCAAGTTATACGAGATGGTCTCAAACTGCCATTACGTTCGACCATCCGATCATCCGACCCACATAGCCACCCACGGGAGGCAAGCTTTGGTGGTCGACCCGGTTGTCGAATGCACTCGATGACTAAGGTGCTGATGGGCGGTGGCGATGACTGAATATATTGTATGCGGAGACGCTAAAGGGAATGGGCATTCCGATGTCGAGACTCAGCTCGAGCAACATGAATTTTCATGGAGTCATTCCTGGAAAGAAGGCTGAGTCACTCGGCCAAATAGCTCTAGATGTGGTGTTCGGCGACTCGAAGCATTTCCGCAAAGAGAAGCTGACATTTGAAGTTGTGGATTTCCAGAGCGCTTATCACGCTATTTTGGGGAGACCAGCTTATGCACGTTTCATGGCTCGACCATGTTACGTGTACCTCAAACTGAAGATGCCCGGTCCCAAAGGCGTGATCACCATCACTGGCAATCGGAAAAAGGCAGAAGAGTGTTTTCAGAAAGGCTCAAAGATTGCTGATTCCCAGATAACAATGGTAGAGCTAGATGAATATAAGAAAAATGCAGATCCGAGTGATTTATTGCGGGCCAAGAAGCCCGCCACAGAATCAGCGTTCCAGTCGTCCGGTGAGACGAAGCCTGTTCACATTCACCCGACCGACCCCAGCGCGGCTCCGACTCATATTTCCACAACACTCGACTCTAAATAGGAAGAAGCGCTCATCCAGTTCCTCCGTGAGAACTGGGACATCTTTGCATGGAAACCTGTTGACATGTCGGGTGTTCCTAGGGGGCTGGCTGAGCATCGTTTAAGACTCGACCCAAAAGCAAAACCTGTCAAAGAACATCTTCGACGGTCCGCCGTCCAGAAGAGAAAGGCCATTGGCGAGGAGGTGGCTCGACTCTTGGCAGCAGAGTTTATCTGAGAGATATACCACTCCGAGTGGCTCGCCAATGTTGTCATGGTCCCCAAGAAGGACAAGTCACTTCGCATGTGCATCGATTTCAAACATATCAATCGGGCCTGCCGAAAGATCATTTTCTCTCCTCGCACCGACCAAATTGTCGACTCATTGCGGGATCACGAGATTGTGTTTTTAGGCGCCTATTCGGGTACCATCAGATCCGTCAGTATGGACCCGACGAGATCAAAACAGCTTTCATCACTCCATTCGGTGCTTCGCTATGTCACCATGCCATTCGGTCTCAAGAATGTCGGACCACGTTCATGAGGATGATTCAAAAGTGTTTACTCACTCAAATCGGTCGGAATGTGGAAGTGTACATGGATGATATTGTGGTCAAGTCACGAAGGGTTCCGACCTATTGATGACCTCGCTAAAACATTGGCCAATCTCAGGAGGTATGATATCAAGCTTAATCCATCAAAGTGCACATTCGGAGTTCCTGGTGGAAAGCTACTCGGTTTTCTCGTTTGAGCGAGGAATCGATGCTAACCGAAAAAGTTGGCACCATACTCCAATGAAGCATACTGTGCGTGTGCACGATGTCTAGAAGCTTCTTGGATGCTTGGCGCGTTAAGTTGATTCATCTCTCGCCTCGGTGAAAAGGCATTGCCTCTTTACCGATGATGAAGAAAGCGGAACAAGTTCGAGTGGACTCGAGTGATGCAGCATTTGCCGAGCTAAAAGCTCGCTCTCCACCCAGCCGGTGCTTGCTGCTCCAATCAGCAAAGAGCCTCTGTTGCTTTACATTGCAGCCACAGGACAAGTCGTCGATCTGATTTTACGGTCGGCGGGAAGAAGAAGGAAAGCCTTCAAAGTTCAGCGCCTAGTGTATTAACTTTCGAAGTTTTGACCCCATCGAAGCAAAGATATCCTCATTATTAGAAGCTTGTGGATGGGATCTACATGACCACGAAGAAGGTTGCTCATTATTTCTCTGATCATTCCATTACGATCGTCGTGACGCCTGCTGTCGAGATTACGCTGTGAGAGCATGGACGAATCGTCGAGTGGCGAAATGGGCGATTGAACTCCGTCCCTTGATATCAAGTTTGATGCAAAAAAGCCATTAAGTCCCATGCAATAGCAGATTTCCTTGCCGAGTGGATTGAACAACAGCACGGCAGACTCAAGTTCACTCGGAGCATTGGACCATGTTCTTTGATGGCTCTAAGATGTTAAATGGTTCGGTCTTTGGGGTAGTTTTGGTTTCCCCGAGGATATAAGCTCAAATATGTGCTCCAGATTCACTTTGATTCCTCCAACAATGAAGCAGAATCTGAGGCACTTTTATATGGGTTGCACATGGCCATTTCACTCGGCGTCCGTCGCCTTATGGTTTATGGCGACTCAGATTTGGTGGTCAATCGGTGATGAAGGAGTGGGGCGTTAGAAGCCCAGCCATATTTGGATCTTGCAATGTAGTGAGAAAACTTGAAAAGAAATTGAAGGGTTAGAGCTCCATCATATACCCGATTGAAGAACCAAGCGGTGATGATTTGGCGAAGATAGGTTCCAAGAGAAAGCCATTCGAAGAACATGTTCTTGGAGCATATCCACACTCCATCGGTTAAAGAAGATCCTTTTACCGAAGAAGCTCCGCAGCCTAAAAGTGTCACGGATCCGGCTATGTTGAAGTTCCAACGGTGGTCGACCTGATCATGGAAGTGTTGGTGATCACTCCCGATTGGACAGTGCCGTATATCGCGTATATCTTAAGGAAAGAGCTCCCAGAGGATGAAGAAGAGGCTCGACAAATCGTCCGCCGATCTAAAGCCTTTACCGTGATAAGGGGCGGTTATACAGAGAAAGCGTGGTCGAGTTGGACGAAATGCATAACGCCGTAAGAAGGTCGAATGATCCTTGGCGACATCCACTCGGGGACTGTGGCGTCATCGTCCTCTCGGACCATTGTAGCCAAAGCATACCGAGCCGGATTTTCTTGGCCAAGAGCGAATGAAATGGCAAAGGAGATAGTCGACAAGTGTGAAGGATGTCAATTTTACTCCAATATGTCACACAAGCCCGCCTCGACTTTAAAGACCATACCACTCGTCGGCCTTTCGTTGTATGGGGATTGGATATGGTTGGACCTCTGAAAACAGTGACGCGTTTCACCCATGTCTTTGGTAGCGATCGACAAGTTCGCCAAGTGGATTGAGGCTAAACCCATCAAGAACCTTGATGCCGCACGCTGTCGACTTCATCGAGAGTTGCTATTCAGATATGGAGTCCCACACAGCATCATCATCGACAACGGGTCAAACTTCAATTCCGAGGAATTGAGTGTTACGCACATCTCGGGGCACACGAGTCGACTATGCTTGATCGCTCATCCTCGGTCGAATGGACAGCGAACGCGAGCCAATGGCTTGATTCTCGGAGGGTTGAAACCCGATTGATCGTGATCTCAAGCATGCAGGTGGTGCATGGGTCGACGAGCTTCCATTAGTGCTTTGGGGTTAAGGACCACGCCTAACGGTTGGTGGGAGAACTCTGTTCTTCTTGGTCTCTGAGCTGAAGCGGTCTTTCCGAGTGACATGCTTCTAGCGCTCCCGAGTCGAGCTCCACACAAGTGAAGCGAGAACAAGCCCGGCGGACGCAATCAACCTTCTAGAGGAAGAAAGGGAGATGGCTTTGATCCGATCGACCATTTACCGATGGGACTTGCGTCGCTTCCACGCCAAAAACATGAGGAGTCGAGCCTTCCAGGGAAGGAGATTTGGTTCTCCGAGTGGATCGTGAAACCACACATGCTCGCTCCTTCTTGGGAAGGCCCTTCATCATCACCAAGGTTCTCCACAATGGAGCGTACCGTCTTTAGATTGTCGAGCACCAGATCGACGAGCCCCAAGCTTGGAACGCGGAGCTGCTCCGCCCCTTTTACACTTAAGTGTGCACTCGGAAATGTAATAAAAGTACTTCTGTAGTTCATTTTTCAAAGACAATAGTGTTATAATTTTCCCAGTGATTGTTTTTACTTTTGCTTGTTCAATAAAATCCCCCCCCTAGTGGGTGGCTTAGCTGTGAATCCGTTTCGCCTAAGTTTGTAAAAATCCTACCGAATGGTGAGCCAGCCTCTCACTCGGAGGCTTAGCCGCGAATCCGTTTCGCCTAAGTTCAATAAAATCCTACCAAGTGGCGAGCCAGTCTCCCACTTGGAGGCTTAGCTGTAGTCCAAGTACTCGCCTAAGTTTGAATAAAATCCTACCGAGTGGTGAGCCAGCCTCTCACTCGGAGGCTTAGCTGCAGTCCAAGTACTCGCCTAAGTTTAAATAAAATCCTACCGAGTGGTGAGCCAGCCTCCCACTCGGAGGCTTAGCTGTAGTCCAAGTACTCGCCTAAGTTTCAACAAAATCCTACCGAGTGGTGAGCCAGCCTCCCACTCGGTGGCTTAGCTGCAACATAGCGCTCACCTAAGTACAAGCATAACATGTGCTCCATAAGGAAGGCGAGGTGCAGGTCGACCGCTGCTCTCCTCTTCGAGCTCGCCACAAGTATAATGTGCTCTCCACAAAGAGGACGAGGTTTAGGTCATTGCTACTTCTCCTTCGAGCTATGCCACAAGTATAATGTCGCTCCACAGGGAAGGCGAGGGCAGGTCGATTGATGCCTTCTTCCTTGGAGGAATGCATAAAAATCCTACCGAGTGGAGAGCAGACCTCCCACTCGGGGCTTAGCTGCAGCCAGTGCTCGCCTAAGTTTTTGAAAATCCTCTCGAGTCGAGAGCAAACCTCCCACTCGGGGCTTAGCTGCAGCCAGTGCTCGCCTAAGTTTTTGAAAATCCTACCAAGTGGAGAGCAGACCTCCCACTCGGGGCTTAGCTGCAGCCAGTGCTCGCCTAAGTTTTTGAAAATCCTACCGAGTGGAGAGCAGACCTCCCACTCGGGGCTTAGCTGCAGCCAGTGCTCGCTTAAGTTTTGAAATTCCTACAGTGGAGAGCAGACCTCCCACTCGGAGGCTTAGCTGCAGCCAGTGCTCGCCTATGTTTTGAAAATCCTACAGTGGAGAGCAAACCTCCCACTCGGGGCTTAGCTGCAGCCAGTGCTCGCCTAAGTTTTTGAAAATCCTACCAAGTGGAGAGCAGACCTCCCACTCGGAGGCTTAGCTGCAGCCCAGTGCTCGCCTAAGTTTTTGAAAATCCTACCGAATGGAGAGCAGACCTCCCACTCGGGGGCTTAGCTGCAGCCCAGTGCTCGCCTAAGAGTGTTGAGGAACAAGTCGATTGCAATAAGTTCTTCATCCTAGCCTGCAAAAGACACCTCAAACCAGATGCCAACATATTCAACGCTGAATTCAAGTTCAGATAACGTCTTACGGAACCATAAGCGCTCAGGCGCTAAGCCCGTTAAGGTTTATCGGTTACAAAAATTACTCGGCATACCGAGGCAAATTTAAAGTATCAAGAACAGAAGTTTTTACCCCTCCTGCAGAGGGCTGGAAGGCAGTACGAATTCGTCCAGGTCGATTCCATCTGCGATCCGAGTGGCAGCAGCGATGAAGGTCTCCATGAAGGATCGGAAATCATGCTTCTTGGTATTGGCCACCTTGTGGGCTGCCGCTTGTCCTCTCGCGCTTCCTTGCGGTGAACACGGGCGAGACGAGCAACATCCGCACCGCATCCGCGAAGACTTCTTCCATTCTTGCACTCGACTTGGAACATCGTTCGATCGAGTCATCGAGACTTCGAGTCGTTACAAGCGTCTCTCTGGCGAGTGTTGTGTCGATGCGGGAAGTTGCGACCTTCAGCCTTGCGAGATAGTCGGCAACAGCAACAACGCGGGACTCAAGTCGGAGCACATTCATGGCGACTTCGTCCTTCACGGGGAGAGTTGATGGGATCAAGGTTCATCTCGGTCGACCAGTCTCCTCTTCAAAGTTACGGCAAAACTCGCAAGCACAACCCCAAAGTCAAGACAGCGATCGATGGCGAGATCATAGTTAAAATGTCATTTGATACAAAAGATTACCTTCAAGCATGAGGAATAGCTTCTTGGCGAGTCCTCCCGGATAAGCCTCGAGATCATTCTTCTTTCCCACCAACTTGTTGGCCTTGTCACTCAAGGCAATCTTGTCATTCTTGAGTCGACTGACCTCCTTGTTGGCCGCATCAAGAGCAGCTTTCAGATTGGTATTTTCCTCTTCAAGCTTGGTGATTGAAGCCAGCTTCTCATCTGCGAGCTTTGTCTTCTCTAAAGCCGCTTTCTGCGCCTCAGCCAAGTCAAGGTCTTTCTTCTTCAGAGCATCCCTCAGTTTGTCTGCAAAGTCGCAGTGAGATCAGACTCAGAAATGGACAAGAGGCAAAAGTAGTCGTCGAGGTTCTCACAAACATACCTTTTGCCTCCTCCTTTGCCTTCATGAAGTTCTCCTGGACAAGTTTCAGATCAAGTTCGAGCTGGATATGCTTGTTCTCCAACTCAGTATAATGAGCTGCAAGCTCACAATATTCTGCAAATAACCAATGGCGGATGTCAAAGACAGGTCACTTCCGAGTGACTTAGGAAAAATCATAGCATTTCTAAGACTATAGTCGAATATAAACATTCGACCATAGTCTCGGAGACTACACCCAGTGGGTGCACTCAGCGTGCCCCCACTAGTTCTATCAGTTAGAGTCGATCAATCGACCAACAAATAGCCACACACAAAACAAGAGAGAGGTTCTTATCGTAGTCGATTGCCGGCGATCGACCACGATCTCGAGGACTACACCTAGTGGGTGCACTCAGCGTGCCACCGGTCTATGATTTCATTCGACCGATCGAGTAAAGAAAAAGCTTAAGATATAAAGACTATGGACGATCGCCAGGCAGTCCACCATAGCCTTGGGGACTACACCGGTGGGTGCACTCAGCGTGCCCCACTAATCCGAATTTCAATCGGCGCACCCGGTGGGTGTCTGACGATACTAAGATTTTCGAAAGAAGGATTTTCAGATATCATATCCCTATGAGCAGTGCGTGACCGACTAACTTTGAACATTGCTCAAGAGCTGAACGGCATCATAAGCGCTGACTAGCATCTCGGATCACCTTCACTTGCTCCATCATGACCCCGCTGGCGTATTGCTTCTTTAGCGACACTTGCTTGGTCTCTGGGGCGTGGTGGGTCGAGAAAAGTGAAGGCTGAGCAGCACTCGACGATGAAGGACGACGGTCGTCGGCCGCACCGCAAAGGATCTGATAGGCGAGTGGCCTGTCCCCTCCACAACCAACGTCTCGGGTCTTGACCGTCTGAGTCGCCTTGCGAAGATCGCTTTCCTATTCCTCCTCTGCCTCGGTGGTTCCTCGTCATCGTCGTCGGAAAGTCAATAAAGACATTAGGTGGAGCTGCGAAAAAGAGTCAAAGTTAAAGACAAAGGTCCAACCGGTGAAGACGGAACTACAAAAGTCATACCAGGTTTTGAAGTGACAGCATCTTCCACTTCGTGATCTTCGGTGCGGTCGAGGTATCGAGTAGCGATCTTGCAATTCGAAGTCGATCGGTCACCCACAAATCGACCAAGAATAAATCCATGTGAAACAAGAAAACTCAAGTTACACCATTACCACGAGATAGTGGGGATCACCATCTTCATCTTGACAAGACCTTCGTCGGCTTCAAGGCGCCACTCGAGATTGCTTTGGAGCTTTCTCGGTCGGTGCGGAGAAGTCGTCCGAGGAACAGTCGTCGATCAAGCGCGACGGCACAACCCCTTACCACGCTCAGTTGCGGGGTCATGGACAAGCTTGGCGTCTTTCGAGCGGGAGGTGAAACTTCCTCCTCCTCTTCCTCTTCCTCCTCATCGAGTCATCATCTTCATCGTCATCATCACCATCCGAATCCCACTCCTCCGGGCTTTCGCCCCCACTTCCTTCCTCCTCCTCAGTCGGTGTCTACGCCCCATTGGAGTACAACTCAGTGGTGGACTGACAAACAACGAAACAAGACAAAGGTTAATCAACCGATTGGCAGCGAAACAAAATGAATGAAACATGATCACCACCGGGAGTAAGTGGTCATACCGTGTCTGGTTGATAAGACTGGTCGAGTGGTGGGATCCTCCTAGCTTCACGAGGGTTATCTTTGTTCCCCGTGATGGCAGTCATCCACCTCTCCAGTGTGGCGTCGTCGACCTCCTCTGGGTGGACCCTGAGTGGTGTCCTCGGTACCAGAGTACAACCACATCGGGTGACCTCGGTACTGGAGCGGCTGAATGCGCCGTCGAAGAAAAACCTCCAAAAGATCCATGCCGGTGACACCGTCGCGAATGAGTTGAACCACACGCTCCACCAACATTTTAACCTGAGCCTTTTCTTCCGGAAGTACCTTGGGGAAGATGGCTTGTTCACTCAGTCCATGGAGAGCGGAGGGAGACCGGATCTTGCCCGGCGTCGACTTCGTCTTAGCGATAGAACCAGTCGATTGCCACCCTCTAACCGACTCGGGAAGGGTCATGGCTGGAAAAGCACTCTTACTCCTCATTTGGATCCCAAGACCCCACACATCTAGATAACCTTGGTCCTCTCATCATCCGGACTTGCCTTTTCACCGTCTGAGAGCGACAAGTGAATATGTGCTAAAGAGACCCAGTCGGCCGACAACCCGGAAGTTTTCGCACGAGACACAAAAGCGGCGAGGTAGGCAATGGAATTGGGAGTGAAATGGTGGAGTTGTGCCCCAAAGAAGTTAAGAAACCCTCGGAAGAAAAGCTTCGATGGCTGAGAGAATCCATAATCTACATGAGTGGCTAAGAGAACACACTCACCCTCCAGTGATTCGGTTGCCACTCGGACCGGAAGTCTTCTTGACCCATGGGAGATCAGTCCCTCATTGGCGGATTGTCGAGATCATACGGGTGATGGTCGGCGGATCAATCTCCTTGGACCCAACCTTGCGGCAAAGGGACGCGATGAAGATCCACCCGACCGGTCGCTCTCCCTTTGCTTTCTTGTCGCCGTAGCCTTCTTCGCTCGCTCCAAGACCGCCATCTTCTCCTTCACCATCGTCGCCGGCGAGGTGTGCTAGGAGTGGATGGGCGGAGGAAAAAGCGGGCGCAGCGGGCGAGGTTGAGGAAGGTGGAGAGGGGAATGGAGACGCACTGTTCAAAAACCCCCGTCCGGCACCTTATATAAGGACACTTCCGAGAGGCTGACAGGTAGGCCCGGGCGATCCTGTCAAATCCCGAAACAGTCGCGCGCGCGATACGTGGCGAAAAAGGTGGCATGGAAATCGAGGCGTCTTCGCCTTATCCCTTCCGAGTACCGCGGTCCTCTCCGCTTCGCGCGCTTCCCAAAATTCAGATCCCATTAAATCCGCTAACAACAAAGCAACCTGTCAGACGGTAGATTCCCTACAATCCGTCGCTCGGAAGTCCACCAAGTTCAAAAGTTCACTCGACAGAGGAAAAGAATGGATCAAGGCGACTGAAAGAAAAGTTGATGCCATCGCTAAAAAAGGTCATTGATCCAGAATGTGATATACTCAGAACACGGAAAACAGGTCAGAAAAATTATCAACTCCTTCCTCACTCAAACCTCAATCCATTCGGGGGCTAATGATGAAGTCATATACCTAGGGTAGGGTCATGTGCTTGTCTAAGATACCCTACCCAAGGACATCTTTAGAAGAAGCTGCCTTCCAGTCGATCAAGAGGGATTCCACTCGACGGACTCGAAGACACTCGACCATGAGGATTCACTCGACCACTAGGAGATCAAGAGCCACTCTGTATCCAAACGGTCTGTAATTAAGTAGTCTTTATGGCCATGATGACACTTTATGTAAGGCGTTACAACGCTTGCCCTTAATGTACTTTAAACCCTCCGTTGCATGGGCTGGCTGGGGTCCTGGCGGACACTATATAAGCCACCCCCTCCACTGGCAGAAGGGTTCGCACCCATGTAACTCATACACTTATAATCCAGTCAACCGCCTCCGGGCTCCGAGACGTAGGGCTGTTACTTCCTCCGAGAACTCGTAAATCCCTTGTGTATACAACTACTCCATAGCTAGGATCTCGCCTCTCCATACCTACCCCCATTCTCTCGTCGGTCTTACTACCACGGCAGTGGCGAGATGGACGGAAGGGTGGAACGAGCAGGTTCCTTAGCAACCAAACAGGTTTAATGTAGGGAGGCGGACAGATTGGTTGTCATTTGAACATGAATGGCCCTCCCGGCCGTTGCTACACTTCAATTCCGAAGCGACTTGAGGCCGCATCCGCTCCGGGCTGGCATGAATGCGGTTCTGACGCTCTAGAGCGCTGCTGACCACTTCGAACAGGAAAGGGTGCAGATGAGGAATAGGCTTTGGGTAGGCCAAGGTTGTCGGACGCGTGTGGCAGTGGTCCGGACGCCCGCGGAGCCCCCCGCCACTTGGTTTGCTTCCAGTTTGCGGGAATAATGACATCCGGACCGCTGAACGGACCGATATAGGACCGGCGTTGGATGACAAAACATGTTCAGACCATGTGTCATGACGGTTGCAGGCAGTTTGAGGATGCGCGTTGGAGATGCTCTTACCCTACGTTTTTTGGGGAAACTTACACGCTATTAGAAGGCTGTAGTTCTAAGAGGACCCCTCACCATTAGGGCATGACCAATGCTCCACCCTGGACGGCTGCCCCGGCCCTTTACGTCATCTTTGATGCGCCAAATCAGCTTAACCTGTTGCTCCAAAAGCAAAGTGGGATCTTGCAGAGGAACCCGGTTCTTCCCTGGCAAAAGAACAAAAGGTAGGGGAAAGCAAGGAGATGGGTGCGTACTGAAGATTGGAGAAAAATTGGGTTGAGGAAAAGTGTGGGCCCGGTGAGGCAATGGATGCATTGAGTGGATAAATTTTTTAGCAACTGCTTCATACAATTCTAAGTATGTGGATCATCGGGCAGACACTATGGTATAGCCTCCATTGTACATTCCCTTACATGTCTGTGAAAGAAAAAAGCAACCAGTCATCACTCTCTCAAGCGAAATTACTCACATGTGGTTTATATGAATATAAAGAAGGTTAGTGAGTTGGAGGAAGTACTTTGCTGGCTTGACGCGAGTATGCCATTCCAACAACACAATGGTACACCGTACACTCACTACATTTTTTTGAAATGGAGGAAAAGCTTTGCCTCATCCATTAATTAAGATAGAAAAGAGTTTTTACAGACACCCACAAACACGGCATGCGGATTATTCGCGTGAAATAAAAGACCCTAGCTTCTTTCTTGGCGATGACCCAAAGGTTGGCCTCGGCGAGAGATGGAGGAGAGCAAGATTGGCGGTGGAGCACTCTTATGCTTAAACACTCTTGCATTACGCTGTTCCAAATCGTCCATGAGGCGAGCATAGTGAGGAGGCCTTCCAAGCAATCATCTTATCTGTACTCTCTAATGTCTATTTCACCAAGCGATAAGACAATGTAAAGTGCAAGATGTTTAGAGAGGTGCTCGTAGAACTCGATCAATTTTTTGCTTAAGCACGTATGCATGCTTCTATAGAAGAGATGTCTAAGTAAGATTTAATATGCGCTATACAAATAAGCAAATGTGCTTAAAAAGGGTTTCGTTTTCATAAGCACATCTAAGCATCTTTCCTTGTACACGGCTTAATAGACCATTATTACAAAATCTTTCCTTCTCGGGGACTACACCTAGTGGGTGCACTCAGCGTGCCACCGGTCTATGATTTCATTCGACCGATCGAGTAAAGAAAAAGCTTAAGATATAAAGACTATGGACGATCGCCAGTCCACCATAGCCTTGGGGACTACACCGGTGGGTGCACTCAGCGTGCCCCCACTAATCCGAATTTCAATCGGCGCACCCAAAGGGTGTCTGACGATACTAAGATTTTCGAAAGAAGGATTTTCAGATATCATATCCTAATGAACAGTGGTGACCGACTAACCTGAACATTGCTCTGAAGAGCTGAACTGGCATCATAAGCCGCCTGACTAGCATCTCGGATCACCTTCACTTGCTCCATCATGACCCCTGCCTGGCGTATTGCTTCTTTAGCAGCACTTGCTTGGTCTCCAGGGACGTGGTGGGTCGAGAAATGTGAAGGCTGAGCAGCACTCGACGATGAAGGATGAGCAGTCGTCAGCGGCACCGCAAAGGATACGGTAGGCCGAGTGACGCTGTCCCCCTCCACAACCAACGTCTCGGGTGCTGACACGTCCTGAGTCGCCTTGCCAGAAGACGCTTTCCTATTCCTCCTCTGCCTCAGTGGTTCCTCGTCATCGTCGTCAGGAAAGTCAATAAAGACATTAGGTGGAGCTGCAGAAAAGAGTCAAAGTTAAAGACAAAGGTCCAACTGACTGAAGACGGAACTACAAAAGTCATACCAGGTTTTGAAGTGACAGCATCTTCCACTTCGTGATCTTCGGGTCTGGTCGAGGTATCAGAAGTAGCAGTACTGCAATTCCAGAAGTCAGTCGGTCAGCCCACAAATCGACCAAGAATAAATCCATGTGAAACAAGAAAACTCAAGTTACACCATTACCCTGAGATAGTGGGGATCACCATCTTCATCTTCGGCAAGACCTTCGTCGGCTTCGAAGGCGCCACTCGAGATTGCTTTGGAGCTTTCTCAGTCGGTGCCGGAGAAGTCGTCCGAGGACGCTTGGTTGACTCAGCGACGGCACAACCCCTTACCACGCTTCACCGCAGGGTCATGGACAAGCTTGGCGTCTTTGAGCAGGGGAGGTGAAACTTCCTCCTCCTCTTCCTCTTCCTCCTCATCAGAGTCATCATCTTCATCGTCATCATCACCATCCGAATCCCACTCCTCCGGGCTTTCGCCCCCACTTCCTTCCTCCTCCTCGATTGGTGTCTCGCCCATTGGAGTACAACTTCGGTGGTGGGTGACAAACAACGAAACAAGACAAAGGTTAATCAACCGATTGGCAGCGAAACAAAATGAATGAAACATGATCACCACCGGAGTAAGTGGTCATACCGTATGCAGTTGATAAGATCGGTCGAGTGGTGGGATCCTCCTAGCTCCACGAGGGTTATCTTTGTTCCCGTGATGGCGGTCATCCACCTCTCCGGTGTGGCGTTGTCGACCTCCTCCGGTGGACCACGAGTGGTGTCCTCGGTACCGCAGTACAACCACATCGGGTGACCTCGATCTTGGAGGCTGAATGCGCCGTCGAAGAAAAACCTCCAAAAGATCCATGCGGTGACACCGTCGCGAATGAGTTGAACCACACGCCCACCAACATTTTAACTGAGCCTTTTCTTCCGGAAGTACCTTGAGGAAGATGGCTTGTTCACTCGGTCCATGGAGAGCGGAGGAGACCACGTCGGCCTTGGCGTCGACTCGTCTTAGCGATAGAACCAGGTCGATTGCCACCCTCTAACCGACTTCGGGAAGGGTCATGGCTGGAAAAGCACTCTTACTCCTCATTTGGATCCCAAGACCCCCACACATCTAGATAACCTTGGTCCTCTCATCATCCGGACTTGCCTTTTTCACCGTCTGAGAGCGACAAGTGAATATGTGCTTAAAGAGACCCCAGTGCGGCCGACAACCCAGGAAGTTTTCGCACAGAGACACAAAAGCGGCGAGGTAGGCAATGGAATTGGGAGTGAAATGGTGGAGTTGTGCCCCAAAGAAGTTAAGAAACCCTCGGAAGAAAAGCTTCGATGGCTGAGAGAATCCGCAATCTACATGAGTGGCTAAGAGAACACACTCACCCTCCAGCGGTTGCGGTTGCCACTCAGACCCCGGAAGTCTTGCTGACCCATGGGAGATCAGTCCCTCATTGGCCAGATTGTCGAGATCCTTCTGGGTGATGGTCGAGCGGATCCAATCTCCTTGGACCCAACCTTGCGGCAGGCGGGACCGCGATGAAGATCCACCCCGACTGGTCGCTCTCCCCTTTGCTTTCGCTGTCGCCGTAGCCTTCTTCGCTCGCTCCAAGACCGCCATCTTCTCCTTCACCATCGTCGCCGGCGAGGTGTGCTAGGAGTGGATGGGCGGAGGAAAAAGCGGGCGCAGCGGGCGAGGTTGAGGAAGGTGGAGAGGGGAATGGAGACGCACTGTTCAAAAACCCCCGTCCGGCACCTTATATAAGGACACTTCCGAGAGGTGACAGTAGGCCCGGCGATCTGTCAAATCGAAACAGATCGCGCGATACATGGCGAAAAGGGTGGCATGGAAATCGAGGCGTCTTCGCCTTATCCTTCCGAAAATCGCGGTCCTCTCCGCTTCAAGCTTCCCAAAATTCAGATCCCATTAAATCCGCTAACAACAAAGCAACTTTGTCAGACGGTAGATTCCCTACAATCCGTCGCTCGGAAGTCCACCAAGTTCAAAAGTTCACTCGACAGAGGAAAAGAATGGATCAAGGCGACTGAAAGAAAAGTTGATGCCATCGCTAAAAAAGGTCATTGATCCAGAATGTGATATACCGAACACGGAAAACAGGTCAGAAAAATTATCAACTCCTTCCTCACTCAAACCTCAATCCATTCGGGGCTAATGATGAAGTCATATACCTAGGGTAGGGTCATGTGCTTGTCTAAGATACCCTACCCAAGGACATCTTTAGAAGAAGCTGCCTTCCAGTCGATCAAGAGGGATTCCACTCGACGGACTCGAAGACACTCGACCATGAGGATTCACTCGACCACTAGGAGATCAAGAGCCACTCTGTATCCAAACGGTCTGTAATTAAGTAGTCTTTATGGCCATGATGACACTTTATGTAAGGCGTTACAGGTAACGCCTGGCCTTAATGTACTTTAAACCCTCCGTTGCATGGGCTGGCTGGGGTCCTGGCGGACACTATATAAGCCACCCTCCATTTGGCGAAGGGTTCGCACCCAGTAACTCATACACTTATAATCCGATCAACCGCCTCCGGGCTCCGAGGCGTGGGCTGTTACTTCCTCCGAGAACTCGTAAATCCCTTGTGTATACAACTACTCCATAGCTAGGATCTCGCCTCTCCATACCTACCCCCATTCTACTGTCAGTCTTACTACCACGACAGGTGGCAGATGGACGGAAGGGTGGAACCAGAGCAGGTTCCTTAGCAACCAAACAGGTTTAATGTAGGGAGGCGGACAGATTGGTTGTCATTTGAACATGAATGGCCCTCCCGGCCGTTGCTACACTTCAATTCCGAAGCGACTTGAGGCCGCATCCGCTCCGGGCTGGCATGAATGCGGTTCTGACGCTCTAGAGCGCTGACCCACCGAGCAGGAAAGGGTGCGAGATGAGAATAGGCTTTGGGTAGGCCAAGGTTGTCGGACGCGTGTGGCGATGGTCCGGACGCCCATGAGCCCCCGCCACTTGGTTTGCTTCCAGTTTATGGAATAATGACATCCGGACCGCTGAGCGGACCGATCTGAGACCGGCGTTGGATGACAAAACATGTTCGCACCATGTGTCATGACGGTTGCGAGCAGTTTGAGGATGCGCGTTGGAGATGCTCTTACCCTCGTTTTTGGGGAAACTTACACGCTATTAGAAGGCTGTAGTTCTAAGAGGACCCCTCACCATTAGGGCATGACCAATGCTCCACCTCGACGGCTGCCCGGCCCTTTACGTCATCTTTGATCGCCAAATCAACAACTTGTTGCTCTAAAAGCAAAGTGGGATCTTGCAGAGGAACCCGGTTCTTCCACAGCAAAAGAACAAAAGGTAGGGAAAGCAAGGAGATGGGTGCGTCTTGAAGATTGGAGAAAAATTGGGTTGAGGAAAAGTGTGGGCCGGTGAGGCAATGGATGCATTGAGTGGATAAATTTTTTAGCAACTGCTTCATACAATTCTAAGTACGTGGATCATCGGGCAGCACTATGGTATAGCCTCCATTGTACATTCCCTTACATGTCCTGTGAAAGAAAAAAGCAACCAGTCATCACTCTCTCAAACGCGAAATTACTCACATGTGGTTTATATGAATATAAAGAAGGTTAGTGAGTTGGAGGAAGTACTTTGCTGGCTTGACGCCAGTATGCCATTCCAACAGCACAATGGTACACCGTACACTCACTACATTTTTTTTGAAACGGAGGGAAAAGCTTTGCCTCATCCATTAATTAAGATAGAAAAGAGTTTTTTACAGGACACCCACAAACACGGCATGCGGATTATTCGCGTGAAATAAAAGACCCTAGCTTCTTTGCGCCGGCGATGACCCAAAGGTTGGCCTCGGCAGAGATGGAGGAGAGCAAGATTGGCGGTGGAGCACTCTTATGCTTAAACACTCTTGCATTACGCTCGTTCCAAATCGTCCATGAGACGAGCATAGTGAGGGAGGCCTTCCAAGCAATCATCTTATCTGTACTCTCTAATGTCTATTTCACCAAACGATAAGACAATGTAAAGTGCAAGATGTTTAGAGAGGTGCTCGTAGAACTCGATCAATTTTTTGCTTAAGCACGTATGCATGCTTCTATAGAAGAGATGTCTAAGTAAGATTTAATATGCGCTATACAAATAAGCAAATGTGCTTAAAAAGGGTTTCGTTTTCATAAGCACATCTAAGCATCTTTCCTTGTACACGGCTTAATAGACCATTATTGCAAACCCTAGCTTTTAGGCGAGATTTTGTAGCCAGAAACACCGGTGTTCCTTTGGTGCACTTATAGGAGTACTATTTAAACCGCGATGATGCATTACAAAGCTGAACAACTTTTTTCTTGCGAATAGGTAAATGTTGACTTGATTTCCACTTCTTCAAATCATTACTACGACTGTTGCATTACAAAGCTACTTTATAATATAATGAACCGTCCCTCAAAAATAAATAATACAATAAACCGGACCTGTACAGTAGAAAGAATAATTGTTTCCCAGAGCAAAAACTCAAAAGAATATGAATAAATCAAACGATAGACTATACAACCCACAACAAACAATATGATATATAATAGAATAAGAGCACTACTTCGACCATTAACTACGTGACAGCCTGAGTGGGACGGAATGATGGGTGATCATAGCGACGCCTCAAAGGCAGCACGCAATAAGGTTTCTATAAGCGCACGACTGAGTTGTTGGATTTTCTGTCGATCTCCCCGCACCCGAAATCTCTGGATAGATTACACAGGTCAGGGGGGGCAGCCACCGTTTGCGCTGTGGGTGCCGCACGAGGGCCCCGCCCCCAGCCGCTGCAGGTACATTTGCCGGAGGAGCTGCACCATCACACCGTCGCCGGAGTCGGAGACGGCTGCCCCGGCTGGCTCCCACGCGTCACCACCGAGTCGTCGAGCCGCGCCGGAGACGGCGAAGAAGGCCACGATCATCAGGAACATCAACGGCACAGCAGCAAACCTTGCCATCCTCGATCGAGCACTGGGAATCAAGTGTTTCTCCTCTCTTCTTGCTTGTATTTGTATGTACGTACGGCTCGATCAACTCCACCGATCACAGCTAGCCTTGATCCAGATCAACTCGATTAAGGTGGGACGATGCGTATATGAATGCATCTGTAGCTATATATAGGCTGCTCGGAAGAGTCCGATGCTGCATGTTCACGTGTGCCGTTACGAGGGAGGCACTGGTGACGAGAGAAGGCACCGCGGTCATTGCGAGGATGTTACAGGATTTCAGTCAGGAATGATTCTAAGGCGCACTAGCTTCACATGCTAATTGGCTTGCTAATAGTACTAATCAACTAGTAACTAAGATGACGACAGTTATGTTTGTTAATTTTGAGAGGACCTGTTCATGTCCTCTTGTTTGGTCTACGCAGCCACTTTTAACTATACTTTTAAGTGCTTCACTTTAATGCAATGCTAAAAATAGTATGCATGCATGCATATATAGCGAATGCGGCGAAAAGCCGGAGACCGGCGGCCTGCACGGTCGGGAAGACCAACCGGGGATTTGATGGTAGGGCTCGGATGGTTGAAGCGATTCGATCGTGTGTTTTGGACTGGGTTTGCATCGCAAACCTTCGGCGTGGGTTGGTATGTATCTAGTGCCTTCTCGAAGCGGACGTATTACCTATCCTGATGATCGCTCATTGCATCACCCTCTCTCCTTCACTAGCAAAGTGGAGTGGAGGACTACTGACTCGGTCTGATCGATGATAATCTTGGCCGAGTCGGTGCATGACCGATGAGAGTTTCAGTTTCTCCAAATCCAGTTAGGCCTTGTTCGGTTAAGCCACTCCTCAAGTGGATTGGAGTGGAATGGAGGGGATTTGGGGGGAATTTGAACTATATGGGATTTAATCCCTGCCAATCCCTGTCAATCCCTCTCATTTTTCATGAAACCGAACAAGGCCTTAGGGTTTTGCGTAGTTTTGTGCAGTGTTTTGGAATGTTTGAATTAGGTGATAACAACGACTGCTTCATGATTAGCTATTCCATGGTTAATTATTATTTTGGTTAGCTATTCCATGATTAGCTATTCCATGGTTAATTATTATTATCCATGGTGAATCAAGGTTATATTGATGGTGAGGCCTCTTGGTTTGATTTCTTTGAGATTAGTACATGGTCACTTGGTTTGCTTCATAATGTTGTCGAACCAAGTGATGCTGCTCCACCTAGAATATTGAATCGAAGAGAGCAAAAGGTGGTAGTACAAGCACAGGAAGAGCAAGATCATGATGATTCAGATTCAAATGGCTTGGATTGTATTCTAAACTTAGTTGATAGTGATTATGACATTTCGAAGATGATGATGACCTACTCTAGGAATAGCTACTGATGTAGGCAAACAAAAGTGTAAAGCAGCGCACATGATCTAAAGGAGAAGCAAGATCAAGTGAAATATTAGGGCATGGCCAATGCATAGCCTCGGGTGATGCCTCACATGCCATGTAGGATCGGATAACGAGAAAAAGTAGGTTCGGATAGGGAGCAGGATCCTCTGCAGGAGGCGGGTGCTTGGAGAGAAAAAGTGTGGTCCAGTGCATAAAGTTAGAAAAGTTGAAGTGGAAATTAAGGATGCATGTGTAGTCAGAGTCACTTTTTATTTTTTGATGATGCTCACTAGTAGTAGCTTGCATTGGGGAGAAAAAATCAATACAGATGCTTCAAACTACTTTTTGTCATGGGGCATCTGTATCCATATGCCACCATTGTAATGCCCTATGGAGATGATGAGGGTGCACTTGAAGCGCATAGACTGATGATGAGAATGCAAAATATAATTTCTACCACATAGTCCGTGTGAGGATTGCATTCAAGGGGTATGTCTTCGCTCTTTTGTGATAATTAACCACTATACATGATTCGATTTTTTGGTTGTTTATGTTGACAAAAATCCATCGAAGCCCTCCAATTTTTCTCTAATTCACACTTCTTCCCGAGGTAGGGGGCCAATGCCCCCCTCCCCCTCCCCAACATACAATATCTAGTCATACTCTAATCCTAAACCCATTGGCAAAAATTCCTCGCTCCGCCCCTATCTGTGTGCAACCTCAAGCACGTGATCCACCTCGACTTTTCACACAACAAGCTCATTGGAAGATTTCCTATGCCTGCTCCCGGCTTCGGTTCCTTAATCTCTCCTATAACACCTTCTATGGAGCGCTTCCTAACGACATTAGCTGGCTATCACCATTTACGAAGCAACTCAACTTAACTAATAACTACTTTAATGGTGTTGTACTACTGGTGATAGTTGAGCTTTCAGCGCTCCAGGAGCAGCTTCTTGACACCAATGGCTTCACCACAAAGGTTTTAGAGGGGATCTAGCAATGCCAAAAGCTTGAGATATTGTCCTAGACTGGAATGGATTCACTGGGAGTTGCCTCGCAACATCACAATGGTATGTCTTGGTGGAGATTGACCTGTCGTCCAACAAATTCAATGTCGGCATACCAGAAGGATTAGGGACACATGTGAAATTGACCAGGATTGCCTATACCTGAACAAGTTTAGCGGAACCATCCCCAGAATCATTGGGATCTTGCCGAACCAACAATGGATCCATCTTTTGAATAATATGCTCGCGGGTGAGCTAGTACGTGAACTTGGCAAGCACATGTCGCTACCAAGTCGAGGTCCCCAACAACAACTTGTCTAGCTCACTCCCGGAGCATTTATGTGCGAATGGAGAACTCTTTAACATAGTTGTCTTCAACAACAACTTCTCCGACGAGCGTTTGGAACTGCCTTTCATCGGATAACATCATGCTCTATAGTAATAACTTCTCTAGGGAATTCCTAGTAAGTATATGGCCATTCTCGTAACTACATCAATGGTAATATGAAACAACAACCTCACTGGCACTATGTCAACCAAGATATTTTGAATATCTCTCGAATTGAGATGCAAAAAACCTGTTCTCCGAGTCCATACAGACATCTGCAATTGGGATGTTGGTGTTGATGGCATAGAAGAGTCAATTCTCCGAGGATCTACCAGTCAACATGAACAAAATCCACAAACTTCCAGTGTTTCCATTATTTTGGAAATAGATATCTGGTTCCATATCAACATTGATTGAACTGTTGCAGAGTATCATGTCACTTGACCTCAGCAACAATCATATATCATTCGTGATACCGTGATCGAATGTGCGGATTATTTCATTACTAGGTGTCCTTCAATTTTTTTTCAACAACAAGCTAATAGGAGACATTCCACCTGACTAGTACATTCATTCGTTTCCATCCCTTCCTCTGCAAGCTACTGAAGTACAACCATAGCTTCTTTGGCAACTAGGGACTTTGTGCTAGGTGGGGCTAGGGATAAATCTTCCAAAATGCACAAAGGCACCCACCGTGGAAGCTTGTTATAATCTTGTTAGTGACCGGTGTCACTCTGCTCGTTGCTAGAAGAGCATCTTGATATGTCCGCTTTTTCGGTCTGGAAGAACACACAAGTGGTGAAAGAACTTTTGACTGATTGGAAATTCACACCCCATTTGTACTTCTAGACTTCACCGAGTCCGAGGGCATAGCGAGGAAATCTTTCCATTGGGTTCACGCAGGATTTTAGTATGAACTAGCTATTGTACAATCTTAGGCCATCTCATAGCAAGACTATAAACAGTGGTGGAGCTATGTGTATGTCGCGAGGGGGGGAGCATTGGTCCTCCAGCCTTGGAAATAAGCATGAAGTTGAGAGAGTTTGGGAGGGATTCGATGGGATTTTTTTATTTGGCTCCCTCATATCAGCATATTTTACTACTTCTCCCCACAAAAGTCTATATCTAATTTTTCCAATAACTATATTTAACATTCAAAGACAACATAAAATTGATATATCAAATCACATACAGTTGTTACATTAAAACTGAAGGACAAAGACATAACTGGATGCAATCCTCACACCATGTGTTTACATATTCCAAATAAAGTAGTAAGAAGTAACTTTGTAGATAAACCCTAAACTCTAAGTAATCAGATGTTCTAAAATAGCTACAACCCACTGCCTATTATTTTCTAAGCATGTATCCATGCCCATCAACACCTATGCATCTCAATCACAAATCATAAGTTACATTCCTTTTCTAAGCATGCAGCCATGCTACATCAGCACCTATGCATATCAATTGGAAGTTACTTGTTTTGCATTAGTTTAACAATTCAACCATGCCACACTAGTAACTCATGCATGCCACACGTAAGTTCAAGGCTCACATTTTTCAAACAAAATGGCATTCTGTAAACTACAACGTATATTGAAAACACTCTTACATTCGTTTTTTGCGTGCATTAGCTTTGGTTATGTTTGTAGCACCTATTAATACAATTATTTTAACAAGGTTCTCACGGTAACACGGGAATATCGTCTAGTTATCTAAACCCTGGGCAATTATATACCCAACCGTAGGTAGCCATCCAAAGCTAGCATTTAAAATCATCAAAATTAACTAGTAATTATCCACGGCTCATGGTCAGTTCACAACAACTAGAGGTGTCATCGCCACCAAGGTCGATCACTCAGAGTGATACTCACTCCGTCCGAAAATATTTGTCCTAGAAATGGATGTATCTAGACTTATTTTAGTTATAAATACATCGATTTTATCCACTTTTAGGACAAGTATTTCTGGATGGAGGAGTACCTACAGACGGAGGTGGCTATAGATGGCACGGAGGTGGCTGGGGTGGATTAGATCATGGCCTCAGGCATAATGCTTCGTCCATCCTCCATTGACCTCTCGGCATAGATGGGACGGGATCTGCTATTGACCTCAACCCGGAGGAACCAAGCGGTTTCTATATCTAATAGCATCGCGCCATTGCCGGAAGGCCATGGTTTGATCCATACATGGCGAAGTTGAAGGAGAAGGAGAGGCAAGCGCCACACAAGACGCCGCTGGTGGAGACATTGAGACATTTATTGCCTTCATGAAGATTAATAACAAAAAATGCACAAAAGTTGCTTTGGAAGTCGAGTTCAACTATGGTTTGCAAGTTACAAAATGTTTAAGATCAGCATCAAGATTAATAACTTTACTTTGTTGCCACACCGATTTATCAAGAACACGACTACTATGAAAAAGTATCATTTCGGTATTTTTGGGTCATTGCAGGCATGAGCTACCCGGCCTCCAAGAACATGTCGGTGTTTTCTTTCAGCAAAACCACTCAGTTGTGTGCACAGGGCGCCCTGTGTTTTGGAAGGCTCTAGGCGAACTCGGTGACATGGGCCCTATATAAATTTCAACCAAATTTGACTATAATAATTTAACGACTCCATCGACAACAATAATAACTAAATTCGAACCGACTCCATCGACAACAATAATACTAAAAAGATGGCAAAATAAAACTACCATGCCATGATTACCTCAAATAAGAACCAAATTCAACCGACTCCATCGACAACAATAATACTTGATTGCTTCAAAAAAGTTTCTTGGACGTTTCTTGATGCAATAATACTTTCTTTCTTTCTTCTCCTTTTTCAGCACCAACAATTGCTTCTTCTTAGGCAACATGGCAGGATAATGTCCTAAAATCATGAAGAAAAGAGGGTACAAAGAATTAAGAATTTATAATCGGATGATTGGAACCCTAGACATACATGTGGATAGTTGAATACGTACATACTACTGAATTTGTCAAATTGGGATCTGGGGATGGATCAGGTCATCGTGAACATGGATGGATCATGGATACATATACGGGCTGAAGAAACCGATAGATGGAATGGATCATGAATTGCCTTGTTGGCTCGTTGCAAACTTTGGGTTACCGAACTGCTATGCGGCGCGCGCAGCGGCAAGCCGGCGGCGGCCGAGACGGCAAGGCACCGAGCGCCGAGCGGCAGGCAGGACGAAGAGATTAGAGACCAACCGTCCAGACTCCAAACAAAGGAAAAGAAAATGAGCAGCCGGTACCGATCGCTGGCGCTAGCGTAACGCTTCGTAATCGATCACATGGGCCTCGCGCCCTAGCCCATCTCATTTTTTTACCATTTTTTTCGCTGGGCATTAGTATGTATATGTACTACATCATGGGCCCTCCTCCCGCCTGGGCCCTGGGCCGCCGCCCCACCGCCCATGCCCCAGGGCCGGCCCTGTGTGTGCATAAATATAAGAGACATGGTGTGATGCACCAATATGCATGCTAAAACAATTGGAAGTTATTCTTTCGTTATTCAAATCAAGTTAACCAGAAAAGAATGAACAAAAGGTATTTTGAGCAAAGAATGAACTAGAACTTAACGACAGAAAGAACACCCTAGATTGTAAATACAGAAGAGATGGCCTGGCGGCCACGAATCATGATCGCGACGGCTGAAAAGGTCAGGAACAAACTATTCTTTTCCAACGCATCTCGCCTCCAGATTCTCTGAGTAGATTTCGTCTGGGTCTCGATCAGTGTGGGCAGCCACCGTTTGCGCTGTGGGTGCCGCACGAGGCCCCCGCCCCCAGCCGCTGCAGGTACATTTGCCGGAGAAGCTGCCCCGCCACGCCGTCGCCGGAGACGACCTCCCCGGCCGGCGCCCACACGTCGCCGCCGAGCTGGCGAGCCGCACCGGACACGGCGAAGAACACCACGATCATCAGTAACATTACCTGCACGGCAGCAAATTTTCCCGCCATCACGATTCAAGCTAGCGTGTGTTTCCTCTTCTTCGATCACTCTATCAATCGCTGACTCGATTCTTGTTGGCTGCTGCACAAACGAACGAATGAACTTGGGCGCAGTGGATGAGACGTTCCATGGGGTGGCCATGCGCTTATATAGGGTCACCATCGCGGTAGCAAGCTATCAGCAGAGGTGATGGGTAGCGTCTGTCATGACGAGGGACGCATGGACCATCGAGCACTAGATCATGCACGGTCGATGCACCTGCGAGGATGCTACAGGCCGGGTTTGAACGGAATCGTTCCAAGGCGCACTAACTTCACATGCTAAATCATGCATAAGCAAGCAGTACTATTTTCTTTATATCAAAGCTAGCAGTACTGATTAACTAATAACTAAGATTAGCATAAGTAAATTAAATAATTTTCGTAGGACCGCTCGGTGTCTCCTCGTTGCTGTACACTGCCCCTTTTCCGGTGGTTCTTTCCCGATTTGATGGCTCAGAATAGTACTATGTCCATAGAGAATTCGGCGAAGAGCCGGACACCGGCGGACCGCCACGATCAGGTGGTGGCCACCACCTTACTCCAGGAGACCAAAGATTGTTTGGATGGTAGGTCTCGATCGAGTCTACCGGCTGGCTGCTGCGACCTGTTTGGTTTGGACTTGGTTTTTGCGGCGCAAGTGTTCTAGAAAAACTAGTTAGTGATCTAAACTGGGAACGTTATTTTAAGCGTGAGCGTAGAATAGCTTATCTCACACTCCCTAATAACGCTATATACAAAATATAGTAAAATGGTATATAAATATTAGTAATTCTAAAAACATTTTTTTACTACCCAAGTTTATAATTTGCTACATTTTTATAAAAATTACTTTATTTTATATATATATATCATGTTATTATATTTTGTATGTGCCGTTACTGGGTGTAGAATAAGCTATTCTACACTCACGCTTAGTTTAGCATTACTATCTAAAACATCCTATATTATATTATTTTATAGAGTAGTATTTGTGTAGTCATTGTGGAAATATCGCGAAAAGAAACCCTTGTGCTAATGAATGACTTTTTAGGTTTATTGGCCTCTAAATATACTATACTAGTCATTAACCCATCGGTTCGCACGGGCTAGTTATCATGAAAACGTAGAAGAGATTAATAGCTTATCCAAATGATAAGTGTCAAACATGTGGCACGAAGCACTCCGGCCCTGGCGTTTTTCCAACTAAAGTTGCCATCCAAAAAGAAAAGAAAAAAAAACCGCAAAAAAACAGAAACTTGTTGCCATGCTTCACAATGAAATGTGTCATCCTCGCGTCACTAAAGTTGCTATAAAAAACGTTCAAAATTGCCATGTGTTCGTTCCACGCGTGTGACACTTAACATATTTTAAATATTGGAAAACATTGACCTATTAAACATTAGGACTGAAATCATTAAACATATTTGCTTACGAAATTGAAAAATGCCTGAGATTGGTTTAGTTCGAAGGACAAAAGTTGCTTTGACAGTGGAGTTACACTCTGGTTTGCAAGTTACCAAACGCTTAAGATCAGTAGCAAGATTAAATACTTCGTTGTGAAGCCAATTTATCAAGAACATGACTGCAATGAAAAATGTATCCCGGTGTTTTAGAGCATCTATAGCCGGATCTTGCTAATCCGGCCATTGGACGTCCGCGGACACGCCCAAATAAGGCTACGAACAGTGGCCGGTCATCACACAAATGTCCGCTTCCACAACCGGGTGCTTCACTGGAAAATTCTCAAATCCATACAATCACATGCAACGTAAACTTAAACCTATGTAATACATCTCGACCCCATACGTACCGTCCGGCTATTTCATGATGCATGCCATCGCACTAACAAAAATTGACATGCTCTACTACATTATACACGCCACTGGACTGCTAACAATTGCATGCCACTGCTGCCATTGTCATTTCTGCCGCCTTTGCCGTCTTTGTCGTGGCAGTAGTGGTCATAGACACAAAATGGATCGAGACAGATCTGCTCATTGCCGAGTTGTCCAACCCGTCACTGACTTCCTCCTTCTCCTTTTCGGGAGGGCAGTACGGCGATGGCATGGATTGCCTGGTTTTGCTCCCCGAGAGGGTACGCGCTGTTCTCCTTTTCCACTTCTCAATGATGCGGCACGGATGGCTTCCTCGTCCAAGGCGGCATGCGATTCCACCTCTACCTTGAGGGCTCTTGCGGCTTCCCGCACCCTATGCTTTGCACGGCTGGCGTGCCGGGCATCCACAGCAGACGACCGATGACGCATGCTGGCTTTGACCTCTGACTCGGACCCAATGCCTCGGGGACGAGGCGTCACTGAAGAGGTTGCGCTATTATCGAGGAGTTGGGGTGCCAGACGGTGGTCACATGTCTGGTGAGCCCGCGGTTGCCACGGTCTGGCATCATGTCCTCTAGTTTCGTCTGGGATATGGAAAGGGATAGATATATGTCAGGTCAGGTGGGCTAGCGTGGGCCTGATCCGGTGTGGCGGATGCACTCGGGTGTGTCCTGGCTTTTTCATGTCCACTCTAGATTTAGGCTGGGTATCAAGGGTACCGGTCAGCCTAGACGTATAGGACCGGTACGAAGAGTGCGGTTGGGTTCCGATTTTATGACCGGTCACTGATTGGGCCGTCCACCCGGACGTATGTCTGAGAAGTCCGGATGTAGATCCTCTTAGGGTTATTGTAGGCATGAGCTACCCGACCTCCGCAACATGTCGGTTCTTTCTTTCAGCAAAAACATTGTGTTGTGTGCATAAAATATAAGAGACATGGTGTGATGTACAATATGCATGCTAAAACAATTGGAAGTTGTTCTCCATTATTCAAATCAAGTTAACCAGAAAAGAAGATTCTAAATACATAAGAGTTGGCCCCGCGGCCACGAATCATGATGGCGACGGCTGAAAAGGTCAGGAACAAATTATCGTTCTTTTCCTACGCATCTCGCCGCTGGATTCAGTGAGTAGATCTCCTCTGGGTCTCGGTCAGTGTGGGCAGCCACCGTTTGCGCTGTGGGTGCCGCACGAGGGCCCCGCCCCCAGCCGCTGCAGGTACATTTGCCGGAGAAGCTGCGCCGCCACGCCATCGCCGCGGACGACCTCACTGGCCGGCGCCCACTCGTTGCCGCCGAGCTGGCGAGCCGCGCCGGACACGGCGAAGAACACCACGATCATCAGGAACATTACCGGCGCGGCAGCAAACCTTCCCGCCATCTCACGATTCAAGTTGGCTAGCCTGCGTTTCCCTCCTCTTCGATCACTCGACCGGTCGCCGATTCTTGTTGGCTGCTGCACAAACGAAGGAATTAACTTTGGCACGGTGGATGTGGATGAGACGTTCCATGGGGTGGTCATGCGTATATATAGGATCTGGATCGCGGTAGCTATAAGCCCAAGTGAGATGTTGCATTGCATGGGTGCCATTGCCATGGGTAACGTCTATCGTGACGAAAGGAAGCATACAGCACTACGTACATCACTGTCGATGCACCTGCGAGGATGCTACAGGCCGGATTTGAATGGAACCGTTCCAAGGCGCACTAACTTCACATGCTAAATTATGCGTAAAAGGTGGCAGTACTATATTTTTAGATCAAAGCTAGCAGCAGTACTGATTAACTAACTAAGATGACATTGTTACGTAAAATACTTCTGCCTGGGCCATGCGGTGTCTCCTCGTTGGTGCACAATGCCACCTTTCGAGTGGTTCTTTTCCGATGTGACGGCTCAGAATAGTACCGAGTCCATAGACAGTGCGGCGAAAAGCCGGGGACCGGCGGACCGCCACGATCGGGTGGCGGCCGGTAGCCACCTGACTCCGGGAGACCAAGGAGGGATTGGATGCTAGGGTTCTCGACCGACTCTACCGGCTGGCTGCTGCGACCCGTACGTTTGGTTTGGACTGCGTTTTGCGGCGCGAGGGAACTTGCTGTGTGCGTCAGTAGTGGCTCGGTGCGTGGTAAGATGGATGGTTTTTGTGTGCCCGCGGGTGTGCTGAAATTGCTTGCTCGGTCACGGATGAATCACGCATGTCCATGGAAAGGGATTATGTACAGGGTGATCTGGATTGTTTGGGGTGCGATCGTACAATTGCAAACCTGCCGAAAAATTACTTCCTCTGTAAAAATATATATAAGATGTAGCGATTAGATCACTAGATCTTTTTTATATATATAGAGGAGTACTAGCAGATTGTGTGACTTAATTTTTACTCGAGTGTCAAAAATGTGTCAAAAATGCTGAAATATTATGGGAGGGAGAGAGTAACTTATAACATGTTTAAAGACACCAAAACAAACACCACTAACAAATAGATATCATATGGTTGTGGGCATCACACGATGCAGAGGCCGAGTGTTTCAACCTCCTTTTCAAGAAGAAAAACAAATAGACATCATAAGGAAAGGTAAACCACATCTCTACCTCTTTACCTACTAGTAAACCACGCATTGCTTCGGTACGTCGCCGGCATTTTTGCACAAAAGTCCCTGTGCTTTTGATGATTAAACCCGCAGTCCTCGTCATAAGTCAGCCCCGAACCGGTACAGAGGAGAGAAAATAAGAAAGAAAATCCCAGCGCCCCGCACGACCCTGCCTCTTCGATCCCATCTCCACCTCCATCCCGCCGCCACCTACTGCCCCGCGCCGCCCGCCCCGCACCGCGTCGACCGGGACCGCGTCCCTCCCTAAACGGCGGCGATGATGGAGGGCGCCACCCACCTCCTGACCGACGGATTCGCCGGCTTCCCGCTCCTCAGGGCCAGCCCCTCCCCGTGCCGGGTCTAGCATCGGCTTGGAGGCCCCAAGGGGCTGCCGCCGGTGCGGGAGTCCCGCGCGGCCGTGGGGCTGGGGCGGTGGAGGCTCCTCTGAGCCGCCGGCAGGCAGGGAGACGGGCTCCTGTTGAGGCGGCGGGGCTTGGTGCGGGCTGGTCTTCCGGATCGAGCCCTTCCTCATCTTCCTCTCGTTCGCTTGGCTCCTTCCCTCACAATTAGTGCCAGGCGTCGCCATCGCCATGGATGTGCTGCACAACGCGGACGCCTGCTTCTCCCCCGGGAGGGCCATGTTGCCTCAGGTGCACCCGAGGGGAGGGGGAGGCGGGTGGAGCGCCTGCATCAGCGTGTCGTGAAACCCCTGCATGATTTTGAACATCTCAGGCAAAAGAAGATGATTGGGTTTCCGTGGTTAGGGCTTCTGTCGTCGTGCTTCATCAGCGTCGTCATTGCAGGATTCATTTTCTACAAGTACTGTCTTGGGAGTAAGGAAGCAGAGATACCTCTTCAATCCCAAAATTTATATTGTTCCGGGAATTACCATGAGAAGCAAGCACTGAATCTTTCTTGGCTATCAATAAAATCTGTTGCGGCAGTACATGGCTTCTGAAGTGACGAGTAACAGTAATCATGCCAGGTTAATCCAAGCTCAGTCCGTTGGTATGCCCCATGGCTGGATTTGCTTGCTTTGCTGTGTACTGGAGGTGCTCAATGAAATCCGTCAGTTTGCTCTTGGTCTTGGAGGATTACGGAAGAGGATATGTAGATCCTTCCAATCCCTAGCAATGTACTAGAAGTTATAAATGGTGGTCAGTATCAGGTATCATTTTTTCTGAATCTAGGCAATCAAATATATCCTCTTGTATATATCCAATAAAATTGACAGAGGAAGGCTTAGCTGCTAACCGTTAGGTGAAGTAAGGTTTGTTTCTATCTTATGTGGTTTGTTGAAAAGAAAGGGCTTTCACCACCATGAGTGTTCCACAAAAATCAGACTTCATGCTTGGTAATACATGAAGCTGCAGTCTTTATAGATATCCTTTATAGATCAAGCATATACATTATCATCTGCATTCATCTGGTGTTTTTTTATGACAGATGGTTGTGGCTGAAACCAGACATCTTCATTGAGATTTAGATGGACAGGATAAGAGTGTCGAGAAAGCATTGGAATTCAGATCATAAGCCTTTTTCTACAATATTGGACTAACAAAAAACAAAGAAAAACATGGACCTGAATGTCTAGACATGAAGTAATCAAATAATTCTATACCATGGCTTACTGATGCAAATATGTTGTCTACTAGGAGTTATGCAAACATCTGTTCCACCTAGGTTCTTACTTATACACACTTGTACTTTCTGTTGTTGTAGTTAATTAAAAATGTTTGTTATTTAATTTGGTTTCTGAAGATGCTATCATTGTAGTGTTAATTAGTCTCAATCTTTTAATATAAAATACTCTTAACTAATGGTTTGCCATATAGCCATGGAATGTATATAGTTTGGTTCGGGCACCCTGAAATAAAGTAAATGTTTCCTTTGTTTGTTTTTTTCTTCCATAGCAAGGATTGAATCATTAGAACCCAAAAGGAGTTTCATGGAATGTATATTCTATTTGCTGGGTGGGCGGCCTCACTGAATTGGTTGTCTCTGTTTTTCTATGCCCTCCTGTGCCATTGGATTGGATGGCGTCATTGTCGCCGCAGCCACTACATGTCGGAGCTGTTGCGGGAGCACCAGAAGCTTGTCCTGTTTCACGCAGGTGCTACCAATCTACATCAAGCTGTTGGGCCACGGTGAGAGCCTCGATTCGCTCCCTCGCCGCCGCCGCCCCGTCTACCATTATTGGCCTAGATGGGAATTTGTCCTTGCTGATTTGCCATGGCCTGATTGCTTATGTTTCTCTCTTGTTGATGCAAACATGCTCTGCTTGACTCTGTTTTGGCCTCAAGGTGCAGGCTGTGTGTGTGTGTGTGTGTGTACCTTGATTCATATGATTCTTCGGTGACAGAAAGTTTTTCATGGAGCACCTTTTCGTGCTAATGTTGGCTTCTAATGTTTGTTGTTGTACTTATGCTACCAGAGATAATGCGGGTGTCCTCCTTGCTTAAGCAACATCATGGTGGGGACCTTCAGAGGTTGCCGTCAGTGGCGAGTCCAAACCAGATGCATCATCATCCGCCGCCACCAATGCCTAATTTCTGTGGAAATGGTTTTGGCCCGTGGAACCACGGTGCATCTAGAGGTAATTACGTTACTTATCTGACATGAGGGCGCATATTCACTCATCCATCATATCTGATCGCATCCGCTGGTAATTAATCTTTAAAAGAACGGAGAATGATACACAAGATCCTCTCTTGGTGGTTTCAAGGTTGCATTGTACTTTTTGCATAACTTAATGGTAGAATAAATCAGGTAAAATAAATCCTGGTATTGTTTTTCTTCTTGCATAACTTATCTCCCAACAGATTTGTTGGGTTGGTGTGGTTGTTAGTCTTAGTTTTAGCCGTGGCGCTATGAAATTTTGTTGAGAAGTAGGCAAACATAGAAGCTGTTGTTTGTTGAATGAATTTCCGTATGCATCTCTTTTATTCCTAAAACAGTTAGTCAGAAAGATGTTTCACACTGGTGTGATACTATTATTTCTACCCAAGCTCTAATATTTTTAGTGCCAAGAAAAATTGATGCACCCGAACTATGACACATCTCTCTATACTAAAATTGTGGTTGTATTGTTTGTCATCTGAAAACCACACTCAAGTATACATTATGGGACATAATGCCCAGAAAATAATCACCAGGCATGGATATCACTGTTGACCTACATAGTACAACATTGCATAATTTTCTGGTTTTCTGAAGGTACAACTCAGTATTATTTTTTATCATACATAGATAGAACAAAGGCCACAAGAGCTGATTTTGTGCACCTTGCTGCATGGGCACCCACTTGATTAAGATATTCTAAGTGTGAGCTTTTAGATTTCGAAATAACAAATTAGATTCTAATTATTAACCTGTGTTCAAATTCTAATGTTATCTAACTCTGTCAGATTGTCTTTGAGAATAATTTGATGAACCACCATGTCGCTCTTCAATCTGGTTCCATGGGAAAGTAAATTACATCGCCGAGCGGGTCAACATAGCCTACAGGTTAAGTGGATGCTATCACTTTATGACATCTTTTATTTATTCCCATTCATTCTACCATTGCGTAACTTTGTTTCATAAACTGTTGTTGCTATGTATGCAGTGCAGGATACATTTCTAGAGCTGAAATTTCAGGGCATCAAGAAGTAATTAACTATGCTTCAAGCAAGGAAGTTATTTGGTATAACTTTTTTGAGGACTAATTTACTAGCTTAATGTTTGGAAGTTAATGAGCTGCAGATATGGCATGTGCGTACACGAAGACCTGATGCATCAAAGCTCGGTGTCGACACCTCTTCTTACATGACATGTTTGTCTACAACTTATCCGAGCTTCAGTTTCCAGAATAAATCACATGTTTTTATTTATTATGGTTTCTTCTCTTAGATAACCAAACATTTTGCAGATGTTGATTTTTCATTTCCTTCCAACGCCATTAAATCCCAGTGTTTTCTAATTTGAAATGGCTCCCTCAGTATCACTCCCTCAGTTTTTGGAGGAACATGGTGCTATTTGGTGTTTCTGGTTGTGGAAAAATGTCATTAGTCAGGCACTTTCTAAGGTGGTCAGCTGACTGCTCTGTTGTCATGGATGTGGGAAAATCTTTGTCTATATTTTTTTTGGTACCATCTCTATACCGTCTATTGAGTTTGAAAATGTCCGCGGTACTCCAGTTCTGAAGCTCTGGTTTATGTGGGATGTGGGGAAAGAGGAAATGAGATGTCTGATGTTCTCATATATGGATTTTCCCCAATTGACAATGACATTACCTGACATGATGTGAACAATGGAGCCGCTTAAATTCCATGGCAAGCTCATCATGGTCGCTTTCTTACTCCAGATGGGTGGGAGGGACAAGGAGGAAGAGGAGCCGCCCAAGGACATGATGGTGCGGCCACTGGAAGCGCTATTCTTCCTGCCCTCGTCCTCCGAGAACGACGGGACAACGGAGGTGGCGTCAGCACTATCCTAACCAGGGGGCGAAGAATGGGAAACGGGAAGAAAGATCGCGTTCATGCGTGTTGTCCGTGTGTGTGTCGGTCAAGTTTTTAATGGGCCAAGCCCAAAAATAGTGCAAAACAAATTACAAATGAAATATTATATTGCAAAAAATGTTCGTCACCATAAAAATGATTTCATTTTAAAAATATTGTTGAAATTAATAAAAAACACCTTCTCAAAACAAAAGAAATATTCATGTTTTTCCGAACAACAAAAAATAAAGTTGATTGAAAGACTATTTCATACCAAAAAGAAATACTTGGTGTAACTTTATTTTTGACGTTTGCAAAAATTGGGTTAAAAATGTGTTTCACAATTGTACGTGCAGCAAGTTATATTTAATATTTCGTCCGGTGCAACGCACGGGCATTTGTACTAGTAATAATAAAGCAAATAAGGTTTCTGGTCGTCCGTAAAAAAAAAACCCTCAATGTTGCTATAAATTACCCGCTATGCCACCCTTAAGTCAAGAAAACGATTCTTTTTTTTTCAAAGTCATCATCACAAGCACATTTATTTTATAAAACTGATACCTCATATATGCAATAGACGCATTGCCGACTTAGTGGTTGAAGCCTATCTGCTCCACCGCTGCACTGTGGTTCGATCCCTGTGGTTGTCTTATTTTCTTCCACCTTTTTCACGCACCCCCCCCACACATACACTTTCATGGGCCGCCCCCCCCACATACACTTTCATGGGCCGCACCCCCCCCACATACACTTTCATGGGCCGCACCTCCTCCCCCACATACACTTTCATGGGCCGCACCTCCCCCCCCACATACACTTTCATGGGCCGCACCTCCCCCCCCCACATACACTTTCATGGGCCGCACCTCCTCCCCCACATACACTTTCATGGGCCGCACCTCCCCCCCCACATACACTTTCATGGGCCGCACCTCCTCCCCCCCACATACACTTTCATGGGCCGCACCTCCTCCCCCACATACACTTTCATGGGCCGCACCTCCTCCCTCCCCCACATACACTTTCATGGGCCGCCTCCTCCCCCCCATACACTTTCATGGGCCGCACCTCCTCCTCCCCCACATACACTTTCATGGGCCGCACCTCCTCCCCCACATACACTTTCATGGGCGGCCCGTGGGCGTGGACGCCACTATTTTTTCATTTCGTTTTTCTTTTCTTCTAGGATTTGGGTAGTTTTTGGAAAGTCTTTTAATGTCTAGGCGCTAGGAGTAGTTTGTGGTCATAAAATTTGTTTTTAAAGCAAACATTCTCTTGCACGGCACAATGACAAGTGTGCCATGCAGTGGCAAGCTCATTGCCTTGGGATTTATCACGTCGAATGCATTGCGATCACATGGACATCGCGTACATCATCAACGTGGGTGGGAAGAAAGATAAGTGGAAACATGGTGAGCCACCGTGTGGAAATAGAGGACGCTCATAATTTGGGGTATTGAGTCATACTTATTTGGCTGGCGTGTTACTTCTTTTGTCTCCCGTTGCAACGCACGGGCATGTTTGCTAGTAAAACCTAAAGTTGCATCAAAGATCATTAAAGTCGACATCTCTACATCACAAATAAATTGTCATCTCTAACACCTCATTTTACATGTCAGCGTTCCTAACTAGCCGTTGGTGAATAAACAAACAACACAAAACCAAATTTGCACAACCTAGACTAATTGAAAAGTGTAAGAGCCTAAGGTAGTGAACACATTGTGACTGATGACACGCCCTAAGTGCAACATTGTCTATTAGATGAGACAGTCTTTGTAGAACGGAGCTGCTTGCTCGGCCTTAAACTGGAGGCCCTTAATAGATTACAAGTACAATTCGAAATGGTAACGAAAAAGGTTCGATACAAGTTCATGAATGACCAAACATAGCGACGCAACGCCTATGAGAGAAGGTGGAGAAGACCACAATGATCCTCAGGGTCGCCCATGGACCACCTAGCTGTAGCCCACCTAGACGCATGGGTGGCTCCCCTAGCCGTTGTTGGCCTGCCATGAGATGGCCCGTAAGACATGGCATCTCCGGGGGGGCATGTTATTTATAAGCCGATCCAGTCTAGGACGATCTGCTATTGTCCTAACGGTCTCCAGAACTTCGGAAGCACGGCAATTTTATACACAAGACCGGATGTTTGAAAACACACCCTCCATGAGCGCTTTGTTATGAGTTGTCAGTAACGCTTGGGACGGCTTTCTGGTTGTAGTTGTGACACAAGTGGTTTGATCAGCTTTGCCTCAAGGAACAGTTAGAGATGGGCATACCTAGGTATGAGCCTATCTTGTAGTTCATCATTTGTGTATCTCTAAGTAGTGATTCAAGGTCACCTTAGTGATAATAATCGCACTCTTCTAATGTATTTGAAGTCCCGGCATGACCTAAAAGCACATAAGGAGGAACTTAAGATAAATAATCCTATGGACGCAACCCCCTGAATATGACCCGCTTCTTGGCGCGATCAAGCATTGCTGCCAATGCATTGGAAACTACGTTGAATAAAAGGCGCGACAATGGGTCACCCTATTGATGGTGTCCTGGACTAGGGGGTACTCATCACGTCATCTCCCAGCCAGGTGGATTAGGCTGAGGACCCCCATGGCGGCTCATGACGCATACAAGGAAGACTCCACAAGACTTGGCACACAAGATGAGGACTCTTCTAAATCCTAGGCCTCCGGTGCATTACATAAACCGAAGCCAGACTAGTCAATAGATGATCTTAGAATCATACATAACAATCTCATGGTAGATACATGTACTCTGTATTATCCCCCATACGAATACAATCAAAAGCAGGGCGTAAGGTATTATCTCTTGAGAGAGCCCGAACCTAGGTAAAATCTCGTGTCCATGTTACCATCGCTCCAAGACACCTAGCTAAGAACCCCTACCTCGAGATATGCCGGATTTAGTACCGACATTGGTGGTCCATACAGGTCCCTGCTAGTAGTTCATACATCTCCAACGTATCTATAATTTTTTATTGTTCCATGCTATTATATTATCTGTTTTGGATGTTTTATATGCATTAATGTGCTATTTTGTATTATTTTTGGGACTAACCTATTAACCTAGAGCCCGAAGCCGCTTTACTTTTTCCTTGTTTTGAGCTTCATGGAAAAGGAATACCAGACGGAATAAAACCTTCGTAATGATTTTTTTGGACCAGAGACTTGGAGATCAAGTCGAAGAGCCACGAGGCGGCCACAAGGGGAGGCGCACCAGTGGGTAGGGCGCGCCCGCCTTGTGGGCCCCTCGTGACTCCCTTGACCTAATTCTTCGTCCTATATATTCACATATATCTCCAAACCACCGAAGCATCCACAAAACACTTTTCCACCGCCGCAACCTTCTATTCCCGTGAGATCCCATTTAGGGTCTTTTTCCATCCTGTCGGAGGGGGATTCGATCATGTAGGGTTTCTACATCAACTCTATTGCCCTTCCAATGAAGCGTGAGTAGTTTACCTCAGACCTACGGTCCATAGCTAGTAGCTAGATGGATTCTTCTCTCACTAGTAGAAAACAGGGCTTTCGTTCGGGCCTGGCCAGCCCATTAGTCCCGGTTCTTCATGAACCGGGACCCATGGGGGGGATTAGACCCGTTCATGAGCCAGGGGCCGCCAAGGCCTCGTGGGCATTGGTCCCGCTCGTCTCGATCCATTTGTCCGGTTCTAGGCACGAACCGGGACCAATGGGCCGCGCTCTGCCCACACCATTGGTACCGGTTCATGCCTTGAACCGTGTAGAAGGGCTTTAGTCCCGGTTCATGCCACGAACCAGACAAATAATTTGCCTATATATACCCATCTCCGCGGCAGAGCACTCCACGGTGCTCGTCTTTTCAAGCCGGCGAGGGAGGCATTTGGGTGCTCTAGTTCACCTCCTATGCACATGAGGTGTTCGATGAAATGCTCGAGCCACACTAGTTAAGCTTTCTCCTCTCGGCTCGACATCGAGCTCCATTTTTCGCGAGATTTGTCTAGATTTAGCGGTCCGTCACGCCTGTCCCGTTTTCACCGCCGTTGATCGCCTGTGTCGATCTCGCCGCCCGCACCACCGTGGTGAGCCTCTTGTTCTTATCTTCTTTCGATTTTCTTACTTTAGATAGATACTTGTCTGATTTTCTTACTTTAGATAGATATTTGTCCGATTTTCTTACTTTTGACACACATAATTATATATAATGCACGCAGATGAACCGCAATGGATGTATGGTGATGTACACACCTCCGAGTACATTAAGGGCGTGCATAATTTTCTCAAGTGGCTGAGGCAAACAAGGTAATGGTTTTATGTGTTGTCCATGCCCTAAATGTGGGAATACGAGTCTTACTCGACCGGAAAATCCTTCACACCCAGCTGCTTTACAAGGGTTTCATGCCACACTATAATGTTTGGACGAGGCACGGAGAAATAGGGGTTATGATGGAAGACGGCGAAGAAGAAGAGGACGATGACAACTATGTGCCCCCTGAACATGGTGATGCTGCAACGGGGGGAGCTGCTGAAGATCAAGAGGAACCAGATGATGTGCCCGATGATGCTGCAACGGGGGAAGCTGCTGAAGATCAAGAGGAACCAGACAATGTGCCCGATGATGATGATCTCCGCCGGGTCATTGTCGATGCAAGGACGCAATGCGAAAGTCAAAAGGAGAAGCTGAATTCGATCACATATAAGAGGATCACAAAAAGGGTTGTACCCCAATTGCGAAGATGGCAACACAAAGCTGGGTACCGTCTCGAATTGCTGCAATGGAAGGCGAGAATGTTGTGCTCGACAAAGGATTTGAGAAGCTACTGAAAATATCAAGAAGAAGCTTCCAAAGGATAACGAATTGCCCGACAAAGACGTGACGCAAAGAAAGAAGGTCGATGCCCTCTAGGATTGGAGGTGCGAAGATACATGCATGCCTCGATACGTCCCCAACGTATCTATAATTTTGATTGCTCCATGCTACTTTATCTACTGTTTTGGACTATATTGGGCTTTATTTTCCACTTCTATATTATTTTTGGGACTGACCTATTAACCGGAGGCCCAGCCCAATTGTTGTTTTTGCCTATTTCAGTGTTTCAAGAAACGAAATATCAAACGGAGTCCAAACGGAATGAAACCTTCGGGAACGTGATTTTCCAACCGAACGTGATCCAGAGACTTGGACCCTACTCCAAGAAGTGCGAGGCGGTCACGACGGTGGAGGCCCCCGGCGCGCCCCTGCCTCGTGGGCCCCCGACGCCCACCGACGTACTCCTTCCTCCTATATATACCTCGTATCCTCGAACGATCGTAACAGGAGCCAAAACCTAATTCCACCGCCGCAACCTTCTCAGATCCACGAGATCCCATCTTGGGGCTGTTAGGAGTTCACGAGGAGCATCCACCATGGAGGGCTTCTACATCAACACCATAGCCCCTCCGATGAAGTGTTAGTAGTTTACTTCAGACCTTCGGGTCCATAACTAGTAGCTTGATGGCTTCTTCTCTCTTTTGGATCTCAATACAATGTTCTCCCCTCTCTCGTGGAGATCTATTCGATGTAATCTTCTTTTTGCGGTGTGTTTGTTGAGACCGATGAATTGTGGGTTTATGATCCAAAGATTATCTATGGAAAATATTTGATTCTTCTCTGAATTCTTTTATGTATGATTGAGTTATCTTTGCAAGTCTCTTCGGATTATCCTTTTGGTTTGGCCAACTAGATTGGTAGTTTTTGCAATGGGAGAAGTGCTTAGCTTTGGGTTCAATCTTGTGATGTCCTTACCCGAGGATGTAAGGGCAGAAAGGCACGTATTGTATTGTTGCCATCGAGGATAACAAGATGGGGTTTTATCATATTGCATGAATTTATCCTCTACATCATGTCATCTTGCTTAAGGCGTTACTCTGTTTTTAACTTAATACTCTAGATGCATCTTTGGATAGCGGTCGATGAGTGGAGTAATAGTAGTAGATGCGTAATCGTTTGATCTACTTGTTTTTGACGTGATGCCTATATACATGATCATTGCCTTGATATGCTCATAACTATGCTCAATTCTTTCAACTGCTCAACAATAATTTGTTCACCCACCGTAGAATATCTATGCTCTTGAGAGAAGCCACTAGTGAAACCTATGGCCCCGGTTTATTCTCATCATATCAATCTCTATCACTTAATTTACTTGCTTTGTTTTTACTTTGACTTTTACTTTTTACTTTGCATCTATCTATAAAAATACCAAAATATTATTTATCATCTCTATCGATCTCACCCTCGTAAGTGACCGTGAAGGATTGCAACCCCTAATCGCATTGGTTGCGAGTTGCTATCGCTTTTGTGTAGGTACGAGGGACTTGTGTGGTCTCCTCTTGGATTGATACCTTGGTTCTCTAAAACTGAGGGAAATACTTATGCTACTTTGCTGCATCGTCCTCTCCTCTTCGGGGAAATCCAACGCAGTGCTCAAGAGGTAGCAAGAAGAATTTCTGGCGCCGTTTCCGGGGAGGCTCACGCAAGCAAGTCAACTATACCAAGTACCCATCGCAATACCTATCTCTCGCATTACATTATTTGCCATTTGCCTCTCGTTTGCCTCTCCCCCACTTCACCCTTGCTGTTTTATTCGCCCTCTCTTTCCTAATCTCCTCCTCTCTTTTTCGTTTGCCTTTTTCTCGTTGCCTTTTTGTTTGCTCGTGTGTTAGTTTGCTTGCTTGTCGTTATGTCTGAAATTGGGGAAATTATTGCCGATATGGGCGATAATAATATCATGGAAAATTCTGAAGCTCTGTTGAAGGATCCCTACCTATCATACAAAAAGATTTCGAATCGGTAGTGGTAATATTATTGGAAAAGGAGTTATTCAAGATTTCTTTACTTGTGCTTGGTGCTTTGCCCTCTATGGGCGTTCTATTCTTCATAAAACCAGCAGTCTTGTTGATGCCATTGCTATGCTTATTGTTGAACTTGAAAGGCAATTTATGCATATGCACCCTTCTATACAAAGGATTTTCTTAGAATTTTCTAATATCGAACACTCCTCCGTTAAGCGTGCCGCTACTATCTTTTGGCTGATGAATTCAGATTTATAATAAAAGAGGCCAAATAAATCTTTAAGATTATAGGGTGGACGCTGGCCGTCCTCCCATAGAATCTATCCTCTTTGATCAAGAAGAAATTATGTTTTCAATCTCTTGATTATGTTGCTTTCAATGAAAACCTTAGAAAAAGGTGCCAACCAATATTTAAAATGATAGAATCTCCAAACTTAATGATGATTTGGCTATTCAAATAATGAGTTAGGATACTCTCTTGAGTGTAGACTCACAAGGTTCTGTCAAAAGAACGCTTATAATGATGAATTGATTGTGCATTATGAAGGGCCGAAGAGGAACCTATACCTCCTAAAATTGATCTTGGGGATTTTCGCCTATTAAATTTAGCGCTTTTGATTACTTTTGCTTACCTCAAAGAAAACTTGCTGCCGAACGTAGAGAATATGAAATGAGTTTCACCGATCTATCTTATTGCTACGGCACTACCTAGATCTATCCTTGCTTTTATGCCTAGCTAGGGGCGTTAAACGATAGCGCTTGTTGGGAGGCAACCCAATTTTATTTTGTGTTTTTGTTTTTGCTTCTGTTTAGGAATAAATAATCCATCTACCTTCTGTTTGGATGTGGTTTTATGTTTTAATTAGTGTTTGTGCCAAGTAGAACCTTTAGGATAACCTACGATGATAGTTGATTTGATTCTGCTGAAAAACAGAAACTTTGCGCATTACGAATATAATTTCGTTAAATCACAGGAACGTGCTTTTATGCTGATTCTTTTATGCTGTTCAATAAACAAATTTTCCAGGACTTCCTATTTTGGTAAAAAAAATTGAGTTCCGAAGTTTGCGTTAGTTACTGATTGCTGCTGACTATTCTGCTTTTGACAGATTCTGTTTTACGTGTGTTGTTTGCTTATTTTGATGAATCTATGGCTAGTAAAATAGTTTATAATCCATAGAGAAGTTGGAATACAGTAGGTTTAACACCAATATAAATAAAGAATGAGTTCATTACAGTACCTTGAAGTAGTCTTTTGTTTTCTTTCTCTAACGGAGCTCACGAGATTTCTGTTGAGTTTTGTGTTGTGAAGTTTTCAAGTTTTGGATGAATTCTTTTGATAGATTATGGAACAAGGAGTGGCAAGAGTCTAAGCTTGGGGATGCCCATGGCACCCCAAGATAATCCAAGGACGCCAAAAGTCAAAGCTTGGGGATGCCCGGAAGGCATCCCTCTTTAAATCCACTTCCATCGGTAATTTACTTGGAGCTATATTTTTATTCACCACATGATATGTGTTTTGCTTGGAGCGTCTTGTATTATTTGCGTCTTTGCTTGTTAGTTTACCACAATCATCCTTGATGTACACACCTTTTGAGAGAGCCATACATGAATTGGAATTTGTTAGAATACTCTATGTGCTTCACTTATATCTTTTGAGCTTGATAGTTTTGCTCATAGTGCTTCACTTATATCTTTTGAGCTTGATAGTTTTGCTCATAGTGCTTCACTTATATCTTTTGAGCTTGATAGTTTTGCTCATAGTGCTTCACTTATATCTTTTGAGTGTGATAATTTTTGCTCTAGTGCTTCACTTATATCTTTTAGAGCACGGTGGTGGATTTGTTTTAAAGAAACTATTGATCTCTCATGCTTCCCTTAGATTATTTTGAGAGTCGTTAATAGCATGGTAATTCACTTAATGTTAATATACTTGGTGTTCAAGATATGTGAACCTTTCTTTTGAGTGCTTTGAATACTAAGATAAGTTTGATGCTTGATAATTGTTTTGAGATATGAAGATGGTGATATTAGAGTTATGCTAGTTGAGTAGTTATGAATTCAAAGAATACTTGTGTTGAAGTTTGTGATTCCCGTAGCATGCACGTATGGTGAACCGTTATGTGATGAACTCGGAGCATGATTTATTTATTGATTGTCTTCCTTATGAGTGGCGGTCGGGGATGAGCGATGGTCTTTTCCTACCAATCTATCCCCCTAGGAGCATGCGCGTAATACTTAGCTTTGATAGCTTCTAGATTTTTGCAACAAGTATATGAGTTCTTTATGATTAATGTTGAGTCCATGGATTATACGCACTTTTCCCATCCTTCCACCTTTGCTAGCCTCTCTAATATCACACTTTTCGCGGTATCATACACCCAAGATATACCTTCCTCAAAACAGCCACCATACCTACCTATCATGGCATTTCCATAGCCATTCCGAGATATATTGCCATGCAACTTTCCACCGCTCCGCTTATTATGACACGCCCATCATTGTCATATTGCTAGCATGATCATGTAGTTGACATCGTATTTGTGGCAAAGCCACCGCTCATAATTCTTTCATACATGTCACTCATGATTCATTGCATATCCCGATATCACGGAGGCATTCATATAGAGTCATACTTTGTTCTAAGTGTCGAGTTGTAACTGTTGAGTTGTAAGAAAAATAAAAGTGTGATGATCATCATTATTAGAGCATTGTCCCAAGTGAGGAAAGGATGATGGAGACTATGATTCCCCACAAGTCGGGATGAGACTCGGACAAAAAAAGAGGCCATAAAAAAAGAGAAAGGCCCAAATAAAAAATGGGAGAAAAGAGAGAAGGGACAATGCTACTATCCTTTTACCACACTTGTGCTTCAAAGTAGCACCAAGATCTTCATGATAGAGAGTCTCTCATTTTGTCACTTTCATATACTAGTGGGAATTTTTCATTATAGAACTTGGCTTGTATATTCCAATGATGGGCTTCCTCAAAATGCCCTAGGTCTTCGTGAGCAAGCAAGTTGGATGCACACCCACTTAGTTTCTTTTGTAGAGCTTTCATATACTTATAGCTCTAGTGCATCCGTTGCATGGCAATCCCTACTCACTCACATTGATATCTATTGATGGGCATCTTCATAGCCCATTGATACGCCTAGTTGATGTGAGACTATCTTCCCTCTTTTGTCTTCTCCACAACCACCCTTCTATTCCACCTATAAGTGCTATATCCATGGCTCACGCCATGTATTACGTGAAGATTGAAAAAGTTTTGAGAATGTCATAAGTATGAAACAATTGCTTGGCTTGTCATCGGGTTGTGCATGATCTAAATATTTTGTGTGGGGAAGATGGAGCATAGCCGACTATATGATTTTGTAGGGATAACTTTCTTTGGCCATGTTATTTTGAGAAGACATGATTGCTTTGATTAGTATGCTTGAAGTATTATTATTTTTATGTCAATATGAACTTTTGTCTTGAATCTTTCGGATCCGAATATTCATATCACAATTAAGAAGATTTACATTGAAATTATGCCAAAGTACCACTCCGCATCAAAAATTCTTTTTTATCATTTACCTACTCAAGGACGAGGAGGAATTAAGCTTGGGGATGCCTCGATACGTCTCCAACGTATCTATAATTTTGATTGATCCATGCTACTTTATCAACTATTTTGGACTATATTGGGCTTTATTTTCCACTTTTATATTATTTTTGGGACTAACCTATTACCCGGAGGCCCAGCCTAGAATTGCTGTTTTTTTTTTCCTATTTCAGTGTTTCGAAGAAACGGAATATCAAACGGAGTCCAAACGGAATGAAACCTTCGGGAACGTGATTTTCCAACCGAACGTGATCCAGAGACTTGGACCCTACTCCAAGAAGTGCGAGGCGGTCACGAGGTGGAGGGCGCCTCGGGCGCGCCCGCCTCGTGGGCCCCGACGCTCCACCGACGTACTCCTTCCTCCTATATATACCTACATATCCCGAACGATCATAACAGAGCCAAAACCTAATTCCACCGCCGCAACCTTCAGATCCACGAGATCCCATCTTGGGGCTCTGTTAGAGCTCACGGAGGGGCATCCACCATGGAGGGCTTCTACATCAACACCATAGCCCCTCCGATGAAGTGTGAGTAGTTTACTTCAGACCTTCGGTCCATAACTAGTAGCTTGATGGCATCTTCTCTCTTTTGGATCTCAATACAATGTTCTCCCCTCTCTCGTGGAGATCTATTCGATGTAATCTTCTTTTGTGGTGTGTTTGTTGAGACCGGTGAATTGTGGGTTTATGATCCATTATTATCTATGGAAAATATTTTATTCTTCTCTGAATTCTTTTATGTATGATTGAGTTATCTTTGCAAGTCTCTTCAATTATCCTTTTGGTTTGGCCATCTAGATTGGTAGTTCTTGCAATGGGACAAGTGCTTAGCTTTGGGTTCAATCTTGCGTGTCCTTACCCAAGGATGTATAAGCAGCAAGGCACGTATTGTATTGTTGCCATCGAGGATAACAAGATGGGGTTTTTATCATATTGCATGAATTTATCCTCTACATCATGTCATCTTGCTTAAGGCGTTACTCTGTTTTTAACTTAATACTCTAGATGCATGCTGGATAGCGGTCGATGAGTGGAGTAATAGTAGTAGATGCATAATCGTTTCGATCTACTTGTTTTGGACGTGATGCCTATATACATGATCATTGCCTAGATATGCTCATAACTATGCTCAATTCATCAATTGCTCAACACTAATTTGTTCACTCACCGTAGAATATCTATGCTCTTGAGAGAAGCTACTAGTGAAACCTATGGCCCCGGGTCTATTCTCATCATATCAATCTCTATCACTTTATTTACTTGCTTTGTTTTTACTTTGCCTTTTACTTTTTACTTTGCATCTATCTATCAAAAATACCAAAAATATTATTTATCATCTCTATCGATCTCACCTCGTAAGTGACCATGAAGGGATTGACAACCCCTAATCGTGTTGGTTGCGAGTTGCTATCGTTTTGTGTAGGTACAGACTTGTGCATGGTCTCCTACTGGATTGATACCTTGGTTCTCAAAAACTGAGGGAAATACTTACGCTACTTTGCTGCATCATCCTCTCCTCTTCGGGAAATCCAACGCTGTGCTCAAGAGGTAGGAATGCCCTAATGATCGTGATCCTCTATCATGTGCATACGAGGATTTGAACGCATGCCCGGTATGGGTGCATTGCGATATAAGATCGACGAGATGACCTGTGATGTTGACGGCGAGCCCCGCAGGAAGAGAGTTCTGCGAAGGTGATGTGGTATGCTCCTATAGTACCACGGTTGAAACGACTATTTAGGAACAAAGAGCATGCCAAGTTGATGCGATGGCACAGTGAGGACCGTAAGAAAGACGGGAAGTTGAGAGCACCCGCGACAGTCAAGTGTAGAAAAATTGAGAGAGAGTACTGGGCTGAGTTTGCACATGACCCAAGGAACGTATGGTTTGGTTTAAGCACGGATGACATTAATCCTTTCGGGAGCAGAGCAGCAATCACAAAGACTCGCCCATGACTCTATGTATGTATAACCTTCCTCCTTGGATGTGCATGAAGCGGAAGTTCATTATGATGCCGTTCTCATCCAAGGCCCTAAGCAACCCGCAACGACATTGATGTGTACCTAAGGCCATTAGTTGAAGAACTTTTACAGCTGTTGAATGGAAACGGTGTACGTGCATGGGATGAGCACAGACGGGAGGAATTTAACCTTCATGCTTTGCTGTTTGTAACCATCAACGATTGACCCGCTCTCAAGAACCTTTCGTGATGCATAAACAAGGGATACCACGCATGCACGCACTGCTTAGCCGACGCCGAAAGTATATACCGGACAAATGCAGGAAGAATGTGTACCTGGGCCATCGTCGATTTCTTCCGACAAAGCGCAACATAGTTCTTTCAGGAAAAAGGGACATCGTGGGAGTGGAGGGCAAGATGACATGTCCGAAGATTATGAAAAGTTTCATGAAATTCCTCCTTCAAAGTCAAGGCTGACCCAAGCATCCTTATAAATGATGAAGATTATCCATGGTTACAGCAAGAATAAGGAAAGGACACAGCGAAGAAAAAGTGAAGACTTTCTCCACAACTACTATGAAATCCCTTTGTAACAAACAAGTTTCCGTATGAAATCGATACTTGAAAGAGATTGTCCGCTTTGTACATGAAGTGCATCCAATTTTTGCCGTAACCCTATCAACTTTCTTGCACATGCTATGCGGATGAAATGATGATACCATGCCAACTTCCAACCTTTTCAGAGTTCATTTGAAATGGTTTTCAATTTCATGGTCTTATAGCTCAAAATAATCAGTAAATGCATGAAAAATAACAAATGAAGTCAGAAAGGGTTGAAAATTGATGATGTGGCTTTGAATGGTTCATTTTGAACACACAAAAAGTCAGGAGTTCAAATAAATTTTAAAAAATGAAATCCCTTTGTAACAGACGAGTTTCCGTATGAAATACCGATACATCGAAAGAGATTGTCCGTTTTGTACACGAAGTGCATCCAGTTTTTGCCGTAACCCTCTCAACTTTCTTGCACATGCTATGTGGATGAAATGATGATACCATGCCAACTTTCAACCTTTTCAGAGTTCATTTGAAATGCTTTTCAATTTCGTGGTCTTATAGCTCAAAGTAATCAGTAAATGCATGAAAAATAACAAATGAAGTCAGAAAGGGATGAAAATTGATGATGTGGCTTTGAATGGTGCATTTTGAACACACAAAAGGTCACGAGTTCAAATAAGTTTTAAAAAATGAAATCCTTTGTAATGCATAAGTTTTCGATGAAACTCGATACTTGAAAGAGATTGTCCGTTTTGTACATGAAGTGCATCCAGTTTTTGTCATAACCCTCACAACTTTCTTGCACTTGCTATGTGGATGAAATGATGATACCATGCCAACTTCCAACCTTTTCGAGTTCATTTGAAATGCTTTTCAATTTCGTGGTCTTATAGCTCAAAATAATTAGTAAATGCATGAAAAATAACAAATCAAGTCAGAAAAGGTTGAAAACTGATGATGCGGGTTTGAATGGTGCATTTTGAACACACAAAAGTCAGAGTTCAAATAAGTTAAAAATGAAATCCCTTTATAATAGACGAAGTTTCCGTATGAAATCTCGATACTTGAAAAAGATTGTCCGTTTTGTACACAAAGTGCATCCAGCTTTTGCCGTAACCCTCTCAACTTTCTTGCACATGCTATGTGGGTAAAATGATGATACCATGCCAACTTTCAACCTTTTCGAGTTCATTTTCTGTCAAAATCATTAAAAGCAAAAAGAATTTTCATAAAGAACTTTTTGTTACAAACTTTAATAGCAAAAAGAATTATCATAAAAGAAAATAAATAAGTAATTAGAATTTTGTTACAAACTTTAATAGCAAAAGGAATTATCATAAAAGAAAATAAATAAGTAATTAGAAACAAAAAAGAAAGCAAAAACTGGATTTTTTTTAAAAAAAGTGTCACCTACAGGGCCACCACGGCCTGCATACGACTAGAAACCCACTACTAGGGCTAGGATGCAGGCCCAGAGGGCCCAATAGGCCCACAAGCACAAAGAGTGAATTTAGGCCCGTAAGCCTGCAGTAGAGAGGACCTCGAAGTGGTTGGTTCGGCAGGGCTTATAAACCACTCCGAGCCCCTCTCAGCTAGCGAGGTGGGACTAAACATAGCACCGCATCGTGCTGCCTCGAGACACGCCTTTGGTCCCAGTTGGTGCCACCAATCGGGACTAATGGGCTGAATTGGTACCGTTCACATCACCAACCGGGACCAATGCCCCCCTTTAGTCCCGGTTGGTGCCACCAACCGACCAAAGCTCTTTGCTTCCCGCCTTTGGGCTGCTGAAAAGAGCCTTTGGTCCCGGTTGGTGCCACCAACCGACTAAAGGATGGCATTAGTCCCGCTTGGTGCGACGAACCGACCAAAGTTTTTGCTATATAAGCCAAGACTTAGAATTTTTCAGATTTCCATCGCCAGCTTCCCCGACGACGACGCCATGAGCTCGATCCACGCCGCCAGCTGCCCGCCGCCGTCGCTGCCGCCCGTGCCCCGAGCCCACGCCGTCGCCTTCGCCGCCGCCTCCGCCCCCGCCGTCATCGCCGTTGCCCTTCGCCACGCCCGCCCCGCCGCCATCGCCTCCACCTCGGCCCACCGCCGTCGCATCACCCTCACCACCCACCGCCGCCTCCGTCGCCCGATGTGAGCCGCCCGCCACTGCTCTGCTCTGTTCATTTTTTCATATAATTTGTATTATTTTTGTTCATTGCATTTTTTCATATATATAATGTATATATATGTATGTGGTAGCTATATGATGAATGGATGTGGCTATGTATGTACGAATATAGTGTTCATAGCATTTTTTTGTTTATATATGTTTTTTCATATATATGTATTAATTTTTATTTAGGTTAATTATTAGTTGATATCGATTTTAGGTTAGTGCTTAGTAGTTGAACTAGTTGATTAATTAATAAAATTACTTTATTAAATTTTACTATATATAGAAGTAGTTTATTTTAGTAAGAACTACTTTATTTTATTTGTTTATAGTAAGTGCTTAGTAGTTGAACTAGTTGATTTAAAAAAACTACTTTATTTTACTATATATAGAAGTAGTTTATTTTTAGCAAGAAAATTAATAGAACTAGTTTATTTTTAGTTCAAGCAATTAATCCCGCATCGACGTCGACGATGCCTATCCCGCATCCTCGTCGTTGACTCGGCGGAGGAGGCCGGCTTGATCAGAGGGGCCATGTCCGGGACTGGGCTCCGCCGGGCTGGTATTGGGAGGTGCTACCTTCCGGGGCGAGGTTGGTGAGGAGCCAGCCGTTGTTGACCCGATCCTTGTTTGGTGGCGGTCGCATGGGCGATGGACGGTGCCGAGGCTTCCGGACACCACGGAGGTGGTACGCCATCGTGTCGGCGAGGAGGATTTAGCACGCCCATCGCTACATAGTTGCGTTGGAGGGCAGGTTCGACAATACCTAGCAGTGTTCTTCGTGATCTCACCGAGCTATGATCCTGTGATGGTTCGTTCTCTTTGGTGTCCACCGCCCGCGACGATACCGTCGGGCGCTACGGTTCTAGCTGTATTAGCGATGCTATATGTATGATAGTATTCGAGGAATATTAGTGATAATATTTGACGATGTACGAACACAAGAGATGATGTACTTTTGCTTATAATTGAATGCATGCTAATTTGAAACCTACTTTATTTTACGATTTGGTTTTGCTTATTGAATACTCAAATCGGAAAAGTACTCCTACTTTGAATGCTAAAATTGGAGAGCACTATGCAGAAATCTAGGAGCCCCTCCATCATCCTCGCGTCGTCCCCACACCGACCCCCCTCCAACCTCGAGGTGAGACTAGCCAAATCTTCATGTCAATATGAGTCCTATAATATGAGTCCTCGGGTTGACCTTAAGTCTGCCGAGTCTCCACCTATATGAGAGGATCGAAGAATCCCGATCGTTGTCGTAGGGTAGCTTCTCCTTCGTTCCGTGTGCTAGACACAATTTGGTGTAATGCACTGGAACGAAGGAGGAGCTAACATCACCGACGGTCGCAAATGTCGAGAGGAATCAGTGTGGGAAAGTCTCCAACCATATATATGAGAGGATCGAAGAATTCCATTGTTGTCGTAGAAGCTTCTCCTTCATTCCCGTGTGCTAGACAATTTGGTGTAATGCACTCGGGAATGAAAGGAGGATCTACCATCACCGACGGTCGAATATGTACACCACATGAGCTGAGAGTTTTCAAGAAAAGGCTCGACGGATCGATGGTCAACCCGTGATGAATAATAATGATCTAATTTAGGTTTTTAGTAGATATATTTAATTGTACAAGTTTAATATTTGAATTATGAACATAGGAAATGTCGTACTCGGACGATTTAAAACCGCCAGGGGAGTGCGATCGGTGCCACGACGACCGAGGTATGTGCGACAGTTCCTTGAGTCGGGCGAAGATCGGCGCTTCAACATTAAGCTCGAGGAGACCTTCGATGTTGAAATGGTACGCAATGATGACAATAGTTTTTTCATAATTAAACACGACTTCAACTATTTTAACATGTACGTTTCATCTTTTCCAATTCGACTAGCTTATCCCATGCTATGCAAGACGCTATGCCTTGAAGAGGATGGGTTTTGAAGACCATGAAAGTATGGAAACAAAGAAAATTCACCTAAGGACCCATCATGGTGTGGATTTTAAAGTAAAGTTGTACAATTCTGAGAGTGTAACCCATTTTGGTTGCAAAAATTGGGAAGCACTTTGCAAGATGTGTGGTTTTGATGAGGGTATGCTTGTCACCATGGATCTTGGTGATCCTAAAATCGAGCAAGACAATATGGACATTTGGGTCCTTGTTGATACGCTTCCAATTCTTCCCCTATGTGAGCTTCTCAAACATAGTTATTAAGTAATTTATATTGTTTATTTCAAAATAGTTGACAACTTATTTTCATTTTTCAAAGAATGTGTGGAAGATGGTAGACAAAACCCACTACACCGATGGTCTAATTAACTTATAAGGAGAAAAATCATCGATCGCATTTTGTACTAATCTTGAGAATTACAATATCTACAATCGAACTCCTCAACATTATGGTCAATACGCGCCACTAGTGCACGTGTTGAACTACGGTAACTACCATGGAGATACCCTGGTAAGATTTTTTACTATTACGACATTCGTGCATCTTTTGCATACTTCTAAAACTAGTACATCATTGCTAACTACAAAGTTATTACTATGTTTTTCAACAGATAATCCCGAATGATTGTGCCTCATCGATGTATACGCATGGTCGCTTTGATGTTTGGAACATACAACCAGGTCATCCTATGAATCTCAACTGTCCATACCGGATTTCTAAAAGAAGTGGAGACATGACAATCAAAGAATGGAAAAATGTATGGACAATCGTAAGGAGGTTCTTGGAAGCAAAAGGAAGCGAAGCGCAAGAATTGAGACAGATGATCTCCATTCTCCATAATGGAGAGTCAGGTCTATATTGTTTTATGCTATTTTACCTTAAGGGTATTAATTAGGTCCTACCGACATCGATGATCATGTGCTAAGAACAATTAAGTAGGGTTGGTTCGTTGACTATGAGGATGATGATCGTATGACTTATTATTAATAACAAGTAGAAGTTGTATGATGATGCATGATTAGTAGGACTTGTTATTATATATGATGATGCATGATGCGAGCATGAAGAGTTATTATATATCAGTGGTGAAATGAACATAGCAAGAGCATTGATAAACCAAGCACGCAGATATAAGAGAGGACACTTCTCTCTATTAGCTAGCTAATAACTATAAATTAACCCCCAAAACCCCTAAACAAGCCCCTTTCAAAAAGAAACCTCAACTCCAGCTAGTTGCTGACGCGTAGATGCCTTTTGGTCCTGGTTTTTGTCACCAACCGACCAAAGACCCTACTGGGCTGGCCGCAAGCTGCCACGTGGAGGCCCATCTGTCCCGATTCGTGTAAGAACCGGGACTAAAGGCCAAGGGCATTAGTACCGACCTTTTAGTACCGGTTCTTAAACCGGTACAGAAGGCCCTTACGAACCGGGACAAATGGCCATTTTTCTACTAGTGTCTCTCTTTAATTCTCAGTACCATGTTCTCCTTGATGTTCTTGGAGATCTATCCGATGTAATCTTCTTTTGCGGTGTGTTTGCCGAGATCCGATGAATTGTGGATTTATGATCAGCTTATCTATGAATATTATTTGAATCTTCTCTGAATTCTTATATGCATGATTTTATATCTTTGTAATTCTCTTCGAACTATCGGCTTGGTTTGGCCAACTAGATTGGTTTTTCTTGCAATGGGAGAAGTGCTTAGGTTTGGGTTCAATCTTGCGGTGTCCTTTCCCAAGTGATGAGGGGCAACAAGGCACATATTGTATTGTTGCCATCGAGGATAAAAAGATGGGGTTTACATCATATTGCTTGAGTTTATTCCTCTACATCATGTCATCTTACTTAATGTGTTACTCTGTTCTTCATGAACTTAATACTCTAGATGCAGGCAGGAGTTAGTCGATGTGTGGAGTAATAGTAGTAGATGAAGGCAGGAGTCGGTCTACTTGACACGGACATGATGCCTATATTTCATAATCATTGCCTTGGATATCATCATAACCTTGTGCTTTTCTATCAATTGCTCGATAGTAATTTGTTCACCCACCATATTATTTGCTATCTTGAGAGAAGCCACTAGTGAAACCTATGGCCCCCGGGTCTATTTTCCATCATGTTAGTTTCCGATCTACTATTTCGCAATCTTTTACTTTCCGATATATAAACCAAAAATACCAAAAATATTTACTTTACCTTTTGTTTAGTTTCATCTATTCCTATTAGATCAAACTTTTACAAGTGACCGTGAACGGATTGACAACCCATTTATCGCGTTGGGTGCAAGTTGTTTGATTGTTTGTGCAAGTATTGGTGATTTATGCATTGTCTCCTACTGGATTGATACCTTGGTTCTCAAACTGAGGGAAATACTTATCTCTACTTTGCTCCATCACCCTTTCCACTTCAAGGAAAAAACCAACACAAGCTCAAGAAGTAGCAGGAAGAATTTCTGGCACCGTTGCCGGGGAGATCTACGCCAAGTCAAGACATACCAAGTACCCATCATAAAACTCTCATCTCTTGCATTACATTATTCCCATTTGCCTCTAGTTTTCCTCTCCCCCACTTCTAGAATGATTTTTGAAAATATTTTCCTTTTTCTTCCCCCCTTCTTCCATTCGTCTTCTTCGTTTGTCTTTTGCGTGCTCGTGTGTTGGATTGCTTGCTTTGTCAGGATGGCTCAAGAAAATACCAAATTATGTGAATTTTTCAATACTAATGATAATTATTTTATTAGTACTCTGATTGCTCCCTTCACTAGTCCGGAATCTTCTGAAATTAATGCCGCTTTGCTAAATCTTGTTATGAAAGATCAATTTTCCAGCCTTCCTAGTGAAAATCCGCATCCCATCTAAATAGTTTCATTGAGTTGTGCGATATGCAAAAGAAGAAAGATGTGGATAATGATATTGTTAAATTGAAGCCATTTCCATTTTCACTTAGAGATCGTGCTAAAACTTGGTTTTCATCTTTGCCTAAAAATAGTATTGATTCATGGAATAAGTGTAAATATGATTTTATTTCCAAGTATTTTCCTCTCGGTAAGATCATCTCCCTTGGGAAAGATATTATGAATTTTAAGCAACATGATCATGAACATGTTGCACAATCTTGGTAGGGGATGAAATTGATGTTATGAAAGTGGCCTACTCATGGTTTAAATTTGTGGATGATTATACAAAAAAATTATGCCAGATTGGAATTTGCTTCTAGAAATCTTTTAGATTCGGCCGCGGGAGGCACTTTTATGGAAATTACTTTATGAGAAGCTACTAAACTCCTAGATAATATTATGGTTAATTATTCTCAATGGCACACCGAAAGATCTTCCACTAGTAAAAAAAGTGCATGTCATTGAAGAGATTAATGTTTTGAGTGGAAAGATGGATGAACTTATGAAATTATTTGCTAGCAAGAGTTCTTCTATTGATCCTAATGATATGCCTTTGCCTACTTTGATTGAGAATAATAATGAATCTATGGATGTGAATTTTGTTGGTAGGAACAATTTTGGTAATAATGCGATAGAGGTAAGTTTAATCCTAGGTCGTTTTTTAGTAATTTCTCTAATAGTTATGGTAATTCCTACAATAATTCTTATGGAAATTATAATAATATGTCCTCTAATTTTTAGAATAGTGTTAAAGAATTTATGAGTTCGCAAAAGAATTTTAATGCCTTGGTTGAAGAAAATTTGCTTAAGATTGATATTTGGCTAGGAACGTGGATAGAATTTCTCTTGATGCTGATTCTTTGAAAATTAAATCTATTCCACCCAAGCGCGATATCAATGAATCTCTAAAGGCTATGAGAATCTCCATTGATGACTGCAAAGAAAGAACCGCTAAGATGTGTGCTAAACGAGATTGGTTTGTAAAAGCGTCTTCTTCTAGTTTTCATGAAAATAATGATGAAGATCTTAACGTGATTGATGTGACTCCTATTGAATCTTTGTTTACCAATATAAATCTTGATAAAGATGGGACTGGAGATGAGTCAACTTTAGTTAAAAGGCGTCCAAATGATTCGGAGTTTTAGATCTTGAAGAAAAAAATGATAAAAGTGGGACTGGAGAGGTCAAAACTTTAAGTAGCAATGAACCCACTCTTTTGAATTTCAAGGAATTTAATTATGATAATTGTTCTTTAATATATTGTATTTCCTTGTTGCAATCCATGTTGAATTCTCCTCATGCTTATAATCAAAACAAAGCTTTTACCAAATATATTGTTGATGCTATGATGCAATATTTTGAAGAAAAGCTTGAATTGGAAGTTTCTATCCCTAGAAATTTTAAGATGAGTGGGAACCTACTATTAAGATTAAGATTAAAGATTATGAGTGCCATGCTTTGTGTGATTTGGGTGCTAGCGTTTCCACGATTCCAAAAACTTTATGTGATGTGTTAGGTCTCCGTGAATTTGATAATTGTTCTTTAAATTTTCATCTTGCGGATTCCACTATTAAGAAACCTATGGGAAGGATTAATGATGTTCTTATTATTGCAAATAGGAATTATGTGCCCGTAGATTTCATTATTCTTGATAAAGATTGCAATTATACATGTCCTATTATTCTTGGTCCCTTTCATTAGAACGATTGGTGCAATTATTGATATGAAAGAAGGAAACATTAGATTTCAATTAGGAAGGGCATGGAACACTTTCCTAGAAAAAAATAAGTTGCCATATAAATCTATTATGGAGCTACTTATGGATTGCATATCAAAGATGGCAATACCTAGATCTATTCGTATTTTTATGCCTAGCTAAGGGCGTTAAACAATAACGCTAGTTGGGAGGCAACCCAATTTTATTTTTATTTTTTGATTTTTGCTCTTGTTTTGCTTTGAATAATTCATCTAGCCTCTGGTTAGACGTGGTTTTGTGTTTTAATTAGTGTTTGTGTCAATTGAGACCTTTGGGATGGCTTACAGTGATAGTTGTTTTGATCTTGCTGAAAGACAGAAACTTTTACTCCCAGGAAAATAATTTTCATAATTCACAGAAGCGTGATTTTGATCTGATTCTTTTTGCACAAGATTGGTACACAAATTGCCCAGGTTATCCTAATGTTTCAGAATTTTTGGAGTTACAGAAGTATTTGAAGTTTCCAGATTTCTATAGACTGTTTTTTGACAGATTCTGTTTTCTATGTGTTGTTTGCTTATTTTGATGAATCTATGGGTAGTATCGAGGGTATGAACCATGGAAAAGTTGGAATATAGTAGATATTACACTAATATAACCAAAGAATGAGTTCACAGACTATCAAAAGTAGTGATTTATTTTCTTATACTAACGGAGCTTATGACATTTTCTGTTGAGTTTTGTGTTGTGAAGTTTTCAAATTTTGGGTAAGGATTTGATGGACTATATGGAATAAGGAGTGTCAAGAGCCTAAGCTTGGGGGTTCCCAAGGCACCTCAAGGTAATATTCAAGGACAACCAAGAGCCTAACCTTGGGGATGCCCTGCATCCCTCTTTCGTCTTCGTCTATTGGTAATTTTACTTGAGGCTGTATTTTTATTCACCACATGATATGTGTTTTGCTTGGAGCATCTTGTATGATTTGAGTCTTTGCTTTTTAGTTTGCCACAATCCTTCCTGCAGACACCTTTTGAGAGGGACATGCATGAATCGTGATTTATTAGAATACTCTATGTGCTTCACTTATATCTTTTGAGCTAGGCAATTTTGCTCTGGTGTTTCACTTATATCTTTTTAGAGCACAGCGGTGGTTTTATTTTATAGAAATTGTTGAACTCTCATGCTTCACTTATATTATTTTGAGAGTCTTTTAAACAGCATGGTAATTTGCTTTGGTTATAAATTTAGTCCTAATGGTAGACATCCAAGAGGAATATAATAAAAACTTTTATATAAAGTGCATTGAATACTATGAGAAGTGTAATTCCTTATGAATGTTCTGAGATATAAAGATGGTGATATTAGAGTCATGCTAGTGTGAATTGGAGAAATACTTGTGTTGAGGTTTGTGATTCCCGTGGCATGCACGTATGGTGAACCGTTATTTAACGAAGTTGGAGCATGAAGTATTTATTGATTGTCTTCCTTATGAATGGCGGTCGGGAACGAGCGATCGTCTTTTCCTACCAATCTATCCCCCTAGAAGCATGTGCGTAGTACTTTGTTTCGATGACAAATAGATTTTTACAATAAATATATGAATTTTTTATGACTAATGTTTGCGGACTAGCCCTCCTCTATCTCCGGATGGATGCGGAAGATAATTTACGGACTAGCCCTCCTCTATCTCTGGATGGATGCGGAAGAAATTTTGCGGTCAGCGTTGGAGATGACCTTATGGAATCCCCTACCATTTCAATGGTGGATCCTACCTCATACCTAATCCCCAACTATAACTTAACAATTCAGTCCATAACATCGTTCATGTAAGGATCTATCCACAAGTTTAGCACTATATAGGACAAATGTTTCCTACAAGCAGTGGTAGTTACCACCACTTGCGCTTTGTATGTTGTATGTAGTATCTGTCGAAACCGAGAGTATGTACGTGTAGTATGTAGTATATAATAATGTTTAGGTAGTATATATACTAATTTTTAGGTAGTATGTATCATATTTTGAGTATGCTCTTTTTACGTACAAATATGTACGTATTTCACAAATATAACCAAAACTATGGACTCATATGCAATTTTTTCATGTAACTTGTTTTGAAATATCTTAGATATAGTGTACGAACATAGTTAAAATAATAAAATAGTATATATAATACTGCATGGTTGTATATGAGATATGTGGGGTAACTACCACCGGTGGTAGGATGGATTTTCCTATATATATATATATATATATATATATATATATATATATATATATATATCCCTAATAATAAATCACGGATTGGGTCTCCGGTTCACCGTCACAATGCGCTTTCTTCTCATGTAATAATACGCTTTCAATTTTACACCTATATTATTTTCTACATCCAAGGTGGTACTATTCATGTGTCATAATATACGCCTCCTAAATATCGACGTTATTAGTTTCCTCCGTCCACCATCGTTTCGTCTGTGCCAAGCCATACCAGCCTGCACATGCGCTTACGGCCCAATCAATCGAGCCCACCTATCCTTCTTTTTTGCCATCGTTTCGTCGTGCCAAGCCATACCAGCCGCACATGCGCTACCGCCTAATCAATCAGGCCCACCTATCCTTCTTTTTGAAGCAAAAATACACAGGTTGGTGAGAGGATTCAACCCAAAACCAAACGCACGACACATAACGGCTGAGCCAACCGAGCTAGCTTTTATTATTTGTTACAACGAAGGTTGATTTTTTCTTAAATAGTCCCACCTAGCTTTCCTAAGTTCAACCTACCCAATTCATATAGGCATTTAAATTTCTCGAGTATCGTGAAGTCGTCCCAAAGATCATGACAGAGGATTAAGGAAGGAAAGCGAGGCTAATAAATCTTCTATATACATACATGTTGTGGGCTGCCAAACAAACTTGAGGTGACAAGAGAAAAGAAATATGAAAGGCAATCGGCTATAAACATGACCTAGCAAACTCGGACGGCATGCACGCCGCCCCTGGCAGCAGATGGCGCAATGTGGCAGTTGGAGCGACGAGGATGGAGGCAGAGTCAAAGTGGGCTTCAAGAGATGGATCCGGACTGAAGACAGATGACCTTAACGTCTCAGGCAACTACCTTATCACAAGGAGCCACATATGCGTGTGTGCAATGCAAGTATAGGCTTCCTGCGAGCACAGAAGTGCACTACCTTATCACAAGGAGCCACATAATTGGAGGCCTCCCATGTCAATCAGTTATGACAATAAAATATGTGAGCAAAATTAATGCTCAGTATATCATAATATTGTTATGTTGTTTGGGTGACAAGAGAGTTCAGGGTGGTCAAAGGTGCCTAGGTTTAATTGAGAAATGAAAAAGTTGCAATCAGTTGATTTTTTCCACCATAGCAAATGTATGGTCATTCAACTATGCATCTCTTTATATAGGCAAATGCACATATTGTGCATGTATGATACTTTAACAAATGGATAATTCAGTTTTTGGTTAGGACGAATCTTGATGGCTTCACATATGAGAGTGTACTTTCATGATAACGCACGGACACACCAGATAATATGGAACAATATATTTTTCTCCCGTTGCAACGCACGAGCATTTTTAGTTATATATATATATATATATATATATATATATATATATATATATATATATCGTGAATCCGAGCTTATTGTGTATCCATGTATCCCTGTGATCTCAGCCATTAACACTAAATCATGCGCCTCCCGTGCAGCAACAGGAACATTTACAATTAGCCGCCCGCTTTTGGACCTAACAACCATTTATTTTGCAGCAAAGCCCCGAAAGTCTGTCCTCCACGATCCTCAACCGAGGTCCCCAAGTCGTTTCGTGCTGCCCCAAATCCTCTGATCCTCTGCTGCCAAATCCCGCACGCCGTCGCTCCAAAACCTAAATCCCAACCGAAAGCCCTCGTGCGATAGCAACCTTGGGCTGGACGGCTCCCATGAAGTCCGTTGGGGACGGCAACCAAGAAGCGACGACAACGGCGACCGGCGACAGCAACGGAGATCCGGCGGCCGTCTCAACGACGAAGCCATGGCGAATTGATGGTTCCGTGACGGTGACGACTCGTCTGAAATGCGGCGCCAACACCCCCCTGGATAGCCTCCTACAACCACGACAGTCCCGATGTTGTAGCATGACGTCTGTAGGAAGTTGTTTCTTGACTGTAGCAGATGTATTAGTGCGATGCTTAATGGCATGCGATGCTTAATTGCTTTCCTTATAGCCTGTAGCCTGTAGAGATGTAGGCATGCCGAAGATGTACTAGTGCAGTGCTCGTATCCTATATGAAGTCAGTTTGCTTATATCCTGAAGCTGTAGGCTGTAGTAACAGATTGTACTAGTGCAATTCTTGCTCACATAGTCATATTAGTGAAACTAGTTGAATGCCCGTGCGTTGCCACGAAACAACAATAATTTTTGCAGAGAGAAATTGATTTTAATGTTGTTATAATTTACACTATGTATGTCGGAGGTAGCATATGATTGTTGTGACAAATATCACATTGTACCTGCACTTTAAATAAAACCCACACGACTCATACTCAAATTTCAAGTGCATATATTTGTCATTGTGATTCAGCATACAAAAAGGTTCATCACCCCCTTGACCAAATCTCTAGGAAAAAGGTAGCCTTGCATTTGGAGTTGTGATTCAGTTGCATTGTTGCTTCGTCCTCGTGTATGTATCTTTCCCTACTCTGGTTAGGCATACTATAGTTACTGTTACATTGATGGTCTCTCCATTGTCGCCTTCGGTCTGCCTTTAGATCAACAATGGTTGTTTGGCCCCATCATCATCCTACTCGCCATCGCTTCGCCATCATTTATGTACCTTCCCTACCTTGATTATACAATCTTTGATAAGGCTTGGGTCACTTCTTATACCCACTTCACCTACCTCTCAACTCACATTTGACTCTTATTGCTGCGATTGGTCTCGTCTAGCATCATCTAAGTACTCACCCATGCACACCTAATATGGAAAAAATGTAATGTATTTGCGGTCATTTATTCCATCCTCTTCACCCACTCTTCTTGGTTATATCAATATACAGAACACTGTTGCGCGATAAACAATCTTACAAAGCAATCATATTTAAAAAATTCTAGAAGCATTTAAATCCTTAGAAAAAATATCAAACTCATAATATCTCTCATTCAACACGCAACCCTCTTGAGTTATATTTCACGCATGTGTCAAACCTTATACATCCTGCCTAGAAACAAGAGAATGGAGTTATTTACTTCCTCACTTTGTGTGAGGAGAAAAGTCACACCTCCTCCAAACTGATGAAGAGAATACATTTTTCAGCATTGCCTCTAGAAACAATGGATCAAAGAGTGTTGAAGAAAAATATAGATCTTGATGTACAACAATCCATTCATCACTTGTAATAATATTTTCTTTAGATGCATTCAGTGTAAGAATAACAAAATCTTGGTGGCTATATCATCCGTTTCATGAGTTATTCAGCGTGCAAAATAGGAAGGGACAACCTCCCTTGTCCAGGTTCTTAAAAAAAACCTCCCTTGTCCAGTTCAAAATTTTGATTAAAGGAAATAAACAGAAAGAAAATAGAAGTGATACCGATGAATTAACAAACAGCCACTCTAAGTATTTGGAACACAATCACCCGCAAAAAAAGTATTTGGAACATAATAAAAAAAGGAAAATAATCTATTTTTGGGTTTAAATTCAGATACCCACATTGAAGGTATAAACACAAAAAAAAACATTTTGATGTGTTCACTTGTTCTTCCATACAAAGGGACATCATTGCGTACAATCTGATGTGTTATGCACTACGATCGATACATGCTAATAATATACTTTTGCAATCTTATTTGTTTTACAGGAAACAGGTTGAAGCCTACCCAAGAGACAACATAACAAGATTTAAAAAGTAGAAAGGAAATTTGGAGGATGTCAATAAGTTAGCTCGGCTGTACAGCAGCAAAGGCTAAGTGCCAAATGCCTCCAACGGGAGGTTAACATTCTAAATAACTTCAGAAACTAACTCTTCCGGACCCATCTCTTTGGCCTAAAAGAAATCTCCACTTCTTTCTTTCTAAATCTGCCACACTTCATAAGAGGCAAGAGAGATCTCCTTGTTGGACTTATCTCAATCTAATGAGTTCTTGCTCAATACGTATAAATCTTGCAACTATGTCAGCAATATAGGTAGATGTTTTTCCCTGACTATAGGTACCACATGCAATGAATAAAAGACAAAACTTTGTTATTCAATAAGTTACACTGAAGGGACCAGGTGTGAACTATAGAACAAATAAAAACTGAAGTGAACAAAAAGGAAATTAATCTCACGGAAATTGTCTTCAGCAAAGAATTCAAGAAAGACATAGGGAATGATATCGAGCCAATGAACATGACTTTAGGTAATAGATTAATTGCTTGGTATGTGATAACACACCTCCAGGTCAGTGGAACATCACAAATCACATGAGTGCTAAATGACTTGTAACAAGAACAAGGAGACTTAATTAGGCCTTATATGAGATAGGAGACAGAACCATGGATGTTGCCATATATACTCGGCATTTCCTAATGTTGCATCTTCCAACATTCACTCATTGGCGAGGCCAACATGGCTGCATCTTTCAGACCCAGCCTAATTTGTTATATTGCGTCAGCTCTGCAGGCACCAGTGATTATGTAGTGTATTAACGTAATACTTTAAGCAGTAAAATGCAAGTTCTAACATGTTGAAGGAAGGATTAACAAATCAATAATTCTCCCATTGTGCTTCTACAAGCAAGTTGGCCCAACATGGGGGAATAGAATATGGTTTCTACCCCACAAGAGAAATGTTCAAATGTAGAAACAAACACCAGCGTTATACCTCGAAATGTATAATTACATGTCCAATTTACAGTCAAATTAAACATGTGACAATCGCCATACAGAGCCAATGAGCAAAGAATAGAGAGTCAAAACTTACCAAGTTAAAGTCAAGTTAATTTACAAAACTACAGTCAATGATGAAAATTGCAGGCAATGATGAAGAGTAGATGAATTACTAACCAAAGGAGCCTTTAGGATCAAATGAAGCCTGACACGATGTTGGAGCATCAGAAGTAAGCAGTATCTTTTCTAGATAATCTATGATATACATTCCTGTAGTAATAAAGTATGAACAGGGATCGGAGACGCACAAAAAGAGAGAAAGAAATAATTGTGAAAATGGAAGTTCGTTTTCAGTATGGTCTAGCCTGCCTCTAGTGTGCAAGTAATTGGTGAGATGATCTAGGGGAGGAGAAGACACACACCATGGCTCAGGGAACACCATCGGGTATGGTCGGAGCGTTGCCTTATGTGATGGGTGCTGCCACCGTCAGGGTCGCCGCTCGCTGAAAAGCCACGTTGTTGTCAGTGTCAGTGGTCGCCGCCGCAATGCGTGTTTACGCAGTGCCGCGTACTAAGACTGTCAGGTCGGCGGAGTGGCTCCACGCCCAATGCCTTTTTGGATTTTTGGCCCCCTTCTTCTCCAGTTGTTACTTGTAGGTTGTAGCCCTACCTTAAACAATCCAAAAAAACTTACCCTTCAAATATATATTCTGGCTATCAGGTAAGTTACCTCTGTGATATTTCCAGAAACTTTAACTGTGTAGATCAGTATTTAGAAGTCAATAATTACCTGTTTTATGATGAAATTACTTGAATTGGACTTTTTAGCATCTTATGATGTCCTTGAAACTGAATGCTTTTGCTCTAGAGGACTGTCCCTAGCACCTAGTTAATTTGAACGGCAGGATAAAATTGTGTCAGACCATTGCAGGAAAAATGCACGAGTAATGTACTTGAAAGAAATATATATGATTTAGCACTGTCAGAGGTACAACTTGTAACCATATGAATCCTTCAGCAGGCAAAACCAAAAGTACTTAGCACAAGTACACAATATTACCTCACCGTTTGATCTCAAAACATCTTGGCCTGTTGATCAAAGTTTTAAATAGCGTGCTAAGCCTCTTAGCGGCGGACCTCTTCGAAATGCTATAGCGGTGCTATAGCGAGCTATTTAAAATTTTTGCTCATGTGTTCGGACAAAAGATCCTTAGCGCAGGACCTCTTCTAAACGCTATAGCGTGCTATAGCGGAGTTATAGCGGGCTATTTAAAACCATGCTGTTGATCCTTTATTACTCCCTCAATATCAACCTAATTGTTCAGCCTATGAAAGTCAGCATCATATACATCTCGTAGGTGATGGGGAGATATGGCTGCATCAAAATACTGAAAAAAGAAGATCATTCAAGCTTCAGCAGAAAGCAAATGGAAATGTATTCCAGTTGGTTTTTAAACTCTGCAGCAATTATAATATGACTTTCTTTTGGACCATCCATTGCTACACTTCTATACAAGAGCAATTCTTCGACCAATGGCACAATATAAACTAAACATATACTCATCTGTCCAGAAACTAACTGAACATGATAGTACAGATTATAGAATGAGTCGCCAATGGTTGGCACTCCCATATTCTTCATACAGCGACATGATCAAAGTGACACGATCTATTTAGTTCATCGTCGAACCAACAAGACATCTCATGACATTCACGGTGAAGTGACAAATAACGTAAGAAACATAAAGAAAAAAGAATCAACAATGAAGCTTATCTTCAGACTGCAGTGATCCGATTTGGAGGCAAGGCACGAGATGTTGTTGTTGGCGGAACAGGAATGGTGGGGCGACATCTCGGATTACAGAGGGATGGGCGGCTCCTCACCTGTGTCATCAGCACCATGGATGGAAGCTTTAGATGGGACCGTGAGCCGCACGACGGCATGAAGCAGACATGGTCGCCCATAAAGGCAGGATCCCGCAACAGGCGGACGTACTCACAGCGGGGCCAGAGGTGTGTTGATCCCGTGATCCCGAAGACGATGTGGATGAGCGAGAGTGCGGAGGACAAGTCGACGGCGGAGAGCGACCGATCCATCGCCCGCGAACGACAGCAGAGGGGAAAGCCACAGGGGTGGATGCCTGGGCCGGCCACATCACAACCAACGCGGTCGCAATGAGGAGCGAGCATCTCCGCTGCGGCAGGATGGCGAGCAGCAATCCGTGGTGCACCTCCCCGTACTCTGCCACGAGCGCCTCTCACCTCTGCTAGCGCCGTGAGGAACGTGGGGAAAGGGAGAAGAGAACGGGGGTTGGGGTTGGGGATCGTGGGAGGAGGGTAAGGGGATCGTGGTGGAATGGGAATAAAAAAAAGAGGTGGGAAGGGTAGAAGCGACGGGAGGTCGAACGAAAACGTTTCTAGATTTTTACGGCGTGAGTGCGAAGGGTGGCGAGCGAGGTAGCGATAGCCTACGAGGAGGTCGAACCATCACGACGTTCGATCCCCCTTTAATAGTAGAGATTCCTGTCAGTTTGCTTGGCATTTGATGATTTGAAAAAAAAGCCTTCGCTGCTAATGTGAAAAAATTCTGTGACTAGTTCAGTTATGCATTGAAAAAATAGGTGACTTCATGTGGTCAAAACATGTAGTGATCAGTAACCTTTTGACTTAAAGGAAGTGGTCTGCAACAACAGCATTATCCGGTTTTGAGATCAATGCCATAAGCAAAAAGTCAGTATGAAAGGTTCCCATGAAGTGACTAGATCCATTATGTGTTGAAACTTTCTGAGTTATCGTGGTTGAAGCAAATACTGTTCAGTAAAGCTTCTGAACTACAAGAAGTGGCTTGCGATGTGTTTGTTCAGTTTTGAGATCAAACATATAAGCGACGCGACACTATGAAAAGTTTATTGAACATTTTCCCTAGGTCTTGGTTGATCAAATATATTGACAAAACTGCATTGTTTGCCCTTGTACGATGCTAGTCTGAGGAAAAATATTGGTGCAACAGCAAGCATGGTCAACATTTGAAATCCTGAACTTCAGCTTCATATTTAACCATCTAACAGATATGAAGGGGCAATAAAAATGCATGTACTGCCACTATACAGCCTCTCAAGTTACATAGAAACCAGAAATGTCATCATGCTTCCATACTTGGTAGAAAAACATTAAGTGGATACATATGTTCAATATTCTGTAACAATTTGACAAGCATCAAAACTTGTCAGAAATCAACTAAACTTTAATTGGATATAACACAAATTCTGATCCATTATATGACTTCAGTATATCAAATTGCAAATAATATAACATAGATTAAATAATTATTTTCTTGGACAATTTTTCATATCAGGAAGCACCATTTGGTTGCACATCTTCCGCAATCAAGCTCCTTTTCCTTGAATAGTTTTGCTTGGACAATTGCGACTATCATGAAACACCATTTGCTTGCATGTCTTGCACAAGCGTGCAACCTTTAACTTTGCTTCTTTGTCCTTCCTTTTCCTATCACCCTCCTTGATCTCCTTTCCACTCTTTATTCTTTTGCATCTCCCCACGGTACGAACATCAGTTGGTGGATGTATATGAACTTCTGTAGGAATATTACAACCAATAAAAGCCTCATATTCCTCTTGCCTAGTGTTCTGTGTGGCTGCAGGGACCATTTGGTCTAATGGCGCCTCAATGCTCAACACACTTGATGTTAAGAAGTCCATGCCTTCATTTGAGTGCTTTGCCTTTTGAATCAGCTCTTCCATCTTATCACGTATAGTCGAAATCTTCTTTCTCATGGCTGCATCTAGTGAATTTGTGGGCTTTTCTTCTAGTAGGTTCCCTGTTCATCATAAACATTCTCCCTGCAACGGAAAAAAGATATTGTTAGTCCTATGATTTTGAAATTACAATAAGAAATTGATTGACGTGCATTTTTTTACCTCTTGCACCGTTTCTGCCATCTTCTCATAATGTAGTAGTTGGGAAAGCTCGTTTTGGTTCTCAATCCTCAACAGTTGGATAATATGTCGACATGGAATACCGATTGACTCAAATAACTTGCACGGAGAATTTGCTATCATGGTTGTAGTGTCATAGGAGACCTCCCTAACCTTACCAGATCGACCTCTCAGGGTCACCATTTTTAACCCCACACCTTGTGTAATACCCTGAACACAACAATGATCTCTAGCAGCAATAACTTGTAGCTGAAATTTCTCGAATACCTCATATGTGAATACCTCACTACCTTGTTTCTCCATTGTCCATGGCGTAAATAGTTGTGGGGTGGTACGCTTCTATTGTCTGCCATTAATTCTTCCTCACGTTGGCATTCTAAAGCTGTGTCGAACCTAAGCCAGAACTCAACAAAAGCAAGCCTACGATGAATGAAACGGTTGAAAAACGAATTTGCACTTTCTCGACCTTGAAGTGGTTCGAGCAAGCCGGAAGAGATATATCCATAAAGTAGGCTGGTATCCATGTATCTCTAATGGTAAACCTCTTAGCTAACCACTCGTTATCCTCCAACCCAAAATCTGTAATGATGGAATTCCATTGTGATTCAAACTCACTTGCAGTTTCTGAACCCCAAACACATGAGTTCAACCTCGGCCAAAATTCAGAATCTTCTCTAATCAAAGGTCCAACTTTTTCAGGCACCTTTTCCATTATATGCCACATGCATAACCTATGCATAGTGGCTGGAAGAACTTTGTCAATACCATTCTTGATGCTAGCAGCTTCATCAGTTATGATGAGTCTAGGTGCTACCCCTCCCATTGCTTTTAGGAAGGTCTGAAATAACCAAATGTATGACTCATCCTTCTCATTTGATAAGAATCCAGCACCAAAAAAGACACTTTGTAAGTGATGATTAACCCCTGTAAATGGTGTAAATATCATGTTGTACTGATTAGTGGTGTATGTAGAATCGAAGGATATCACATCACCAAAGTGACTATAGTTCTTCCTACTTGTGGCATCCGCCTGAACACACGCACCAGGTTCCCTCATCATTCACCTCAAAATCATATAAAATGCTGAATTCACTTCCTGTTTTCTAACTAATTGGGCCACAAACATTTGAGCATTTGCGTCTCTGATTTTATACCTGAGTCCGCGATAGTAATTTTGCAAGTCCCTCTTTGTGCACCCAGCATTCAGAATTCCACCCTCACTAACTTGCAGGAGCCTGTATGCCTGGGAGGTTCCAATGCTTGCCTTATGACATGTGTATAAAGTATTCTTTGCCCTCTCACTAACTCTATGATTGGATCTGATCAAATGATGCTTATCAGGTGATACAAGACCATGAACATGATGCTCAATCCATGAGTCTATCTTGTAGGTGTTCTCCCCACAAAGTCTAACAAATATATGGGCATCACAACCGCATCGCGTGTCTGTCTGCTTACGTCTTTTCCTCAAGGGGTCATTAATCTCCTTAATATCTTTTGACTTGAATCCTTCTCTATTACACATGAAACGCTTAGTCCGGACCACCTTATTCTCAATCTTTTTCTGATGTCCGATACGAACGCCAAAACCTGATTGATGTGCATATGCCTTGTAGAACTTTTCCACGGCCTCGAGTCCTTCAAATGTCATACCCACTTTAGGCTTCAAATGCTCATCACATTCAGGTGTAAAAGAAGAAGACTGCAATGTCAAGAATAAACGGAAATAATTAACTTCATGCGTTCAGTATTTTTTGGCAAATGCATGCATAGTTTCAGTTGTTAGTGCAAACTGAACTAACAAAGAGAGGTATGGCCGTGTTCTTTTTGGGCGTACTAAATCCCCCCGGGCTCATATGCATTTGAATGTTATTGATTGGATCCATACTTCTGCACATGTAACTACGCAATTAGCCTTTCAAAATACACTATGTATACACAGGACTGAATTTGTCGGTTGTTTTACCTCAAAGTTTTGATGCCCACGTGTCTCTGGTTGCAAGGGGTACTTGCTACTTGTCCGTCTCTAGTCGCCGCTGCAGCAGAATATTTCAGTTATACATGAGATGGATCAGATCGGGGAAGTACAAGCATGGGGCACTTGTTGGTGCTTGTCTGGTTCGTGTTAAGTGTTAACATGGGAGTAGAGGAGCACGTAAAGGATTGGGGTGCTACGTGCATGGGGGCGGCCGGGTGGGTGCCGGCGCACGTCAGGATCAAGTCGATTGAGATTAGAGGTACGTGCAGTTCGGCGGCGGCGGCGGCGGTGGCGCACGACGCATACAGAAGTTGGGGTGTTGTTACAGAAGTTGGCGGCGGCGGTACAGTATATATATTTTTGCTACTACGGGTGTAGTTACACCCATTTTTATTTTGTACGTTTTAGGTAGAATCTACTGTACCGCATGTATGTATCGTATATGTAGTATGTAAGAATATTTAGGTGGTATATATACTATTTTTTACTACCATATGTAGTATATTTTACTTTATACTTCTTAATATGTTCACATATATATCTAATTTACTTCAAATATGATAAAAAATTGCATGGGCTCCATGCAATTTTTCACATAACTATTTGTGAAATATCTTAGATATAGTATATGAACATACTAAAATGATCAAAATATACTACATACTACCTAAAAATAGTATATATACTACCTAAACATTCTTATATACTACATACCTACGCTGCATATACTCTCCCATATGATATATACTACCTAGAACGTATGAAACAAAAGTGGGAGTAACTACACCCGTAGTAGGAAAAATTGTCCTATATATATATATATATATATATATATATATATATATATATATATATATATATATATATATATATATATATATATATATATATCACTTGCAGTACTGCTGCCCGTATGTGTTAGCAGTATTAGAGCATCTACAATGGACTCCTCAAATTGACCAGGCGGACGAGGACCACTGATCGGTTAGGAGAGAGAAGCAAAAAGATGACCCAACCGGACCCTCAAAGCCTCCTTAAATGACCGGCATGTACAACAGCCCTCATATTCATCTCATATATGAGATGAGTATGAAGAGTGTCGACGATCTACTCGGTGCTCCTATGTCCGCCACGTAGGATTGAGCCCACCATAAAAAATTTGATCCAACCGGACCCCTCAAAGTGTCCTTAAATGACAAACCTGTTCGGCAGCCCTTATATTCATCTCATACATGAGATGAGTATGAGTGCCTGAGACGTATCCGGTCATTGGTCCTGTGTTCACCACGTAGGATTGGGCCCATCACAAATCATCTTTTTTTTCTTTATTTTTTTTTCTCTCTCTCCTTCTCCACCAATCACATGCATCTGGCCGGGTATCTAAGGAAAAAGTGAGAGACATGGTTGCGTGGACAGACAAATAGGGAGTCAAAACGGACACGTACAGACGCTGACCAGACGCGTAATTTGTTCAGTGCTGCTGTAGATGCCCTTACCGATGGGTTTTCCGGCTCATTAGTGCTAAGAGCAAAGAATAGTTACGGCGTAGAAATCTACTCCCCGATAGAACCAAGCCAGCCTCTCACATGAGAATTTGGATCATCCATTGATATGAATCATGTTTCAACGATACTTTTCTTTGTCTTCATGTTTCAGTGAGACTAATTACCCGGAGACGCGTCACGCCGGCCGGTGAAGCCTCTCGTCCAAGTCTTTGGCAACCGGGCGGCATGGACACGTTGAGGACATGGGGCATCAGTTTTTTGCGAACAAACTCTTTTGGAAAGTTGAAAAAATCCACGCTATGTCGCCAAATAAAGTTGGTCCGTACATCACTGGCTAAAGGAAGACCAGGGGCACTGCCGGCCACCGACGAGAAAGATGAGCAGTAAGAACATCTTCAGCCAGGTACCTCTAATTCAACCCCTCAAACGCCTGCGGACACGCCGGTCAGTGATCGGACGTTGTTCGTTTTGAGCCCCTATTTATCCATCCGCACAGGCACACTCCTCATTTTCTTCCTCGTATGTCCGGTCATGTGCATGTGATTAGTGGAGATGAAGAGAGAGAAAAAAAAGAATAAAGAAAGAAAGAGAAAAGGTAGTCCGGCTGGGGTGGAGACACGTCCTATGTGACGGGCTGCCCGGGCGCGTCCGTGTGTCCTCATATCCTCCATATATTTGAGATGGATATGAGGGTTCGCGTGACATCCGAAAGATATAGGGATGATATGAGGTTCGATTGGATCAATCTTTTGCTATTTTTTACTTCTCTCTTGTCGAATCAGTGGTCCCATACCCGTCCTATTAATTTAAGGAGTCCGGCTGTAGATGCTCTAATGACCGCAGCGAGGCCAGCAGGCAGCTATGGTGAACTGAGGTCACGTTGACGCCAGTGAGGCGTCCAGCAGAGCTCGAATTGGCCCAGCTGAGCACCGCCTAGGAGGACTTCCGTTCGCCGCCAGTCAAACAAAGCCGAGAAGGACAAAACGGAAGCCCAACTAGCCTACCATGGCCTCACACGTGGGGTCATGACACGTTCTGCCTCTTGGCCTCATGAGGCCATGGGTGACACATGCGAATGTCAGCTTCCACTTCCAGGCATGCATTTGTCTAAAGAAAGAACTTCCACGCATGATACGTAGCAAAATATACAGAACTTTTCTTGGTCAAGATTTGAGAACTTATGAGGAAGTAGAGAGTATCAATTCAATTCATAAACAAAGGTTGATTCCAAAAAAATAATTCATAAACAAAGGTTTACATATGTTGACATGTAGTGTAAATACAAATGTATTGCTGATGCTTCTGCAGCTTGCCAATGTTTTATTCAAATAGAATCCTAGGTACCATATGTGTATCTTCTCTTCTGTATGTATGTACAAAGTGCCAACCAGCGTACACGTACGCGTAGGCAAAAATCACCAACAAACCAAGGAACGAATCCAATCCTAGAGTCGATCACCAGCGCCTGCCACTTGGGGTCGCCAAAAACACGTTGGGACTTCAAACACGGGAGGCCGTACGCCGGCCGAGCTGCGGCGCTCGGCCTCGGCCATCTACGGCGGGCAGTGGACGTTTGGGCTGTTGGTGCCGCACGAGGGGCCCGGCCCGCCCAGCTGCTGCATGTACAGCCGGCGGAGCGCCTGGACCACGGTCGACGCGCCGCCCGCGGCCGGCAGCGGGGTCCCTCCGGCGGCCGCCCAGTCGGCGCCCCCAGCGGCCGCGCCTCGCCGAGCACCGCCAGCAGCACGAGCGCCGCCACGATCACCGGCAGAGCGAGCCTCATCCTCCCCACGACGGCCATGTCGTCAACCTTAGCTTTCTTCTAACCCTCCTCCTCTTTGCAACAAGTGTGTACGACTTGGCCGCTGGGTTTTGGCAATGTGTGTAGGCAAGGCAACTTTGAATCCTATACGAGGTAGCTATATGGCCTATGGAATGGGTCGCGGGCGCCTATATATATAATGCGCGAGGGAGAAGCGGTCGATCGATGGATCAACGGAGGGAGGCGTGGAGATTAGGGAGGGAGGAAGTTGCATGCCAGTTGCGTGCGGCGACTTGGTATTTCACGTTCGCGCGCAGGTTTGAAAAGTCAGTGGACGCGTAGGCGCGCGCGACTGATCGATCGATCGATATGGCGTCGTAGAATTCCATACAGACGGTTCGTATACTCTTCTTCTTTAGCGGCCTGGCAATGTTACAACGGTGGGTACGGTGTGCCGTCGCGAGCGCTATATCTGGCTTGTATCAAGATGAATCGTACACTCACCCATTGTTGTCTTTTTTTTCGCTGTCCGATCGACCGAGACGCCGCTAATTTCTCCTGGATTTTTTTTCCGCTTCCTTTTATGTTTTACTTTTGTTTTTCTCTATTTATTCGCCGGTTTTCTTTAGTTCTGATTGCCTTTGTTTTTCATCAGTTTTCTTCGTTCCTTACATGGTTTACATCGGCTTTTCTTTCTTTCTGTTTTTGTTCGTTCCTTTCTTGACTTCATTTTTCTGTTCTCTCTCTCTCTCTCTCTCTCTCTCTCTCTCTCTCTCTTTTCTTTCTTCGTATCTCTGTTGTTTTCATCTTTTCTTTGTTTCTTTCTTGATTTTCTCTATTTCTCCTATTGGTTTCCATCGGTTTATGCTTAATCTTCATGTAGAATAGGTACATTTTGTATGCACATTTAACATTTTTCTAAACACATGAAGCATTCTTTTGTATATGTGTTTAACTTTTTTAAATACGTTAATAAAATTTTTCAAACAAGTATTTTATATGTCAATTTTTTCATACATATTTTACATTTTTGCATACATCAAGAACATTTCTTATACACACATTTAACATATTGCAGTTACATGATTAACATTTTTGTGTCTAATTTTTGCATACACATTGTACTCACTCCGTCCGAAATACTTGTCATTTTGTATACATCAGGAATATTCTAATATACATGTTTATTTTCAAAAATATATTATTAAAAAATTAACCATGTTTTTATGCCTACTTTTTATAAAAAAAGTATATTTTTTGTACATATCAGGAACATTTTTAAATACATGATTAACATTTATATATTTTGATGTCTAGTACTTTTTCATACACATACTGAACATTCTCTGTATACATCATAAACATTTTTATACATATTTAACATTTTTAAAATAAATGATTAACATTTTAATTTTATATGTAATGTAATTTTAAGTAGATTAAGAATATATAGAAATATATGAAAAATTAAAACAAAATAGTGAAGCAAAAATGTGCAAAAAAGAGCTATGACCCCGGCTGGGCTGGGCCATTGTAGGTGGCTGCTTGTAGCTAGACTTCTCTATGTGCTAGTATCGTAAATGGATCCACCTTGTTTCAGTAACCATTAGGGCTTGAACCTAGGGTTTCGACGTCTTCCGCGATCTCCGTCTGAATCCTACCTCTCGACGCAACTCTCGCGGGCGATTGCTCCCTCCCACCTTGGGAGGGTCCTGGCGATCCTTCGTGGCGTTTTGGACGGAGTCGAGGTTTCCTGGGAGCGCTAGGTTTTGTCCCTAGATCGGATCGCGGATATGGCGGATGGAAGAGGATCTCAGAGGGAGAAGATGAAGGAGATGGCGGAGGATCTACTCGCTCGTCTCACCTTGCAGGAAGAAGAAGAGGACGACTTTGTCTGGGAGGAAGAACTACCAGATCAGATGGAGCCGACGAAGTGGCTGGCAATCGCGAGGGTGCATACGCCAAAAACGTTCAGCCCTAATGCACTGTGCGGTGACATGAGAGCGGCCTGGAATCCGGCCAAAACGGTTGTATGGAGGAGGATCAAGGAGAATCTGTTTACGGCACAATTTGGTTGTCTTGCTGATTGGAAAAAAGCCATGCTTGAAGGACCATGGCTATTCCGAGACCAAGCGGTGATTCTAGAGGAATATGATGGTTTCAAAAATCTGGACTCGTTCAAGTTGGATAAGATTGAGGTATGGGCTCAGATCCACCGCCGGATAACTTTCGATTGAGCCGGTGTGAAGGGTCAAGCGCCACGGATTGGTGAGGTGATGGAGGTGCAAATGAAATTGCTGCTGGTTTCTTTGGTGAATTCGTAAGAGTCGGGATCAAGATTGATGTAAATGCAAAATCAAAAGATTTGTGACAGCAAAGAAAGGTGGGGAGAGGGTCAAATATCAAGTTAAGTATGAGAAACTTCCTATCTTCGCTACCACTGTGGTGAATTTGGTCATTGGCATGAGGAGTGTGGAGATGGAGTGCATGATGAAGCAACCTTTGAATGGGGCGATTTTGTGTTGGCAGAAAATGTAAGGGGCGTCTGTTGAGGCGAGGAACGCCTCAGAGAGGTAGAGGAGGCTATGCAATGGGAGGACGCGGAGGGGAGGATCAAGACAACCCAACCAAAGTGGCGTTTAACGCCGCCACCGCAAACCCCTGCAGCCGCTTCTGGTTCGATGGGGAGATCGCAGGAAGATGAAAGGGAAGATGATGAGGCCAATCCACACCAAAGTGAGAAAATCCAGGCTCAAATTCAGAAGCGAAGGGCGATCCCGGAAGGTCTTGATCTGGTAAAAGTGACCAAAAGCACAATGGTGGAGATGCATAATGAGACTGGAGGGACGTCGCTCAAACGTTCCTCGGCGGACAGCATCATAGCTCCTAGTTCGGGGCCGGCTGATGATGTATGTAACGCCCCGGATTCGTTGCGCCAGTGTCCGCGATTATTCGCCGTCTTTGCCATGTCATGTGCTTGCGTGTTGCGCTTTGCCATGTCATCATCTGCATTTCATATCATGTCGTCATGTGCATTTCATTTTGCATACATGTTCGTCTCATGCATCCGAGCATTTTCCCCGTTGTCCGTTTTGCAATCCGGCGCTCCTACGCCATCCGGCGTCCCCTCTTCTCTCTTTTCGTGTGCGGGTGTTAAACTTTATCGGAATGGCCGAGGTTTGCCAAGCGGCCTTGGTATAGCACCGTGACCGCTGTCAAGTTTCGTGCCATTTGGAGGTCGTTTGATACTCCAACGGTTAACCGGTAACCGCAAAGGCCTCTTTGTGTGCAGCCCAACACCCTTCCAAAGTGGCCCAAAACCCATCTAACTCCCTCCATGCTCTCGGTTGTTCTATCACGATCACGTGGCGAAAACCGCTCCTCATTTGGACTCTCCTAGCTCCCTCTATCTATAAATATCGCCTCCCGAATTCTCGCGCATCAAACCCTAACCTAGTCCTCTCCGCCACGGACGAATCCCCACCGACGGACATGTCCGCCGCCACCTTCAGCCCTCTCCCGCGCGACACGTGGCCTCCGCGCCTTCTCTCTCCTCCGCACCGCCGGCCCGCTCTGCCCCCACCTGCGCCCGCCGGCCCGCCTGCCATCCATTGTCACATGCGCCGCCCGCCAAGCCAGCGCTCTCCTCCGCCGATCTCCGCCGTCCGTCAGTATTCCGCCGCGCTGCGGCTGTCGCCGCCAGGTCTTCTTCCGCTTCGCCTTTCCGCCTTCGCGCCGCGCCAGCTTCCGCCTTGCTCCTCGCCCGTTCGCCGCCGTCGCCGCCCGCCGCCGCGCGCAGCCCGGCTGGCCTCGCCCTGCCTCGGCCTGCGCCGTTCGCCGCGCCGCCCGCCTCGCTCCGCCGGCTGGCGCCGCCCGGCCCCGCGCCGCCGTCCCGCCCCTCCAACCTCCTCCGCGCCGCCCGGCCCTCTCCGCCCGCCTCCGCCCGTCTCCGACGAGCAGCTCCAGCGAACCTCGTTTTCCGTGCCATCTGATCCAGATCTGAAACCCTAAGGTTGCCCAAATCCCTAAGGTTGCCCGAAATCCCTAAGTCCCGCTTTTCTTGCATAAACATGCCATGTTCATCGCATCACATCTCTGCATCCGCAGCTCCATTTCGTGCGTGTAATATGTCAAATTGTTCGTCTCGACGAGTACTTCATTTCATTCCATTGCATCATTTTCATTTGAGCTCATCTTGACGCCCGAAATGCTGTTGGAATAGTGCATGTTGATGTTAATCTGCTTTGAAACTGTTGTAACTTGCTCATTTATCATTTTTGCCATGATTGATGTGTGCATCCTATGAGGTTGATGTCTACATGTATGTTGATCTATGCCATGCCATCTTTCCAGGTGTATGCCATGTATTTTTGTGAGTTGTGTGCTGAGTGTATCAAGCTTGTTAAGTAGGGTAGTTCTTTGTTCTTTGTTTTCTGACAGATTCTGTTATATTTTGTTGCTATGTTAACATGCTTCTACTAATCATTCTATGCATAATCTGGAGATGCTCTATAAACATGATTTATATGTCATGCTCTATCCATCCATGCCCCTGGTAGTATTTATAGCTTGCTGTAGATTGTTCATATCTTGCTCCAAAGTTGCTTAAAAATGTTGCTATCACTGATAACATTAAGTTCACTTGTTCCCATGTGTTTTCCTAGTGATTCATGAACCCTATGACCTTGCTATTGCCATGCTTAGCTTCACAAACATGTCTTCTTGCTGTTGGTTGCCTTGCCATGCTATGTATTGCTCTGTGGTGAGTGGTTCAAGCTCACCAACATGCCTACTTATTGTTGTTTCGCCATGTATGAATCTGTAATATAATTTGCCATGTTTACATGGGTGCCATCATATTTTCTATGCCTTTTGGCTCATGGCCAGTAAGGGACTTTTGATCTATGCATTTAGTAGTATCATGCCATGCCTTTGTTTGCCATGATGTGTTCCTGTAACATGTTGTTTGATAGCTCTAAACATTGCAACCTGATATTATTTCTGCTAAAGTCTGAAACTGTTATTATTTGCAATCTTACCATGTGTTTTGGAGCATGTTCTAGTGATTTCTGGAGATAGCTCAGTGTTCATGTTTTGTTATGATTTACCTATACTTCATTCCCATGCCTTTTGTTATTATGTTGGGGTGCTGTAGCATATTGTTTTGATGCTTGCAATATGCCTAGTTGTTTATTATGATGATTGTTGCTATGACTTGTATAGTGTGCATGTGTTGAACCGTTGTTCGCTTTTGAGTGTGCTCTATATGAAACTTGCTTGATTTTGCATGTAGTTTCATATTATCATGTTGCATCCTTGTTTTGGTGTGTTTGCTTGATGTTTGAGTGCATTTTACATCAATGCCATGTTTAACTTGTTTTGCTCATATCTTCTAGCCCGTAGCTCCGAATCTAATGAACTTCATATGTAACTTGACTAGAATCTCGTGTAGTTCATCTTGGTGCATCTTAACTTGCTGTTTAACAACTTGAACATAAGGTTTATTCAGTTCTGGACCAATTTCGAAATTTGCATATGAGGACTTACCGAATTGTTATATGTTATTCCGGCCTCATTTAAACTTGCCTTGATGTGTTGTTCTTGTTTGCATCATCTCTTGCCATGAGTAGCTTCATGTAGCTTGGTCATTCATCATGCTTGTTGTGCATCATGTCTTGTTCATGTGTGGTGTGTTTACCATGTTGTGTGCTTCTTCTCGATAGTTCCGCTTCGCTATGCGATCGTGAGGATGCGTTCGTCTATGTGTGGTTCGTCCTCGTGGCTTCATCTTCTTCATGGACTCGTTCTTCTTCCTTGCGGGATTTCAGGCAAGATGACCGCTACCCTGGATCTCACTACTATCATTGCTATGCTAGTTGTTTCGTTCTATCGCTATGCTGTGCTACCTATTACCTGTTTATCAAGCCATCCCATATTGCCATGAACCTCTAACCTTTGACACCTTTCCTATGCAAACCGTTGTTTGGCTATGTTACCGCTTCGCTTAGCCCCTCTTATAGCGTTGCTAGCTGCAGTGAAGTTGAAGATTTCTCCATGGTGGACAGGGTTTTGTTGGGATATCACAATATCTCTTATATTACTAATGCATCTATATACTTGGTAAAGGGTGGAAGGCTCGGCCTTATGCCCGGTGTTTTGTTCCACTCTTGCCGCCCTAGTTTCCGTCATACCGGTGTTATGTTCCCGGATTTTGCGCTCCTAACGCGGTCGGGTGATTTATGGGACCCCCTGACAGTTCGCTTTGAATAAAACTTGTCCAAAGAAGGCCCAACCTTGGTTTTACCATTTGCCTCACCACCACCTATACCTTTTCCTTGGGAGTCACTCTCTCGAGGGTCATCTTTATTTTAGCCCCCGGGCGGTGCTTGTCTAAGTGCTGGTTCGAACTGGCAGATCGCGAGCCCCCTCGGGCAACTCGAGGTCTGGTTTTACTCGTGGGTGACCTATCCGGTGTTGCCACGAGAACGAGATATGTGCAACTCCTATCGGGATTGTCGGCGATCGGGCGGCTTTGCTGGTCTTGTTTTACCATTGTCGAAATGTCTTGTAAACCGGGATTCCGAGACCGATCGGGTCTTCCCGGAGAAGGTCTATTCCTTCGTTGATCGCGAGAGCTTGTCATGGGCTAAGTTGGGACACCCTGCAGGTTTAAACTTTCGAGAGCCGTGCCCGGTTATGTGGCGATGGGAATTTGTTAATGTCCGGTTGTAGATAACTTGACACCAGATCCGAATTAAAACGCATCAACGCGTGTGTAGCCGTGATGGTCTCTTCTCGGCGGAGTCCGGAAGTGAACACGGTTTCGTGTTATGTTTGACGTAAGTAGGTGCTCGGATCACCTCTTGATCATTTCTAGCTTCACGGCCGTTCCTTTGTTTCTCTTCTCGCTCTCATTTGCGTATGTTAGCCACCATATCATACTTAGTCGCTGCTGCAACCTCACCACTTTACCCCTTCCTTTCCCATTAAGCTTTGCTAGTCTTGATACCCATGGTAATGGGATTGCTGAGTCCTCGTGGCTCACAGATTACTACAACAACAGATTGCGTGTACAGGTTATGCGATGATCCCGACGCGAGAGCGATGCTTGTTTGCTTGAGTTCATCTTCCGCTTCTTCTTCGATCGGGGATAGGTTCGGTGTCGGCAGCTGGGCTAGCGTGGTGGATGTCGTTTGAGTTCTGTGGTGTTTTCATCCGTAGCGGATGTTGCTCTCTTGTATGATGTTGTTGTATTCATGTGGCATTGTATGCCTTTTGTATGTATCCCCATCTATTATGTAATGTTGATGTAATGATATCCACCTTGCAAAGCGTTTCAATATGCGGGTCTATCCTTGGTGGGACCTTCGAGTTCCTTTTGGATAGGGTCGCATATTGGGCGTGACAATGTAGTAGGAGGGAAAATGCAGAGGGGATGGTAACATCACTTGTGGCTGTGGAAACCCCAAAGGGAGTGCCTCCTCCACCTCCAGTGTATGTTTCTCCGAGAAAGGAAGTTAAGAGGCCAAAGAAGGGCAAGGGCAAAGGCGGGAGTCTGGAAATTGATGTAGGAGGCAGTGGTGAAGTAATAAGTGATGACAGGATGAAAGGTAACATGGCAGACAATCATATATCGGCGGGCTCCTCTGTGGAGTACCGCCGGGAGCAATGAGTATCATATGTTGGAATTGTCGGGGTGTGGGCAAAGCCTCGACAATTCATGAAGCTTCATGAGATCGCGAAGAAATTTGCCCGACGGTGCTATGCATAGTGGAAACGCAAATATTGAAAGCACGTGTCGAAAACCTTGCTGGTACTTTAGGTTTTAATTATGCTTATGCGTTAGTAGTGTTGGCCGTAGTGGAGGCATGGGTATGTTCGGAATGATGGAATAAAGCTTGATGTGTTTGGTTATTCTGAGTACCATATTGATGTGTCTGCTTCGCTCCAAATCGGGAGGAATGGCGTTTGACTTGTGTTTATGGCGAAGCACAAGTTGCGGAGAGATACAAGACTTGGGACCTTCTCAAGTCGCTCGTGTCAGCGAGTTCCCTACCATGGCTGTGTATAGGATACTTCAACAAAGTTCTTCACAATTATGAGCATATAGGGGCAGGACAAAGGAGGCGTTCACAAATCCAAGGATTCAGGGACGCGGTTGATATATGTGCTCTCACTGACATAGGATATAATGGGAAATGATGGACCTTTGAAAAGAAAACATCGGGAGGCGGATATTGTAGGGTACGTCTGGATCGTGCCCTAGCAAATACGGAGTGGTCTTCAATCTTTCCACATGCAATGCTGCACCATGAAACAGGGGCGGCGTCGGACCATTGTCCGATCAGGCTGCAACTAGAGCCTTCCACTCCACAGCAGATGGTCTCAAAGCTGTTTCGTTATGAGGTTTTCTGGGAGAAGCAAGAAGACTTTGGCTCTTCTCTCGAGGCAATGTGGAAAGGATCAGCCGATGGTATGACTGTTGAGCAGATTAGCAGCAAACTTTGCAATCTGTCGGCTTCTTTGAAGCAGTGGAGTGGAGCAACTATTGGCTGCGTGCGAAAGAGATAAAGAAGTTGAAAAAGAGTTGGCAGTTTTGCAAAATGATCCCCAAAGAATAGCGCCATCACATGCAGAAATAAAAATTACTGACCGTCTCGTTGAGCTGTATCACATGGAAGAGATCAAACAGAGGCAGCGATCCCGAGTGGATTGGCTTAGGGATGGGGACAAGAACACCAAATTCTTCCAAAGACGAGCTAGTATGCGTCGCCGTAAGAATACCATAAAATCTCTTGAACGTCCTGATGGAACAGTAACGACCGACCAAACGGAGATGGCTTCAATCACAACCGAGTTTTATAAAAATCTGTTCAGATCAGGGGGCACTAGTGGTATGGATAAAGTGCTAAATTCGGTCCCGGTCAAAGTCACGCATGCGATGAATGTGGGACTTACGGCTCCTTATACGGGTGAAGAGGTGAAAAGTGCCCTTTTCGAGATGTATCCTACTAAGGCCCCGGGCCCGACGGATATCCAGCTCATTTCTTCCAAAGACACTAGGAACTGTGTGGTACGGAAGTGACCAATTTTGTTCTTCGCATCCTCACGGGGAGGAGAGTCCTGAGGTGATTAATGAGACTTTCCTTGTTTTGATTCCAAAGGTAAAGGACCCCACTAATCTTGCTCAATTCAGACCAATTAGTTTGTGCAATGTACTTTATAAAATTGCTTCGAAGGTCCTATCTAATGATGAAAAAGATACTCCCTGATATTATCTCTAAAGAGCAGTCTGCGTTCGTCCCCGGTCGGCTAATCACAGACAATATCATTACCGCTTATGAATGCTTACATTTTATGAAGAGGAACAAAGCTAAACGCAATGAGATCGTCTTTGTTAAGTTGGATATGATGAAGGCATACGACCGTGTTGAATGGAATTATTTGGAAGCTATCATGATCAAGATGGGATTTGCGCCTTGGGTGGCTTCGGTCATGAGGATGGTCACATCGGTGAAATTCTCTGTTATGTTTAATGGTGGTAAGCTTGAGCAATTTTCACCATCCAGAGGAATCCGTCAAGGAGACCCTATTTCTCCATACCTGTTTTTGCTAGCAGCGGAGGGCCTTTCGTGCCTTTTTAAAACCCAAAATGAATCATCGCACCTCACCGGAATTCGAGTTGCTCCGACGTCTCCGCCGGTAAGCCACTTGTTATTTGCTGATGATAGCCTGCTGTTTGTCAAAGCCAGTTCTTTTGGAGCGAATGAGCTGTCGGTCTTGATGGAGGACTACTGCAATGCGTCCGGACAAAGGATAAATCTAGCAAAATCCTCAATATTTTTTAGCAAGGGGTGCCCTGCCACTTTGAAAGCTGAGGTAAAGAATGTTTTGAATATTGCAAACGAGTCCCTCTCTGATAAGTATCTGGGTATGCCATCTGATGTGGGAAACTGTAAGAATGGAGCCTTCACATTTCTGAAAGACAGAGTATGGAACAAGGTCAAGGGATGGATGGAGAAGCACTTGTCGGCGGGAGGGAAAGAAATTCTTATAAAATCCGTTGCTCACTCAATCCCGGTTTACTCTATGTCATGCTTTAGGCTGCCCCGGGGTCTATGTGAACACATAAATACTCTTATCAGGAAGTTCTGGTGGGGCGGTAAGGAGGGAAAACGGAAACCAAGCTGGGTCTCGTGGAGCACAATGACACAACCAAAATATTGTGGAGGCTTGGGCTTTCGAGATATAGAGCTTTTTAATCTCGCCCTCTTGGCTAGACAGGCATGGCGAATCCTAATGGACCCGGATTCACTTAGTGCTTGAGTTTTGAAGGCCAAATACTACCCTACAGGGGAGTTTCTGCGAGCTGAGCTGGGAACAGCTCCGTCACAAATCTGGCGAGCTATCATCGATGGTAGGGAGGTCCTTACTCAGGGTTTGATCCGACGGATTGGAGATGGGCATACCGCCAACATCTGGCGTCACAATTGGCTGCCTAGACCCTCGAACATGAGGCCGATAACGAGCAGGGTCTCTCATCCTCCCCAAGAGGTGAGCGACTTAATTTTACCCGGAGCTGAGTGGAACCGAGCGTTGATAAATGAAGTTTTTCTTCCAACAGATGTCAGCCATATATTCTATCCCTCTGTACGCGGCAAGTTGATGACTTCTGTCGTGGGTACACGAGACGAGGTGTTTTCTCTGTCGATCTTCATATCGCATGTTGGTGGAGACAAAGATGAGAAGAGAGGCCTGGTTGGAGGGGCGAGCGGACTCCTCAAACACGGACAGAGAAAAGCTTTCCTGGAAGGCGATGTGGAGGGTAGATGTTCCTCGAAACTTAAAATTTTTCTATGGAGATTAGCCCAGCAATCAATACCGACAGCGGATGTTATGCATCATCGGAATATGTCAACGACCACTTGTTGTGGTTTATGTGGAGCGGAAGATTCGTGGCAACATTCCTTGCTTCACTTTGTATGGTTGCAAGATGTGTTTGGGCTCTTCATGACCAGGATCTTGTCGAGGCCTTGAATAGTATTACAGAACCAGATGCGAAGCGGTGGCTGTTTGCGATTCAGGATATGCTATCTTCTGATGATTTCATTCTTGTTGCCACAACATTATGGGCTATCTGGTATGCGAGGCGACAGGCACTCCATGAACATATTTTCCAGAGTCCCCTTTCGACATACAATTTCATCCAAAAATATATTCGAGAGTTGGAAGATTGCAAGACAAAGAAGAATCCAAGGGTGGCCGCAGGAGCTGAATCTGTTCAGCCAAGATGGGTAGCTCCGTCGGAAGGGATAGCAAAACTCCGTGTGGATGGGGCAGTTTCCAGAGATGGTAGCTTTGGTTGCTCGGTCTGTGTATGCGAAGCTCTTCGGATTTTTTGGGGGCCTCGGCCATCAAGATTGAAGGAATTTCGGACCCAGCGACTTTGGAAGCCTTGGCCTGTCATGAGGCACTTGATCTTGCTATGGATCTTGGCCTTGCTAGAATCCTCATAGCAAGCGACTGCCAAGAAGTGGTGAATGACATAAAAACTGCACTGGTGGTGTCTATGCTAGTACCATTAGAGAGATAGTGGAGTCAAAGAATAATTTTGATGATTGCACCTTCATCTTTGAGGATAGGGCAACGAATATTGAGGCACATAGTCTCGCTAAGCATGCTTTTGGTTTGGATTTTGGGCGCCATGTATAACTGTTAAACCCCCAAACATCTCTTGTATCCCTATGAACATTGTTGAGTAATAAATAAAGTGTGTTTAGACTCAAAAAAAAAGCTAGACTTCTCTATGTCTGGCTACAAGTGATACATGGGTGCCCCGTGTGCCATGGACGCCATAGCAAACTACATGTGCCCACACGCACGAAAAATCGGAAATCCAGCTAAATACATGGAACCGATCTCTCATTAAGGCATCTCTAATTGAATCCTCGAAAGTCCGTTCTGGGTCGGGTTTTTGGCCAGTGACTGGGTCGTCCATCCGGGCATATAAGGGGGTTTGGAGAGCCCGGTTGTAGATGCTTTAAGGGTAACACCGGCCGCCGATGAGAAAGATCAGTAGAAATGGCTGCGGTGAGGCCGGCAGAGAGCTATCATGAAACTTATCATATTGGCCTCCAGTGGAGACCGAACTGGCCCAGGTGAGCACCGCCTACGACTTCTGTTGGCCGCCAGCCAAACAAGCCGAGAGAGAAGGACAAAATGGAGCCGAGGTGCCCAACTACTTCCAAGAAACGGTTGACACCACCGTAGGCACACACGTGGCGTCATGAAAAGTTCTGCCTTTTGGGCACATGAGGCCATGAGTGACGCACGCGAATGTCAGCTTCCACTTCCACGCAAGTGCAATGAAGTTATCTGTAAAAATAAACAGTTCCACGCATGCGTAAACAGCTGACACGTTTTTGTTGATCCACTAATCATCATATTCGGAGCACATAACATAACTGCCTTTTTCTTTTGAGTTAGAGCACATAACTGTGCTTTGTATGTCAAGATTTGACAATGGATCACAAAATATACGTAGCACTTTATAGAGAAAGGTATATACATGTGTTGCTTTTGCACTTTGTATGTCAAGTATGTTTTATTCAAACGAACAGATCCTACCAAGTATACGAGTATCTTTTCTTCTGTACAAATCTACACCCGGCGAAAAGCACGCGCGGGCAACAAAAAGTAATCTCCAAGAAACCAACCAACGAATTCAATCAATCCAACCATGTCGACCGCCGGCGGCTAGTCAGCCGGCCTAGCTAGGGAAAAAGAACATGCGAACACTGTGAGCCCGCCACCACCGCCCGGGTTGGTCCGCCAAAAAACAAGTTTGAACCCGAGAGAGAGGAGGGTGGGTGGTCGTGGAGGACGGCGAGTCGCGCCGCCAGGCCTCTACGGCGGGCAGGGGACGTTCGGGCTGTTGGTGGTGCAGGAGGCGCCCGGCCCGCTCAGCCGCTGCGTGAACAGCCGCCGGAGCGCCTGGGCCATGGTCGTCGACGCGCCCGGCAGCGGGGTCCCTCCGGCGGCCGCCCAGTCGGCGCCGCCCAGCGGCCGCGCCTCGCCGAGCACCGCCAGAAGTAGGAACGCCGCCACGATCATCGGCAGAGCGAGCTTCATCGTCCTCCTCAAGACGGCCATCGACCCCGTCAACCTTGGCTTCCTTCTTCTTCTGTCTCTCTCTCTCCCTTTGCAACAAGCTTGTAGGGGGCTGCACGACGCTGGGTTTTGGCAATGTCGTCGAGATGTAATTCTTCAACGAGGTGGTAGTAGCTTGGAATGAACGGGCCGCCTATATATAACGCAGGCAGGAGCGAAGAGGCGGTCGATGGAGCGAGGCGTGGAGACTAGGAAGTTGCATGCCGGTTACGTGCGGCGACCTGGCTTTCGCGCGTCCCGTTTGATGAAAAGTCAATGCGCGCGGCACGCAGGGCCGGCGAGCGCGCGCGGTCGGTATCGGGCATTCCGTCGTCGAATTCCATCGTCGAAACGAAAGCGATCCGTTCTTCTTCCTACCCGGCGGTGCGTTCGTGCGTGCGCGCGCGCGCATGGAGAGGTAACAAACTGCGCGCGCACGAAGAAGCGTCGAAGGCACGAGCGTGTCGTCCGTCTTGACCAGAGCATGCACGGGAACAAATACATGCATATATCCAGGACACGCCCACATATTTTGATTTGTGCAATGCACCTCTTGCCTGCGAACAAAACTACATTTCTATTTTTCTTGTAACAGACCCACTTTTTTTGTACAAATTCATATGTATATATAAATAAGGAGCTGCAAATATATGTTAACATGCGTGGAAATGTGGTTTACTTTGACCAGGGAAACGCCTTGGGGGGCAAGGCACTTGGCGGGGCTCTAGTTTGACCTAGCGTTCAACGGGGATGTGCGTACTTAATTTAGGCAGAAGCTTAATTTGGTTTGTCGTCGACACTGTGTAGTACTTGGGTCGTCTCCGATACGTACCTGTCAACTGATACGGTCAAGACATTTGAATTCCGTCCTGAACTTGGCCTGGATTTTCGATGTTTATCCGAAGTCGATCCCGCCCTAGCTAATTTCCAAGAAACTGCTCAAAACTTTGCCACGGTTTGTTACCAGGCTCGCACCTTTTTCGTAGCATCTTACGTACTCCCTCCGTTCGGAATTACTTGTCGTAAAAATGGATGTATCTAGATGTATTTTAGTTCTATATACATCCAATTCTGAGACAAGTAATTCCGAACGGAAAAAAATAGTAGCAAGTGTTATAATTGTTAAGCTGCCTAGCTTGTAGGAGCAAAACTCGCATTTGTTAGTTGATGAAAGTTGAAGCCGGCCGCCAGAGTTGAGGAGCGACACGGTTTCGGGCGAATGGCAAATTACATTGCTTGCATGCGTATGGCGCCACCGCAGAGATCTCCTAGTTGAAAAACGCCATCCAATGTAATCACTGACGTACGTGTAATCTCCTACAGCTGAGAAAAAAATTGTACGCCAACTTCGTCATCATTTACATGCGATGGTGTCGGTCCAACTTTGTCAAGACCCACGACCAGTTGAGAGGAAGAGATTGTGACTTGTAAAACTCTCGGTCCGACGCGCCACGAGTTTCAACTTTCTGAGTTGCGGCTGGGCGTCTTTGACCTGCGGCGGAGTAGGTCGGAGGCAGGAAAAACACGACCAAGCTGTCTCACCTTCGGGGATCATCAGAGGAACTATCAACCGCGGCCGGGAGAATTTTCTCTTCTCCCGAGGTAACTGTAGCAATCAATCAAATAATTGTACATCCTGGATGAGACAAGACTACGGTTGGCCCGGCCGGGCTCGATTCCAGCTTTGAAGGAAGGGCACTCACTTTCGACTGTCAATTCTTTGTCAGCACCCTGCACGGGGCATCTCCAGCCGCGCCCCAAGAAGCCTCCCTGCGCGTTTTTCGGCGGCGGCCGAAAAACGCCCGTCGCGCCCGAGGAGCCTGATTTTCGCCGGCTTGGGCAAAAACAGCGCCGCGGACCCAGCCCGAACCCGCGCTTGGGGCGCTTCGGGCGCCGGGCGAAGTTTTTACGCGAAGAAACCGCGGGCCGGCGCGTCGGCGATTAGTTTGTTTCGCCTTCGTCGTCCTCATCGCCTCGTTTCCCGGCGAATCAATGCCAAAGCTGCCGCGCTGCTGCTACGGTCACCGCGCCATTGATCGCCATTGATGCTCACGGGCGGCGCGAAGAAGCCGGACGACGCGCGTCCCTCGCCCTCGCCTCGCCCGCCACGCGACACGCCGCGGTGCCGCAGCGTGCGGCGGCGCGTCGGCCTATATATGCGCGCCCGGCGCACTCGGCCGCCACTCCAACTCCGCCGTCGTTCCTCCTCCGCGATCGCTCCTCCCTCTCCTCTCCTCCAATGGCGAGCATTTCCCGAGCGGCAGCGCGGCGCGGCGAACGGCTTCGCGCCGCCATCTTCATGAAGACGAGGCTCGCCTCCTCTCGAGGCCGAGTACCGTCCCGCCGGACATGCGGGTGCCGGGCGTGGAGGATCAGCGCCGGCGGCGTGCGGTGCCCCGGTGCCCTCCGGCGCGGCGGCGCGGCGGAGATCGCCCGCATCGTCAATCTGCCTCTGCGGCGAGGATTCGCCGCGTACGCCCGACAGCTTCGCTATGGAGCCCTACTTCCGTCGCCGTCACGCCCAGCAGCTCGAGGCCACTAACGGCGTCGTGCCCTCCGGCAGTGAGACTCCGCCGGCGGCGTCGATGGTGGGCGTGCGAAGCGCGCTGACGCCGTCCTCGAGTACATCGAGGGCGGCAACACGCCGCGCTGAGTACCCAGCCCTCCTTTTCACGCCGCCGGAGCTCCACGACCCGAGGCGCATGGAGACCGGCGGGTCTTCCTCTCCGTCCGGCGGCTCGCCTCGCCTCGCCCGTCAGCCGGAGCCCCAGACACGCTGTGGCGCAAGCACCGAGCTCGGCGTTCAGACGGCGCCCGTCAAGCGGAGCCCGCCGCCCGCTTTGTCCTCGCCGAGCCCAAGCGGAGCCCGCCTCGCCGAGCCAAGAAGGAGCCCGCCTCCCGCGAGTCTGAGAGATAGCCCGCGCGGCTTCTCCGACGAGGACGCCATGAGGTGGGCGCGGAGGACTACCTCGCGAGAGACGGTCCGGCAGCGTTGCCTCGAGGAAATCGCCGCCCATAGCGCGGCGCGAGGACGAGCACGGCGTCGTGATCCTCGACAGCGACGACGACGACGACGCCGGGGGTTTCCAACCCGCCGCGCCAACCGGGGAGGTGCAGCGAGGGACGGCGGGGCGGCGGCGGCAGCGGCAACGACAACAACAACGACGACGACGACGACGGCGGCGGCGATTACATGCGGTTCTACATCCTCCTCGGCATGTAGACGCGGCGGCGGCGAGGCGGGCGGCGAGGAGACGACGGATTAGCCCGCCGGTTTTTTTAAAATATGTTTCGTTTGAACGAACTCACCGAAGTTTGTTATGTTTATGTCGTGTTTGCGCCGTGTTTGTGCCGTTTTGAATTTTTGAAATACCGTGGCGCCCGACCGAGGCATCACGCCCCAGGCGCCGTTAGCGCCGTGCGCCTCGATGGCGATTTTTGGCCCTCCCGAGGGCCAACGGCTGGAGATGCCCTAACAACGCACTGTGTGGTGCTACTATCCAGCGTAATTACCTGCTGGTTGAATGCAACAGCAGCACCGCCTTGACTCAGCTGCTAGACACGGCCGGCGACCCATCCAGAACATGCCATGGTTTAACTCGACATCATCTCGGATTTGTGTTTCTCCCTTGTCCCTCTGTTAGTTGATCGCTCTGTGTTCGTAGGCTGCTGAACACCGTAATTTCTGATATAAATTACCGAGACTGCTTTTACCCGAGGCGTGAAAATGTGATTTCCTTATCACCAACCACAGCAAGATCATTCTTCAAAATTAGAATGGCCCTAGACTTTTCCATGACTACATGTATGGTTTCCGCTGACTTCACATTGACTTCCGGTAGTACGTACTAGAAGAAAACAGTAGGCAGGAGCAGGTCAGCATGGACACATCAGTACTCCATGGCTGTCATCAACTGACCACCGGCAGCCTCCGCTTGGGGCTTCCTGTTCAATCTTGCGAAAATGTTGTTCGGAGCCATGGTTCACCAAACCATTGATCATGCATCATCATGCCATTAAAAATATTTGAGTTCGATCATTATCATGCTGCCCAACCTGATACACAGCTTTTTTCGAGCAACATTGCTACCCGTGATCAAGGCTCCTAGTAGCAGTACTACTACTTGTTAGGTCTGCTTTTAAGACTTTGGGGCAGCAAGTGGAGCACTAGCATGGACCCGAAGGAGGCAATCAACACAAGCCTTCAATTTTATTTTTTTCTCCCGCGAGTGAGTTTGAAATGTCAACGCGACACCTAGCTAGTTGCGCGTGATCCATCGATCGGTGGACATGGCGTCCTAGAATTTCCATCAAAACGACCGACCCATGCACCCGTCGTCTTCCTCGCGACCGGTTAGGGCGCGCTTGGAATGGTTGCAAGTAAATACGGAGATATTTACTTTACACTTGTATATAAGGTCAAGAGATGTGAGAGCGAGTTGTCTTTACCTGGTACCCCGCGTCGTCTCGCGCAGGCGACTCGGGGCGATTAGGTTTTCCCCGGCGCCGCCACCTCGTCTGCGTCCCTCGCCGCCGCCGCCGCGGCTCCTCCGGGCGGCGGCGGGACCCTTCCACCTCCTCCTCCGTCCATCCTCGCGCTGGCCCCCCCTCGCCGCCCACCTCGCCCTCGGCGGCGGCGGCCGATCTGAGATCATGGTGTTGGGGTGCTTGGAGGTGTTGGTCAGGATGGGGCCTCGGAGTGGTGCTCGTCGCGGTGGTGGAGCGGCCGGCTTCGCGCGAGCTGCTCGTCTCTTCGGAGATGGGTGGCGTGGCTCTTTGGATCTGGGCGCGGCCCTTCCGGCGAGATTCCATTGGCTTGACCGGTGCTTTCGTTGGTCTTGGCCGTTCTTCCTCGGCAGCGAGCAGCGAGGCGGCGGTGGTGGCGGCTGTGGTGCGGCGGCTCGGCGGCGCCGATCCAGATCTGAAGGCCTCCGTCTACTTCAACCAGGGCTGCCTCCGATGGTCCCGCTTTGGGCGGCCTTTGTCGTCGGAGTTGTACCTGTTTGGCGGTGGAGGTGGGAGGTGGCTCGGAGAAATCCGAGGCCAGCGAAGGCTTGGTCACGACGGCGGCGACGCCCGAGGGCGCCAGACCCTTCTTGTAGGCGCCGTCCGGTTGCCTCCTTCCCATCTTCCTTGCACCCAGCTCAGATGTCGGGCGAAAGCCCAAATCCTTGCCGGATTGAGCGGCAATGGCCCCGGCGTCGTCACCTTCTTGGGGGTGTCGTTCTTGGTGAGCTTGGGGTGGATGTGATGCTTTGGTTGCTTGGCGGCGGATTGGTCTTCAGCAGCCATGCGGTCTCGGCGGGCGGTGCTTCATCCTATTCATGGATGGCGGCGTATCTCGACGGCGTGGCGCAGATGGAGATTCGGCGTCCGATGTGTGGCGATGGACTCGCGCAGAGGGCGAAGCTGTCTGGTGTCGAGGTGACGTCGATAGCTGAGTGGCGGACAAGGTAGAAGCCTCAATTTGATCTCAAGACGGACATGTGGAAGATGGCGGCGACGACACACGAGTCGTCGACGGATTATGCCCTGCACCGATATGTGGCTCGGTGGGGCTTCGAATGTGTTTGGTTCCGGCTTTTGATGTTAGGCTTAGGTGAGTGGTCCAGGTAGTGTCCCAACTAGCACCCCTTCATCATTTTGGATAGGAGTAGCGGCATATGTTGCCAAGATGGTGGATTCAGCACATTGTTGTAATACTTTGTAAGGTCCTAAGAATAATCAATAAAGTGGCCAGATGATCTCCCAGATGCAGAGGCCGGGTCATCCTCCTTTTCTAAAAAACTTTACACTTGTATATCTTACCAACCGCGTAGCAAATTTCGGCTGAAAACGAAACGACAAGTTGAGGTCTATATTTATTTTACAGGTGTATTAGGGGAAACACGACAATCCAATCAAGGCTTAATGTGTTATGGGACAATTTGCGGGAGCCACAAAATGCTCAGGCTAGGAGAAGAATTTTTTATTTTTTTTGGAAACAAGCTAGGAGAAGAATTATCATCACAAGAGAGAGGAAATGGAGTTTGACCGGAAAAACGCCTTGGGAGCCAAGGCAGATTTGGGGTGGGTCTAGTCTGACTCGAGCAACTAACTCCATGGAGATCAATGGAGACGTACTTAATTAGGCCGGAAAGCTTTGCTTCGCCATCGGTTATGCGTGCTCCGGTCGTCCGTGACACGTACAGGTCCACTGTTACCGTCAAAATCAAAGCTCTGGAATTCCATTTGCCTGTGCGCGCGTTTTGCATGGAATTCAAGCAAACACGCATGCATGCATGCAGCTCCGTCCTTGTACCACGAACCTGGCCTGAGTTTTCGCGATCGACCTCACGAGCGGCGTGCTCGTCCAAAGTCAAAAACCCTAGCTAACTTCCAAGAAAATGCTCAAAATATGGTCGCTTAGAGCATCTTCACTCGCGCCACCAATATGCCCCACGGGGCCTTTTTTTAGCGTTGGCGTCGAAAAATCGATCCACCACGCCTGTGTCCTTGTTTATCGCCGGTTTGGGCCGAAATAACAGCCGGCAAACCAGAGCCGAACCCCCCGGACTGCCTGGGGGGCCGGCCGAAGCGAAAAGGCGCGTGGGTCCGCTCTGTTGGCGAGAGACGACCCTTTTTCCCGCCGATTCCCGCGCCTCCCCCATTTCCTCCATTCTCCCCTTCGCCTCTTCTCCGCCATTCTCCTCCTCTCCCTCCATCCGACCGCCATGCCCGCCGAAGAAGTATACAGCCCCTTATGCAGCCGCCGGTGCCGACGCCACCCAACCGAAGAGAAAGCCGGGCGCCGCCGCAAAACCATCTGGCATGTCGAACGCCGATCGAAGGCGGAGGTTCAGCGTCGAGGCTGTCACCACCGACCGTCGGAACAGCACAACGCCAAGATGGCCGGACGCGCCGCGTTGGCGGCGGCTGGCGGCGGAGCAGCGAGGCGCTCGCGGGGTGATGCATCCACACGGTGGCCACGGCCCGCAAGCTACCTGGAGCCAGCAGAATGTCGGGTCGCCTGCCGGCTTCTCGCCGTCACCACAACCCTAGGGGTGCGCTCCCTAGCCTGGCTATGCGGACGGCGATGCGCACGGCGGGTTCAACCCCAACATCACCTTTCCGCATGGCCACCCCGCCCAATGCACACCTCACCGCGTTACGGGCGCCCGCACTTCTAACACCTACTCACCGCCGGCTTACGCCGCCTTCCCGACGCCGCCTCTGCGCCGTGGCGCCCTGCACTTCTCTCAAGCCTCGTCGTCACATTTCGTCAACCCCGACGCGACGGAAGCCGACATAGACGACATCATCACGAGCGGCTCGGCCGCCGCCGCCTTCCCGGGTTTCCATGCGCAAGATGATACAATGGACCTTGCCGGCGACATGGACGACGAGCTCGACTACGGCAAGGAGGAGGAGGAGGAACCGACGGCTGCCCGGTGAGGAAATGGAAAAAAGAAGCGGGCGACCAGGACCGGCGAGCCATGCGTCAAGTGGGCGTCCAAAGAAGACGAGTGCCTCGCCGAAGCATGGAACACCGTCTGCCTCAACCCGATCACCGGCACGAACCAGAATGTCGACGTACTGGAAGCGTATCAAGTCGGAGTTCGATGAGCGCAAGTTGGTCGATCCCTACTTCGCTGGCATCCACATGCAGTGCGGCTCGAAGGCCATGGTGAACCATTGGGCGCTCATCCAAACGGCCTGCAACAAATGGCATGAGATTGTCGAGGAGGTTGCGGCTCGCCCGAAAAGCGGCGCCAACGTTGAGGGCCAGGTATGCACAGACGCTGGTTCTCGCTCCTTTTCACCGTGTGCGTCGCCGATACTTGTTTTTCGGCGCAGATGGTTCGGATGTTCGTCATGTACCGCCAGGACAGCAACACCAATCAAGAGTTCAAGTACATCCACGTGTTCTCCCGGATCGAGAAGTGCGAGAAATGGGCGAACGTTTGGCGCACCCTCGCCAATGCCAAGGAGACGTACAAGCCGGACGCGTCGACGACGGGTGCAGCTGATGGGCGCCCAGACGGCAACAAACGAGCCAAGACGGCGAAGGACGCCGCACCAACTGTTGTGCGGCTGCAAGCGTCCATCGAGCAGTGCATCGCCGGCGCCAAGAACCACGCCGCCCAGAGGGAAGAGGAATCCGAGGCGCGGTGGTCAGCATTGATGACAACTAGCGTCGTCAAGCTCGACCTACTCCGGGCCAAAAAAACACCGACGGAAAGGCCAAAAAAGCGCCGGCCGGTGCGCTTGGGGCCGAACTGCTGGAGTTGCTCTTAGGAGTACTCTGGTCGTCCATGATACATACAGGTCTACTATTATGGTCAGAATACTGGAATTGCATTCGCCTATGCGCGCGCTGCATGGAATTCAAGCAAGCACGCGCGCACGCAGCTCCGCTCCGTCCTTGTGCCACAAACTTGGCCTGAATGTTCACGATCGACCACACGCGCAGCGTGCTCGTCCAAAGTCAAAACCCTAGCTAACTTCCAAGAAAATGCTCAAAACTTGGCAAAAAGTTGGTCACAGGGGTCGCCTTTTTCGCAGCGTCTTACGTGTAATAAGCCGCTCCGTCACTACTCCACATGGCTTGCACGAGCAAAACTCCACTTAGACGTAGCGTTTCTTATATGGAATGCGCCGGAGTTCAAGGGCGACACGATATGTGGTAGTAAGCGGCATGAGCTACTGTACTGTACCTGAAAAATCATATGCATCCTATTTGCCAGTTGCCTCTGATCTACACTCTTGTCTATACACCATAGCTCAATATTTGACCCCAAAGCTAAGGCTAAGAATTTGCTAGAATTGCAAAAAGAAAAAAAAAATCATGCTAACTGTAAATTCGGGTATGATGATGTGCAACCTGAGGTGGCCGAGATTCACGAGAATTTTTGGTGACGTTCCGTTAGCATAACCATATTTTTGCAGCAGTACTATTATCTTGCTTAGCACACGAGACGGAGCTAAAAAAAAATACAATGACCATAAAGAATCGCCATGCCTGCATGTTGGCAACACGAGAGCAACCTACGACCGTTTCATGGGAGGAGATCGTGACTTGTAAGACTCTTATTCGGAAGCGCGTGAGATGCCATGCCATGGATTTCAACGTCCCGAGCGAGTGCTTCTCCGCTGATCATCTTGACTCGCCGTTGCCGATGCAGTAGGTCGCAGGCAGGAGCAGGAACAAGTTGGTCTCAACTTGGCGTGATGTAGAATCGTACTGCAACTTGAAGCATTTTCTTCGGAGAAAGCACTAGACTGTACAGTAGCGGGCCTACAGTAGCAATCGCCAATCAATCAAGGGACTTGGAATCAACTGCCCTGGATGAGACGGCACTCTGTCACTGTTACGGCTGATCAGACCAGGGTCCAGATTTGAAGTAAGGCCACACCTCCGACTGTCAGTTCCTTGTCAACTCCTGCATGACAAGGAACAGCTAAATGTTCAGTAATACTACTAGTCTTTTCTTGCGTACTAGTCGGTACTAGCCAGCCGCTTAAGGGCCAGTTTGGTTCCAATAAGTCACCCAACTTATAAGTCGGTGATTTAAAACCAAATGACTTATAAGTCACGCCATTTGTTTGTCACCTAACTTATAAGTTACACGACACACCTACCCACACCAATCAACATCATGTAGATGGTAGGACCCACGCAAAAGAGGATGACTTATAAGTTTTAAGTTGGGGTGGAGCAACTTATGACTTATAAGTTGGGGTGACTTATAAGTCGGGTCTGTTTGACAAAATAAGTCAATTTTTTCACTTTTCGACTTATAAGTTGGTGACTTATTTGAAACCAAACAGGGCCTAACACGGTTCCCGTATTTAAGCAATAATAGCACGTGAACAATACAGGTTGGAGGTAACGCAAAAAATTACCGACATTTCTATTTACTGAAAGCACGAAAACGGCTTTAATTTACCACCGACTGAAACAAACAGATTTACCAAAACTAGACTTGCCAACTCTGTTTCTGCTGGCCGGTTCGAAAAACATGGCTTCTGTCGACTTCCCCATGACTTCAGGTAGTAGAAGAAACAGTATGCATGAGCAAGTCAGCATACATGGCTGTCATCAACTGACAGAGACCGTACCACCGGCAGCCTCTGCTTCTCTTCAATCTACACCTGAACCCCTCTTCCTGTCTGAACGCACGCTATCTGCTAGTACTACTTCCAGTGGAGTTAACGTATCACCGCAGACAGCATAGCTATGTAATTATAAAGCTAGTGTTATCGGCAGATATTCACATTTTGCTGAGGCAATTGTGCATAAGGTTATTAAGACGTTGAGATGAGTAATATATTGTTTAAGTGAGATGTCCACGTGGGTCTTTGTTAAGGCTGCAAAAGTCTGTTAACTTGTACCATAAGTAACACAGCTCTGGAAAAAAGTCATGCTTAGAGGTTTAAAAAAAGTAACACCAATAGATCACTTCTGTTGATAGCCTCCTTCAGTTTCATGTCTGTACGGCACTTGCTACTTCAAATGTCTTGAAAGTAAGCCTAGCATTAGTAGGAGCTCAAATCGTACTGCAATAATGATGTTCACAAGCTCTGGGTAGCAGTTGCATATCAGGTTCGGTAGTGTGATTAGGAACTCAAAGTCAGCATATCATGCTAAACAAGTCTATCTCTGTTACGTGCATTTGTCAGCAAACTCAGAACTGACCAGGTGGACATGAATTCAGTTACCTCTTTATCATGATGATGCAGCACGGCGCAGTGCATCTCCTGGGAGTGCAATTTAATGATTGTTGAACCATCAGCATCGCAGCTGTATCCATCTCTCCATCTGTTTTCAGCGAGGATTCATTGCAAGTCCCAAGAACATACGAAATTGACAAGAAAGGATGGTACAGGGATGAGGTGTGGTGAAAAGAGCAGCAAGTTTTTCCAACTTTACCCTGCAAGGCATCAAAGTTAGGATGTTTTTAACTACTACCTCTGATCCATAAGAAGTGTCGCAGTTTTGAACTAGCTCCAGTTCGAAACTGCGGCACTTATCTTGGATCGGAGGGAGTACCATTTTTGAACTGGCAGCATTTCTTTTTGTTTCGACCATGTAGTAACTGCTAGCCATATGCAGCAGATGCGAGACGCAGCCTCACTGATGCTATCTATTACATGAACATACTGGCAACAAACTGAAAATTTAGAGCTTGATCGAATATCTAAGATTTCAAATCAAAGCCACAATCACTGAACTAACAGGCATATTATTTCTGGAAAGATGAGGATGTTAAATATGGATTGTCTTACCACATAACCATACATATGTTGCTGTAACAACTAGGCAGTCCCTCCTCCACCATAAGACAGATTTAATACGCATACAATTTCTATCACAGTGAAAATGAGGTAAACTAACTGTCATGGGTTTGATGCTCTGTCAGAACTCACTAGAGTACCATCACATATAAAATTACGCTGATTAAATGAAGTGTTCCAAGATAAGTTGTGCTGTAAAATGGTGAATATGCAATTCTGAATAATTCCAAACATAGTACTCACCTAGATTCTTCAAATCAAGATTTATACAATTGTCAAGAAATCTGCGCATACATGTTTTTACCATTAGAACTCAGTTATAGTGCGAACGTAGAATAAGTCATGTTGCAGATAATCTCTTCAATCATAATAAATATAATATGGTGGTAATACAGCTAATGCAAAGAGGCTTTCTTCTTTACAGAATCTCACCCTTACACGCTCAGAAGGCAGCAGTGGTGCATAACACTAATAGATAATAGATAAGGAAAAGCATGTGCTCGTAATAGATAAATCAAGAAAAGCACTTAACTGCTACAGTCCAATTCTTTGAGCAGTTCTTGAAAAGTGAAACAGAATTGCTAAAAAGCTTGTATTTCATCTATTTCTCTAATTATATTTTTTGCCAGGAGATTATATTTCGTTTTGCAGTTAGCCATCAATAGAAGTATCATGTTTTTTTAAAAAAGGCAACTCAGAAATTAACCCCACTAAACTCTGCTTGTGATAACTGACAACAGTGAATAGTGTGTGGAGTACAATTAGATTTGTGTGACCATCAAACACAATCCAGTGAACCCGGCAGAAGCTACGTGCGGTGGCTGCCCAAGCAAAGAGCAGACAAATCAACGACAGGTTTGCGAAACTAAAATTCCCCCGATATTTTTTTAATCTGTAATATTTTATACTATAACAGTAGCCAGGCATCCGATTGATGGTGATCAAGCTTCCAGAACAGGCAACAGGCAGGTGGACGTTTCCGTATGGCAGCAATGCGTACTTGTTGTCGGGGTGGATGATGAGGTCGTGGAAGAACCCGTCCTCGCCGTCGCCATCAGCGGCTAGGCGGCAGCTGAGGCAGCGGAGCAGGGGGAGGCGGCCCATGAGCTCGAGGTGGCTGTTCCACCACCGGTCAGGCACCACATTCACCTCATACTCCTTCTAATCCTCCCCTCCTGCCTTCCTCTTGTACCTCAGCCCCCTCACCATTGGCACGAGCTAGCCACACGAACACAAGCCTTGGCAGCCACTTCCCCATGTGCAGTGCGGTGGTGCGGACACGGATTTCATGGCCAGTGGCAGAGTAATAAGGTGGTGGTGGAGCTTGCATTTGAAGTCGAACTGGGTGCCAGAGGAAAGGGGAGGCATGGCACCAGATACTGAGAAGGAACTGATGACTACCCGACCAACAGTGCCCTGATTAGCCCATAAAAACTAGAACTGCTGTTGCATATGTGATGAATGAGACCCTGCAGAATCCAGTATGGGCTATAGCTGAACATACCGCTGGCCGTTTATCATTGCAGTGTGCAGACAATTCTGATCACAAGGGCAGCCGTTATATTAGGCCAGCTAGACTTCACAAGCTGGTTTTCTAGCCGACTCGGCTCTTTCCATCACAATTTACACCTTACTATTGCAGTTCTTAATTAATATGAAGCAAACCTCATACCTCCCTCCTATGAGCAAAGCTCTTGGTGCCGACTAAGCATATTCTTATGTAGTTGTCCTTTTCGTGCCTTACGCCCCACTTGCTGCATAAAATTATTTAATCTGTTTGTTTCACCAATGCCAGGCAGCCATTCCAGGAGAACTTCAATGGTCACAGAATCAGGAGTGCACCTCTCTTCCCTCATCCTGTCCATCAGTTCAAAGGCCTTCTCAGGCATATTCTTATCACGAAGTCCCTTCAGCAATGCATTGAAGGTTGTTACGTCTGCAGGCACATGCTTCTCGCTCATACAATCAAACAGTTTAATTGCTAAAATAACATTTCTGCTCTTGCAGAGAAAGTCGATCAGAATATTGTATATCACAGTGTTGGGCTGAACACCAGATTCATCCATAGACCAGAAAATTTGCAACGCCTCATCTATTTTACCAGCTTTGCAATATCCATGTATAAGTGTACCAAAGGTGACCACAGAAGGCCGGCAACCATCATCGATCATTTTCCCCATCAATTCATCCACAGCCAAGAAATCTCCTGCTTTGCACGAACCAGACAACAAGGTAGTGTAGGTATACACATCTGGCGGAGACCAGCTTCCTTCATCTTCCCAAGCCACTCATGAGCCTCACACAGTCTGTTCTCCTACAAAACCCACCAATCAAAATATTGTATGCTTTTGCATCCAGCTGAAATCCTGCCTTCTTCATCGACGACGCCATGGAGCAAGCATCCTGCAGCCGCCCTGCTTGTGCCAATCCCAATATCATGATGAAATACATGGTTTTCTTTGGTGGTTGCCCTACTTCTGTCATCTCATGGAACAACTCCATGGCCACATCCACATTTTTAGTGCGGAGCAAAGCCTGAACCAGAGTGCTGTAGGTCACCGCGTTGCCCCTGGCTTCAGGCCAAATTGTTCTTTTCTCCCTGAAGAACTCCAGCGCAGCCCAGACCCTCCCTACCCGGCACAAGGCGACCACAATCATGTTCAGAGTGAAGACATCCGGTGACAGGCCCTCCCTCTCCATCCTCCCAACCACCTCACACGCCATGGCAACATTCCCCATACGGCAAAATGCATCGGCCAAGCAATTGTAAGTAAATGTGTCAGGTGCATGTCCATGCACACTCCTCATCCGCTCCTCCACAAATGTCACAGCCTCTTGGACCCTCCCACTCTTGCACAACCCGTTCACGACAGTGTTCACCGTGACAACATCCGGGCGCACGTCCGAGTCTGAACCAGACATTCCATCGAGCATCCTGAGGGCATCCCCCACGCGGCCAGATTTGCAGAGGCCATTGACGAGTATGCCGTAGGTGACGGCGTCAGGCCTGACAGCGGCGTTCCGCATGAACGAGAAGAGCTGGATCATTCTCGGGAGGTCTCGGGCGCGAGCGAGCGGGGCCAAGAGTTTGTTGAAAACAGAAGTGTCTGGCGGCGGGGCGCCAGCGGCCAGGGAGGCACAGAGGAAGCCGGCGGCTTGGACGGGAGAGGAGGGACGACGCGCGAGGATCTTGGATAAGAGGGCGGAGAGGATGGGCGCCGAGGGGGCGGGAGGCGGTGGCATGAGGGAAGGGAGAGGAGGAGCGCGAATGAGGCGGGGGTGAGGGCGTGGGAGGGCGCGGCGAGGGAGGAGTAGAGCTCGGCGGAGAGGGAGGGCGTGTCGCGGAGGAGGGAGAGGGCGGAGGCGGAAGGGGTGGGCGCGGAGAGGAGGTCGTCGAGCACGGAGGCGGCGGAAGGGGTGGGAGCGGGTGGGGAGGCGGCGGAGGAGGAGAGGCGGTGCTGTGCTCGCAGACGAGGGAGCGCCGCTGCGAGACGCCTGGCTGCGCACATTGTTGGAGGGGAAGCGCCGGGACGGAAGGGGAGGGCGGCGGGCCGGTGAGCTCGCCCGGGGGTGGAGAAGGGAAGGGACGAGGTGTCGACCGGCGGCGACAGTGGCGATGGTTACTCAGAATGGGCTGGACTGTTGGGCTATTTAGGTAAGAGATGGCGAAAGGCTTTCATGCAATCCGGCCCAAAGTAGATCAAGCCCGGTACCTCATTTCCTTCCAATCTTCAATCTCCAGAGAGAATCGACCTCTTCTTGGCAGCTCCTATTGCGCGCCTTCAGCGCCGCCTAAGATAACTGGCGCCTGCAGCAGCCGCTGGACGGGCCGGCCCACGATCGCCCAAGGCGCAACGAACGGAAAGAAAATACATGGCAACTGGGATTCGATCCCGCGCCATAGCGCTTCCACACGGAGAGGCCAACCACTGGACCAGCCAACTGCGTATGAATAATAACAACGCGAATTTTTTTGCACATTACACTGTAGCGTTTGTATTTTCTAATTATTTGAAAACATGTCACATATTATAGATGAAGTTCATGAGCATGCAAAAAAAGTTCACCAAATTGAAAAGGTTCAGGTATTAAAAAAAGTTCATGAATTCAAAAGAAGTTCATCGATTTTCAAAATAGTTCATCGAGTTTGAAAAAGTTCATTGAATTTGGAAAAGTTCATTGATTTTGAAAAAAGTTCATCTATTTTGAAAAAAGTTCATCGATTCTCAAAAAAAGTTCATAGATTTTGAAAAAACTTTATTGAATTTGAAAAAAAGTATACTGTTTTTGAAATTCGTGAACTCTTTTCAAATCGATGAACTTTTTTCAGTTTTTTATTGAAAAAAAGTTCATCGGATTTGAAAAAAGTTCACAAATTTCAAAAAGAAATTCATCGGATTTGAAAACAGTTCATGGGATTCGAGAGAAAGTCCATCACATATGAAAAAAGTTCATTAATTGGAAAAAGTTCATCGAATCTGAGAAAAGTTCATCGAATTTGAGAAAAGTTCATCATAATTATAAAAATTTCATCGAAACCAAATAAAAGTTCATCGATTTTGAAAAAGTTCATGGATTTGAAAAAAGTTCACTGATTTGAAAACAGTTCATCAGAAAAATGAAAAAAATGTTAATGGATTTAAAAAACTACACATATTTGAAAAAGTTAATCTAATTTCAAAATAAGTTCATTGATTTGACGAAAAAGTTCATGTATGTGCCAGTCTAAGGAAGAAGAAAAATAGAAAACAAAAAGCAAAAAGCAAAACGAAATAAAATGAAAAAAACAAGAAGAAACGGAACGGAAAGAACAAGGGAAAGAAAAGGTTTGAGTTAACCGCGTCGGAGTGATTGGCGGGGTGGTTGCACTAGTATGTATTAAAGAGGAGGTTGCTGGTTTGAATCTCATGAAGCACTCTTTTTTGGCGTGTTAAAACACAGAAGAAACACAGAAGAAAAAACTCCTATATGGGCCGGCCCAGCCTGGCGCTGCAGGCGCCGTTTGCAAAATACACATTAACGGGCGCCTGCAGCGCAAATAGGATATGCCCTCTTCTTCCCCATTTGCTCAAAAATGAAAAAATTGCTCAAAGAAAAAAGACCTGTTCTCCCCGCCGCCGCTACTCGACCGGAGATCCCCCTACCTGTTCTCCACGCCTTACAAGTCTCCCTATGGCACGCCTCCTCTCCCCAACCAAGGAAAATATCTCCACCAAAGAAGGGGGAAGCTATACTGGATTGAACAAGGACACCTCGGTTAGAAAGTTTTTTTTCTACCTCTCATTAGAGGGCGGTGGGCTCCCGCAATGCATTAAGAAAAAAAGAGTTGGTCTAGTTAATCAGGAGACACATATATACTTAAAAAATGTCAACTAGGAAAACCGGACTAATAAATCATGGACGCTGATATCTGCCACACGTGTGGCAAGAAAGAAGGGGGACCGAACGTCCCAATAATAACATATTACCACAATCTTTTTGAGTTTCCAAATTTTAAAATATTTTATCTTTTAAATGAAAAATCCGAATGAAAATTCGTTTTCACCATTAAATCCGTCATGACGAGATCTTCTAAATTATATCTCATATCGATATGTGATATGTTACAATTACCTTTTCTTCTATGTTTAAAGTAAAATTTGACATATTATATTTTTTAAGAAACTAAACTTGCCATGATGAATTATTAAAATTTGTCATGATCCATGAAATAATTTTGACATAGTTCATAATTAAAAGGAAATCGGTCATCAATTACTTTAAAAATGCATGATCAATGACTCAAGTTTGCCATGAACCATAAAATAAAATTGCCATGGTGAATTACCTAAATTTGCCATGATACATGCACTAAAATTTGCCATGATCCATACAAAAAATAATTTTCATTGTCAAAAACTAGATTTGCCATGGTCAAAGTACTAAAATTGCCATGATCTACAAACAAATTGATGATCTATAAACTAAATTGCCATGATGAATTACTAAAAATTGCCACGATCCATGAATTAAATTTGTTGTGGTTAATTACCAAAAAAATTCATGGTCGATTAATAAAAATTACCATAAAAACTAGTTGAAATATAGTGGTAGCTTTAATTCTAGAAGAAAAAACTAGACGAAACATGTGTTTAAACGCTATGGCAACTTAAGTGTAAACATCATGGCAACTTTTTGTCATGGCAACATTAGTGTAAACGCTATGGCAACTTAAGTGTAAACATCATGGCAACTTTTTGTCCAGAAAAAGTCGTCAAATCAATATGTGATCTAATTTTGAAGATCTCGTTGAGACGGAATTAATGATGAAAACAGATTTTTAATCAATTTTTTTATTTAAAAGATAAAACATTTTTATGTATGAAAAATCAAAAAGATTCTGCTGATGTCATCTGTATGATGCGTCAAGATGGATGGTTATAAAGGCGTTTGGACCATGTTGCTTCGTGCCATACGTGTGGCACTATCATCTAGAAAAATCATACAAGGCGCGGTTAATTAAGGTTGCGAAGACCGCACAACTAGCACTCAAGAAACATCATACGAGCCGAATACGAGGGTGCCTAGGCCCAAGACTATCAATAGCACAACATATCCAACCATGTCAACCTCTGCAGCCTGAAGAACAAGCCGCAACCAGATGCGCACTCGCGCCTAACCAAGACAGTTACCATTTGTGTGCAGCGTACTGTAGCAAACCGGGATGTCTGAACAGACGCTCCATTGTAACTGATGGACCTCCTCTTTGCTACACGGCCTGCCGGCGCCGCGCTTTGCATCCATGGCAATAGCATGATCTTGTTCCAAGCCTCTCCTGCAAAGCGTGGTCCAAGAGGGATCAAAACATTAGCTCAACTTCAGAGTGGAATCAATTTGTGGACAACTTCGTTCACATTCCATTTCGGCGCCGCATCTTATTTCCATTGAACTATAATATGTACAACGTCGATAATTAGTTCGGTCGTTTTCTTGCTTATGTATCTATGTACATTGCCACAACACCAGTATAGCAGAAAGTCGGGCGAAAAACAGGTTACTATTCTTCATGATTACCTGCCATAAAAGTTGCAATTTTCTTCTTCTTATTTCACTTGGCCTTCTACTCGCTCTCACATGTCCTCGTCTCCAACAAGATAGAGCTTCTGCCCATCAATTACCATGTCCACTTCCTGAACCGCTGCGCCATCCTCACAGAGCAAGCGCAGGCGTGAGCCGGACAAACCCAGCTTCTCCTGGGCTGACCTGATGAGTTCATTGATAGTGTGAGGAATCCACAGCATCACCCCCTCTTTTCACTTGACATCAGTATTCTACGGATGGCAAGGGAACACGGAGCACAGCCGTTGATGTATTTTATCTGCCAGCAAAAGATTTATTTTGTCATAAGGCGAACAATGTGCAGGTGATTTCACAGAGGTTTCAAGGCTTCTCAACTTGCCTCTCACTTTTTCGCCTCGTGTGGGGAACTTGGAGAGCTCCTCGGTTTTTGCCTCTTCCAGAAGCATTATAAGAGGCTTACTCCCGGACTTGCGCCCTTCGTCCAGCGGAGTAGTACCGCGTCTGCATACATGGCAATGCGCTTGCAGGTTATCAGGCCGTTCAACGAAAGTATTATACTCTTGGTGGTTTGAAGCTTGATGGCATATATAAAGGATGAAGCATTGTTTGGTGGTACCTGTCTGTTACAAGCACACTTGCACCAGCGTCTACCAACAACTTCGCCATTATATACAAGCCCTCTGCAGCAGCTATGTGGAGAGGATGCCGGTGGTCGTAGTCTTTCGAGTTTGGGTCGGCACCGTAAGCTAGAGCTCCCCGAATGAAATCAGTCTCTCTCTTTGATACAGCCATGCAGAGATGGATACCGGCATTCTTGAGGTTCAGTTTGGCTCATTTGGTAAAGAGCAATGAGGCCACTCTATCATGCCCCTGCTTCACTGCCTCTAGTAAGGGTGTGTTCCCAAAATTATCTGTTATTCAGCAAAGATCGAGTGCATAAAAATGTGTTATCATATAACTATACAAGTGCATATGCAAGAATTTGGAAATGGCACAGGGATGCATTTCACTAAGTGAGCATACCGGTACAGTTGATATCAACGCCCTCATGGATAAGGAACTGCGCAACTTCTTCATAACCTTTGGAAGCTGCAAGATGCTGTGACGATGATGATGGTTATGGTTATATCAGGCATGCAAAATTTTATTATTTAGGGTATAACCAGATAGCAAATCCTTAGCAATTCGTACCAAAGAAGACCGCCCATCATAATCAGTGTTCTTTGGATCGACTCCAGCTCGGATTAAGTCTGTCAGCTGATTAAGCTCACCGTGGAAAGCGGCGGTGTTCACTCTTAAGGTCAGCTCTTCCTCCTGTTTCCCTATATGGAATTTGATATCTGGTCCTATTTGTTTGACTCGTAGGCCGTATTCTTTGCTCTGCAGTCCGACATCATCAAGAAAAGAATGCACTATCCATGAATACTGGAATTAAATAAAATAATTACTGACATGTTGGTTATTTGTACTGTTTACCTCAGTAAGATTGCTCAAAAGTTTTCTTCCATCAGAAAAATAAATCTCCAATATGTATGTCAATGACTCTTTATCCAACCGTAAGAGCCTGCAAAGTTCACAAACACGAATATTGTAGGGCTGTGGAATGTTGCAAAGAATAGCAATTTCTCCAAAAGAGTTCCCTTGCTCAAACATTAAACTGGCCTCTTCTTGACCATCTTTGCCAATGCCAACTCCTTCCTGAACAACAAGAGCATAAGACCATGTTTCAGGCAAGTGGGTACACCTGCACCCATTAACTTGGAAGCCATTCTCTGGCACTAGAAATGTACCAACAAAAAGAAGAAGTCCAAATTAATGTAGTTGTAGTGCGTAGTCAGTATGACACAATGTTACACAAGATACTGTACTAAAATCAAGATCTTCATATGGTGATGCCAAATACATGTGATATATAAAAAGCTGGTATCCTTTTTTGCTTTATTTCTCAAGACACATATGACCATGCAATTTTGTGGGTAATCATATATATGTGGATTTCCTATGCTCCTAGATATATCCCACTACTATTCTCCATGAGTTCTTGCTCGACATTCACATACTTTATGTTTCTACACTATGTACTCTCTCTGATGAACCGATGCATACTTAAGCTTGTACTAATTTATCCCTATGCATATTAAGCATTGAAATTGACTTGATGATTAGCGATAGTTGAATCCAGGGCCCACTGACCAAATTCTCGGCAAGGTGTCACTGTAGATTATGCTTTACTATTTAGTGTGTAAAATTGGGATGTGTTACAGTGAATCCGATGGAAGTATGTGAATCTCAAACCATCACCGATGTTGGACCCACGGGTGCCATACAGTCATAGGTGGCTGTGCATGCGGCGGGATGGTGTGTCTGTGTGTGTGTGTGGGGGGATTTAACAGCAAGTGCCCATCTGAATAACGGAGACTCTAAGAATTAAGCAATTATTCCTAGGATTGAACTCACTAGTGCACCCTGACAGACAAAGTATAACTGATCAACTACACTTCCTTGCTCCAAAACAACTTCTTCTGTAAGTAGAACTCTTCTTGCAGCCTGGCAACCTGCAAGGAGTAAAGAGCACAAAACAAAGCTTTTACCAAATATATCATTGATGCTATGATGCAATCTTTTGAAGAAAAGCTTGAATTGGAAGTTTCTATCCTAGAAAACTTTATGATGAGTGGGAACCTACTATTAAGATTAAGATTAAAGATTATGAGTGCCATGCTTTGTGTGATTTGGGTGCTAGCGTTTCCACGATTCCAAAAACTTTATATGATGTGTTAGGTTTCCGTGAATTTGATAATTGTTCTTTAAATTTTCATCTTATGGATTCCACTATTAATAAACCTATGGGAAGGATTAATGATGTTCTTATTATTGCAAATAGGAATTATGTGCCTGTAGATTTCATTGTTCTTGATATAGATTGCAATTATACATGTCCAATTATTCTTGGTAGACCTTTCCTTAGAACGATTGGTGCAATTATTGATATGAAAGAAGGAAACATTAGATTTCAATTAGGAAGGGCATGGAACACTTTTCTAGAAAGAAAAATTAAGTTGCCATATAGATCTATTATGAGAGCTACTTATGGGTTGCATACCAAAGATGACAATATCTAGATCTATTCGTGTTTTTATGCCTAGCTAGGGGCGTTAAACAATAGCGCTAGTTGGGAGGCAACCCAATTTTATTTTTATTTTTTTGCTTTTTGCTCCTGTTTTGCTTTGAATTATTCATCTAGCCTCTGGTTAGATGTGGTTTTGTGTTTTGCTCCGTTTCTTTTTTTCTCTTTTATGTTTTTTTCTGTTTTATCTTTTCAATTAGATTTTCCTTTTAAATGTTTTTGATAATTTAAAGTTTTATTCAGATTTCAAAAACATTCCTCCTTTGAAAATTTGTTCCAGATTCACAAAATGTTTCAATTTCAAAAGTTGCACAGGAATTTCCAAAAATGTTCCTGTTTCCAAAATTTGGTCAAAATTTCAAAAAATGTTCAGGAATTCGAAAAAATGTTCCTTCTGTAGAAATAATTCACAATTTGCAAAAATTCTCATGGTTCAAAAAATGTTCACCAATTTCCAAAGATGTTCGTGATTTCAAAATTTGATCAGAATTTCTAAAAATGTTCATCAAAAGATTTTCGCAATTCCAATTTTTGTTAGGAATTTAGTGAATTGTTCCATTTCCTAAAAAATGTTCACAATTACAAAAAATGTTCGCGGCTTCAAATTTTTGTTTGATACTAGTAAATGTGCACGTGCAACGCACGTATAACCATAGGAAAAAATCTTCATACATTCTAGTTAAGATGCAATCGATGAAATAAAATCAACAACAAAGAAATAATATAACATTATGAACATTTTGCCTCCTAGAGCATCCACATTTTGCTAAATAACCAATGCCAAAATTACACTTTAAACATTTATCTCCAATGGTCAACACTGGCCACAACAATCCAAAATGAAAAAACGATGGGAGCCATATCACCTACTTTGTGCCAAATTTTACTGATTCCCACCCCTTAATCTTTGTGCCATGGCACATACATGCCCCTAATACCCTTATGGCCATGCAGGGGAAGAATAGTAACTACAAATAACAAGCTTGTAGTACAAGAATGTACACTCTACAAAAATCCCACCTATGCCTAGCTTCTACCACAAGGAACTATGCACTGCTCAATAAGTAAGTTACGTTAGGATGAATACATAGGATCCTTGCAACAAAACATGGACACAATTTCCAGATACTATTCTATGTGCAAGAATACGAAAATTTCTCTACAAGCTGATTTTGTCATCATCGCCCGAGGAAGAGGAAACTCTGTTGAAGAAATGTTTTTGTGAGGTGAAATACCAGAAACTATTGCTTACACAAGCATATAATATCATAAATTATGAACTGTGAAAGAAACGTGTATGTGTCGCAAATTGTACTATAAAAATCACCATAAAGATGCTGAATTGTCAAAAAAATAAGAATTCTTGTGAGGGCCAGATAGGTTATATACTAAAAAGAAGTTCCGGGAACACAACTCAATTAAAGGCTTTCGAATCATACAGCTAGGTGTAGCAGATAGCCAAATAGGTGAACTGAGCACCGAGTAATGCTTCACAACGAATTGAATTTCAACACTATTTTGAACAAAAGGAATCACATAGACAGGAGATATGTAACATGCAAATAAGCTGTACAAAATGTCCTCGACAAAAATCTGATCACCCGCTCCCGCTCTAGGGTTCCTCCTCCTTCCTCCGCCATTGTCGGCCTTCCTAGGCCCCCTCCCACCGCCGACCACCGGCCGCCCGACCCGCCCCTCCCCCTCCCTTCCCCGGATCCGCTCGTGTCGCCTCCCAGAGGTGGCTGGGGCGGCGCGAGCCCCCCTTCAGCCACCTCGCCTTTCTTCCCTCCCCGCCACCGACGGGCGCCCGGCGCCGGCGGTGGTCTTGCTTGCGGCGGGGGCTCTGCTGTCCCAGCACATGGCTCCTGCCGGGGCATGGGGCGGCGTCGGTGCTCCTCGGCTTGATGACGGCCCAGCGTCCCGACAGCGGTGGCGGTGGCTCGCGGATGGTGGTGCGGCCCTTGAGGTGAGACGGCGTGGTGGCGCGGTTGTTGGCGATGGCGCGCCCGCCCAGATCGGGGCCTGGGGACCCCATCTGGTCCTAGCGGGCCGTCCCGGCGTCGTCGTCGTGTGGTGAGGAGGTGGAGCAGCTTCGACGAAGCGACAACGTCGGCGGCGTGCCGGTGCGGCGCGCGAGGCGGGAGCTGTCCGGACCTCCGAGGCCCAGCCGGGCCGTGGGGCCACGGCCCCGTAGGCTCTGCTTTGGCGTCCGGTCGGCTACCGTCGTGGGCGGTGGAGGTGGGGCCTCCAAGTATGTTGACGGATCTTCTGCCCTAGTCCCGCTCCCTTCTTTGTTGTGCGAGCCATCTTCGTGGGGCCGTGGTGAGACAACATGGGAAGCTTCGTGTCGTGTTGGCGCAGGTGGTCGTCGGTTTGGTGGCGAGCTCCGAGTGCCCGAGGAGGAGGATGGGATCGGGATAAATCCCTGTTGGCTTGGCCGACACCGACGCGGTGGCGCCTGAGGGTACCACCGGACCTTCCTGGAGGGCGTCAGGGCTACCCTTTCCTCTCTCCCCACCGCGTGCACGGGAATCCCTTGGCAGTAGCGTTGTCATCGTCGTGTCCCTTCTTAGAGGTGTTGATTGGTACCGGCGCCTCGGGGTCTCGAAGCTTGGGGGATGATTTCCGGTGGACGCTTCGGTCGCGAGGCTTCGTTGTTTTTGTTGATCCGCTGTTATCGGCATTTGTTTCTTTTTTTCCTCTTTCTTTTCTTTTGGGTGTGATTGTTCTGCTTCCACCCCAGCACCTATCGTTGGTTGCATCGGATGGTTGCTTTGTAATACAAAGCGGGGGAAACCCTTTTTCTTAATAAATGTCCTGACAAATGAAATATATGTGTTTTGGACATTGACAATTCAGCTATTTGAAGTGTAAATTGAGTACAAATATGTGAAATGGATGGAACATATCTGAAGAGATTCCTCACAAATGTAAATTGTAATTCATAATACCTTTCACCATGGTTTATGGCAAATCTGTCATTTGCTAGTTATTTCACAAACAAAATAAATAATGGCCACCAAGTTCACTTGTTCATCGTTCTCACAAGAAACAAATAGAATCTGCAGTCTCTTTGCTAACAAATCTGAAACCAAAGAGGCCAATGTATATTCCATCAAACTGCATGAGATCCTGATGATATGCACTAAAAATTAGTGAAAGGGGGGAATTCATGCTTCTAGTTCACTCAACCTATATACATATATAGCAATTTATGGATACAAATTTTAATTGGTGCACCTAATTTATTACCTTCCTGGAAGTAAGCCTCACCTTTTATTGGAAATCAGAAGTAGTCCTGTTAAATGAATGTGTTTGTTCAGTGAAAACCCAAGTTGCCTATCCGGTTTATCTCATCTCCTTTGATACAAAAAAATCGGAGCGAATGTGAGTATATAGTGGTTAATGTTGAAATGAGAAGACTCGGACTTAAAGTAACTCCTGTTCCAAGCAGCAATTTTCTGCAAAACAAATTGCATTTGCATTATGATGATTTAGCAACATCCATAACGCAGACAATCATTTAATTCTGTAATGGTGAACAAAACAACAATATAACTCCAATACACAAAGTGAGTGTGCAGATCCGATGTAACGCCCCGGATCCGATGCGCCAGGTGTTTGCCAGTTATTCGCCTTCGTTGCCATGTCATTTGCTTGCGTGTTGCATTTGCCATGTCATCATTTGCATTTTATCATGTCATCATGTGCATCGCATTGGCATACGTGTTCGCCTCATGCATCCGAGTATTTTCTCCGTTGTCCGTTTTGCAATCCGCACTCCTATGCCCTCCGACGTCCCCTCTTCTCTCTTTTCATGTGCGGGTATTAAACTTTCTCGGAATGGCCCGAGGTTTGCCAAGCGGCCTTGGTATACCACCGTGACCGCTGTCAAGTTTCGTGCCATTTGGAGGTCGTTTGGTACTCCAACGGTTAACCGGTAACCGCAAAGCCCTCTTTGAGTTGCAGCCCAACACCCTTCCAAAGTGGCCCAAAACCCACCAAACTCCCTCCATGCTCTTGGTCGTTCGATCACGATCGCGTGGCAAAAACCGCACCTCATTTGGACTCTCCTAGCTCCTCTACCTATATATATGTGGCCTCCCGAATTTTCCCCGAAACCCTAGAAATTCCTCGCGCCACGGACACTTTCTCCTCCACCGACGGACATGTCCGCCCGCTGCCGCGTCAATCCGAGCTTGCCACGTGGTGTCGCGCCCGCCCCTTGCAAGCCTGCAAGGACCTGGACCCTTGGCAGCGCGCGCTGCCTCATGCCACACCACTGGTCCTCCGCCGACGAAACGCCGCCGCCGCCGCCGGTGCCTCCTCCGCCGGCCGCCGGCTCTCTCCGCCGCCGCCCGGCGAGCTCGCCTCCGCCGCCGCTTAGCGCCCGCCCCGCCCTGTGCCGCCGCCGCTACGCCACTGCGCGCCGCGCCGCCGCCGCCGCCGCCGCGGTAGCCTCGCGCCGCCGCCCTCCGCCGCCACCACTCCACCCAGCGCCACCGCGGATCCCGACCATGCCTCCTGTCTCGCCGCGCCAGGCCTCCGCCCCGTCCGTGAGATCCGGCCGGAGGAGGCCCCGCTCGCCGGATCTGCCGTCCCGCCGATGAACTCCCTCGCCGGACCGCCGCCGTTGCCGTCCGGGTCCGCCCGACCCGATCCGCCCGGACCCGATCCATCGCCCAGATCCACCTCGTCCGACCCGATCCACGTTGACCCCGCGAGGTTGTTTTTTTCCCTAAGTCCCAGATTTTTGTCATTTTCATGCCATATTCATGCCATCACATCTCTGCATCCGTAGCTCCGTTTTGCGTGTATAATATGTCAAATTGTTCATCTCGACGAGTACATCATTTCATTCCATTGCATCATTTTCATTTTAGCTCATCTTGATGACCGAAATGCTGTTGGAAGAAGGCTTCAGATCGTTAGTTCCAGAATCTTATCAGTTCGAGCTCTTTTGTCATTTTTGCCATGATTTATGTGTGCATCCTATGAATATGAGCTCTACATGAATGTTGGACTAGGCCATGCCATCTTTCCAGGGGTCTTGACCATGTATTTTTGTGAGTTGTGTGCCGAGTGTATCAAGCTTGTAAAGTAGGGTAGTTGCTGTTGTTGTTTTCTTGACAGATTCTGTTATATTTTGATGCCATGTTAACATGCTTCTAGTAATCATTCTATGCATAATCTGGAGATGCTCTATAAACATGTTTTGATATACATGTCTTGCTCTATCCATTCATTCCCTTGGTTGCAATTATATCTTGCTGGAACATGTTCATTTCTTGCTCCAAAGTTGCTTGAAAATGTTTCCTGACAGATTGTTTGCATGAGATTCAATTTTCACGAGGTCGTGTAGTTGATCCGTGTATGCTATGACCTTGCTCTTTCCATGCTTAGCTTCATAAACATGCCTTCTTACTGTTGGTTGCCTTGCCATGCCATGTATTGCTTTGTAGTGAGTAGTTCGAGCTCACGAACATGCCTACTAATCGTTGTTTCGCCATGTTCAAATCAGTAATATAACTTGCCATGTTTACATGGGTGCCATCATATTTCCGTGCCTTTTTGGCTCATGGTCAGTAAGGGTCTTTTGATATATGCAATTAGTAGTTTCATGCCATGCCTTTATTTGCCATGATAAGTTCCTGTAACTTGTTGTTTGATAGCTCTAAACATTGCAACTTTGATGTTATTTACGCCAAAGTCTGAAATTGTTATTACTTGCAATATCTCCATGTCATTTTGAGCATGATCTAGTTGTTTCGGAGATAGCTCAGTGTTCATGTTTTGTTATGATTTACGTGTACTTCATGCCCATGCCTTTTGTTCTTATGTTGGGTTGCTGTAGCATGTTGTTTTGATGCTTGCAAGATGCCTAGTTGCTTTGTTTTGGGCAGATTGTTGCTATGACTTGTTTAGTGTGTGGGTGTTGAACCGTTGCTACGTTTTGAGTGTGCTCTATATGAACTTGCTTGTTTTTGGCATGTAGCTTCATATTATCATGTTGCATCCTTGTTTTGGTGTGTTTGCTTGATGTTTGAGTGCATTTTGCATCAATGCCATGTTTAACTTGTTTTGCTCATATCTTCTAGCCCGTAGCTCCGAATCTAATGAACTTTATATGTAACTTGACTAGAATTTCGTGTAGATCATCTTGGTGCATCTTAACTTGCTGTTTAACGACTTGAACATAAGGTTTATTCAGTTCTGGACTAATTTCGAAATTTGCATATGAGGACTTCTACCGGAATTGTTATATGTTGTTTCCGGCCTCATTTAAACTTGCCTTGATGTGTTGTTCTTGTTTGCATCATCTCTTGACATGAGTAGCTTCATGTAGCATTGTCATGCATCATGCTTGTTGTGCATCATGCCTTGTTCATGTGTGGTGTGTTTACTATGTTGTGTGCTTCTTCTCGATAGTTCCCGTTTCGTTGCGATCGTGAGGATTCGTTCGTCTACGGTTGGTTCGGCTTCATCCGTTCATCTTCTTCATGGACTCGTTCTTCTTCCTTGCGGGATTTCAGGCAAGATGACCGCTACCCTGGATCTCACTACTATCATTGCTATGCTAGTTGCCTCGTTCTTTCGCTATGCCGCGCTACCTATTACTGTTTGTCCAGCCATCCCAAATTGCCATGAACCTCTAACCTTTGACACCATTCCTATGCAAACCATTAATTGGCTATGTTACCGCTTTGCTCAGCCCTCTTATAGCGTTGCTAGTTGCGGTGAAGTTGAAGATTTCTCCATGGTGGACAGGGTTTTGTTGGGATATCACAATATCTCTTATATTATTAATGCATCTATATACTTGGTAAAGGGTGGAAGGCTCGGCCTTATGCCCGGTGTTTTGTTCCACTCTTGCCGCCCTAGTTTCCGTCATACCGTGTTATGTTCCCGGATTTTGCGTCCCTAACGCGGTCGGGTGATTTATGGGACCCCCGACAGTTCGCTTTGAATAAAACTTGTCCAAAAAGGCCCAACATTGACTTTTACCATTTGCCTCACCACCACCTACCTTTTCCCTTGGGAGTCGCTCTCGAGGGTCATCTTTATTTTAGCCCCCCGGCGGTGCTTGTCTAAGTGCTGGTCCAAACCGAAGCGATGTCCGGCGCCCCCAGGCAACGAGGTCTATGCCAACCCGACGTCTTGCTCATCCGGTGTGCCCGAGAACGAGATATGTGCAGCTCCTATCGGGATTTGTCGGCACAGCGGAGGCTTTGCTGGTCTTGTTTTACCATTGTCGAAATGTCTTGATGTACCGGGATTCCGAGACCGATCGGGTCTTCTGGGTGAAGGTATATTCCTTCGATGATCGCGAGAGCTTGTCATGGGCTAAGTTGGGACACCCTGCAGGTATAAACTTTCGAGAGCCGTGCCCGCGGTTATGTGGCGATGGGAATTTGTTAATATCCGTTGTAGACAACTTGACACTTGATCCGAATTAAAACGCATCAACCGAGTGTGTAGCCGTGATGGTCTCTTCTCGCGGAGTCCGGAAGTGAACACGGTTTCGGGTTATGTTTGGCGTAAGTAGGTGTTCGGATCACCTCTTGATCATTGCTAGCTTCACGTCCGTTCCGCTTGTTCTCTTCTCGCTCTTATTTGCGTTGGTTAGCCACCATACCTTTGCTTAGTCGCTGCTGCAACCTCACCACTTTACCCCTTCCTTTCCCTTTAAGCTTTGCTAGTCTTGATACCCATGGTAATGGGATTGCTTGAGTCCTCGTGGCTCACGGATACTTCAAAACCAGTTTGCGGTGCCTATGTTACGAAAGGGTGACGCAACCAAGCTCAAGGAGGAGCTCGATGAAGATCTTGCCCTTTGTGTTGTTTCGTTCTAGTTGATCAAGAGTGGAGCCCGGTTAGGGTCGATCGGGGACCGTTTGTCGCATTTGGGGTTCTTCTTTTTATTTTGGTTCCGTAGTCGGACCTTGATTGTATCTGGATGATGTAATGCTTTATTCATGTAATTGTGTGAAGTGGCGATTGTAAGCCAACTATGTATCTCTTTCCTTATATATTACATGGGTTGTGTGAAGATTACCTCACTTGCGACATTGCTTTCAATGCGGTTATGCCTCTAAGTCGTGCTTCGACACGTGGGAGATATAGCCGCATCGAGGGCGTTACATCCGACCTACACAGTTAATAATAGAAGTACGAAAATGCAATAGTAGTCCTAGCTATCATACCGCTGCTCGCTGCTAGTACTTGGCTCGGAAATAGAACCGACGGCGATCGGTGTAAGCGGCAACCTGATCTCGTCATGCTGTCAGGTCGATCTGATCCAGCGACCATATGTTGTCGCTCAGCAGGAGTAGGATTCAAACACACTGTACAGGTCCTGGTCTAATACATTAACTAATGAATTTGCTCGCCCAATGACTTGTTTATTATCACTGAGCCGAACAAATCTCACTGATCCATATCTACTATGACTGGCCCCTCCGCCGGCGAAGAGTGTACCCCCGGTTCCCATCCATCCGTACGCGGCACTTCAGGCCAACCAAGTGGTGCAAAACTGAGGGCGCGACGGCGTCTGCAGCGCGCGGCGAGCAGTGCACGGGTGACATGGTTCATATGCGCACACTGCAATCATCACCCAGATGATGAGACGAAGATCCAACAGGTGTTTCACTACTACGTGCACCTAAGAACTTCAGATGTGTTACATGCGTGTGTGCCAAATGTGGCGGCCAACAGATGTCTTAACGGCAGCGTGGCACGTCTGCAAGGCCATGCGATGGACGACCCAACCGCCGCCATGGTATCGCGCATGAACGGCCGGGTGTCCTTTAGTGGGCCTGCAAAGAAGAGCAGCTGAGGAGTAGTGGCAGTGGCTGACACTGCATCTCCACCCCCACTACAAATCGATACCCAAGTAACCCAACTCATCGTCCTCGCTTGTGTCGAGCTGGGCGACGGAGCCGCCACCGTCCAGGTCTATCGCCTCATCCAATACAACCTCGCTAGCGCCCCGCTCGGCTCCCGCGCCACCGCGCTCAACTACCGCACCGCGACTTCCTGCTCTTCATGGGGCCGACCTTATCCGCTGCTTTACCCTAGCCCAGCGTCTCTCCCACCACGTCCCTGCCTACCGCGCTCAACCGCCGCGCGCGCTTTCCCGCCCTTCCCGAGGCAGAGGAGATTTGTGCGTCAGTTGGAAGAAGATCGAGGCGGTGGCCCGTGGCTTAGAGGAGATCAAGACTGCGGGCAGGCTAGCGCTATTATCCCCTAAATCCCGTGATGTTATTGCATGCTGATTTTTCTCTCGTTTCCTCTTTCTTTTCTCTTGTTTCCTCTCTTAGCGCGATCCGCCTGCACGATGGCAGAGTTTTCGTCCGCCTCGTTAAATTGCTAAACGTGTTTTTGGTGGGAGTTAGTTGTTATCTGAACCGTTTGAATAAATTAGTGGGTCTAATCGTGAGGCTCTAATTGCTTCTTGTTGTTCTGTGTACATTAGGCGGGTGCGATTAGGGAAGATAATGTTCGCTTGTTTAATAGTAGTATAGATTTCATAAATTGTTTTATTTTTCAAATTTTTGTTCACAAATTAGAAAAATGTTCGAGTTGCAAAATTTGTCCTAAAATGAAAAAAATGTTTGCATTTCGAGAAGTGTTCAAGAGTTTCAAAAATGTTCATGGTTTCAAATTTTTATTAGATATTTCTTGAAATGTTCCATCTTCATATTTTTGTTCACAAATTCAAAAAATGTTCGTGGTTTCAATTTTTATTAGATATTTGTTGAGATGTTCCATTTTTCATTTTTTGTTCACAAATTCAAAAAATGTTCGTGGTTCCAAAATTTTTCTTGGCATTTCATGATATGTTCAATTTTGAAAATATTTTGTTCAAAAATTTAAAATGTTCTTTGTTTAGAAATTTGTTCGGAATTTCATAATTTGTTCACAACTTCAAAAAATGATTTATGTTTTTCAAAAACATTTTCTGCAATTTCAATTTTTCTGATCACATATGCAAAAAAAATGTAAGCATACGGGCATTGTCTTGACACTTTTCAAAATCTAAACTTTCAAAAAAAATGTGTGCTTATTTTTTTAAGATGTCCACTAGAGTAACTAATTCTGGCTTGCTATAGTAGATCATCCCGGTTGTAGGGGCATTGTAAGTTCTTTTAGTTTCTTTTACTACTAGAAAAGCTGGCGGCTGGAGTGGCTAGGAGCGCTCAGTCGCAAACTCTCGGTTTCTCTTCCTTCCAATCTTCAATCTCCAGGGAGAATCGACCTCTTCTTCTGCATTTGCTAAAAAAAAACCTCTTCTTCCCTGTCGGCCGCTACTCGACCGGAGATCCCCCTACCTGTTCTCCACGCCTTACAAGTCTCCCTATGGCATTGCCTCCTCTCCCCAACCAAGGAAAACATCTCCACCAAAGAAGGGGAAGCTATCTGGATTGAACAAGGACACCTCGGTTAGACAAATTAATTTTCTACCTCATTAGAGGCGGTGGGCTCCATAATGCATTAAAAAAGAGAGTTGGTCCAGTTAATCGGAAACATATATACTTAAAAATGTCAACTAGGGAAACCGCACCAAAAAATCATGGGCGTTGATATTTGCCACACGTGTGGCAAGAAAGGAGGGGGGGTCGAACGTCCCTATAGTAAAAGATTACCACATCACCGTGTGCATGCATTTGGGAATCTTTTGAGTTTTCAGTTTTTAAAATGTTTTGTCTTTTAAATGAAAAAATCGAATGAAAATCCGTTTTCACCATTAAATCCGTTGTGACGAGATCTTTGAAATTAGATCTCATATCGATATGTTTTGATAACATTCTTTTTGTTAAAAGTTGTCATGTCTATTACATATAAATTGCCATGATGTTTACACTGAAGTTGTCATAATATGTTTCAACTACCTTTTCTTCTATGTTTAAAGTAAACTTTGACATGTTATAGAACAAAAATTTAAGAAACAAAACTTGCCATGATGAATTATTAAAATTTGTCATGATCCATGAAATAATTTTGACATGGTTCATAATTAAAAAGAAATATGTCATCAATTACTTTAAAATGAATAATCAATGACTCAAATTTGCCATGAACCATAAAATAAATTTGCCATGGTGAATTGCTTAAATTTACCATGATACATGCACTAAAATTTTCCATGGTCTATACAAAAATAATTTTCATTGTCAAAACTAGATTTGCCATGGTCAAAATATTAAAATTGCCATGATCTACAAACAAAAATTGATGATCTATAAACTAAATTGCCATGATGAATTACTAAAATTGCCATGATCCATGAATTAAATTTGCCATGGTTAATTACTAACATTTTCCATGGTCAATTAATAAAATTGCCATAAAAAGTAGTTGAAATATAATGGTAGCTTTAAATCTAGAAGAAAAACTAGACGAAACATGTCATGGCAACATTAGTGTAAACGCTATGGCAACTTTAGTGTAAACATCATGGCAACGTTTTGTCCAAAACAAAGTCGTCAAATCAATATGGGATCTAGTTTTGAAGATCTTGTCGAGACAGATTTGATGATGAAACCATACAAGGCACGGTTAATTAAGGTGGCGAAGACCGCATAGCTAGCACTCAAGAAACATCATACGAGCCGAATACAAGGGTGCCTAGGCTCAAGACTATCAATAGCACAACATATCCAACCATGTCAACCTCTGCAGCCTGAAGAACAAGCCGCAACCAGATGCGCACTCGCGCCTAACCCAGATAGCTACCATCTGTGTGCAGTGTACTGTAGCAAAACCGGGATGTCTGAGCAGACTCTCCATTGTAACTGATGGACCTCCTCTTTGCTACACGGCCTGCCGGTGCCGCGCTTTGCATCCATGGCAATAGCATGATTTTGTTCCAAGCCTCTCCTGCAAAGCGTGGACCAAGAGGGATCAAAACATTAGCTCAACTTCAGAGTGGAATCAACTTGTGGACAACATCGTTCACATTCCATTTCGGCGCCGCATCTTATTTCCATTGAACTATAATATGTACAATGTCGATAATTAGTTCGGTCGTTTTCTTGCTTATGTATCTATGTACATTGCCACAACACCAGTATAGGAGAAAGTCGGCGACAAACAGGTTACTAGCCTTCATGATTACCTGACAGAAAAGTTGCAATTTTCTTCTTCTTATTTCACTTGGCCTTCTACTCGCTCTCACATGTCCTCGTCCCCAACAAGATAGAGCTTCTGCCCATCAATTACCATGTCCACTTCCTGAACCGCTGCGCCATCCTCACAGAGCAAGCGCAGGCGTGAGCCGGACAAACCCAGCTTCTCCTGGGCTGTCCTGATGAGTTCATTGATAGTGTGAGGAATCCACAGCATCACCCCCTCTTTTCGCTTGGCATCAGTATTCAACGGATGGCAAGGGAACACGGAGCACAGTCGTTGATGTATTTTATCTGCCAGCAAAAGATTTATTTTGTCATAAGGCGAACAATGTGCAGGTGATTTCACAGAGGTTTCAAGGCTTCTCAACTTGCCTCTCACTTTTTCGCCTCGTGTGGGGAACTTGGAGAGCTCCTCGGTTTTTGCCTCTTCCAGAAGCACTATAAGAGGCTTACTCCCGGACTTGTGCCCTTCGTCCAGCGGAGTAGTGCCGCGTCTGCATACATGGCAATGCCCTTGCAGGTTATCAGGCCGTTCAATGAAAGTATTACACTCTTGATGGTTTGAAGCTTGATGGCATATATAAAGGATGAAGTATTGTTTGGTGGTACCTGTCTGTTACAAGCACACTTGCACCAGCGTCTACCAACAACTTCGCCATTATATACAAGCCCTCTGCAGCGGCTATGTGGAGAGGATGCCGGTGGTCGTAGTCTTTCGAGTTTGGGTCGGCACCGTAAGCTAGAGCCCCCCGAATGAAATCAGTCTCTCTCTTTGATACGGCCATGCAGAGATGGATACCGGCATTCTCGAGGTTCAGCTTGGCTCCTTTGGTAAAGAGCAATGAGGCCACTCTATCATGCCCCTGCTTTACTGCCTCTAGTAAGGGTGTGTTCCCAAAATTATCTGTTATTCAGCAACGATCGAGTGCATAAAAATGTGTTATCATATAACCATACAAGTGTATATGCAAGAATTTGGAAATGGCCACAGGGATGCATTTCACTGAGTGAGCATACCGGTACAGTTGATATCAACGCCCTCATGGATAAGGAACTGCGCAACTTCTTCATAACCTTTGGAAGCTGCAAGATGCTGTGACGATGATGATGGTTATGGTTATATCAGGCTTGCAACATTTTATTATTTAGGGTATAACCAGATAGCAAATCCTATTCGTACCAAAGGAGACCGCCCATCATAATCAGTGTTCTTTGGATCGACTCCAGCTCGGATTAAGTCTGTCAGCTGATTAAGCTCACCGTGGAAAGCGGCGGTGTTCACTCTTAAGGTCAGCTCTTCCTCTTGTTTCCCTATATGGAATTTGATATCTGGTCCTATTTGTTTGACTCGTAGGCCGTATTCCTTGCTCTGCAGTCCGACATCATCAAGAAAAGAATGCACTATCCATGAATACTGGAATTAAATAAAATAATTACTGACATGTTGGTTATTTGTACTGTTTACCTCAGTAAGATTGCTCAAAAGTTTTCTTCCATCAGAAAATAAATCTCCAATATGTATGTCAATGACTCTTTATCCAACCGTAAGAGCCTGCAAAGTTCACAAACACGAATATTGTAGGGCTGTGGAATGTTGCAAAGAATAGCAATTTCTCCAAAAGAGTTCCCTTGCTCAAACATTAAACTGGCCTCTTCTTGACCATCTTTGCCAATGCCAACTCCTTCCTGAACAACAAGAGCATAAGACCATGTTTCAGGCAAGTGGGTACACCTGCACCCATTAACTTGGAAGACATTCTCTGGCACTAGAAATGTACCAACAAAAAGAAGAAGTCCAAATTAATGTAGCTGTAGTGCGTAGTCAGTATGACACAATGTTACACAAGATACTGTACTAAAAATCAAGATCTTCATATGGTGATGCCAAATACATGTGATATATAAAAAGCTGGTATCCTTTTTTGCGCTTTATTTCTCAAGACACATATGACCATGCAATTTTGTGGGTAATCATATATATGTGGATTTCCTATGCTCCTTAGATATATCCCACTACTATTCTCCATGAGTTCTTGCTCTGACATTCACATACTTTATGTTTCTACGCTATGTACTCTCTCTGATGAACCGATGCATACTTCGCTTGTACTAATTTATCCCTATGCATATTAAGCATTGAAATTGACTTGATGATTAAGCGATAGTTGAATCCAGGGCCCACTGACCAAATTCTCGGCAAGGTGTCACTGTAGATTATGCTTTACTATTTAGTGTGTAAAATTGGGATGTGTTACAGTGAATCCGATGGAAGTATGTGAATCTCAAACCATCACCTGATGTTGGACCTACGGGTGCCATACAGTCATAGGTGGCTGTGCATGCGGCGGGGATGGTGTGTCTGTGTGTGTGTGTGGGGGATTTAACAGCAAGTGCCCATCTGAATAACGGGAGACTCTAAGAATTAAGCAATTATTCCTAGGATTGAACTCACTAGTGCACCCTGACAGACAAAGTATAACTGATCAACTACACTTCCTTGCTCCAAAACAACTTCTTCTGGTAAGTAGAACTCTTCTTGCAGCCTGGCAACCTGCAAGGAGTAAAGAGCACAAGAGAGAACTATTGGAAAAGTTCATACAATTATAAAATTGATCAACATGTATAATTTGTTCAAACAAAAAGAATACTCACAATCTGTTGAAGGAATTCTGCTGAACATCCTTTGAACAGTGGTGTCCTTTCAATATATGGCATGTACAGTGTTTGTGAAATCTGCAAACGCAACACAATGTATGATACATCTTCAAAGACTCACAATAGAAGAAGTTTCCAAACTGTATTTGGAATAATGGCAAGATATCTAAAATATAAATCATCACCTTTGCACGAATAGAAATTGGGATATCCCGAAGAACAGAGGCTTCAGTGCGGCTGCTTTCATACTGCAACCTCAAATGACCCTTGATTTGTTCTCTGATGTCCTTTCCAAGTTTATGTCTGTTCATATACATGATAGCTTCTTTCATTTGATCTCTGAATCGCTCGGTTGCCGAGCCTTTCACAATAATTGCAGTCATGTTACCGATGAGATAAGCTCCAAGAACCATACCAAAGGAAACATATATCATGATAAATATCATTTCCCTTAGATTTACAGCATGAATGTCACCATAGCCTGCAAAGGAAAATGAATATCATATAAATTTAAAATAAACAAAGGTTACATGTTTCTACAAAGATAGTTGCGGAAAGTGGAAATTATTTGTTTAAGCATGAGACCAAAACTTACCAACAGTTGTCATGGTGACGATGGCAAAGTACATTGATGTAATATAACGTGTGGTTAGATCAATATCCCTGAAATGAGAATAGCTATAGTCTCCTAACTGCAAACTCCCTATCCATGTATATCCTTCCATTGATTCAGGAAGTGTTGTTGCCAGGTAATAGAAGATGCAAGCTGCCGTGTGTGTAAAATAGAGCTCCACAACTATGAGTTTCACTATTCTTGTGAACAGGTAATTAACACGAATGTCCTTTTCCAAATCCCTAAAAAACTGTGTAACTTTCTGAGTTCTTGTCATGCGAATCCACAATAAGTATCGTACTTCTTCTTTACGTCCACAAGCCTGTTAGAGTTCATTATATGAAAACGAGATCAGATAAGGTAAATATAACTACATCATAAGCTCCACGCTGTATGTGAAATCAGTGAAAATAACCCGGAGCAAAAGAATGACCTTATAGATAATATCCCAAGGGAAGCAACCAAGTAAATCGAAGATGAAGCTTGATTTGCAATACCTGGATTCATAAAGCAGAGAAATCATGGTTACATGTGTAGTCAGAGAACATATATCGTAAAGTACAAACTGTTGGATGTAATCCTGTATAGTCTGAGAAAGAGTTCTTGAACATATTGGGTTTGAGCTAGAAAATCACCGAGTCTGAATCGTATACAAGTACATGTTCCTATGTCTGAGTTGGATAATAATAAAACAGTTCATGAGTTGTGTATATGCATAAACAAAGGTTGCATGGTCTTCAAATAATAAGGAGAAAAGGAAGAGCATGGGTTAAGCACTGCAAAATTGGAGGAATATTGTTCTCGTCTTTGTATTCATGTGCTCAAGCAAAAAGCCAACACAAATGCCTGAGCAGAAACCCTCTTACATTTTTCATCTCCTGAACAATTATCTAAATGTGCGTCGTTGTGTGTTAGATGAAACTCTCATATATATTTTCTGTGCGAATGAAAAACTCTCGTATCGTTGCAAGGATAAATTTTGAAAATACAGCTTGCAAATGCCCCTCTGGAAAGAGTTTTCATGAGCAACATTAAAATAACTGAGAGTCACAACACATTTCTTATAGAATCCATCTGTTTAATGACTGGTGTGTTCCGTTTGTTTTAGTGAGTGGTGTTCATCTAAGGACGAGAAGCAAATATCTGCAGTACTACGTACGTAGGGTGCAAATATTAGGCAATAATGCAGTGCTGCAGTTCAAATTCCAAACATGTGAGGCAGGAATATTACCGGACGGCAATAGAGGTTGGATTGTATACGATGCAGAGTGTGTCCGGGTCACGGTAGGCCACAAGAAACCTCAGAGCAATATCAATAAGGAAGGCAATCTGGCCAACCATGTCCAAGAGGAAGAGGTTCCAAGGCAGCCCCCTGAAGAACCCAAATTCCAAGGGTGTAAGGAAGGAACTAAACGCTGCCCAAAACACTATGAACCTTGTCCATATCCGATACCACCTGCAGAGACGCCACCCAAAACAAAACCACGAACCACTAAATTAGCTGCATTCCCGTCAATATATACAGCTTAAACTGAAACAGTTTAAGTTGTTCGTCCTTTCTAGTATTGGTTTAAACATCCATGACAAAATGTGAACTTGAAGCTTGCAGCATTCAACTCTAATTCATTGATTTGCAGCCACATAATCTGTTCTCCTAATTTGCAATGAAGAATTTGCGGAAGAAGAGGAACGGGCGGAGGATGGGTGGCGTGGCAGGGCGGCGGCACGTACTCGTTGTCGGGGTGGGCGATGTGGCCGAGGAGGAACCCGCCCTCCACGTCGTCGGCGAGGCGGCTGAGGGAGCGGAGCGAGGGAGCGCGGCTGCTCCGCGACGACTTCAGCCGGTCGGGCAGCACGTCCACCTGGTACTCCTTCTCCGCCTCCTCTTCCTCCTCCCCCACCCTCGGATTGGGCCGCAGCCACCTCCCCATTTGCACGGCATGAACACACCTCCGAATGCCAGTGAGTGATGAGCTCGATCGATCGAGCCCCCGCGCCGCCGGCTGCCCAGTTTCTGTGAACATCGGATGTCTTGTCGCATGGATCAGTCCGAATCGCTGATATTCTCGCCGATTCCCTTTTTGCGCGGCTTTAGGGCTCTTTGGTTTGCAGGGCTAAAAGAGGGAACAGGAAAAACATAGGAATGCATGTGCCAAAGAGAAAACTAGAAAACAAAAGAATTTTGCTGACTTGGATGTTTGCCTAAATTTTCTGCCTTTTCTTGCCAAAATTCATCACAGGGGGTGATGCATTTTTCTGCCTTTTTATTGTATAAAAACACATTTACCGAAAAAAACTTTCCGCTTTATAAATAAAGCAAACCGCCACAGAGCACACACACACCCAAGTCTCATGACAAAGTACATAGGTTCTGCTGAGGGCACAGCTCAACAAGCCTGAAGAAAGAAAAACAACACCCGCACACCAAACACAAGGCGCTTAATCGGGGTCCGGCGGAGGCGGCGGCGGCGGCGGCGATAGGCGGACGGCCATCGAACGGATGTCGGCGATGAAGGCGGAGATGGCGTCACGGTCCGGAGGGCGGCTAAGCGGCCACCAAAGCTGCAAGAAACCCGAGAATTTGTAGAGAGCGTCGATGAGCGCGACGAAGGGGCGTCTGGATCACAAGCTTATTGCGAACGGTCCACGGTGTCAGCGAGAACCCCAACCTCAAGCCACCTAATGTGGCGAGAGGACGCGGGGGACAACTGGAGTTCAGCAAATAGGTCCGCGAAGTTGGTGTGGCACCAACTACCACCGACCACCTCACGAAAGCAGCTCCAAAGAAATTGGGTGGAGATGCAGGAGAAGAAGATGTGGTTCAAGTCTTCAGGGACTCCACAGAGCGGGCAGATGCCGGTGCCCGGTCCATTGCGCTTGCAGACCTCCACTCCAGACGGGACCCGACCGCGAATCCACTGCCACATGAAAATGCGTATCTTCAGGGGGACGCGGACAGACCAAACCATCGATAAGGGGAGGGGAGCGGAGGAAGGGGCAATGGCCGTGTAAAGCGACTTGGTGGAGAACAAGCCCGACGGCTCCAACCGCCACCGGACTCGGTCCGGTCTGCCATCCACCAACGGCTCATGTAACGCCACGCATTTTGCCTTAGCACGAGTGGAAAAGTGTGGGCGTCGCGCGAGGCCGCAGGCCTAGGGAGGCGGCGGGGCGAGCGGCGCCTTCTTCTTCATCGGTGCCTCCGACTTGTCCGCCGCCTTGGCCGATGCTAGCGCTCCCGTTTGCCGGTCGTCAGGGCCAAGGGCGGTTGCGAGGCCGTGGCGGCGCGAGCGACAACCAGCATCGGCATCGAGGAGCTCTCGATGACGAGCTTGAATTAGCGCCGCCATTTTGGTGCTTGCGGCCAAGAATTGACAGCCGATATTAGGTCTCTGGTGTCAACGAGGGTGGCCAAGGGTGGGTTGTCCATGTTGGGGAACGTAGTAATTTCAAAAAAAGTTCCTACGCACACGCAAGATTATGGTGATGCATAACAACGAGCGGGGAGAGTGTGTCCACGTACCCACGTAGACCAAAAGCGGAAGCATTATGACAATGCGGTTGATGTAGTCGTACATCTTCACGATCCGACCGATCCAAGTACCGAACGCACGGCACCTTCGAGTTCTGCACACGTTCAGCTCGATGACGTCCCACGAACTCCGATCCAGCAGAGCTTTGCGGGAGAGTTCCGACAGCGCGACAGCGTGATGACGGTGTTGATGATGCTACCGATGCAGGGCTTCGCCTAAGCACCGCTACGATATTACAGAGGTGGAATATGGTGGAGGGGAGCACCGCACACGGCTAAGAGATCAATGATCAATTGTTGTGTCTCCAAGGGGTGCCCCTCTCCCCGTATATAAAGGAGTGGAGGAGGGGGAGGACCGGCCCTCTCTATGGCGCACCCTAGGGGAGTCCTACTTGTTGGAAATATGCCCTAGAGGCAATAATAAAATGGTTATTATTATATTTCCTTGTTCATGATAATTGTCTATTGTTCATGCTATAATTGTATTAACCGGAAACCGTAATAGGTGTGTGAATACATAGACCACAACATGTCCCTAATGAGCCTCTAGTTGACTAGCTCGTTGATCAACAGATGGTCATGGTTTCCTGACCATGGACATTGGATGTCATTGATAACGGTGTTTGACTCCATTTTTACCATGTGATGCACAGATATATTTAATCTATTTGGTATGAGTAGACACTTGTCAGATCATGTCAATGAATATATAATTGATGATATGAAAAGCAATCAAATTTCATCTATCATTAAAAAAATTGGCGACCTTCAAGGGAAAAAGGAAAATATAGTATGTTTATGAATTTGCAGCCTCAGTCACGTTAACACATGCACTTTGTTGATCAAATGGATTTAGTAGTAGCCGATCAACCAGTTTGCTAATGGAATAAATCGTGTGTGCATGCACGGTCCAACCGGTCAACAACTATCCATGCAAACGTTTGATGTGTTGAAGTAGTAAAATCTTGTGCAGGCCTGCTGCTAGTTGGACGTGTTGATGTTGGTACAAAACCAAGGTTCGTGGTCGCTAGGGATAGAAAAGCTCAATCAGTTGGACTTGACGAGAGATAAGTATTGCCCAGCGATCAAAGTTTGTTGCTTGTTTTTGGTGCAACGGTACCGAGAGATCAGAGATAAGATATGGTCTGTTACTAACGGCAGCGGCGACGATGCTAATCTCTCGTGCTTATCTTCCTATCTATTCGCATAGCTAGTCGGTGAAGACGATGCTATAAAAAGGCTGCTCCAGTGACTGCGAAGGGGGTTCAGCTCACTCAGAACGCACGCACCATTTACACGCTCATCTCGCCACCATTCACCGTACCACTCGCATACACACGCACGCATACACACACACTTTGTATCATCTCTACTCCAGCACGCATATATACACACATCTTCATTTCTCGTCTGGCATTTCCCTCCGTGGCCGGCGTCGATGGCACAGCCATATGGTGAGTAAATCATATGAAGGTTGCATATGATCACTTATTTCCTTTATTTATTTTTTTCTCTTTGTTCATTTCTTTTTGCGGCATCTCGCGGCTCTACATGGCGATCCAATCGTCACCGCGGATGTTCCATTGCTTCATCTACAACAAAAAATCGATGGCGTCCCGCGGCTCTACATAGCGATCTAATCATCGCCGCGGACATTTCATTGCTTGATCTATAAAAAGAATTCGGCGGCATCTCGCGGCTCTACATGGCGATCCAATCGTCGCCGCGGATGTTCCATTGCTTGATCTACAACAAAAAATCGGCGGCGGCACGTGGCTCTACATGGCGATCTAATCGCCGCCGCGGACGTTTCATTGTTTGATCCACGAAAAGAATTCAGCGGCGTCTTGTGGCTCTACATGACGATCTAATCGTCGCCGCGGATGTTCTACAACCCGATCTATAAAAAGAGTTTGCTAGCATCTAGAGGCTCTACCCGGCGATTTAATCGTCGCCGCAGGTGCTTCATGGTCCGGCACGAGAAAAAGAGGCATTGCCTTCCACGACTCTACATGGCGATCAAACCGTCGTCACGGATGTTTTATGGTTTGGTCCGTATAGAAAAAGCAGAAAGAAGTTAGCGTCTTGCGACTCTACACGGCGATCTAATTGCCGCCGCGGATGTTTTATTATCCGATCTGAGAATTGAAAGAAAGAAAAGTTTATGGCGTCTCGCGGCTCTACATGGCGATCAAATCGTCGCCGCGGACGCATCAAATTCATCAACAACATCTTTGTTATATTACATTCGGGATGGTATGCAGTCGGTCCCTGGAGGACAGCAGCGCAGCTACACAGATACAAAGTCAAGCATCATGCAAAGCATCAAAGGCCACTACTAATGTCAAGTAGATCGTGTGACATGCAAAGGGTGATGATTTTATTGTGAGAATAATAAAGACATGGCCATCTACACCAGAATAAATAAGACGCCATTGACAAAATTTTGCAGAACCATGTTTCTCAATCAAATGACAGTTCGTCTTCAAGTCCACGCTCAGAACACTTTTTCCGCGACCGACGAGGCCGGAACTCACATACATTTCCTGACCGACGAGGCATACATGATATTCGTGACCGACGAGGCCGAACTATCCATTTAATTTTATCCTTGAGACTTGATCTACATCCCATGCTTGATTGATGCATGAACCACAAGTTTTGGCATGGCGAGATTATTATTTGTCCTGGAGCATTTGCATATTCTTTTTGTCTTGGAGGCAGAAGCCATGAGTTTGATAATGAAGATGACCGTTTGAGGCAGTTTAATCGGAGGTCTTTCATAGATATGCTATGAATGTAATTAACTAGGGATCCCTTCGAGGCCCTAGGAGTCGAGAATTATGCAATTGTCTTTTGTATGTCAGATGCTATACCAAAAGCATGTAAAATGAGATTTGTATATCCTCAGCAATAAAGATTTACAAATTTTCTCCGCATCATTCTGTGTGCTTTGTTTTATTTTGTATACACTCATTATCTTGCACGCCCGCACCTAAAATGCCAACGCGGATAGATTTAGTATTTATCTCGCATAAAACAAGCGGGATCACATCATTAGGAGAATGATGTGATGGACAAGACCCAATCCTAAGCATAGCACAAGATCATGTAGTTCGTTTGCTAAAAGCTTTTTATGTCAAGTATCATTTCCTTAGACCATGAGATTGTGCAACCCCGGATACCGTAGGAATGCTCTGGTGTACCAAATGTCACAACGTGAATCGGTGGCTATAAAGGTACACTACAGGTATCTCCGAAAGTGTCTATTGGGTTGGCGAAATCGAGATCGGGTTTGTCACTCCGTATGACGGAGAGGTATCTCTGGGCCCACTCGGTAATGCATCAACATAATGAGCTCAATGTGACTAAGTAGTTAGTCGCGGGATCATGCATTACGGAACGAGTAAAGTGACTTACCGCTAACGAGATTGAACGAGGTATTGGGATACCGACGATCGAATCTCGGGCAAGTAACGTACCGATTGACAAAGGGAATTGTATGCGGGATTGATTGAATCCCCGACATCGTGGTTCATCCGATAAGATCATCGTGGAACATGTGGGAGCCAACATGAGTATCCAGATCCTGCTGTTGGTTATTGGCCAGAGAGCTGTCTTGGTCATGTCTGCATGATTCCCGAACTCGTAGGGTCTACACACTTAAGGTTCGGTGATGCTAGAGTTGTTATGGGAATTAGTGTGCAATTACCGAATGTTGTTTGGAGTCCTGGATGAGATCCCGGACGTCACGACGAGTTCAAATGGTCCGGAGGTAAAGATTTATATATGGAAGTCCTATTTTCGCCACCGGAAAATGCTCGGGATTTTTCGGTATTGTATCGGGAAGGTTCTAGAAGGTTTCGGAGTGGGGCCCACCTGCATGGGGGGACCCACATAAACGTGGATAGTGGGGGCGAGGCCCCACACCCCTGGTCAACGCGCACCAAGATCCCCCCTTAGAAGGAATAAGATCATATCCCGAAGGGATAAGATCAAGATCCCTAAAAGGGGGGGTAACAATCGATGGGGAAGGGAAATGATGGGATTTCTTTCCTCCCACCCTTTGCCAACGCCCCAATGGACTTGGAGGGCAAGAAACCAGCCCCTCCACCCCTATATATAGTGGGGAAGCGCATGGGAGCTTCAATCCTTGCCCCTGGTGTAGCCCTCCCCCTCTCCAACTCCACCTCCTCCTCAGTAGTGCTTGGTGAAGCCCTGCCGGAGAACTGCAAGCTCCACCACCACGCCGTCGTGCTGCCGGAGCTCTCCCTCAACTTCTCCTCTCCCCTTGCTAGATCAAGAAGGAGGATAAGTCCCCGAGCTGTACGTGTGTTGAACGCGGAGGCGCCGTCCGTTCGGTGCTAGATTGGATCTTCCGCGATTTGAATCGCCGCGAGTACGACTCCATCAACCGCGTTCTAGTAATGCTTCCGCTTAGCGATCTTCAAAGGTATGCAGATGCTCATCCTCTCCCTCTCTTGTTGCTAGAATCTCCATAGATTGATCTTGGTGATGCGTATAAAATTTTGAATTATTGCTACGTTCCCCAACAGTGGCATCATGAGCTAGGTCTATTGTGTAGATTCTATGCACGAGTAGAACACAAGTAGTTGTGGGCGTTGGTTTGTTCAATTTTCTTAATGTTACTAGTCCTATCTTGTTTCGGTGGTATTGTGGGATGAAGCGGCCCGGGCCAACCTTACATGTACGCTTACGTGAGACAGGTTCCACCGACTGACATGCACTTGTTGCATAAAGGTGGATACCGGGTGCCAGTCTCTCCCACTTTAGTCGAATCGGATTCGATGAAAAGGGTCCTTATGAAGGGTAAATAGCTATTGGCATATCACCGTTGTGGCTTTTGCGTAGGTAAGAAACGTTCTTGCTAGAAACCCATAGCAGCCACGTAAAACATGCAACAACAATTAGAGGACGCCTAACTTGTTTTTGCAGGTATGCTATGTGATGTGATATGGCCAAAAGAATGTGATGAATGATATGTGATGTATGATATTGATCATGTCCTTGTAATAGGAATCACGACTTGCATGTTGATGAGTATGACAACTAGCAAGAGCCATAGGAGTTGTCTTAATTTATTGTATGACCTGCGTGTCATTGAAAACGCCATGTAATTACTTTACTTTATTGCTAACCGTTAGCCATAGTAGTAGAAGTAATAGTTGGCTAGACAACTTCATGATGACACGATGATGGATATCATGGTGTCATGCCGGTGACGAAGGTGATCATGTCGTGCCTCGAAGATGGAGATCAAAGGCGCAAGATGATATTGGCCATATCATGTCACCCTATGATTTGCATGTGATGTTTGTCATGTTTACATCTTATTTGCTTAGAACGACGGTAGCATAAATAAGATGGTCCCTCATAAAATTTCAAGAAAGTGTTCCCCCTAACTGTGCATCGTTGCGAAAGTTCGTTGTTTCGAAGCACCACATGATGATCGGGTGTGATAGATTCTAACGTTCGCATACAACGGGTGTAAGCCAAATTTACACATGCAAAACACTTAGGTTGACTTGATGAGCCTAGCATGTACAGACATGGCCTCGGAACACAAGAGACCGAAAGGTCGAACATGAGTCGTATAGTGGATACGATCAACATGAAGATGTTCACCGATGATGACTAGTCCGTCTCACGTGATGATCGGACACGGCCTAGTTGACTCGGATCATGTATCACTTAGATGACTAGAGGGATGTCTATCTGAGTGGGTGTTCATTAAATAATTTGATTAGATGAACTTAATTATCATGAACATAGTCAAAAGGTCTTTACAAATTATGACGTAGCTTCTTGTTTAGATATGTTCCTAGAGAAAATTTAGTTGAGAGTTGACGATAGCAATTATGCGATCGGGTCCAGAACCGAGGATTATCCTCATTGCTTTGCTGCGAAGGATTATGTCCTTAATATGCACCGCTCGGTGTCTTTGAACCTTGAGCGTCTTTTGTGGATGTTGCAAACATCCGACATAGACATTTTGATGACTACGTGATAGTTCAGGTGCGTAATGCTAAATGGTTTAGAATTGAGGCACCAAAGACGGTTTTTAAAACATCGCAGAACATATGAGATGTTCCAAGGACTGAAATTGGATTTTTACGCTAGTGCCCACGTCAAGAGGTATGAGACCTCTGACAAGTTTGTTAAGCCTGCAAACTAAGGATAAAAGCTCAATCGTTGAGCATGTGCTCAGATTGTTTGAGTACTACAATCGCTTGAATCGAGTGGGAGTTAATCTTCCAGATGAGATAGTGATGGTTCTCCATAGTCACTGCCACCAAGCTACTAGAGCTTTGTGATGAACTATAACATATCGTGGATAGACATGATGATCCTTGAGCAATTCACGATGTTTGACACCGCGAAAGTAGAAATCAAGTAGGAGCATCAACTGTTGATGGTTAGTAAAACCACTAGTTTCAAGAAGGGCAAGGGCAAGAAGGATACTTCATGAAACGGCAAATCGAGTTGTGCTCTAGTAAAGAAACCCAAGGTTGAACCCAAACCCGAGACTAAGTGCTTCTAAAATGAGGCTAACGGTCATTTGAAGCGAACTACCCTAGATACTTGGTAGATGAGAAGGCTGGCAAGGTCGATAGGAGTATATCGGATATACATTATATTAAATGTGTACTTTACTAGTACTCCTAGTAGCACCGGGTGTTAGATACGGTTTAGTTGCTAAGTGTTAGTAACTCAAATAAAAGCTACTGAGAATAAGCGGAGACTAGCTAAAGGTGAGATGACGATATGTGTTGGAAGTGTTTCCAAGGTTGATGTGATCAAACATCGTGACGCCCCTCTACCATCGGGATTGGTGCTAAACCTAAATAATTGTTATTTGGTGTTTGCGTTGATCATAGACATGATTGGATTATGTTTATTTCAATACGGTTATTCATTTAAGGAGAATAATGATTACTCTGTTTATTTGAATAATACCTTCAATGGTCTTGCACCTAAAATGAATGGTTTATTAAATCTCGATCGTAGTGATACACATGTTCATACCAAAAGATATATGATACTAATGATAGTACCACCTACTCGTCGCACTGCCATTTGAGTCATATTGGTATAAAACGCATGAAGAAGCTCCATGTTGATGGATCTTTAGACTCACTCGTTTCTTTTTAAAAAGTTTGAGACATGCGAACAATGTCTATTGGTATATACGCATGAAGAAACTCCATGCAGATGGATCGTTTGGACTCACTTGATTTTGAATCACTTGAGACATGCAAATCATACCACATGGGCAAGATGACTGAAAGGCCTCATTTTCAGTGAGATGGAACAAGGGAGCAACTTGTTGGAAGTAATACATTTGATGTGTGCAATCCAATGAGTGCCGAGGCACGCGGTGAATATCATTCTGTTCTTACTTCACATATGATTTGAGTGGATGCTAAGTATATTTACTTGACAAAACACAAGTCTGAATTATTGAAAGGTTCAAGTAATCTCGAGTGAAGTTGAAGATCGTCGTGACAAGAGGATAAAATGTCTATGATATGATCATAGAGATGAATATCTGAGTTACAAGTTTGGTACACAATTAAGACCTTGTGAAAATTGTTTCACAACTAATACCGCCTAGAACACCATAGTGTGATGGTGTGTCCGAACATCATAAATGCACCCTATTGGATATGGTGCATACCATGATTTCTCTTATCGAATTACCACTATCATTTATGGGTTAGGCATTAGAGACAACCGCATTCACTTTAATAGGGCACCATGTAATTCCGTTGAGATGACACCGTATGAACTATGGTTTAGATAAACCTAAGATGTCGTTTCTTAAAGTTTGGGGCTGCGGCGCTTATTGTTGGGGAACGTAGCAGAAATTCAAAAATTTTCCTCGTGTCACCAAGATCTATCTATGGAAAGACCAGCAACGAGTAGAAAGAGAGTGCATCTACATACCCTTGTAGATCGCTAAGCGGAAGCGTTCAAGTGAACGGGGTTGATGAAGTCGTACTCGTCGTGATTCAAATCACCGATGATCAAGTGCGAGCGGACGGCACCTCCGCGTTCAACACACGTACAGCCCGGTGGCGTCTCCCCGCCTTGATCCAGCAAGGAGAGAGGAGAGGTTGAGGAAGACTCCTCCAGCAGCAGCACACAACGGCGTGGTGGTGATGGAGGAGTGTGGCAATCCAGCAGGCTTCGCTAAGCACCACGGGAGAGGAGGAGTACTTGGGAGAGAGGAGAGGGCTGCAACCAAAGGCGGAGACCGAATCACGTGTATTCTGTGTGTTCTCTGGGCAGCCCTATGCCTCACTATTTATAGGGGAGAGGGGCTGCGCCCTTTAGGGTTTCCCACCCCAGGGGCGGCGGCCAGCCCCCTGATCCCATCTGGTGGCGGCGGAGGGGAGAGAGGGAGGCGCACCTGGGGTGGGCCTTAGGGCCCATCTGCCTAGGGTTTGCCCCTTCCCCACTTCCCACGCCTTGGGCCTTGGTGGGGGCGCCCCAGCCCACCTAGGGGCTGGTCCCTCCCACACTTGGCCCACGCAGCCTTCGGGGTAGGTGGCCCCACTTGGTGGACCCCGGACCCTCCGGTGGTCCCAGACGCTACCGATAAAACCGAAACTTTTCCGTGACCAAAACAGGACTTCCATATATAAATCTTTACCTCCGGACCATTCCGAACTCCTCGTGACGTCCCGATCTCATCCGGGACTCAACAACATTCGGTAACCACATACAAACTTCCTTTATAACCCTAGCGCCATCGAACCTTAAGTGTGTAGACCCTACGGGTTCGGGAGACATGTAGACATGACCGAGACGTTCTCCGGTCAATAACCAACAGCGGGATCTGGATACCCATGTTGGCTCCCACATGTTCCACGATGATCTCATCGGATGAACCACGATGTCAAGGACTCGATCGATCCGTATACAATTCCCTTTGTCTAACGGTATTTTACTTGCCCGAGATTCGATCGTCGGTATATCGATACCTTGTTCAATCTCGTTACCGCAAAGTCTCTTTACTCGTTCCGCAACACATCATCCCGTGATCAACCCCTTAATCACATTGTGCACATTATGATGATGTCCTACCGAGTGGGCCCAGAGATACCTCTCCGTTTACGGAGTGACAAATCCGATCTCGATCCGTGTCAACCCAACAAACACTTTCGGAGATACCTGTAGTGCACCTTTATAGTCACCCGATTCGTTGTGACGTTTGATACACCCAAAGCACTCCTACGGTATCCGGAGTTACACGATCTCATGGTCTAAGGAAGAGATACTTGACATTGGAAAAGCTCTAGCAAACGAACTACACGATCTTTGTGCTATGCTTAGGATTGGGTCTTGTCCATCACATCATTCTCCTAATGATGTGATCCCGTTATCAACGACATCCAATGTCCATAGTCAGGAAACCATGACTATCTGTTGATCACAACGAGCTAGTCAACTAGAGGCTCACTAGGGACATATTGTGGTCTATGTATTCACACGTGTATTACGATTTCCGGATAATACAGTTATAGCATGAATAAAAGACAATTATCATGAACAAGGAAATATAATAATACTTTTATTATTGCCTCTAGGGCATATTTCCAACAGTCTCCCACTTGCACTAGAGTCAATAATCTAGTTCACATCGCCATGTGATTAACACTCACAGGTCACATCGCCATGTGACCAACATCATCAAATGAGTTCTGGGGTTTGATCATGTTTTGCTTGTGAGAGAGGTTGTAGTCAACGGGTCTGAACCTTTCAGATCCGTGTGTGATTACAAATTTCTAGGTCATATTGTAAATGCTGCTTCCACGCTCCACTTGGAGCTATTCCAAATGGTTGCTCCACTATCGTATCCGGTTTGCTACTCGAGTCACTCGGATAGGTGTTAAAGCTTGCATCGACATAACCCTTTACGCCAAACTCTTTATCACCTCCATAATCGAGAAACATGTCCTTATTTACTCCAAGGACAATTTTGACCGCTGTCCAATGATCCTTTCTGGATCATTATCGCATTCTTGACCGACTCATGGCAAGGCACACTTCGGTGCGGTACACAACATAGCATACTATAGAGCCTACGTCTGAAACATAGGGGCGACATTCGTCCTTTCTCTCTTTCTGCTATGGTCGAGCTTGTCTTAACTTCATACCTTACAACTCGTGCAAGAACTCTTTCTTTGGTGATCCATCTTGAACACCTTCAAGATCATGTCAAAATACGTGCTCATTTGAAAGTACTATTAAGCATTTTGATCTATCTTATAGATCTTGATGCTTATTGCTCAAGTAGCCTAATCCAGGTTTTCCATTGAAAAACACTTTTCAAATAACCCTATATGCTTTCCAGAATTCTACATCATTTCGATCAACAATATGTCAATAACATATACTCACCAGAAATTCTATGATGCTCCCACTCACTTCTTTGGAAATACAAGTTTCTCATAAATTTGTATAAACCCAAAATCTTTGATCATCCTATCAAAGTACATATTCCAACTCCGAGATGCTTACTCCGGTCCTTAGAAGGATCGCTGGAGCTAGCATACCTTTTAGCATCCTTAGGATCGACAAAACTTTTCGATTGTATCCCATACAACCTTTCCTTCTGGCTGGTAAGGAAACTCGTTTCGACATCCATCGCCAGATTTCATAAATGCAGCTAATGCTAACATGATTCGACGGACTTAAGCATCGCTACAGATGAGAAAATCTCATCGTAGTCAACTCCTTGAACTTGTGAAAAACTCTTCGCCACAAGTCGAGCTTCAGAGACAGTAACATTACCGTCCACGTCCGTCTTCTTCTCAAAGATCCATTTATCTCAATGGCTTGCCGATCATCGAGCAAGTCCACCAAGGTTCATGCTTTGTTATGATACATGGATCCTATCTTGGATTTCATGGCTTCTAACCATTTGTTGGAATTTTGGCCCACCATTGCTTCTCCATAGCTCGTGGGTTCATCGTTGCCTAGCAACATGTCCTTCAAGACAGGATTCTTGTACCACTCAAGCGATCGCATCCTTGTCACCCCACGAGTACAGTAGTGACTTGATCCAAGTTTCATGATCAATATCATAAGCTTCTACTTCAATCGGTGTAGGTGCCACAGAACAACTTCCGTGCCCTGCTACACACTAGTTGTAGTGACGGTTCAATAACCATATCAAGTCTCCACCATCCTCCCACTCAACTTTTCGAGACATACTTTTCCTCGAGAAAGGACCCGATTCAAGAAACAATCCCTATTGCTTTCGGATCTGAATTAGGAGGTATACCCAACTGTTTTGGGTGTCCTATGAAGATGCATTCTATCCGCTTTGGGTTCGAGCTTATCAACTCAAACTTTTTCACATAAGCGTCGCAGATCCCAAACATTTAAGAAATGACCGCTTAGGTTTCTCTAAACCATAATTCATACGGTGTCATCTCAACGGAGTTACGTGGTGCCCTTTTAAAGTGAATGTGGTTGTCTCTAATGCCTAACCCATAAACGATAGTGGTAATTCGATAAGAGACATCATGGTACGCACCATATCCAATAGGGTGCAACTATGATGTTCGGACACACCATCACACTATGGTGTTCGGTGCGGTATTAATTGTGAAACAATTTCCACAATGTCTTAATTGCGTGCAAAGCTCGTAACTCAGATACTCATCTCTATGATCATATCATAGATATTTCATCCTCTTGTCACGATGATCTTCAACTTCACTCTGAAATTACTTGAACCATTCAATAATTCAGACTTGTGTTTCATCAAGCAAATATACTCTACATCTACTCGAATCATCTGTGAAGTAAGAACATAACGATATTCACTGCATGCCTCAGCACTCATTGGACTGCACACATCAAAATGTGTTACTTCCAACAAGTTGCTATCTTGTTCCATTTTACTGAAAACCGAGGCTTTTTAATCATCTTGCCCATGTGGTATGATTTGCATATCTCAAGTGATTCAAAATCAAGTGAGTCCAAACGATCCATCTGCATGGAGTTTCTTCATGCGTATACACCAATAGACATGGTTCGCATGTCTCAAACTTTTCAAAAACGAGTGAGTCCAAAGATCCATCAACATGGAGCTTCTTCATGCGTTTTACACCAATATGACTTACATGGCGATTGCCACAAGTAAGTGGTACTATCATTATTATCTTATATCTTTTGGCATGAAAATGTGTATCACTACGATCGAGATTCAATAAACCATTCATTTCAGGTGAAAGACCATTGAAGGTATTATTCAAATAAATAGAGTAACCATTATTCTCCTTAAATGAATAACCGTATTGCGATAGACATAATCCAATCATGTCTATGCTCAACGCAGACACCAAATCTCGATGGTAGAGGGAGCGTGCGATGCTTGATCACATCAACCTTGGAAAACACTTCCAACACATATCGTCAGCTCACCTTTAACTAGTCTCCGTTTATTCCGTAGGTTTTATTTTGAGTTACTAACACTTAGCAACCGAACCGGTATCTTAATACCCTGGTGCTACTAGGAGTACTAGTAAAGTACACATTAACATAATGTATATCCAATATACTTCTATCGACCTTGCCACCTTCTCATCTACCAAGTATCTAGGGTAATTCTGCTCGATGGTGGTTCCTTTATTACGTAAGCACTTAGTCTCGGTTTGGGTTCAACCTTGGGTTTCTTCACCGAGCAGCAGCTGATTTGCCGTTTCATGAAGTATCCTTCTTGCCCTTGCCCTTCTTAAAACTAGTGGTTTCACCAACCATCAACAATTGATGCTCCTTCTTGATTTCTACTTTCGCGTGTCAAACATCACGAATACCTCAAGGATCATCATATCTATCCTGATATGTTATAGTTCATCACGAAGCTCTAGCAGCTTGGTGGCAATGACTTTGGAGAAACATCACTATCTCATCCGGAAGATCAAATCCCACTCGATTCAAGTGATTGTTGCACTCGCACAATCGAGCACAAGCTCAACGATTGAGCATTTCTACCTTAGTTTGTAGGCTAAGAAAATCGTCGGAGGTCTCATACCTCTTACGTGAGCACGAGCCGAAATCTCAATTTCAGCCCTCGAAACATCTCATATGTTCCGCGACGTTTCAAAACGTCTTTGGTGCCTCAACTCTAAACCGCTTTATTGAACTATCACGTAGTTATCAAAACGTGTATGTTTGATGTTCGCAACATCCACAAACGACGCTTGGGGTTCAGCACACCGAGCGGTGCATTAAGGACATAAGCTTTCTCTTGTCCGCATAATCGCCATCACAACTTTCAACTATATTTTCTCTAGGAACATATCTAAGCAAAGGAACTAAAGCGCGAGCTTCGACATAATTTGCAAAGATCTTTTGACTATGTTCAGGATAATTAAGTTCATCTTATGAACTCCCACTTAGATAGACATCCCTCCGGTCATCTAAGTGATTACATGATCCAAGTCAACTAGCCCGTGTCCGATCATCACGTGAGACGGACTAGTCATCATCGGTGAACATCTTCATGTTGATCGTATCTACTATCGACTCATGCTCGACCTTTCGGTCTCCGTGTTCCGAGGCCATGTCCGCACATGCTAGGCTCGTCAAGTTAACCCCAAGTGTTTTCGCTGTGTAAAACTGTCTTACACCCGTTGTATGTGAACGTAAGAATCCATCACACCCGATCATCACGTGGTGCTTAGAAGCGACGAACCGTAGCAACGGTGCATCGGGGAGAACACTTCTTGAAATTTTGTAAGGATCATCTTATTTACTACCGTCGTCCTAAGTAAACAAGATGCATAAACATGATAAACATCACATGCAATCAAATAGTGACATGATATGGCCAATATCATTTTGCTCCTTTGATCTCCATCTTGAGGCTCGATGATCATCATCGCCACCGCATGACACCATGATCTCCATCATCATGATCTCCATCATCGTGTCTCCATGAAGTCGTCTCGCCAACTTATTACTTCTACTACTATGGCTACGGTTAGCAATAAAGTAAAGTAATTACATGGCGTTGTTCAATGACACGCAGGTCATACAATAAATAAAGACAACTCCTATGGCTCCTGCCGGTTGTCATACTCATCGACATGCAAGTCGTGAATCCTATTACAAGAACATGATCAATCTCATACATCATATATCATTCATCACATTCATCTTGGCCATATCACATCACATAGCATACCCCGCAAAAACAAGTTAGACGTCCTCTAATTGTTGTTTGCATGTTTTACGTGGCTGCTATGGGTTTCTAGCAAGAACGTTTCTTACCTCAAAAACCACAACGTGATTTGCCAATTGCTATTTACCCTTCATAAGGACCCTTTTCATCGAATCCGTTCCGACTAAAATGGGAGAGATCGGCACCGCTAGCCACCTTATGCACGGCGTGCATGTCAATCGGTGGAACTCGCCTCACGTGGAAATGCGTGTAAGGTCGGTCCGGCCGCTTCATCCCACAATACCGTCGAAACAAGATTGGACTAGTAACGGTAAGCATATTGAACAACATCAACGCCCACAACTACTTTGTGTTCTACTCGTGCAAAGAATCTACGCAATAGACCTAGCTCATGATGCCATTTGTTGGGGAACGTGGCGAAATTCAAAATTTTCCTCGTGTCACCAAGATCTATCTATGGAAAGACCAGCAACGAGTAGAAAGAGAGTGCATCTACATACCCTTGTAGATCGCTAAGCGGAAGCGTTCAAGTGAACGGGTTGATGAAGTCGTACTCGTCGTGATTCAAATCACCGATGATCAAGTGCGAACGGACGGCACCTCCGCGTTCAACACACGTACAGCCCGGTGGCGTCTCCCCGCCTTGATCCAGCAAGGAGAGAGGAGAGGTTGAGGAAGACTCCTCCAGCAGCAGCACAACGGCGTGGTGGTGATGGAGGAGTGTGGCAATCCAGCAGGCTTCGCTAAGCACCACGGGAGAGGAGGAGTACTTGGGAGAGAGGAGAGGGCTGCAACCAAAGGCGAGACCGAATCACGTGTATTCTGTGTGTGTTCTGGGCAGCCCTATGCCTCACTATTTATAGGGGAGAGGGGCTGCGCCCCTTTAGGGTTTCCCACCCCAGGGGCGGCGGCCAGCCCCCTGATCCCATCTGGTGGCGGCGGAGGGGGGAGAGAGGGGCGCACCTGTGGTGGGCCTTAGGGCCCATCTGCCCTAGGGTTTGCCCCTTCCCCACTTCCCACGCCTTGGGCCTTGGTGGGGCGCCCAGCCCACCTAGGGGCTGGTCCCTCCCACACTTGGCCCACGCAGCCTTCTGGGGTAGGTGGCCCCACTTGGTGGACCCAGGACCCTCCGGTGGTCCCAGACGTTATGATAAAACCCAAACTTTTCCGGTGACCAAAACAGGACTTCCCATATATAAATCTTTACCTCCGGACCATTCCGAACTCCTCGTGACGCCCCGGATCTCATCCGGACTCGAACAACATTCGGTAACCACATACAAACTTCCTTTATAACCCTAGCGTCATCGAACCTTAAGTGTAGACCCTACGGGTTCGGGAGACATGTAGACATGACCGAGACGTTCTCCGGTCAATAACCAACAGCGGGATCTGGATACCCATGTTGGCTCCCACATGTTCCACGATGATCTCATCGGATGAACCACGATGTCAAGGACTCGATCGATCCGTATACAATTCCCTTTGTCTAACGGTATTTTACTTGCCCGAGATTCGATCGTCGGTATCGATACCTTGTTCAATCTCGTTACGGCAAGTCTCTTTACTCGTTCCGCAACACATCATCCCGTGATCAACCCCTTAATCACATTGTGCACATTATGATGATGTCCTACCGAGTGGGCCCAGAGATACCTCTCCGTTTACGGAGTGACAAATCCAGCCTCGATCCGTGTCAACCCAACAAACACTTTCGGAGATACCTGTAGTGCACCTTTATAGTCACCCGATTCGTTGTGACGTTTGATACACCCAAAGCACTCCTACGGTATCCGGAGTTACACGATCTCATGGTCTAAGGAAGAGATACTTGACATTGGAAAAGCTCTAGCAAACGAACTACACGATCTTTGTGCTATGCTTAGGATTGGGTCTTGTCCATCACATCATTCTCCTAATGATGTGATCCCGTTATCAACGACATCCAATGTCCATAGCGAGAAACCATGACTATCTGTTGATCACAACGAGCTAGTCAACTAGAGGCTCACTAGGGACATATTGTGGTCTATGTATTCACACGTGTATTACGATTTCCGGATAATACAGATTATAGCATGAATAAAAGACAATTATCATGAACAAGGAAATATAATAATACTTTTATTATTGCCTCTAGGGCATATTTCCAACACTTATGTGGTATCCTGATAAGCTGGAACCCAAAGTGGATAAATGCATCTTCATAGGACACCCAAAACAGTTGGGTATACCTCCTAATTCAGATCCGAAGCAAAAGTGATTGTTTCTGGAAACGGGTCCTTTCTCGAGGAAATGTTTATCTCAAAAGAATTGAGTGGGAGGATGGTGGAGACTTGATGAGGTTATTGAACCGTCACTTAAACTAGTGTGTAGCAGGCACGGAAGTTGTTCTGTGGCGCCTACACCAATTGAAGTGGAAGTCGATGATAGTGATCATGAAACTTGGATCAAGTCACTACCAAACCTCGTGGGTCGACAAGGATGCATACTACTTGAGTGGTACTTAATCCTATCTTGGAGGTCATGTTGCTACACAACAATGAACCTACGAGCTATGGAGAAGCGATGGTGGGCCCGGATTCTAATTTAATGGCCCGAGGCCATAAAATCCGAGAGGATCCATGTATGAAAACAAAGTGTAGACTTTGGAAGAACTACTTGATGGTCGTAAGGCTGTTGGGTACAGATGGATTCTAAAAGGGAAGAGAGCCAATGATGGTATGCGTCACCATTAAGAAAGCTCGACTTGTCGCTAAGATGTTTTCCGACAAGTTCAAGGAGTTGACTACGATGAGACTTTCTCACTCGTAGTGATGCTAAAGTCTGTTGGAATTATATTAGCAGTTACTGCATTATTTATGGAATCTTGCAGATAGGATGTCAAAACATTGTTTCCTCGACAATTTCTTGAGGAAAGATTGTATGTGATACAACCAGAAGGTTTTGTCAATCCTAAAAGATGCTAACAAGTATGCAAGGCTCCAGAATCCTTCTAAGGACTGGAGTAAGCATCTCGGAGTTGGAATATACGCTTTGATGAGATGATCAAAGATTTTGGGTTTATACAAAGTTTATGAGAAACTTGTATTTCCAAAGAAGTGAGTGGGAGCACTATAGCATTTCGATGAGTATATTCGTTGACATATTGTTGATCGGAAATGATGTAGAATTTCTAGAAAGCATATAGGGTTATTTGAAAAGTGTTTTCAATGGAAAACCTGGATTAAGCTACTTGAACATTGAGCATCAAGATCTATAAGGATAGATCAAAATGCTTAATAGTACTTTCAAATGAATACATATATACTGTGACAAGATTTTGAAGGAGTTCAAAATAGATCGGCAAAGGAGTTCTTGGCTGTGTTATAAGGTGTGAGTATTGAGTAAGACTCAAGACCCGACCACGGCAGAAGAGAGAGAAAGGACGAAGGTCGCCCCTATGCTTTAGATGTAGGCTCTACAAGATACTATGCTGTGTACGCACTTTGAAGTGTGCCTTGCCATGAGTCACAAGGATACAAGAGTGATCCAGAATGGATCACGGGATAGCGATCAAATTTATCCTTAGTAACTAGTGGATGAGGAGTTTTCTCGATTATGGAGGTGGTAAAAGAGTTCGTCGTAAAGGGTTACATCGATGCAAACTTTGACACTAATCTGGATGACTCTAAGTAGTAAACCGGATTCATATAGTAGAACAGTTATTTGGAATAGTTCCAAATAGCGCGTGGTAGCTGCATCTACAAAATGATGTAGAGATTTGTAAAGCACACACGGATCTGAAGGGTTCAGACCCGTTGACTAATAACCTCTCTCACAAGCAAGATATGATCAAACCCCATGGGTGTTGGATTCATTACAATCACATAGCAATGTGAACTAGATTATTGACTCTAGTGCAAGTGGGAGACTGTTGGAAATATGCCCTAGAGGCAATAACAAAATGGTTATTATTATATTTCCTTGTTCATGATAATTGTCTATTGTTCATGCTATAATTGTATTAACCGGAAACCGTAATACATGTGTGAATACATAGACCACAACATGTCCCTAGTGAGCCTCTAGTTGACTAGCTCGTTGATCAACAGATGGTCATGGTTTTCTGACCATGGACATTGGATGTCATTGATAACGGGATCGCATCATTAGGAGAATGATGTGATGGACAAGACCCAATCCTAAGCATAGCACAAGATCGTGTAGTTCGTTTGCTAAAAGCTTTTCTAATGTCAAGTATCATTTCCTTAGACCATGAGATTGTGCAACCCCCGGATACCGTAGGAATGCTTTGGGTGTACCAAACGTCACAACGTAACTGGGTGGCTATTGTTGGAAATATGCCCTAGAGGCAATAATAAATTAGTTATTATTATTATATTTCCTTGTTCATGATAATCGTTTATTATCCATGTTATAATTGTACTTGATAGGAAACTCGGATACATGTGTGGATACATAGACAACACCATGTCCCTAGTAAGCCTCTAGTTGACTAGCTCGTTGATTAATAGATGGTTATGGTTTCCGACCATGGACATTGGATGTCATTGATAACGGATCACATCATTAGGAGAATGATGTGATGGACAAGACCCAATCCTAAGCCTAGCACAAAGATCGTAGTTCAGTATGCTAAAGCTTTTCTAATGTCAAGTATCATTTCCTTAGACCATGAGATTGTGCAACTCCGGATACCGTAGGAATGCTTTGGGTGTACCAAACGTCACAACTTAACGGGTGGCTATAAAGGTGCACTACGGGTATCTTCGAAAGTGTCTGCATTGGGTTGGCACGAATCGAGATCGGGATTTGTCACTCCGTGTGACGGAGAGGTATCTCTGGGCCCACTCGATAGGACATCATCATAATGTGCACAATGTGACCAAGGGGTTGATCACGGGATGATGTGTTATGGAACTAGTAAAGAAACTTGTCGGTAACGAGATTGAAGAAGGTATCGGGATACCGACGATCGAATCTCGGGCAAGTACTATACCACTAGACAAAGGGAATTGAATACGAGGATTGATTGAATCCTCGACATCGTGGTTCATCCGATGAGATCATCGTGGAATATGTGGAGCCAACATGGGTATCCAGATCCCGCTGTTGGTTATTGGCGGAGAGTTGTCTCACCATGTCTCGTGTCTCCCGAACCCGTAGGGTCTACACACTTAAGGTTTGATGACGCTTGGGTTATAGGGAATAGATGTACGTGGTTACCGAATGTTGTTCGGAGTCCCGGATGAGATCCCGGATGTCACGAGGAGTTCCGTAATGGTCCGGAGGTAAAGATTTATATATGGGAAGTCCTGCTTTGGTCACCGGAAAAGTTTGGTGCTATCGATGAATCATCGAGACCATCGGGAGGGTCTCGGGGTCCACCAGGTGGGACACCAGCCCCTGAAGGCTGCATGGGCCAAGTGTGGGAGGGACCAGCTCTGGTGGGCTGGTGCACCCCACCAAGGCCCAAGGCGCAGGAGAGTGGGAGGGGCAAACCCTAGGACCAGATGGGCCCTAAGGCCCACCCTAGGTGCGCCCCTCTCCCCCCTCCCGCCAACCAGATGGGATCTGGGGCTGCCGCCACCCCTAGGGAGGAACCCTAGGTGGGGCGCAGCCCTCCTCTCCCTAAATATACTTGGGGTTTGGGGCTGCCCAACACAGATTTGATCTCCCTCTTGGCGCAGCCCTACCCTCTCCTTCCTCATCTCTTGCGGTGCTTGGCGAAGCCTGCGCCGAGTGCCACGCCTCCACCACCACCACGCCGTCGTCTGCTGCTGGACGGAGTCTCCCCAACCTCTCTCTCTCTCTCTCCTTGCTAGATCAAGGCATGGGAGACATCACCGGCTACATGTGTGTTGAACGCGGAGGTGCCGTCTGTTCGGCACTAGGATCATCGGTGATTTAGATCACGACAGTACGACTCCATCAACCCTGTTCACTTGAACGCCTCCGCTTAGCGATCTACAAGGGTATGTAGATGCACTCCCTTTCCTCGTTGCGGATTACTCCATAGATTGATCTTGGTGTTGCGTGAAAATTTTGAATTTCTGCTCGTTCCCCAACAAAGGCATCATGAGCAAGGTCTATCGTAGTTTATATGCACGAGTAGAACACAAGTTGTTGTGGGCGTTGATTTTTGTTCAATATGCTTACCGTTACTAGTACAATCTTGTTTCGATGGTATTGTGGGATGAAGCGGCCCGGACTGACCTTACACGAACACTTACGTGAGACAGGTTCCACCGACTGACATGCACTTGTTGCATAAGGTGGGAGTTCATAAGATGAACTTAATTATCCCGAACATAGTCAAAAGTATTTTTGGAAATTATGTCGTAGCTCGCGCTTTAGTTCTACTGTTTTAGATATGATCCTAGAGAAAATTCAGTTGAAAGTTGATAGTAGCGATTGTGCGGACTAGGTCCGTAAACTGAGGATTGTGCTCGTTGCTTCATAGAAGGCTTATGTCCTTAATGCACCGCTCGGTGTGCTGAACCTCGAACGTCGTCTGTGGATGTTGTGAACATCGACATACACGCTTTGATAACTACGTGATAGTTTGGTAATGTTAAATGGTTTAGAGTTGAGGCACCAAGACGATTTGAAACGTCATGAAACATATGAGATGTTTCGAGGGCTGAATTGGGATTTCAGGCTCGTGCCCACGCCAAGAGGTATAAGACCTCCGACGAGTTTCTTAGCCTGCAAACTAAGGGAGAAAAGCTCAATCGTTGAGCTTGTGCTCGATTGTCCGAGTACCACAATCACTTGAATCGAGTGGGAGTTAATCTTCCGGATGAGATAGTGATGTTTCTCCAAAGTCATTGCCACCAAGCTACTAGAGCTTCGTGATGAACTATAACATATCGGGGATAGATATGATGATCCTTGAAATATTCGCGATGTTTGACACCGCGAAAGTAGAAATCAAGAAGGAGCATCAATTGTTGATGGTTAGTGAAACCACTAGTTTCAAGAAGGGCAAGGGCAAGAGGGATACTTCATGAAACGGCAAATCAGCTGCTGCTCTAGTGAAGAAACCAAGGTTGAACCCAAACCAAGACTAAGTGCTTCGTAATAAAGGGAACAATCCTTTGGAGCGTAATTACCCTAGATACTTGGTAGATGAGAAGGTGGCAAGGTCGATAGAAGTATATTGGATATACATTATGTTAATGTGTACTTTACTAGTACTCCTAGTAGCACCAGGGTATTAGATACGGTTTGGTTGCTAAGTGTTAGTAACTCGAAATAAAAGCTACGGAATAAACGGAGACTAGCTAAAGGTGAGTGACGATATGTGTTGGAAGTGCTTCCAAGGTTGATGTCATCAAGCATCGCATGCTCCCTCTACCATCGAGATTGGTGTTAAACCTAAATAATCGTTATTTGGTGTTTGCGTTGAGCATAGACATGATTGGATTATGTCTATCGCAACACGGTTATTCATTTAAGGAGAATAATGGTTACTCTGCTTATTTGAATAATACCTTCAATGGTCTTGCACCTAAAATGAATGGTTTATTGAATCTCGATCATAGTGATACACATGTTCATGCCAAAAGATATAAGATAGTAATGATAGTACCACCTACTTGTGTCACGCCATGTAAGTCATATTGGTATAAAACGCATGAAGAAGCTCCATGTTGATGGATCTTTGGACTCACTCGTTTTGAAAAGTTTGAGACATGCTAACCATGTCTATTGGTGTATATGCATGAATAAACTCCATGCAAATGGACCATTTTGACTCACTTGATTTTGAATCACTTGAGACATGCAAATCATACCACATGGGCAAGATGATTGAAAGCCTCGTTTTTAGTAAAATGGAACAAGAAAGCAACTTGTTGGAAGTAATACATTTTGATGTGTGCAGTCCAATGAGTGCTGAGGCACGCAGTGGATATCGTTATGTTCTTACTTCATGGATGATTTGAGTAGATCTTGAGTATATTTACTTGATGAAACACAAGTCTGAGTTATTGAATGGTTCAAGTAATTTCAGAGTGAAGTTGAAGATCATCATGACAAGAGGATAAAATGTCTATGATATGATCATAGAGATGAGTATCTGAGTTACGAGCTTTGGCACGCAATTAAGACATTGTGGAAATTGTTTCACAATTAATACCGCCTGGAACACCATAGTGTGATGGTGTGTCCGAACATCATAGTTGCACCCTATTGGATATGGTGCGTACCATGATGTCTCTTATCGAATTACCACTATCGTTCATGGGTTAGGCATTAGAGACAACCACATTAACTTTAAAAAGGGCACCACGTAACTCCGTTGAGACGACACCGTATGAACTATGGTTTGGAGAAACCTAAGCTGTCGTTCCTTAAAAGTTTGGGGAAGCGACGCTTAGGTGAAAAAAGTTTTAGGTTGATAAGATCGAACCCAAAGCGGATAAATGCATCTTCATAGGACACCCAAAAGGTTGGGTATACCTCATGTCTCAGTTCCGGAAGCAAAAGGGATTGTTTCTAGAATCAGGTCCTTTCTCGAGGAAAAGTTTCTCTTGAAAGAATTGAGTGGGAGGATGGTGGAGACTTGATCAGGTTATTGAACCATCACTTCAACTAGTGTGTAGCAGGGCACAGGAAGTTGTTCCTATGGCGCTTACACCAATTGAAGTGGAAGCTTATGATAGTGATCATGAAACTTTGGATCAAGTCACTACCAAACCTCGTGGAGTCGACAAGGATGCGTCTCGCTTGAGTGGTATGTAATCCTGTCTTAGGTGGTCATGTTGCTAGACAACAATGAACCTCGAGCTATGGAGAAGCGATGGTGGGCCCGGATTCGACAAATGGCTCGAGGCCATAAAATCCGAGAGAGGATCCATGTATAAAACAAAGTGTAGACTTGGGAAGAACTACCGATGGTCGTAAGGCTGTTGGGTGCAGATGGATTCTAAAAGGAAGATGCATAATGATGGTATGTGTCACCATTAAGAAAGCTCGACTTGTCGCTAAGATGTTTTCCGACAAGTTCAAGGAGTTGACTACGGTGAGGTTTTCTCACTCGTAGCGATGCTAAGAGTCTATTGGAAATATATTAGCAGTTACTGCATTATTTATGAAATCTTGCGAGATAGGATGTCAAAACATTGCTTCCTTGACGATTTTCTTGAGGAAAGTTTGTATGAGATGCAACTAGAAGGTTTTGTCAATCCTGAAAGATGCTAACAAGCATGCAAAGCTCCAGTAGTCCTTCTAAGGACTGGAGTAAGCATGTCGGAGATGGAATATACACTTAGATGAGATGATCAAAGATTTTGGGTTTATACAAAGTTTATGAGAAACTTGTATTTCCAAAGAAGTGAGTGGGAGCATTATAGCATTTATGATGAGTATATGTTATTGACATATTGTTGATCAGAAATGATGTAGAATTTCTGGAAAACCTGGATTAGGCTACTTGAACAATAAGCATCAAGATCTATAAGATAGATCAAAATGCTTAATAGTACTTTCAAATGAGCACATACCTTGACATGATCTTGAAGGTGTTCAAGATGGATTAGTCAAAGAAGGAGTTCTTGCCTGAGTTGTAAGGTATGAAGTTAAGACTTAAAGCTCGACCACGGCAGAAGAGAGAGAAAGGACGAAGGTCGTCCCCTATGCTTTAGACGTAGGCTATACATATGTTATCTTTGAGTACCGACTGATGTGTGCCTTGCCACATGTCTGGCAAGGGGTACAAGAGTGATCCAGGAATGGATCATTGGACAGCGGTCAAAATTGTCCTTGGAGTAATAAGGACATGTTTCTCGATTATGGAGGTGATAAAGAGTTCGGCGTAAAGGGTTACGTCGATGCAAGCTTTAACACCTATCCGAATGACTCTGAGTAGCAAACCGGATACGTATAGTGGAGCAACCATTTGGAATAGCTCCAAGTGGAGCGTGGAAGCAGCATTTACAATATGACCTAGAGATTTATGAAGTACATACGGATCTGAATGTTGCGCACCGCTGACTAAAACCTCTCTCACAAGCAAAACATGATCAAACCCTAGAACTCATTGAGTCTTAATCACATGATGATGTGAACTAGTTTAGTGACACTAGTAAACTCTTTAGATGTTGGTCACGTGGCGATGTGACCTGTGAATGTTAATCACATGGCGATGTGAACTAGATTATTGACTCTAGTGCAAGTGGGAGACTATTAGAAATATGCCCTAGAGGCAATAATAAATTAGTTATTATTATTATATTTCCTTGTTCATGATAATCGCTTATTATCCATGCTATAATTGTATTGATAGGAAACTCGGATACATGTGTGGATACATAGACAACACCATGTCCCTAGTAAGCCTCTAGTTGACTAGCTCGTTGATCAATAGATGGTTACGGTTTCCTCGACCATGGACTTTGGATGTCGTTGATAACGGATCACATCATTAGGAGAATGATGTGATGGACAAGACCCAATCCTAAGCCCGGCACAAAGATCGTAGTTCAGTATGCTAAAGCTTTTCTAATGTCAAGTATCATTTCCTTAGACCATGAGATTGTGCAACTCCGGATACCGTAGGAATGATTTGGGTGTACCAAACATCACAACGTGATCGGGTGGCTATAAAGGTGCACTACGGGTATCTCCGAAAGTGTCTGTTGGGTTGGCACGAATCGAGAATGGGATTTGTCACTCCGTGTGACGAAGAGGCATCTCTGGCCCACTCGGTAGGACATCATCATAATGTGCACAATGTGACCAAGGGGTTGATCACGGATGATGTGTTACGGAACGAGTAAAGAGACTTGCCGGTAACGAGATTGAACAAGGTATCGGGATACCGACGATCGAATCTCGGGCAAGTACTATACCGCTTGACAAAGGGAATTGAATACGGATTGATTGAATCCTCGACATCGTGGTTCATCCGATGAGATCATCGTGGAACATGTGGGAGCCAACATGGGTATCCAGATCCCGCTGTTGGTTATTGGCGGAGAGTTGTTTGGTCATGTCACGTGTCTCCCGAACCCGTAGGGTCTATACACTTAAGGTTCGATGGCGCTTGGGTTATAGGGAATAGATGTACGTGGTTACCGAATGTTGTTTGGAGTCCGGATGAGATCCCGGACGTCACGAGGAGTTCCGGAATGGTCCGGAGGTAAAGATTTATATATGGGAAGTCCCGCTTTGGTCACCGGAATAATTTGGTGCTATCGATGACGTCTGGGGACCACCGGAGGGTCCTGGGTCCACCAGTGGGGCCACCAGCCCTGAAGGCTGCATGGGCCAAGTGTGTGAGGGGACCAGCTCCAGGTGGGCTGGTGCGCCCCCCCACCAAGGCCCAAGGCGCGAGGAGAGTGGGAGGGGGCAAACCCTAGGACCAAATGGGCCCTAAGGCCCACCCTAGGTGCGCCCCCCTCTCCCCCCTCTGGCCGCCACCCAGATGGGATCTGGGGGCTGCCGCCACCCCTAGGGAGGGAACCCTAGGTGGGGACGCAGCCCCTCCTCTCCCCCTATATATACTTGAGGTTTGGGGCTGCCCAACACAGGATTTGATCCCCTCTTGGCGCAGCCCTACCCTCTCATTCCTCGTCTCTTGCGGTGCTTGGCGAAGCCTGCTTTGAGTGCCACGCCTCCGCCACCACCACGCCTGTCGTGCTGCTAATGGATGAAGTCTTCCCAACCTCTCCTCTCTCCTTGCTGGATCAAGGCATGGGAGACGTCACTGGCTGCATGTGTGTTGAACGCGAGGTGTCGTCCGCTCGGCACTAGGATCATCGAAATTTGGATCACGGCAGAGTGCGACTCCATCAACCCCGTTCACTTGAACGCTTCCGCTTAGCGATCTACAAGGATATGTAGATGCACTCCCTTTCCTCGTTGCGGATTACTCCATAGATTGATCTTGGTGTTGCGTAGAAAATTTTGAATTTCTCGCCACGCTCCCCAACAGCTATAAAGGTACACTACGGTATCTCCGAAAGTGTCATTGGATCGGCACGGATCAAAACGGGATTTGTCACTCCATATGACGAAGTGGTATCTCTGGGCCCACTTGGTAATGCATCATCATAATGAGCTCAATGTGACTAAGTAGTTAGTCGCGGGATCATGCATTACGGAACGAGTAAAGTGACTTACGGTAACAAGATTGAACGAGGTATTGGGATACAGACGATCGAATCTCGGGCAAGTAACGTACTGATTGACAAAGTTAATTGTATACGCGATTGATTGAATCCCCGACATCGTGGTTCATCCGATAAGATCATCATGGAACATGTGGGAGCCAACATGGGTATCCAGATCCCGCTGTTGGTTATTGGCCAGAGAGCTGTCTTGGTCATGTCTGCATTATTCCCGAACCCGTAGGGTCTACACACTTAAGGTTCAGTGACGCTAGAGTTGTTATGGGAATTAGTGTGCAGTTACCAAATGTTGTTCGGAGTCCTGGATGAGATCCCGGACGTCACGAGGAGTTCCGGAATGGTCCGGAGGTAAAGATTTATATATGGGAAGTCCTATTTTGGCCACCGAAAAATGTTCGGGATTTTTCGGTATTGTATCGGGAAGGTTCTAGAAGGTTCTGGGTGGGGCCCACCTGCATGGGGGACCCACATGAACGTGGGTAGTGGGGCAAGGCCCCACACCCCTGGTCAAGGCGCACCAATATCTCCCTTAGAAGGAATAAGATCATATCCCAAGGATAAGATCAAGATCCCTAAAAGGAGGGATAACAATCGGTGGGGAAGGGAAATGATGGGATTTCTTTCCTCCCACCTTTTTCCAACACCCCAATGGACTTGGAGGGCAAGAAACCAGCCCCTCCACCCCTATATATAGTGGGGGCGCGCATGGGAGCTTCAACCCTTGCCCCTGGTGCAGCCCTCCCCCTCTCCAACTCCACCTCCTCCTCAGTAGCGCTTAGGAAGCCTGGGAGAACTGCAAACTCCACCACCATGTCGTCGTGCTGCCGGAGCTCTCCTCAACTTATCCTTGAAGGAAATATGCCCTAGAGGCAATAATAAAGTTATTATTTATTTCCTTATTTCATGATAAATGTTTATTATTCATGCTAGAATTGTATTAACCGGAAACATAATACATGTGTGAATATATAGACAAACATAGTGTCACTAGTATGCCTCTACTTGACTAGCTCGCTTATCGAGATGGTTATGTTTCCTAGCCATGGACAAAAGAGTTGTCATTTGATTAACGGGATCACATCATTAGGAGAATGATGTGATTGACTTGACCCATTCCGTTAGCTTAGCACTTGATCGCTTAGTATGTTGCTATTGCTTTCTTCATGACTTATAGATGTTCCTGTAACTATGAGATTATGCAACTCCGCTTACGGAGGAACACTTTGGGTACTACCAAACGTCACAACGAATCGGGTGATTATAAAGGAGTACTACAGGTGTCTCCGAAGGTACATGTTGAGTTGGCGATTTTGAGATTAGGTTTTGTCACTCCGATTGTCGGAGAGGTATCTCTGGCCCTCTCGGTAATGCACATCATTATAAGCCTTGCAAGCAATGTGACCAATGATTTGGTTACGGATGATGCATTACTGAATCGAGTAAAGATACTTGCGGTGGCGAGATTGAACTAGGTATTGATACCGACGATCGAATCTCGAGCAAGTAACATACCGATGACAAAGGGAACAACGATGTTGTTATGTGGTTTGACCGATAAAGATCTTCGTAGAATATGTAGGAGCCAATATGGGCATCCAGGTCCCGCTATTGGTTATTGACCGGAAACGTGTTTTGGTCATGTCTACATAGTTCTCGAACCCGTAGGGTCCGCACGCTTAAGGTTTCGATGATAGTTATATTATGAGTTTATGAGTTTTGATGTACCGAAGGAGTTCGAGTCCCGGATGAGATCGAACATGACGAGGAGTCTCAAATGGTCGAGACGTAAAGATCGATATATTGGACGACTATATTCGAGTTCGGAAAGGTTCCGAGTGATTCGGGTATTTTTGAAGTACCGGAGAGTTACGGGAATTCGTATTGGGCCTCATTGGGCCATACGGGAAAAGAGAGAGAGGGTTTAAAGGGTGGCCGCACCCTCCCTTTGGCTAGTCCGAATTGGACTAGGGAGGGGCCCCTTCCTTCCTTCTCCTTTCTCTTCCCTTTCCTTCTCTCCTACTCCTACTATATGGAAGGGTTCCTAGTTGACTAGGAAAGGGGAATCCTACTCCTGTGGGAGTAGGACTCCCCTAGGGCGCGCCATAGAGAGGGCCGCCCTCCCCTCCTCCACTCCTTTATATACGGGGTAGGGGCACCCCATAGACACACAAGTTGATCTACGGATCGTTCCTTAGCCGTGTGCGGTGCCCCTTCCACCATATTCCACCTTAGTCATATCGTCATGAAGCTTAGCGAAGCCTCTGCTACCGTAGAACATCAAGATCGTCACCACGCCGTCGTCTTGTGGAACTCTCCCTCGACACTCGGCTGGATCGGAGTTCGAGGGACGCCATCGAGCTGAACGTGTGCTGAACTCGGAGGTGTCGTATGTTCGGTACTTGGATCGGTCGGATCATGAAGACATACGACTACATCAATCGTGTTGTCATAACGCTTCGCTTTCGGTCTCACGAGTGCGTGAGACAACACTCTCCCTCTCATTGCTATGCATCACCATGATCTTGCGTGTGCGTAGGAATTTTTTGAAATTACTACGTTCCCCAACAAAGGGCATCCGAGCCTAGGTTTTATGCGTTGATGTTATATGCACGAGTAGAACACAAGTGAGTTGTGGACGATATAAGTCATACTGCCTACCAGCATGTCATACTTTGGTTCAGCGGTATTGTGAGATGAAGCGGCCGGACCGACATTACGCGTGCGCTTACGAGACTGGTTTCACCGCTACGAGCACTCGTGCTTAAAGGTGGCTGGCGGGTGTCTGTCTCTCTCACTTTAGTTGAACCGAGTGTGGCTAGGCCGGTCCTTGTGAAGGTTAAAACGGAGTCTATTTGACAAACTATCGTTGTGGTTTTGATGCGTAGGTAAGAACGGTTCTTGCTAAGCCCGTAGCAGCCACGTAAAATTTGCAACAACAAAGTAGAGGACGTCTAACTTGTTTTTGCAGGGCATGTTGTGATGTGATATGGTCAAGACGTGATGGTATATTTTATTGTATGAGATGATCATGTTTTGTAACCGGTTATCGGCAATGGCGGAGCCATATGGTTGTCGCTTTATTGTATGAAATGCAACGCCTGTAATTGCTTTACTTTATCACTAAGCGGTAGCGATAGTCATAGAAGCAATAGATGGCGAACGACAACGATGCTACGATGGAGATCAAGGTGTCGCGCGGTGACGATGGTGATCACGACGGTGCTTGAGATGGAGATCACAAGCACAAGATGATGATGGCCATATCATATCACTTATATTGATTGCATGTGATGTTTATCCTTTATGCATCTTATCTTGCTTTGATTGACGGTAGCATTTTAAGATGATCTCTCACTAATTATCAAGAAGTGTTCTCCCGAGTATGCACCGTTGCGAAAGTTCTTCGTCTTTGAGACACCACGTGATGATCGGGTGTGATAGGCTCTACGTTCAAATACAACGGGTGCAAAACAGTTGCACACGCGGAATACTCAAGTTAAACTTGATGAGCCTAGCATATACAGATATGGCCTCGGAACACGGAGACCGAAGGTCGAGCGTGAATCATATAGTAGATATGATCAACATAGTGATGTTCACCATTGAAAACTACTCCATCTCACGTGATGATCGGACATGGTTTAGTTGATTTGGATCACGTGATCACTTAGATGACTAGAGAGATGTCTGCCTAAGTGGGAGTTCTTTAGTAATATGATTAATTGAACTTTAATTTATCATGAACTTAGTCCCGTAGTATTTTGCAAAATGTGTTATAGATCAATAGCTCGCGTTGTTGCTTTCATATGTTTATTTTGATATGTTCCTAGAGAAAACTGTGTTGAAAGATGTTAGTAGCAATGATGCGGATTGGATCCGTGATCCGAGGTTTATCCTCATTGTGCATGTAAGAATTATGTCCTTAATGCACCGCTAGGTGAAAGACCTATTGCAGGAGCGGATCTGAGGCGTTATGAAAGTTTGGCTAGCTCAATATGATGACTAATTGATAGTTTTGTGCACCATGCTTAACGGCTTAGAATCGGGACTTCAAAGATGTTTTGAATGTCATGGACCATATGAGATGTTCCAGAATTGAAGTTAATATTTCAAGCAAATACCGAGTTGAGAGATATGAAGTCTCCAACAAGTTCTATAGCTAAAAGATGGAGGAGAATCGCTCAACTAGTGAGCATGTGCTCAGATTGTGCAGGTACTTCAATCGCTTGAATCAAGTGGGAGTTAATCTTCCAGATAAGATAGTGATTGACGAATTCTCTAGTCACCATCACTAAGTTACTAGAACTTTGTGATGAACTATAGTATGCAAGGGATGACGAAAACGATTCCCGAGCTCTTCGTGATGTTGAAATCGACGAAGGTAGAAATCAAGAAAGAGCATCAATTGTTGATGATTGACAAGACCACTAGTTTCGAGAGAAGGGCAAAAGGAAAGAAAGGGAACTTCAAGTGGAAAGACAAGCAAGTTGTCACTCCTGCGATGAAGCCCAAAGCTGGACCATAGCCTGAAACTGAGTGTTTACACTGCAAAGGAAATGGTTCTTTGAGCGGAAATGCCTTGAATATTTGGTTGATAAGAAGGATGGCAAAGTGAACAAGGGTATATTTGATATACTGATTATTGATGTGTGCCATACTAGTGTTTATAGTAGCCCCCGAGTATTTGATACTTGTTCGGTTGCTAAGATTAGTAACTCAAAGCGGAGTTGCGTAATAAGCAGAGACTAGTTAAGGGTGTAGTGACGATGTGTGTTGGAAATAGTTCCAAGATTGATATGATCATCATCGCACACTCCCTATACTTTCGGGATTAGTGTTAAACCTAAATAAGTGTTATTTGGTGTTTGCGTTGAGCATGAATATGATTTGATCATGTTTATTGCAATACGGTTATTCATGTAAGTTAGAGAATAATTGTTGTTCTGTTTTCATTAATAAAACCTTCTATGGTCATACACCCAATGAAAATGGTTTGTTGGATCTCGATCGTGTGATACACACATTCATAATATTGAAGCCAAAAATTGCAAAGTTAATAATGATAATGCAACTTATTTGTGGCACTGCCGTTTGGGTCATATCGGTGTAAAGCGCATGAAGAAACTCCATAAAGATGGATTTTCAGAATCACTTGGTTATGAATCATTTGATGCTTGCAAACCGTGCCTTTTGGGCAAGATGACTAAAACTCCGTTCTTCGGAACAATGGAACGAGCTATTGACTTATTGGAAATAATACATCTTGATGTATGCGCACCAATGAGTATGAAGACTCGTGGCAAGTATCGTTATTTTCGACCTTCACAAGATGATTTGAGCAAATATGGGTATATCTACTTGATGAAACATAAGTCTGAAATAGTTGAAAGGTTCAAAGAATTTCAGAGTGAAGTGGAAAAATCATCGCAACAAGAAAATAAAGTTTCTGCGATCTGATCGCAAAGACAAATATTTGAGTTACGAGTTTGGTCTTCAACTAAAACAATGTGAAATAGTTTCACAGTTCATGCCACCTGGAACACCACAACATTATGGTGTGTCCGAGCGTTGTAATCGTACTTTATTGGATATCACTACTAGGAAAAGGCTAGCAGCAGCGGGTTTTACATGTATCGATGGCGGGTACCCGCGCTACTATCTGGCGCTTCTGACTAACTCATAGCGATGGCGCGACCTCCAGCTACTGCTATACAAGTGTAGCAGCAGTCTGCGGTTGCGGAAGCTCGCTACCGCTATTAGCGCTAAGCGCTCTTTGGCGAGACGCCATCGCTATAGCGCGCTGCTGCTAACTTTTTACACTCGCTCTCGCTAATTTAAGTACTTTTTTGGCATATTTGTTTTGTATTTGAACCGGCTTTGTAGAAGAATCTTTAGCACATAGAAATTTCATCATGATACACATACAAATGCTGCGAGACCACAAATGTAATCATAGCATGTACATACAAATAGTCTCTTCATAATCATCATCCAACACAAAGCGATATCTTGTTATCATCTCGAAAATAGCAATACATGCAAGTCTCGAATACTTGCAACTACAACAACGTCATCCATCTAAACAAAGGCATACGCAAGAAGTGCTATCACTATGAGTGAGAGCGGAACCATGCAAGACATGAGGTGGCGATTCGAGTCCTCTCTCGCTAGCGTGAACCTCAAGTAACTAGCTTCTCCTTCTTGTCTCGCTTTTGAAGCCTTTATGGCTGGCGCCGTGAACCCATTCACTTGCGCCGACACTCATGCCACTCGTTGTACACCCCGGAACCTTCCCTTTGTACACGACATAGCATTTCCATCTCGCCATCAAGAAACTAGGTACTGTTAGAGATGCATGTTCATGAAGAGGATGTACAATCATATATATGCAAAAAATATACTAGAGCAACACCAAAAAGAAAGGTTAGCAACTAGATGCAACATATACATGACGCAAATTAATTAACTAGAGGTACGCAGGTCATCGTGACGCCAACTAACAAAGTAGCGTTACGCAAGTTCGACAGGACCGTGGACATCACAAAGTTTCATCGCTACAAAAAGTATACAAGTTCAACCGACACATATCATCATCATCGGCATCATAACTCACTAGAAGTTCCATCCTTCCATATCATTGAGGACGAACCCTAGCTGCTTGAGCGGCGTGAGGTCTAGACGTTGCATGCCTATGCGAGTTCGGACGTCATTTCGCGATATAGGGCCGTGGTGGAACATCCCTTCTCATCGGCGACTTCTTTCATGATGATCGTCGCAATGTCGCTTTGGATGCGAAAGAAGTCATCTCTAAGTTTATAATTCGCTTCTCCATGAGATTCTAGCCACTTGTGGATATGATCATCATTTCGCTGTTAATCTGAAGCTTTGGTGATCCGTGTTGAACTGAATCATGAGATGGACGATGTAGAATCCATCCTTCTTGCTTGGTTTTGGGACATGGATGCAGGAGAAGTTAGTTTTATCGTGAAACCCATCTTCTTGTTCCTTTGTTTCCTGATATGCACGGCCACCTCTATAGCTGAAGCCTTGGAGAGCATCATCTAGAATATTCATTATGTGGGTGTAGTCTTTTTCTCGTAGTCTCTCGAAGGGTCAAAATACACGGCGGGAGACTTGCGGGTAAAGAACGATAAGAACGGCGCGCCCGTTGCTGCTTGAAAAAGACACCTCAAATTATTCCCCATATGAGAGAGAAGGAATGATTGAAATGTACGAAAGGGTTGTCCGGAACTGACTTACTTTGGATGATAAGGCACGAGGACAATTTCCGGTCCTTATTCTGTACCATGAAGTTTTGGAGGTACTCCTAGCAGTTTCACGCTCAAAGTCGCCGAGACTCAAGAAAGACTTCGTGCATGTAGTGCGGATCCGCCACACAGATTTGCGAGACTTCTTCACTCTTCACGACGGAGCTCATATGTAGCGCAAAAGGCGGACGATAGTAAAATCAAGCCGCCTTGTTAGAAACATCTCAAAGATATGGTCAAACCGCAGGAAGAACACCTCCGCAGGCCGTGTGTCAACGTAGCACTTCCCTCGAGCACACGAGCAGCGTATGTCGGATATCCCGGATCCTTTGAGGCTAGTAGGCTTTTCTCGACGGCGACATGGTCGTGCAGTCTCACGAGATCCTCGATAGTGCCTCCAGCGGTTTCGGCGGTAGCATCGGCTCGCCCGTGAGATGGAACATGACCGCACCTTTCACGGTACACGCTCTTGAGAATGCATCGTCTGGCTGTTGTGTGCTCGCTTGTTTGGAGGTAGTTACCTTCCCGATCTCTTCCTCTCCTTTTTCTTGGGCACACCTTCCAGACCCTTCCTTAACCCCTGCCCAAGTGTTCCCGGGCTAAATCTTGTCGACCCTCGCGCCCGGCTAGTTGAGCTTGTGTTGGCGGCATCTTGAGCGTGTCTGTGAGGATTTCATGAAGAGAGACTTTTGCATTCCATGGTACGGCCCTGCCCGTCATATCATCCATATCCTCATTAGCAAGTGATAGCCCGATTCGTCATATGGTTGACTCATCATATCTATGTCACAGTCATACGCGTTTGTATTGAGGTAATCCATAGGGTCGACCTCCGTCTCATCATCCATTCTCTGCTTCTCTGTACATCAGCCATACTATTGCACCCCTTCATCATGTCGTCCGCCGCTCTCACCCGGCACTACTACAGAGCTGGTAATTGCGTAGGTGGGGTGGTGGTCTCCGCACATGCTTGTTGATGTGTGGTAGTTATTGGTGTGCTCTCGGCGGCTCGATTTAATAAGATTCTTGACCATAGCAGCACCCAACCCTTGCATCGTCCAATCATGGCGGAGTCTCGTCGTCCGCTCCCACATCTTTGTCTTGGAGGAGGCAAATCCTCGTGCCCGATTTCACACCGGTCAAGCTAACCTGAAGTGCCCAGTGAGATCGGGTGGTTGTGGAATGTCGTTGAGAGGGTCCATTATCATCCCTTTCCCGTCCACCTTCGGCCTTTGATCAAGTAGAGTATGGTGCATGGGGTTTCTTTCGCTGCAAACACATATATCGTGGTGTAAAACAACCGAAAGGCAACAAAATGGAATATTATCTATATATATATATGTTGGTGCGACATGTAATTACCGTGGACGGCGTCGAGCTTAGCTAAAGACGAAGGCCCACCTAGCGCTTTGAGGCCGAGGACGGCTGCTATGGCGGGAGCGGCTGCGAGGAGGCCCGGTTGCTTGAGCAAGTGATGGTGCGATGGTGTTGTTGTTCATGGAGTTGCTTTCGTTAAAGCTGGGCATCGGAAATCATGTACCGTCTTATGCGGATTTTCCTTCGCCCGATTGATGATAATGGAACCAAGTTAGTAGCGAAATCATTTACGCAGTGCATGGCTGCATTGATTTTCTGCAAAGAACTCATATTTGTCCTCGGCTGCTTTTTCGCGTCCTCGGTTGCTTTTTCTCGACCGCAAGCTTCACCTTTGCGTCGATGTCCGCTGACTAAACTTCTTTTACGCTTCTTGGCCTCGGGCGTCGTTGTAAAACACCTTCCACGTGGCGCCGTCTCGGCGCCGTGCACACGACCATATTGCGGCCGCTGGTCCAGCGGGAGTCCCTTAAGTTCGTTCAAGGCCGGTTGAGAGGGTGTCCCACTTGGGCCTCATCGAGAAGTAGGGCTTTGGCTGCAAGCGGTGTTGCTTCTCCATAGTCTAATCAATTTCCTCGTGATCTTGTCCGTAAAAACCTTTTCTCCTTGTCCCACTTGTAGCGGGCCTGATGAAGTCATGCTCCAAGGGGTTGGTGAACTTCAGCGAAGAGTGCAGGAGACCCGCGGCTTCACGTTCGCGTCCTCCTTATCCCATATGGGCCTTTTACCGAGGTAGCCACGGCTTCCGAGCGATGCTTCCGTGTTCGGAGCTGAAGGCTTTTGAATTTCGCAGCCTTAGCCTTGGCTGCCTCGGTAGCGCAAGTGTCCTTGAACTTTTCAACTCCTCTTCCGTAAGTGTCGATTTTCCTCGAGAATCTTGGGCGGGGTTCATCAGCCTCAATAGCTCGTTTCACCCTCCCTTTCCGGAGGCCAAATCATTGCTGAACATGCCCATGGCGTGATTGTTAATCTTTTTCATCTTCGGATCATCCCACGGTTGTTCTATGTTATCATCCCGGTCGGGAACTTGAATCTCTTGTGCAACCGTTAGGAGCAATCAGGCGTCAAATGTTCTTTACTCCTTAAGTCATCGCTCGTTGATGCTCGCGCATTCCGTAGGATGCATCCTACTTGGTTCCCATAGCACTTGCGAGGTTCTTCCGGCTCTAACGGCTCAAACTTGCCAGTGCCATCTTTGTGATCACAAGTCGTCCAATCCCTAGTTTGTTAGGTTTTCGTATCCTCTGCTTCTTATGCTTCCTCTTTTGATATCGGCATCGGGCGGTACCTTCCCTTGATACCTTCCCCACGGTCTCGCACCGCCATCGGTGCAGCGCGCCGTCGATGTCGATGTCGGCGTCGATACCATCATCGAGGCCGACGCAAACCTTGCTTAGCGATCAAATAGTCGAGGTACTCTTGTTCACCCATCATAATCCATCTAAATGCATCTTGGTGAAGGCCCAGTTTCTTCGTTGTTCGACATGTTTCCTATGATTAAGTGGCCTCATTTATTTCTAAAAGTATGAATAAATGAGAAATGACGTAAAAAGAAATCTATGTGCCAAGACTCGATATGCCAACTATGTAGCACAAATCATGCCTTTATTCACGAGAAATTTCGGCATGACCTTTGCTAAAAATGGACATATCGGCGCTGAAATTCACCTAAACGGAAATGAATCAACATTTCGCGTAACATAGGCCACTCGGATATTTTCCAAACATGACATGTCCAAAACATGACATATGCACATATCACATGTCAGTTCAAATTTCCATATAAATTCAGCTAATTTTGAAACCTAGCTAAATTCATAAGTAAATAGATAACCTAATTAATTAACATGAAGAACCCTAGCAGAGAGGGGGTTCTGAGAGAGTGCAGGGAGGAGGAGAGGCGAGGGCCGACGGGTCGGGGCGAGCGCTTGGGGTCGGGGCGAGCGCCGAGTCGGGGCGAGCCGCCGGAGTCGGGTCGAGGGCCGAGGAGGCGCGAGGCTAAGCGCCCAGCGCCATGAGTCGGGCGCGCCGGGGGGGCGGGTCGGGCGCGCGGAGCGACGGGGCCGAGAGAGTGGGGATTTGGGGAAATGTGGCGGGATGAAGTGGGCGAGTGAGAATTTTGGGTTAAGTGGGCGTAGCGATGGCGCGTTATGTCGAAACGCAGCTACTACTATGATCTATAGCTGCAGCGCTTTATGGGAAACACGCTACTACTATGGTGCGTGGCGGCAGCGGTTTATAAGAAACGCTACTAGTATGGTATGTAGCAGCAGCGGTTTTGTGGAAGCGCTGCTACTACGCCGTCGCCATCGCCAGTTTTATTTTTCTTTTCCTTTATTTTATCCCACTTTTATTTCCGAGGCGGTGAACGAAGGGAGGCGATATATATTGCATCATTTGACGGTTAAATATGTATGCACAATAGGAACATATATATTACACATCATATGGCTAAGTGTGTATACAAAATAGGAACATATATATATTACACATCATTGGACCCATAACATACGTTTCCTCGGTCTTGGCGTTTTCGTTTTGAGTCAGCTTCTTTCCCTTCTTGTTAGTCAAGAATAATTGAGCCCCTCATTGTGACTTTGCCTTTTCCATGGAGTGCGATTTTTCTTAGGTAATGTAGTATTGATTCTTCTTTTGGCGTATACTTCATCATCATCGTCATCTTCCCTCATTGGGTTGCCGTCTTGATCATAGTCTTCCTCGTTGGCGACTCCATCCATTCCAATGATGTTCCTTTTGCCTCTCCTCCGACAACACGGCTGGGATTGCGCGGGTTAGTTATGAAGAAGCATTGTGTCACGTGCTTAGCGTGTACCCATGGCTCGTTTTTTGCGATAAGCGTTACGGTAGCGCTCTTGGCGTCGGGTATAGTCATGGTAGTGAACATCCGGCTTTCTCTTCGACATTCTTAGCCCATCGACACGGAACATCGTCGTGTTGTGCAGTCGAGTAGTCAAGCTCCCGATCTCCTCGACCCTTCCATAAAATCGTTCGGTTGTGCGTTGTCGCTGCGGTCATGCATTCCATCGTCACCCCGAGTTACGATCATCACTGTCCATATCTTTTGCCTCCGTGTAGAACGTGTATCCGTTGATATCATATGCACGATAGGTTACGAGGTTGGGCGAGGGCCATGTGCTAAGGCGTATATGAGCAATCCGTCCTTAGAGCCCTCCTCCGGGATTAGCAATAATATGCTCTTTGAACCAATGCAGAAAGTGGAGTTGTGCTCTCTAGTAACCGGCGTCCGTCCGCATACCCCCGTCACGATACTTCTTTGCGATAATTTCTTTGTGCGATGCCACGAAAGGATCTACCTCGTCTAGGTGTTGTAGCACTACCAAGTTTGCTCTGTCAAAATCGCTGCGTCGATCTGAGTATGCCACGTGCAGTTCCTGCGACCGTTCTGATGACCATCTCCTTGAGCCTCCCATCGTGCTTGTTAACGGGCAAACCAACACTAACACCGGGCAGCTGGTCTGCACCATATAGAAAATTCTCACGAAAGAGATGCACTCTTGTGCCAAATAGCCCTGGACGATGCTTCCATCCGGACGGGACATATTACTGAACGAATCCTTTGATGATCCCATTCATCCTCTCAAACGGCATCATGTTGTGCAGAATGGCGGCCCAGTCTATTATGTCATCCACAATATGGACACACAGATGCACCATCACGTCGAAGAACGCGGGGGAAGTACATCTCAAGCTCATTCAAGATCATCAACGATCTCTTCCTGTAGCCTTTGGAGCTGCTTCACACCGATCGACTTTCGAGAGATGACGTCAAAAAGTTGCAGAGACCAATAAGAGAGGAGAGGGGAGGTAGGGGAAGGGAAAAAAAGTGAGAGGGGAGCATGTGGTGGAGGGAAGAGAGGAGAGGGGAGGTAGGGGAAGGGAAAAAAGCAAGGGGAGGGAGGGGCGGTTTGGGGTTGGTGGGGTTAGCGATGGCGCTGGTGAGAAACCACTGCTGCTAAAAACTTAGCAGCAACAGCTTTTAAGGCGCTATCGCTAATCGGGACAAAAATGGCGGCAATTTGAAACTTACCAAGAGCGATCTCGAGGAAACCGCTACTACTATGCACTTAGCGATGGCGCTGTTTCTGCGACAGCCTTCTTCGCTACTTAGAGGTGGGGAACACCGCGGTCGATATTTGTAGCAGCGTGTTTACGGCGGCCTCTTGCTAAATATTTAGCGGCAGCGAGTTTACATAAAGCGCTACAACTACTTACCAGCAGCGCTCTATTTTGAACCGCGCTGCTTTGCTAAGATTCGTGTATAGGCTTTTCCTAGTAGTGTATGATGCGATCTATGATGTTTCTTACTGATTTACCATTGTCGTTTTCGGGTTATGCATTAGAGATAGCTGCATTCACGTTAAAAGGCACCATCTAAATCCGTTGAGGCGACACTATATGAACGTGGTTTAGCAAAGAAACCCAAGTTGTCGTTTCTTAAAGTTTGGGGCTGCGATGCTTATGTGAAAAAGTTTCATCCTGACAAGCTCGAACCCAAATCGAGAAGTGAGTCTTCATAGAATACCCAAAGGAAATTGTTGGGTACACCTTCTATCACAGATCCGAAGGCAAGATATTCGTTGCTAAAATGGATCCTTTCTAGAGAAGGAGTTTCTCTCGAAAGAAGTGAGTGGGAGGAAAGTAGAACTTGATGAGGTAATCGTACTGCTCCCTTATTGGAAAGTAGTTCATCACAGAAATCAGTTCTGTGACAAATACACCAATTAGTGAGGAAGCTAATGATATTGATCATGAAACTTCGATCAAGTTACTCTGAACCTCGTAGGTCTTCGAGTAAGATCCGCACAGTGGTGTAGTAATCATGTTACGGAAGTCATGTTACTAGACCATGATGAACCTCGAACTATGAGGAAGCGATGATGAGCCCAGATTCCATGAGATGGCTTGAGGCCATAAAATCGAGATATGATCCATGTATGACAACAAAGTATGGACTTTGATTGACTTGCTCGATGATCGACAAGCCATGTTAAATGAATGGATCTTCAAGAGGAAGGCGGACAACGATAGTAGTGTTACTATCTACCAAGCTCGACTTGTTGCGAAAGGTTTTCAACAAGTTCAAGGTGTTGAATACGATGAGATTTTCTCACTCAGATCGATGCTTAAATCTGTCTGAATCATGTTAGCAATTGCCACATTTTATGAAATCGGCAAATGGATGTCAAAACTGCATTCCTTAATGGATTTATTAAAGAAGAGTTGTATATGATGCAACCGAAGGTTTTGTCAATCCTAAAGGTGCTAACAAAATGTGCAAGCTCCAGCGATCCATCTATGGACTGGTGCAAGCATCTCGGAGTTGGAATATACGCTTTGATAAGTTGATCAAAGCATATAGTTTTATATGGACTTACGATGAAGCTGTATTTACAATAAAGTGAGTGGGAGCACTACAGCCTTTCGATTAGTATATGTGAGTGACATATTGTTGATCGAAATGATGTAGAATTTTTCTCAAAGCATAAAGGAGTGTTTTAAAGGAGTTCTTTAAAGGAAAAGACCTCGAGAAAGCTACTTACACATTGAGCATCAAGATCTATTGAGATAGATCAAGGCGCTTGATAAGATTTTCAATGAGTACATACCTTGGCAAGATTTTGAAATAGTTCAAAATGGAACAATCAAAGAAAGAGTTCTTGCATGTGTTGCAAAGGTATGAAATTGAGTAAAGACTCAAATCCCGACCACAATGCAGAAAATAGAAAGAGAATGAAAAGTCATTCCCTATGCCTCGACCATAGGTTCTATAAAGTATGATGTGCTATGTACCGCACCTATTGTATACCTTGCTCTGAATTTGGCAAGAGAGTACAATAGTGATCTAGGAGTAGATCATTTGGACATTGGTCAAGAATATCCTTAGTAAGGACTAAGGAGATGTTTCTCGATTATGGAGGTGATAAAAGAGTTTGTTGTAAAAGTTACATCGAGTGCAAACTTTTACACTCGATCCGAGATGACTCTAAGTCTCAACCTGGATACATATTGAAAGTGGGAGCAATTAGCTAGAGTAGCTCCGTGCGAGCATTGTGGACATAAAATATTTGCAAAATACATACGGCTCTGAATGTGACAGACCCGTTGACTAAGCTTCTCTCATGAGCAAAACATGATCACACCTTAGTACTCTTTGGGTGTTAATCACATAGCGATGTGAACTAGATTATTGACTCTAGTAAACCCTTTGGATGTTGGTCACATGATGATGTGAACTATGGGCGTTAATCATATCTGAGATATGAATATTGGTGTTAAATCACATGGCAATGTGAACTAGATTATTGACTCTAGTGCAAGTGGGACCTCAAGGAAATATGCCCTAGAGGCAATAATAAAGTTATTATTTATTTCCTTATTTCATGATAAATGTTTATTATTCATGCTAGAATTGTATTAACCGGAAACATAATACATGTGTGAATATATAGACAAACATAGTGTCACTAGTATGCCTCTACTTGACTAGCTCATTTATCGAGAGATGGTTATGTTTCCTAGCCATGGACAAAAGAGTTGTCATTTGATTAACGGGATCACATCATTAGGAGAATGATGTGATTGACTTGACCCATTCCGTTAGCTTAGCACTTGATCGTTTAGTATGTTGCTATTGCTTTCTTCATGACTTATACATGTTCACTGTAACTATGAGATTATGCAACTCCGTTTACGGAGGAACACTTTGGGTACTACCAAACGTCACAACGTAATCGGGTGATTATAAAGGAGTACTACAGGTGTCTCCGAAGGTACATGTTGAGTTGGCGTATTTGAGATTAGGTTTTGTCACTCCGATTGTCGGAGAGGTATCTCAGGCCCTCTCGGTAATGCACATCATTATAAGCCTTGCAAGCAATGTGACCAATGAGTTGGTTACGGGATGATGCATTACGAGAATGAGTAAAGAGACTTGCGGTGACGAGATTGAACTAGGTATTGGATACCGACGATCGAATCTCGAGCAAGTAACATACCGATGACAAAGGGAACAACGTATGTTGTTATGTGGTTTGAGCGATAAAGATCTTCATAGAATATGTAGGAGCCAATATGGGCATCCAGGTCCCGCTATTGGTTATTGACCGGAAACGTGTTTCGGTCATGTCTACATAGTTCTCGAACTCGTAGGGTCCGCACGCTTAAGGTTTCGATGATGCTTATATTATGAGTTTATGAGTTTTGATGTACCGAAGGAGTTCGAGTCCCGTATGAGATCGGGGACATGACGAGGAGTCTCGAAATGGTCAAGACGTAAAGATCGATATATTGGGCGACTATATTCGAGTTCGGAAAGGTTCCGAGTGATTCGGTATTTTTCGAGTACCGAGAGTTACGGAATTCGTATTGGGCCTCATTGGGCCATACGGGAAAAGAGAGAGGGGGTTAAAGGGTGGCGCACCCTCCCTTTGGCTAGTCCGAATTGGACTAGGAGGCGCCCCTTCCTTCCTTCTCCTTTTCTCTTCCCTTTCCTTCTCTCCTACTCCTACTATATGGAAGGGTTCCTAGTTGGACTAGGAAAGGGAATCCTACTCCGTGGGAGTAGGACTCCCCTAGGGCGCGCCATAGAGAGGGCCGGCCTCCCCTCCTCCACTCCTTTATATCTGGAGGTAGGGGCACCCCATAGACACACAAGTTGATCTACGGATCGTTCCTTAGCCGTGTCGGTGCCCCTTCCACCATATTCCACCTCGGTCATATCGTCATGGAAGCTTAAGCGAAGCCCTGCGCCGTAGAACATCAAGATCGTCACCACGCCGTCGTCTTGACGGAACTCTCCTCGACACTCGGCTGGATCGGAGTTCGAGGGACGTCATCGAGCTGAGCGTGTGCTGAACTCGGAGGTGCCATACGTTCGGTACTTGGATCGGTCGGATCGTGAAGGCGTCGACTACATCAACAGCGTTGTCATAACACTTCCGCTTTCGGTCTCACGAGGCGTACGACAACACTCTCCCCTCTCGTTGCTATGCATCACCATGATCTTGCGTGTGCGTAGGAAATTTTTTGAAATTACTACGTTCCCCAACAATCCTCTCCCCTTGCTGGATCAAGAAGGAGGAGATGTCCCCGGGCTGTACGTGTGTTGAACACGGAGGCACCGTCCGTTCGGCACTAGATCGGATCTTCCGCAATTTGAATCACCGCGAGTACGACTCCACCAACCGCGTTCTAGTAATGCTTCCGCTTAGCGATCTTCAAAGGTATGAAGATGCTCATCCTCTCCCTCTCTTGTTGCTAGAATCTCCATAGATTGATCTTGATCGATCTTTACGTCTAGACCATTTAGAGACTCCTAGTCATGTCCCCGATCTCATCCGGGACTCCGAACTACCTTCGGTACATCAAAACACATAAACTCATAATACCGATCGTCACCGAATGTTAAGCGTGCGGATCCTACGGGTTCAAGAACTATGTAGACATGACCGAGACTCGTCTCCGGTCAATAACCAATAGCAGAACCTGTATGCTCATATTGGCTCCCACATATTCTAGAAGATCTTTATCGGTCAAACTGCATAGCAACATACGTTGTTCCCTTTGTCATCGGTATGTTACTTGCCCGAGATTCGATCGTCGGTATCATCATACCTAGTTCAATCTCGTTACCGGAAAATCTCTTCACTCGTTCCGTAATGCATCATCCCGCAACTAACTCATTAGTCACATTGCTTGCAAGGCTTATAGTGATGTGCATTACCGAGAGGGCCCAGAGATACCTCTCCAACAATCGGAGTGACAAATCTTAATCTCGATCTATGCCAACCCAACAAACACCATCGGAGACACCAGAGAGCACCTTTATAATCACCCGATTCGTTGTGACGTTTGGTAGCACGCAAAGTGTTCCTCCGGTATTCGGAGTTGCATAATCTCATAGTCATAGGAACATGTATAAGTCATGAAGAAAGCAATAACAACATACTAAACGATCAAGTGCTAAGCTAACGGAATGGGTCAAGTCAATCACATCATTCTCCTAATGGTGTGATCCCGTTAATCAAATGACAACTCATGTCTATGTCTAGGAAACTTAACCATATTTGATCCAACGAGCTAGTCAGGTAGAGGCATACTATGTATTCACACATGTACTAAATTTCCAGTTAATACAATTCTAGCATGAATAATAAACATTTATCATGAAATAAGGAAATAAGTAATAACTTTGTTATTGCCTCTAGGGCATATTTCCTTCAGTCTCCCACTTGCACTAGAGTCAATAATCTAGTTCACATCGCCATGTGATTTAACACCAATAGTTCACATCACCATGTGATTAACACCCATAGTTCACATCGTCATGTAACCAACACCCAAAGGGTTTACTAGAGTCAATGATCTAGTTCACATCGATATGTGATTAACACCCAAAGAGTACTAAGGTGTGATCATGTTTTACTTGTGAGAGAAGTTTAGTCAATGGGTCTGCCAAATTCAGATCCATATGTATTTTGCAAACTTCTATGTCTACAATGCTCTGCACGGAGCTACTTTAGCTAATTGCTCCCACTTTCAACATGTATCCAGATTGAGACTTAGAGTCATCTAGGTCAGTGTCAAAACTTGTATCGACGTAACCCTTTACGACGATCCTTTTTTCACCTCCATAATCGAGAAATACTTCCTTATTCCACTAAGGATAATTTTGACCAATGTCTAGTGATCTACTCCTAGATCACTATTGTACTCCTTGCCAAACTCAAGTGTAGGGTATACAATAGATTTGGTACACAACATGGCATACTTTATAGAACATATGACTTAGGCATAGGGAATGACTTTCATTCTCTTTCTATTTTCTGCCGTGGTCACGATTTGAGTCTTACTCAATTTCACACCTTTGCAACACAAGTAAGAACTCTTTTTGACTATTACATTTTGAACTACTTCAAAATCTTGTCAAGGTATGTCCTCATTGAAAATCTTATCAAGCGTCTTGATCTATCTCAATAGATCTTGATGCTCAATATGTAAGTAGCTTTATTGAGCTCTTTCTTTTTGAAAAACTCCTTTCAAATACTCCTTTATGCTTTCCGAGAAAATTCTACATTAGTTACGATCAACAATATGTCATTCACATATATTTATCAGAAATGTTGCAGTGCTCCCACTCACTTTCTTGTAAATACAGGCTTCACCGCAAGTCTGTATAAAACTATATGCCTTGATCAACTTATCAAAGCATATATCCCAACTCCGAGATGCTTGCACCAGTCCATAGATGGATCGCTGGAGCTTGCACATTTTGTTAGCACCTTGAGGATCGACAAAACCTTCTCGGTTGCATCATATACAACTCTTCTTTAAGAAATCCATTAAGGAATGTAGTTTTGACATCCATTTGCCGATTTCATAAAATGTGGCAATTTGCTAACATGATTTGGACAGACTTAAGCATTGCTACGAGTGAGAAAATCTCATCGTATTCAACACCTTGAACTTTGTCGAAAACCTTTTTCGACAAGTCTAGCTTTGTAAATAGTAACACTACTATCGTCGTCTGTCTTCCTCTTGAAGATCCATTTATTTTCTATGGCTTGCCGATCATCCGCAAGTCAACCAAAGTCCACACTTTGTTCTCATGCATGGATCCCATCTCGATTTCATGGTCTCAAGCCATTTTATGAATCTGGGCTCATCATTGCTTCCACATAGTTCGTAGGTTCGTCATGGTCAAGTAACATGACCTCCGAACAGGATTACCGTACCACTCGGTGCAGATCTTACTCTGGTTGACCTACAATGTTCGGTAGTAACTTGATCTGAAGTTACAGGATCATCATCATTAGCTTCCTCACTAATTGGTGTAGCGATCACAGAACAGATTTCGTGATGAACTACTTTCAATAAGGGAGCAGTACGCTTACCTCATCAAGTTCTACTTTCCTCCCACTCACTTCTTTCAAGAGAAACTCCTTCTCTAGAAAGGATCCATTCTAAGCAACGAATGTCTTGCCTTCAGATCTGTGATAGAAGGTGTACCCAACTGTCTCCTTTGGGTATCCTATGAAGACACATTTCTCGATTTGGGTTTGAGATTATCAGGTCATATAAGCATCGCTGCCCCAATACTTTAAGAAACGACAACTTTGGTTTCTTGCCAAACCATAGTTCATAAGGCGTCGTCTCAACGGATTTAGATGGTGCCCTTTTTAACGTGAATGCAGCTGTCTCTAATGCATAACCCCAAAACAATAGTGGTAAATCGGTAAGAGACATCATAGATTGCACTATATCCAACAAAGTACGGTTATGACGTTCGGACACACCATTATGCTGTGGTGTTCCGTGGCATGAGTTTGTGAAACTATTTCACATTGTTTTAATTGAAGACCAAAACTCGTAACTCAAATATTCGTCTCCGCAATCAAATCGTAGAAACTTTATTTTCTTGTTACGATGATTTTCCACTTCACTCTGAAATTCCTTGAACTTTTCAGATGTTACAGACTTGTGCTTCATTAAGTAGATATACTCATATCTGCTCAAATCATCTGTGAAGGTCGAAAATAACGATACCCGCCACGAGCATCAACATTCATTGGACCACATACATCGATATGTATTATTTCCAACAAGTCAATAGCTCGTTCTATTGTTCCGGAGAACGGAGTTTTAGTCATCTTGCGCAAAGGCACGGTTCGTAAACATCAAATGATTCATAACCAAGTGGTTCCGAAAATCCATCTTTATGGAGTTTCTTCATGTGCTTTACACCAATATGACCTAAACGGCAGTTCCACAAATAAGTTGCACTATCATTATCAACTTTGCATCTTTTGGCATCAATATTATGAATATGTGTATCACTACGATCGAGATCCAACAATATATTTTCATTGGGTGTATGACCATCGAAGGTTTTATTCATGTAAATGAACAACAATTATTCTCTAACTTTAAATGAATAACCGTATTGCAGTAAACATGATCAAATCATATTCATGCTCAACGCAAATGACAAATAACATTTATTTAGGTTTAACACTAATCCCGAAAGTATAGGGAGTGTGCGATGATGATCATATCAATCTTGGAACCACTTCCAACACACATCGTCACTTCACCCTTAACTAGTCTATGTTTATTCTGCAACTCCCGTTTCGAGTTACTAATCTTTAGCAACTGAACTAGTATCAAATTCCGAGAGGTTGCTATAAACACTAGTAAAATACACATCAATAACATGTATATCAAATATACCTTTGTTCACTTTGCCATCCTTCTTATCCGCCAAGTATCTAGGGCAGTTCCACTTCCAGTGACCATTTCCTTTGCATTAGAAGCACTCAGTTTCAGGCTTTGGTCCTGCTTTGCGCTTCCCCGCGGGAGTGACAACTTGCTTGTCATTCTACTTGAAGTTCCCTTTCTTTCCCTTTGCCCTTTTCTTAAAACTAGTGGTCTTGTCAATCATCAACACTTGATGCTCTTTCTTGATTTCTACCTTCATCGATTTCAACATCACGAAGAGCTCGGGAATCGTTTTGTCATCCCTTGCATACTATAGTTCATCACGAAGTTCTAGTAACTTGGTATGGTGACTAGAGAACTTTGTCAATCACTATCTTATCTGGAAGATTAACTCCCACTTGATTCAAGCGATTGTAGTACCCAGACAATCTGAGCACATGCTCACTAGTTGAGCAATTCTCCTTCATCTTTTAGCTATAGAACTTGTTGGAGACTTCACATCTCTCAACTCGGGTATTTGCTTGAAATATTAACTGCAACTCCTGGAACATCTCATATGATCCATGACGTTCAAAACATCTTTGAAGTCCCGATTCTAAGCAGTTAAGCATGGTGCACTAAACTATCAAGTAGTCATCATATTAAGCTAGCCAAACGTTCATAACGCCGCATATCCGCTCCTGCAATAGGTCTGTCACCTAGCGGTGCAGCAAGGACACAATTCTTCTGTGCAGCAATGAGGACAATCCTCGATCACGGACCCAATCCGCATTATTACTACTATAATCTTTCAACTTAGTTTTCTCTAGGAACACATATAAAACATAGGGAAGCAACAACGCGAGCTATTGATCTACAACATTATTTGCAAAATACTATCATGACTAAGTTCATGATAAATTAAAGTTCAATTAATCATATTACTTAAGAACTCCCACTTAGATAGACATCCTCTAATCATCTAAGTGATCACGTGATCCAAATCAACTAAACCATAACCGATCATCACGTGAAATGGAGTAGTTTTCAATGGTGAACATCACTATGTTGATCATATCTACTATATGATTCACGCTCGACCTTCGGTCTCGGTGTTCGAGGCCATATCTGCATATGCTAGGCTCATCAAGTTTAACCCGAGTATTCTGCGTGTGCAAAACTGGCTTGCACCCGTTGTAGATGAACGTAGAGCTTATCACACCCGATCATCACGTGGTGTCTCGGCACGACGAACTTTGGCAATGATGCATACTCAGGGAGAACACTTTTACCTTGAAATTTAGTGAGAGATCATCTTATAATGCTACCGTCAATCAAAGCAAAATAAGATGCATAAGGGATAAACATCACATGCAATCAATATAAGTGATATGATATGGCCATCATCATCTTGTGCTTGTGATCTCCATCTCCGAAGCACCGTCATGATCACCATCGTCACCAGCGCGACACCTTGATCTACATCGTAGCATCGTTGTCGTCTCGCCAACTATTGCTTCTACGACTATCGCTACCGCTTAGTGATAAAGTAAAGCAATTACTGATGCGATGCATTACATACAATAAAGCGACAACCATATGGCTCCTGCCATTGCCTATAACTTTGTTACAAAACATGATCATCTCATACAATAAAATTTAGCATCATGTCTTGACCATGTCACATCACAACATGCCTTGCAAAAACAAGTTAGACGCCTCTACTTTGTTGTTGCAAGTTTTACGTGGCTGCTACGGGCTGAGCAAGAACCGTTCTTACCTCGCATCAAAACCACAACGATAGTTCGTCAAGTTAGTGTTGTTTTAACCTTCTCAAGGACCGGCATAGCCACACTCGGTTCAACTAAAGTTGGAGAAACCGACACCGCCAGCCACCGTGTGCAAAGCACGTCGGTAGAACCAGTCTCGCGTAAGCGTCTGGCGTAATGTCGGTCCGGCGCTTCATCCAACAATATCGCCAACCAAAGTATGACATGCTTTGGTAAGCAAGATGACTTGTATCGCCCACAACTCACTTGTGTTCTACTTGTGCATATAACATCTACGCATAAACCTGGCTCGGATGCCACTTTTGGGGAACGTAGTAATTTCCAAAAAAATCCCACGCACACGCAAGATTATGGTGATGCATAGCAACGAGCGAGTAGAGTGTGTCCACGTACCCTCATAGACCGAAAGCGGAAGCGTTATGAAAATACGGCTGATGTAGTCATACGTCTTCACGATCTGACTGATCCAAGTACCGAACGCACGGCACCTCCGAGTTCTGCACACGTTCAGCTCGATGACGTCCCACGAACTCCGATCCAGCAGAGCTTCGCGGGAGAGTTCCGTTAGCACGACGGTGTGATGACGGTGTTGATGATGCTACCAACGCAGGGCTTTGCCTAAGCATCGCTACGATATTACCGAGGTGGAATATGGTGGAGGGGGGCACCGCAGACGGCTAAAAGATCAATGATCAATTGTTGTGTCTCCAAGGGGTGCCCTCTCCCGTATATAAAGGAGTGGAGGAGGGAGGGCCGACCCTCTCTATGGCGCGCCTAGGGGAGTCCTACTCCCACCGGAGTAGGATTCCACCTTTCCTAGTAGAACTAGGAGCCCTTCCAAGTAGTAGGAGTAGGAGAGAAGGAAAGGGAAAAGAGAAGAGAAGGAAGGAGGGGGCGCCGCCCCTCCCCCTAGTCCAATTTGGACTAAGCCTTGGGGGGCGTGCAGCCTCCCTTCTCTCTGTCCCCTAAAGCCCAATAAGGCCCATATACTCCCCGGCGAATTCTCCTAACTCTCCGGTACTCCGAAAAATACCCGAATCACTCAGAACCTTTCCAAAGTCCGAATATAGTCATCCAATATATCGATCTTTGCGTCTCGACCATTTCGAGACTTCTCGTCATGTACCCGATCTCATCCGGGACTCCGAACTACCTTCGGTACATCAAAACACATAAACTCATAATACCGATCGTCACCGAACGTTAAGCGTCATGGATTCTACGGGTTCAAGAACTATGTAGACATGACCGAGACTCGTCTCCGTAAATAACCAATAGCGAAACCTGGATGCTCATATTGGCTCCCACATATTCTACGAAGATCTTTATCATCAAACAGCATAACAACATACGTTGTTCCCTTTGTCATCGGTATGTTACTTGCCCGAGATTCGATCGTCGGTATCATCATACCTAGTTCAATCTCGTTACCGGCAAGTCTCTTTACTCATTCCGTAATGCATCATCCCACAACTAACTCATTAGTCACATTGCTTGCAAGGCTTATAGCGATGTGCATTACCGAGAGGGCCCAGATACCTCTCCGCAATCGGAGTGACCAATCCTAATCTTGATCTATGCCGACCCAACAAAAACCATCGGAGACACTTGTAGAGCACCTTTATAATCACCCGATTACGTTGTGACGTTTGGTAGCACACAAAGTGTTCCTCCGGTATTCGGAGTTGCATATTCTCATAGTCATAGGAACATGTATAAGTCATGAAGAAAGCAATAGCAACATACTAAGCGATCAAGTGCTAAGCTAACGGAATGGGTCAAGTCAATCACATCATTCTCCTAATGATGTGATCCCATTAATCAAATGACAACTCATGTCTATGGCTAGGAAACTTAACCATCTTTGATCCAACGAGCTAGTCAAGTAGAGGCATACTAGTGACACTCTGTTTGTCTATGTATTCACACATGTACTAAGTTTCCGGTTAATACAATTCTAGCATGAATAATAAACATTTATCATGAAATAAGGAAATAAATAATAACTTTATTATTGCCTCTAGGGCATATTTCCTTCAGTCCATTCCGGCGGTCATTGGTTAGTGGGGTTTCACTCATATTTACTCATGTTTAAACTAGATATTGTTATATTTTTATGAAGGAACCACCTAGATTTGCCTATTAAGAACTAATAATTGCAAAGAATGCAAATCTCTTTGTTTCTTGTATTTCCCACATAAATGGACTATTTTAGGTGATAAATCAAGTCACAGACAACCATTCATCAACAACTTAGAGGCCGTCGCCATTCCCATCTATAGCAGCGCCGCCATAACCATCTTCACCATCATAGCCTTCATCTCCATCAACACAATGATGTCTACTACACAACCTTCTCCTTGTAGACATTGTTGGGCCTGCAAGTGCACAGGTTTGTAGGACAAGAGCAAATTTCCTCAAGTGGATGACCTAAGGTTTATCAATCCGTAGGAGGCATAGGATGAAGATGGTCTCTCTCAAACAACCCTGCAACCAAATAACAAAAGTCTCTTGTGTCCCCAACACACCCAATACAATGGTAAATTGTATAGGTGCACTAGTTCGCGAAGAGATGGTGATACAAGTGCAAAATAGATAGTAGATATAGGTTAATTTGAAATAATAAAAACAGCAAGGTAGCGAGCGGTAAAAGTGAGCGTAAACGGTATTCCAATGGTAGGAAACAAGGCCTAGGGTTCATACTTTCACTAGTGTAAGTTCTCTCAACAATAATAACATAGATAGAACATATGACAATCCCTCAACATGCAACAAAGAGTCACTCCAAAGACACTAATAGCGGAGAACAAATGTAGAGATTATGGTCGGGTACGAAACCACCACAAAGTTATTCTTTCGGATCGATCTATAAAAGAGTTCGTACTAGAATAACACCTTAAGATACAAATCAACCAAAACCCTAATGTCACCTAGATACTCCATTGTCACCTCAAGTATTCGTGGGTATGATTATACGATATGCATCACACAATCTCAGATTCATCCAACCAACATAAAAGTACTTCAAAGAGTGCCCCAAAGTTTCTACCGGAGAGTCAAGAATGTGTGCCAACCCCTATGCATAGGTTCCCAAGTGTCACGAAACCCGCAAGTTGATCACCAAAACATACATCAAGTGGATCAATAGAATAACCCATTGTCACCACGGTTATCCCATGCAAGACATACATCAAGTGTTCATAAAAGACTCAATCCAATAAGATAACTTCAAAAGGGGAAACTCAATTCATCACGAGAGAGTAGAGGGGAGAAACATCATAAGATCCAACTACAATAGCAAAGCTCGGGATACATCAAGATCGTGCCATAGATGGAACACGAGAGAGAACACGAGAGAGAGAGATCAAACACATAGCTACTTGGTACATACCCTCAACCCCGAGGGTGAACTACTCCCTCCTCGTCATGGATAGCGCCGGATGATGAAGATAGCCACGGTGATGGGATCCCCCTCGGCAGGTGCTTGGACAGGTCCCGATTGGTTTTGGTGGCTCTGAGAGGCTTGCGGCGGAACTCCCGATCTATTTTCTGTTCGGAAGTTTTAGGGCACGTGGTATATATGGGTGCGAAGTGCGTCGGTGGACCTCCGGGGGCTCACGAGGTAAGGGGCACGCCCGGGGGAGGCGCGCCCCCCACCCTCGTGGGCAGCCCGAGGATCCTGACATGCACTCCAAGCCCATCTGGTTGGTTTCCTTCCAAAGTTAACTTCTCCGATTGATTTCGTTCGTTTTGACTCCGTCGATATTCCTTTTGCTCAAAACACTGAAATAGGCATAAAACAACAAATCTGGGCTGGGCCTACGGTTAATAGGTTAGTCCCAAAAACTATAGAAAAGTGGATAATAAAGCCCAATATTGCCTAAAACAGTAGATAAAGTAGCATGGAGCAATCAAAAATTATAGATACGTTGGAGACGTATCAAGCATCCCCATGCTTAATTCCTGCTCGTCCTCGAGTAGGTAAATGATGAAAAAGAATTTTTGATGCGGAGTGATACTTTGGCATAATTTCAATGTAAATCTTCTTAATAGTGACATGAATATTCAGATCCGAAAGATTCAAGACAAAAGTTCATATTGACACAAAAATAATAATACTTCAAGCATACTAATCAAAGCAATCATGTATTCTCAAAATAACATGGCAAAAGAAAGTTCATCCCTACAAAATCATATAGTTAGGCTATGCTTCATTTTCGTCACACAAAGATATTCCCAACTTCTATACCCCTCATGACAAGCCAAGCAATTGTTTCATACTTAAATAATCTCAAACTTTTTCAACCTTCACGCAATACATGAGTGTGAGCCATGGATATAGCACTATGGGTGGAATAGAATATGATGATGGGGATTGTGTGGAGAAGACAAAAAAGGAGAAAGTCTCACATTGACGAGGATAATCAACGGGCTATGGAGATGCCCATCAATTGATGTCAACATGAGGAGTAGGGATTGCCATGCAACGGATGCACAAGAGCTATGAATGCTCCACAAAAGAAAATTAGTGGGTGTGCATCCAACTTGCTTGCTCATGAAGACCTAGGGCATTTGAGGAAGCCCATCGTAGGAATATACAAGCCAAGTTCTATAATGAAAAATTCCCACTAGTATAAACAAGACAATATATGAGACTCACTATATGAAAAAAATGGTGCTACTTTGAAGCACAAATATATGAGGCTCACTACATGAAGAACAAGGTGCTACTTTGAAGCACAAGTGTGGTAAAAGGATAGTAACATTGTCCCTTCTCTCTTTTTCTCTCATTTTTTTTATTTGTTTGGTCCTTTCTCTCTCTTTTTTTAATGGCCTCCTTTTTCTTTTTCTTTTTTTATTTTCGTCCGAGTCTCATCCGGACTTATGGGGAATCATAGTCTCCATCATCCTTTCCTCACTTGGGACAATGCTCTAATAATGATAATCATCACACTTTTATTTTCTTACAACTCAACAATTACAAGTCGAAACTAGAACAAGATATGACTCTATATGAATGCCTCCGTGATGTAACGGATGGTGCAATGAATCAAGAGTGACATGTATGAAAAATAATGCATGGTGGCTTTGCCACAAATACGATGTCAACTACAAGATCATGCAATGGTAATATGACAAAAGTAAAGTATGTCATGATGAACGGAACGGTGGAAAGTTGCATGGCAATATATCTCGGAATGGCTATGGAAATGCCATAATAGGTAGGTATGGTGGCTGTTTTGAGGAATATATAAGGAGGTTTATGTGTGAAAGACTGTATCATATCACGGGGTTTGGATGCACCGGCGAAGTTTGCACCAACTCTCAATGTGAGAAAGGGCAATGCACGGTACCGAAGAGGCTAGCAAGTGCGGAAAGGTAAAAGTGTGTATAATCCATGGACTCAACATTAGTCAAAAGAACTCATATACTTATTGCAAAATTTTAGAAGCCATCAAAAATCAAGTACTACGCAAAATGCTCCTAGGGGGATAGATTGGTAGGAAAAGACCATCACTCGTCCCCGACCGCCACTCATAAGGATGCACAAGCCAGGTACACTTCATGCTTCAAATTTGTTACACAACTTTACCCATACGTGCATGCTACGGGACTTGCAAACTTCAACACAAGTATTTCTCAAATTCACAACTACCCAACTAGCACGACTTTGATATTATTACCTCCATATCTCAAAACAATTATTAAGCATTAAATTTATCTTAGTATTCAATTCACTCAAAAGAAAGTTTCACATATCTTGAACACTAAGTATATTAACATTAAGAAAATTACCATGCTATTAATGACTCTCAAAATAATCTAAGTGAAGCATGAGAGATCAAGTTTCTTTAAAACAAATCCACCACCGTGCTCTAAAAGATCTAAGTGAAGCACTAGAGCAAAAATTATCAAGCTCAAAAGATATAAGTGAAGCACATAGAGTATTCTAAAAAATTCCAAATCATGTATGGCTCTCTCAAAAGGTGTGTACAGCAAGCAAAGCTAAAGAAAACTACAATGCAAGGATAGCACAACTCATGTGAAGAAGCAAAAACTTAGGCTCAACCGATACTAACCGATAGTTGTTGAAGAAGAAAGGTGGGATGCCTACCGGGGCATCCCCAAGCTTAGATGCTTGAGACTTCTTGAAATATTATCTTGGGGTGCCTTGGGCATCCCCAAGCTTGCTTTTGTGTCTCCTTAATTCCTCTCATATCATGGTTTCTCTTTTTATCAAAGGCTTCATTCACAACAAACTCAACAAGAACTCGTGAGATAGGTTAGTATAAACCAATGCAAAACCTTATCATTTTCTACTGTAACAAATCACTAAAATTATTATTCAACATTGCATACTAAATTCCTCTGTATATTTAATACTCCTATCCTCAAATAGAATCATTAATCAAGCAAACATATGCAAACAATGCAACCATAACAGCAATCTGCCAAAACAGTACAGTCCATAAAGAATGCAAGAGTATCAATACTTCCCTGACTCCAAAAATTATGAACTAAAATTACCACTATAATAAATTTATCAGAGATCAATATGCAAAAATATTCAACGTTAGACCATGCTCTGACTTTTCTAGGGAATTTTTGCAACAGCGGTAAACTTTCTGTTTTCAAACAGTAACATGCAAACTAGCAAAATAAGCATGGCAAAGGCTATCCTTGACTTTTTTATTGAAACTAAAGATGCAAAACACAATTCTAACTAACAGAAAGCAAAAACTAACAAAAGAAATTGACGCCCAAGCAAAACACATATCATGTGGCGAATAAAAATATAGCTCCAAGTAAAGTTACCGATGAACGAAGATTTAAAGAGGGATGCCTTCCGGGCATCCCCAAGCTTAGTTGCTTGGTTGTCCTTGAATATTACATTGGGGTTCCTTGGTAATCCCCAAGCTTAGGCTCTTTCCACTCCTTATTCCATTGTCCATCGAATCGTTACCCAAAACTTGAAAACTTCAACCACACAAAACTCAAAACAAAACTCGTAAGCTCCGTTAGTATAAGAAAATAAAACCACCACTTAGGTACTGTAATGAACTCATTCTAAATTCATATTGGTGTAATATCTAATGTACTCCAATTTATCTATGGTTCATACCCTCCGATACTACTCATAGATTCATCAAAATAAGCAAACAACACATAGAAAACAGAATCTGTCAAAAACAGAACAGTCTGTAGTAATCTGTATAAAATGTATACTTCTGGAACCCCAAAAATTATGAAATAAATTGCTCGACCTGAGAAATTTGTCTATTAATCATCTGAAAAAATAATCAACCTAAAAGCACTCTCCAGTAAAAAAATGGCAGCTATTCTCGTGAGCGCTAAAGTTTCTGTTTTTCACAGCAAGATCACATAACCTTCACCCAAGTCTTCCCAAAGGTTCTACTTGGCACTTTATTGAAACAAAAGCTATAAAACAAGATTACTACAGTAGCATAATCATGTGGACACACAAAACAGTAAGGATAAATATTGGGTTGTCTCCCAACAAGCGCTTTTCTTTAATGCCTTTTAGCTAGGCATGATGATGACAATGATGCTCACATAAAAGATAAGAATTGAAACATAACGGGAGCATCATGAAGCATAAGACTAGTATATTTAAGCCTAACCCATTTCCTATGCATAGGGATTTTGTGAGCAAATAACTTATGGGAATAATAATCAACAAGCATAGGAAGGTAACACAAGCATAGCTTCAAGAATTTAAGCACATAGAGAGGAAACTTGATATTATTGCAATTCCTACAAGCATATGTTCCTCCCTCATAATAATTTTCAGTAGCATCATGAATGAATTCAACAATATAACCAGCACCTAAAGCATTCTTTTCATGATCTACTAGCATAGAAAATTTACTACTCTCAACATAAGCAAATTTCTTCTCATGAATAGTAGTGGGAGCAAACTCAACAAAATAACTATCATGTGATTGAAAATTAAGATCAAGATGACACGTTTCATGGTTATCATTATTCTTTAAACCATACATGTCATCACAATAATCATCATAGATAGGAGGCATGCTTTCATCATAGTAAATTTGCTCATCAAAGCTTGGGGGACAAAAAATATCATCTTCATCAAACATAGCTTCCCCAAGCTTGTGGCTTTGCATATCATTAGCATCATGGATATTCAAGGAATTCATACTAACAACATTGCAATCATGCTCATCATTCACATATTTAGTTCCAAACATTCTATAGATTTCTTCTTCTAGCATTTGAGCACAATTATCCTTTCCATCGTACTCACGAAAGATATTAAAAAGATGAAGCGTATGAGACAAACTCAATTCCAACTTTGTAGTTTTCTTTTATAAACTAAACTAGTGCTAAAACAAGAAACAAAAAGATTCGATTGCAAGATCTAAAGATATACCTTCAAGCACTCACCTCTTGAGAAAAGAGCTTAGTGATGGAGTGTGAGTACCCTTTACCTAGCCTCCCAACGGCGCCCGGAAAAAGAGCTTGATGTCTACTACACAACCTTCTTCTTGTAGACGTTGTTGGGCCCGCAAGTGCACAGGTTTGTAGGACAGAGCAAATTTCCCTCAAGTGGATGACCTAAGGTTTATCAATCCGTAGGAGGCGTAGGATGAAGATGGTCTCTCTCAAACAACCCTGCAACCAAATAACAAAAGTCTCTTGTGTCCCCAACACACCCAATACAATGATAAATTGTATAGGTGCACTAGTTCGCGAAGAGATGGTGATACAAGTGCAAAATAGATAGTAGATATAGGTTTTGTAATCTGAAATAATAAAAACAGCAAGGTAGCGAAAGGTAAAAGTGAGCGTAAACGGTATTGCAATGGTAAGAAACAAGGCCTAGGGTTCATACTTTCACTAGTGTAAGTTCTCTCAACAATAATAACATAGATAGAACATATGACAATCCCTCAACATGCAACAAAGAGTCACTCCAAAGACACTAAAAATAGCGGAGAACAAACGTAGAGATTATGGTTGGGTACGAAACCACCACAAAGTTATTCTTTCGGATCAATCTATAAAAGAGTTCGTACTAGAATAACACCTTAAGATACAAATCAACCAAAACCCTAATGTCACCTAGATACTCCATTGTCACCTCAAGTATTTGTGGGCATGATTATACGATATGCATCACACAATCTCAGATTCATCCAACCAACATAAAAGTACTTCAAAGAGTGCCCCAAAGTTTCTACCGGAGAGTCAAGAACGTGTGCCAACCCCTATGCATAGGTTCCCAAGTGTCACGAAACCCGCAAGTTGATCACCAAAACATACATCAAGTGGATCAATAGAATAACCCATTGTCACCACGGTTATCCCACGCAAGACATACATCAAGTGTTCATAAAAGACTCAATCCAATAAGATAACTTCAAAGGGAAACTCAATTCATCACAAGAGAGTAGAGGGGAGAAACATCATAAGATCCAACTACAATAGCAAAGCTCGGGATACATCAAGATCGTGCCATAGATGGAACACGAGAGAGAACATGAGAGAGAGAGATCAAACACATAGCTCTTGGTACATACCCTCACCCCAGGGTGAACTACTCCCTCCTCGTCATGGATAGTGCCGGGATGAAGATGGCCACCGATGATGGGATCCCCCTCCAGCAGGGTGCCGGAACAGGGTCCCGATTGGTTTTTGGTGGCTACAGAGGCTTGCGGCGGCGGAACTCCCGATCTATTTTCTGTTCTGGAAGTTTTAGGGTACGTAGGTATATATGGGTGCAAGGGGTACGTCGGTGGACCTCCAGGGGGCTCACGAGGTAGGGGGGCGCGCCCCCCACCCTCGTGGGCAGCCCGAGGATCCCCGCATGGACTCCAAGCCCATCTAGTTGGTTTCCTTCCAAAATTAACTTCTCTAGTTGATTTCGTTCCGTTTTGACTCCATCGATATTCCTTTTCCTCGAAACACTGAAATAGGCATAAAACAACAAATATGGACTGGGCCTCCGGTTAATAGGTTAGTCCCAAAAATTATATAAAAGTGGATAATAAAGCCCAATATTGCCTAAAACAGTAGATAAAGTAGCATGGAGCAATCAAAAATATAGATACATTGGAGACGTATCACACAACACTTGTAATCAAGGATACATCGCAATCAGCATCATTGTAAGACTTATAAGTTATAATCATTCATCTTCAAGTATCAATAACTACAATGTCTATTGCTTGTGATTTATGCGTGATGTGACTAGTCTCCTTGGGCTAAGAGCATCTCCAGCCGTTGCCCCCCCAGGAGGCATAAAAATCGCCTCTGAGGGCAAGCCAGGCAACAAACTCGACTCTGGGGGCGGTTGGGCACCCAGCCGTCACCCCCAGGCGCCGATTTTGGCCCATTATTCGGTCCAATTTTGTCCAAAAACGGCCCATATCTGCGTGAATCGCCCATATTCGGCGCGGTTCGGCGTGTTTAAGCGTGAATTTTCCCACACATAGTTCGGCGTGGTTTGGCATGTTTCGCATGTTTTTGCCTCCATAGTTCATCACGAAAAATCAATATAAATCAAATAGTTCAAGAAATAGTTTAATACAAATTATATAGTTCAACAAATAAAACTCAAGTTTCATCACACGTCATTCCGGCGTCACCCTTGAGCCTCCATAGGTGCCCCACGGATCGTGTTGCGATTCTTGATGCACTGTGGGTCTCGGATCTCTGATGCATATTGAGGTAGTCATCCAGTTGCGGTAGTGGTGATCAACTTGGGCAAGAGGACCTGCACTGTAATATGGTTCGATGTCAAACACCGGCTCTTCTGCTCGCTCTCAATGATCATGTTGTGCAAGATGGCACAACAAGTCTTGATCTCCCAAATTTGATCTTTCGACCAGGTTTGAGCAGGTGCGGGACAACAACAAATCGAGATTGGAGTGCCCGCCGACATCCTTCCCGCAAGCCTCCCGAACCTTCGCAAAGAAGGCGTTCTTGCCTCTGGCACGGGTTTGAGATAGTCTTCACAAATGTCGACCATCTCGGATAGATGCCATCACTAGATAGTACCCCTTGTTATAGTGCCGCCCATTGACCTCGAAGTTCACGGAGGAGAATGACCTTCAACAAGCTTGGCAAGGACAGGGGAGCACCGCAGATGTTGATGTCATTGTGAGTTCTGGCATCCCAAAGAAAGAGTGCCAAATCCAGAGGTCCTGTGTGGCGACGCCTCAAGTACCACAATCGCAACCGCCTTTGGCGCCTTTGTACAACCCCTTCCAAGCAAATGGACAGTTCTTCCATTTCTAATGCATGCAATTGATGCTTCCAAGCATCCCAGGAAACCCTCTTGCTGCATTCTGTGCTAGAATCCGAGCAGTGTCTTCTGCATTGGGTGTTCGCAAGTATTGCGGTCCAAACACTGCTACCACTACCCTGCAGAACTTGTAGAAACACTCAATGGCAGTGGACTCAGCCATGCGCGGGCGGCGAGCACCATGAGATGCTCCTGCTCCTGGACGTCGACTTCGGCTTCCTCCTCCAGCAACGCTGCGAGCGCCTCCTCATCTTCCAAGTCCATCGCCGGTCGGGCAAATCATCGAACACCTTGCGGGCGAGGTGGGTGCAAACCCGCCGGTGTATAGGCCCTGCGCGGCCAGAATGCCGGAAAAGTTGCCCGGACGGTGGTGGAGAGGTTGCCTCGGTGAAACCTCTTCTTTTCCGGCAGGAAAGGTCTATCTAGCTGTGGTGGGTGGGGGCGGCGCCGGGATCGACAGGTGGCGCCGAAAAGGGGGTCGGAGGCGAATCTAGACGGGTGGCTTGACTTTTCACCTAGCAGTGTGGCCCTAAGTGCGCTTTTCCTTGCGCCGGAGCCCACGAGTGCCCCCAGTCGCTGGGTTTGGCTGCGATCGCCGAAGCAAAAATGAGCCGAGCCGGGAATTCGGCGTCTTAAGCGCGATCAGGCGTTTTTTTGGCACCGGCACGGAAAAAACGTCTGGGGAGGGCCTGCTGGGGGCGCGGCTGGAGATGCTCTAAGGGCTGAGGCACATCCTCATCTATGCTTGCGTTAAGGGGTTGTTGGTATACCTTGATAATAGTTTTATGTGTTTCACAACAGTTTTGTTTCTTGTCACAACCTCCATCCTAGGGTTTGTAGGTACACAAGGTAAAAGATCAAGCAAGAAGAGGTTAAGGTAATAGAGGTGTGTGAGTATGCCCAACGTCGGTGATAGTAGATTAGTACAATACCGAAAGCAATTCTTTGTGGGTAGATAATGGGCGTCATTAAACGCCCATTATGCTGGTCTAGCTATTCCTTAATAAGTGAGGTAACCCCATGAGTCGGAAGGGTCTTGGTTGTACAATAAAAACTTGATTCAAAGAGTAGTCCATTGTGGGATTATTTGGATCCATCTCCCAATAATATGTTAAGAAGATATAAGCAACAATGTTGAAAACTAGACTTGGGGACTACCCTTTCCCTCTCGCGAGCGCCCGAGGGCAACCCTAAATCGCCGCCCTCCTCCCCATCCTCTGCCCGCCTCCCGTGCCGCCGCCCAGTGGGCCGTCGGGCTCAGCTTTGGCCGGCTCGGGCGGCGGCGGGCCTTCTTCTCCCTCCGCATGTGGTCCATGGCGGCGGGGGGCGGCCAGCGTCTTGAGGCGGCGTGGCGGCGACCCGTTAGGATGGCATCGGAGGTCCCCGGTGGCGGCTCGGCGTCTTGGTGGGTGCTTGCGGCGTGGCTGCTGCTGGCGAGGCAGATCGGGCGATGGCGGGCAGCGCGCTCTGGCAGATCCTCGCGGATTTGGTCCCCGGTGGCGGCGGGCGTCGCGGGTGGCGGCGGAGGTCCTCCCGGACTCAGATGCGGGTGGCTTGCGGCGGCGTGGCTGCAACTTTGTGATCGGCCGGTCCGCTTTCGCGCATCAGCGGACTTGCTCCGGCGTGTGGTGTTTGCGGCTTACTCGGGTGAGCTTCCTTCCTCCTCTACGGTCTCGTGGACGGGCGTGACAGCGAGGTGGTTCCATGGTGAGGTGTTGGTGTGCGGGTGGGCTTGTCGGAGGTGACTGTGGACTTCGGGTAGGGGGCAGGGTTCACCTCTGTTGCATCTGGCGGCTGCTTCGTGGCCGCAGGAGTTCCTCTAGCCCAGATCTGACCGCCGAGGCCACCAAACCTACCAAGGTTTCCGCTTTGGGGTGGAAAGTCTGCTCCTTTCCGGTCGGTCGTGTCGGTATGGTGTGTCCGTGGTCGAGGAGGGGGTTCGGATGATTGGGCAGCGGCCCTGCTGGTGGGATCCGGGGTGCTTGTGGGCATAGCACGCGGCTCGGGCGTTGTCCGGTCACCGCTGCCGTGTGGGCGGCATGGTGGCCGGGGTGTGTCGTTCAATGGTGGCGGCACGGCTGTCCGTACCCCAATTTGGTGACAGTGAGTGTTGGCCGGGGTGAAAACCCGCTCTGTCTTGTCAGGCCGACGGTGGCGTCGTTCCAGCGTCGTTCCCTTCTTGAAGGCGTCGTCGCGGTATCTCACTTGTAACCGTGATGCTCCGGGGGAAACCCTAATCCTTGGATTAGGTGGTGGCGGCATTTCGGTGTCGTTCTCTTCTTGAAGGCACCGCCTTGGAGCCCATTGTTCGTCATGCATGGCTTCTCCTCATCGCGGTGATTCTTCCACGGTTGAGGGCCCTGACGACTTCATAGTAGTGCTTAGTGTTTTATCCGATGTTTGCTTGGAGTAGTTTGGGGTGATGTTGTTGTTTTCAGCGTCCTTGTATCTGCCTTGGGTGTGTGTGTGTTGTGTTGGTGTGGGGTGTGTGTGTTTGTATCGACTTGCTCGGTGATGGTTGCTTTATTTATAAAGTGGGGGAAACCTTTTTTCTTAAGCAACAATGTTATCAGTGGCATGTTATTTGCCTAAATAGGACCCCGAGCGCAAGTACACAACTGCAAATGAAACCTTTAGGCCTATTCTATTTATTTTATTATTATCTTTTAGTCACCCAGGATTTGATTTGGGAAACTACAACTCTTTTTGATAACAAGTTCTTGTAGAAATCTCCTTGTTAAGCATCGAGTGGGTTCGATAAACCTAGGGTCACCATCATACTGCATCTTGGAATAATTGCAATGTTATGTTTGCTAGTAACTTAGTAAGGTAAACGCCCATTGCACGCATGAGATTTGGCAACTAAATTATGGATAAATATCACATTATAACATGTATGCTTTGAGTCATATATGCATGATGTAGATGTTCGTTTAATTCTTATAGTTCATCTCATTCAAACTCAATTAGTTTTTATAAAAAATAATCTATTTTAAGATTCATGGAATTATGAGTTGTAAAGCATAAAGTAGAAACAAATAATGGCAATTAATCTAAAAAAATTGGGCAATTATGATACATAAGATTCTAGAACAAAGGAGAAGTGCTTGTGTTTTGAGGTTCGTGCATTATGCTTAAGTTCAACCATGGAGTCTTCCAGATTGTACATGTGGCAAAATCTGGTGGGATGTAGATGATATCCAACGGCCAGTAGTGCTCAGATTTGCCATATCTGCCCGGTCGGATTGGCTTCATCCAACGACCATCTTTCAAAGTTATTCGCACACTATATAGGGGTACAGATGATAATATTTTTCATCTTTTAAAACCATACAATTATGTGCTAACATCACAAGTTTAGACAGGAAGATCGTGAGCCACCAGTGCCTGCTTGGGTGCGGATGAAAGAATTTGTTAGGAATTGTCCTAAACATGGCATGGATGAATGGCCAATTCTTCATGTATTCTATAACGCTTTAAATTCTCTATTTATCCAAAAACATGTTTGATGCAGCTACAAGAGAAACTATTATGTAAAAAGAAGTTGTTGATTCAAAGAAAATTCTTGATGATATGCAAGAGAATATGCTCAATGGAATGTTGGAGGATCCATGTCTACAAAGGTAAATTCAATTATCAAAAAAAGAATGAAGAACTTGCAGTAAAAATTGAAGAGCTTATATGTATGGTTAAAGTTAACTAAGTTCTTACAAAGAATATTAGTGATGTTGCTGTTAATGATATCAACTTTATTAGCACAATAATTATAATCTTAGGTAGAAGAATTGAAACTACCTAATCACCTCGCTAGGATACCCTACTTAGGGATTTGCACGAATTATCTCCGACATCATCCATTAGGACGGAGTCAACGGGCTACAACATATATTCCTACCGTCTCCTTTTGGGCGGTGAGGTTAGGCTTTCTTACCGTGCGAGATCTCATGTGAGGCGCTTCATATCAATTCAATGGTTCAACCATGATAATTATGGATCCAAGGCACTGGTCCTTAGGAATATGTGCATAAAGAATTCCCGGCTGTCATCAACAAGGTCAGACAGTCTCTGGTAAGAGAGTGGTGACAGTGACACGTCGTTCTAGCGGCAGTAGTGGTCGTTTTGTGGTCCAGAGACCTCGATGTAATTTTTATTATATTCGGGGAGCTTTGTATTTGTATCTGCGGTAACATTTTATAATAGACCCGGATCCCTTTTTGAGAGAAAAAAGGGTGAATGAGTGATTTATTTTTCGAGAGAGAGTTTTGAGCCTAAACACCAAAAGTGTTGTTCTAGTCCCGAGATCATGTGAGCTTGGGTGAACAGTAAAATCAAAATAAATTGAAAAATGTTCAAATTTTTTTGAATCTTTCTGTGTGAAACTTTAACAAATGTTTTGATAGTTTGCAAAATTCAGTTGTAGATGACATTCGTGTAGAATGTGGCAAAAACAAAATTGATGCTCCAAAATGCGTTTGAAAACAACATTTTTGGAGCATCAGTTTTTTTTGCCACATTTTACACAAATGTCATGTGGTTATGAAATTTTGCGAGCTATCGAACATTTGTCAATGTTTCATAAAAAATCAGATTTTTTGATTTTACTATTCACCCGAGCTCACGTGAGCTCGGGGTCATAGCAGCCGCGTCCGCCTAAACACACTTTTTCATTCATCAAAATGAACGAATGAATTTGGCGCCGGAAGCTAATACCACGTTGGGCTCGATTTGAACTTTCAAAAAGAAAATAAAACGTTGGGGTGATTGAGAAGGCCCATTTCGCTCATGGAGTGAGAAGGCCCATGGAATTCCTTCCTGAGTTTTGCTTTCACCTTCACGAGTCTCTCTCGCAGTTGTCTCAAAAAAAAAGAGTCTCTCTCGCACCAATCGGCAGCTCATTTCCCCACCCCCGCCGCCGCGCCGCCATGCTCCGGCTTCGGCGCTGCGTCCTCACCCAGCTCCTCCCGTCTCGGCCCGCCTCTCCCGTCTCCCATCTCCGCCGCCTCATCTCTGCCGCCGCGCCCGTCGTCTCCCCGAACCCTAGCTTCGCGGTGGAGAACTACCTCGTCGACACCTGCGGCCTCACCGGGGCCCAGGCACTCAAGGCCTCCGCCAAGCTCAACCACCTCAGGTCCCCCTCTAAACCCGACGCCGTCCTCGCCTTCCTCGCCGGCCTCGGCCTCTCCAGCGCTCACATCGCCGCCCTCGTCGCCAAGGACCCCAAGTTCCTCTGCGCCGGCGTAGAGAGGACCCTGGCCCCCGTCGTCGTCGGGCTCACCGGCCTCGGCCTCTCGCATCCTGAGATCGCGCGCCTCGTCTCGCTCGGCGGCGCCCAGTTCCGTTGTAGATCCATCGTCTCCAGCCTACAGTACTACCTGCACCTCTTCGGCTCCGCCGAGAAGCTCTTCCGGGCGCTCAAGTATGGCTCCTGCCTTCTCTCGTCCGACCTTGAGCTTGTGATCAAGCCCAACGTCGCGTTCCTGGAGGAGTGCGGGCTGGGCGCTTGCGATATTGCCAAGCTGTGCACCTACGCGCCATGGTTGCTTAGCACCAAGCTGGAGCGTCTCCAGGCAATGGTTGCATGCGCCGAAGGTATAGGCGTGCCTCGGGGCTCTGGGATGTTCAGGCAGGCGCTGCAGGTCGCATTCTACGGCGAGGAGAATATCACAGCCAAAGTGGACCACTTGAAGAACATGTTCAGGTGGTCGGATGCTGAGGTGCGCATTGCTGTTTCCAAAGCTCCAATGGTGCTGACTTTGTCCAAGGACCTGCTGCAGAGGAAGTCAGAGTTCCTGGTCTCTGAAGTTGGGTTGGAACCGGCATACATGGCTCATCGGTTGACATTGCTCACTCACAGCCTAGAGGGCCGACTAAGGCCCCGGTACTATGCTGTAAAGTTTCTTAAAGAAAATGGATTGCTAGATCATGGACGAGACTACTATGCTGCAGTCGTGCTGCGCGAGAAGGTATTCATGGAGAAGTTCATATGCCCTCACAAGAAAGCTGCACCGGAACTCGCCGAAGACTATGCAGCAGCTTGCAGAGGGGAAGTGCCGGCTAGATTCAGATTTACATGAACAAGACCAGTGTGAAATTTCGTAGCATTTTCACTCTTTGTGTGAGATTCAAGAAAAACATGCAGCACATGTGGTGGCTTCCATGAGCTAAGCTGGACTGTCGAAGACTCGAAGTAATTGTTCTTTAGGTATCTTTATATATTTACCTTATATAAGGGCTGATTGATCTAGGCAGGGGTAATGGCTCCTATGTAGTGTTCAGTTTTTTCGAACGAATTACCTTTGACTGACAAATACTCCCACCTTGTCAGGCTTAATTCAGAAGTAGTCTTCTATCTATTGTTGGACCTTGCCTTGATGTAGTAATTTTATGAGATATTTGATTTCCTGCAAGTATGACACGTTTGGTTGTTGCATCTGTGAATTTATTTATGAATCTGCAAAGAAGAGTGAAATACTTCTATCGTTCTTTTTTGGGGTACACTACAAAACTTGTAGTATGATGGTGTGTAACTATGTAAAATTATTTCATGAACTCATCATGATTAATCAATGAAGGGAAGTTGTACCTAGAGAACATTCTCTTTATCTTGCTGGCATGCATGGTTATTTTTCCAGCCAAGTGGATCTCCATAGTTTGATTGCTTCTGTTGAGCAAATGAACAATACTGCACTGATGGCACCCCATCTTCAGATCTGGCTGTTAAGCGAATATGCATACTGCTTCACATTTTGGCTCAGTTTTTGAGTTTCAAGTGAAGTGCGTTGGCTGAGCCGGCTACTGTTGTGCACAGGGTGACGGCGTGTCCTTGATGGTGGCGCGGATAACGAAGAGATCGCCGCCTCCCTGGGGATGATCAGGAGACAACGCAGCAGCAGCAGCAGCAGAGGGGAAGCTGCAATAATCCTGCCCTGCAAACTCAGCAGCACATGTTCCCAGCCCTCTATATTTACACATACGCCTACTAAAATTTTATCAGCAACGATGTACTAGTATTGTTCTGTTTCCAGAGCAAACTCACCAAGGTTTATTTAGATCAGCTGAGGAGGCTAATATACTGCCGAACTGCATATTTGGACAGTGATGGTCCATCATTCAGGGAAAAGTCAGACATCTGCAAGTTCATGATTGTGGACTTTACACAGAGAAGAGAGCCTGCCTACTATTCATACATGCAAATAATAATGCAGTGATGGAGCTACAAGTTAAGTCGAACCGAAGCTAAAAAACTGGGGTTTGAATGAACATGACAGGTATATGGTGCCACGAACAGGGAATTGGAGTCAGTTCAACTACATAGATAACCAGAGAATGAGCAGTTGACAAGACAGTGCAGATCTAACGAGACATTCTTGTTCCCAAAGAGCAGCAGCAAAGGGGAAGTTCCGCAGAAACAACGGAGAACCAGCTCAAATTTCCTGACAGTCAAGTGCGCCGTACACACACACGGTAACTACAGCAGCAGCCTTTGTTCCATGCCCAGCATTGCTCTTGTACACTCCATGGCCCTCTTCTCTTAATTGTGCACAATAAACATTTCCCTTCTTTTGTGGAGATCTTCATCCAGATCCAACTTCCATTTTACATTTTAACTGAAAATATTTTGGTCCTGCCACTTGCTCATTGTAGTACAAAACACTAGCTCAACTTTAGAGTGGAACCGATTTGTGGACATCTTGATGCACAATTTATTTCAGCTCCACATTTTTATTTCCATTCAACTATAGTTTGTACAACATCGAGAATCATTCCAGTCGTTCCATTGCGTATATATCTATGTACAGCACAGCACCCAGCCAGCATACCAGAAAAGGTAGGGGGAAATAGGCTACTCTTTCAGAAATACCTGACCCCCAAAAAAATGCAAATTTTGATGCAACACAATATGATTATTCTTATTTCAGCGATTGGCGCACCTTCTACTCGCTGTCACCCGTGTCCTTGTCTCCAACCAGATAGAGCTTCTGCCCGTCATTGACCATGTCCACATCCTGGACCGTCGCGCCATCCTGACAGAGCAAGCGCAGGCATGAGCTGGACAAACCCAGTTTCTCCTGGGCTGACCTGATGAGTTCGTTGATAGTGTGAGGAATCCACAGCATCACCCCCTCCTTTCGCTTGGCATCAGTATCCCATGGATGGTAAGGAAACACGGAGCATCGTCGTGTATGCATCTTATCTGCCAACAGAAGTTCTTTTTGTCATAAATGAACAATGTGCACGTGATTTTCGCAGAGGTGCGAGCTTCTGAACTTGCCTTTCACTTCTTCGCCTTGTGTGGGGAACTTGGAGAGCTCGTCGGCTTTCGCCTGTTCAAGCAGCATTATAAGTGGCTTACTCCCGGACTTGAGTCCTTCATCCAGAGGAGTAGTACCGCGTCTGCATAATTGGCAATGTCGAGCTCAAGCATGCCTTCAAAGTTACAAACTGAGTACTTCTTTAGCAAAAGTATTACACTCTAAGTGGTTTCAAGCTTGATGGCACAGATAAAAGATGAAGTATTGTTTGGTCGTACCTGTCTGTTGCAAGGACACTTGCGCCAGCTTCTACCAGCAACTTCGCCATAATATACAAGCCTTCTGCAGCAGCTATGTGGAGAGGATTGCGGTGGTCGTAGTCTTCGAGTTTGGGTCTACACCATAAGCTAGAGCTCCCCGGATGAAATCAGAGTCTCCCTTCGATACTGCTATGCAGAGATGGCTACCGGCATTCTCGAGGTTCAGCTTGGCTCCTTTGCTGAAGAGTAATGTGGCCACTCTATCATGCCCCTGCCTCACCGCCTCTAGTAAGGGCGTGTTCCCAAATTTATCTGTTATCAAAGAACAAGTAAGTGCATACTAGTGTGTGATCACATAACTATAAAAGTTTATATGCAAGAAGCTGGAAAATTGCTGCAAGGATGCATTTCGACGAGTGAGCATACCGGTCAGATTGATATCAGCCCCTTGATGGATAAGGAACTGCACAACATCTTCATACCCTCTGGAAGCTGCAAGATGCTGTGACAAAGATGCTGGTTACATCAGGCATGGAATATTCATCATGGAGGGTTCAATTTTTTTGAATTAGATAAGAACCATATAACCAAATCTTAGTAATTTGTACCAAAGGAGACCGCCCATCGTAATCACTGTTCTTTGGATTGGCTCCAGCTCGGATTAAGCCAGTCAACTGATGAAGGTCGCCATAAAAAGCGGCGTTATTAACTCTTAAAGTAAGCTCTTCCTCTTGCTTCCCTATATGGAAAGTGATATCTGATTCTATGTGTTTAACCCGTTTGCCGTATTCATTGCTCTGCAGTCGGAGATAGCACATCAAGAAAAAAGATGCAGTATCTATGAATACTGGAATTAGATGAAATAGTTAATGGCATGTTGTTTGTTTCTACTGTTTACCTCGGTAAGATTGCTCAAAAGTTTTCTTCCATCAGTGAAATAAATCTCCAATATGTGTGCGAAGGACTCTTTATCCAACCGTAAGAGCCTGCAAAGTTCGCAAACACGAACAGTGTAGGGCTGTGGAATATTGCAGAGAATAGCAATTTCTCCAAAAGAATTCCCTTGCTCCAACATTAGAATAGTCTCTTGACCATCTTCACCAACGGCAGCACCTTCCTGAACGGAAGAATATATGTTGTCTAAGATGGATAATAACTAGTTGTAAGGTCAAATTTCAGCTAGGAATGGCTGCACCCATTAGCTTGGGACACAATTTGTGGCACTAGAAAAGTACCCGAAAAGAACAACTTAGTTGTGGTGCATGTGCATTATTATGATGCAATTGTAAGTAGAGAATTTCTGTCACAATCAACAGTACGTTTATAAATACAAAGATAAACAGGTGGTGTGAATACAACGTTAATATCAAGAGTATATACAACGGCATAAGATATATATCACTGAAAATTTCTGAGTAATATATGTGTGGATTGTGTACACTCTGTAGCTATACCCCATTAGTATTCATTGGAGTTCATGCTCTGAGATTTGCATCCCTGCTTAGAGAAGTCACACTCTTAGATATAAAAATGTGGAACCACCAGAAGGAATTTAACAATAACCAGTATATTACGGAAAGGCACACAATAGTAAACACATATGAAAACCAAAAGACTCGATAATTAACCAATTTGGTTTAGGCTTTGATCATTTTTTAAGGATTGGACTAACCAGTGCACCCTGACAGACGAAGTATAACTGGTCAACCGCACTCCCTTGCTCCAAAATAACTTCTTCTGGTAAGAAGAACTCCTCTTGCAGCCTAATCACCTGCAAGAAGCAAAGACGCATTAGAAAAATATTGGGAATATCTTCAAATTTATACACCAGATCAACATGCATAATTTGTCAGAATGAAAATAGCACGCACAATCTGTTGAAGGAATTCTTCGAACATCCTTTGAACAATGGTGTCTTTTCAATGTATGGCATGTACAGTGTTTGCGAAATCTGCAAATACAAAATATATCATCAGTCAGAGACTCACAACAGACAAGAGCATATTTGATGTGCCATGTTGAAGACACAAGACTTCCAACTGCAAGCTGACTATTTTAGAGAACTACATCACAGAAGAATGACAAGATCTCCAAATTATAACTGTCATCACCTTTGCACGAATAGAAACAGGAATATCCCGAAGTACAGAGGCTTCAGTGCAGCTGCTCTCATACTGCAACCTCAAATGTCCCTTGATCTGCTCTCTGATGTCCTTTCCAAGTCTATTTCTGTTCATATACCTGATAACTTCTTTCATTTTATCCCTGAATCGCTCGGTTGCCGAGCCTTTCACAATCATTGCAGTCATGTTACCGATAAGGTAAGCTCCAAGAACCATATCAAAGGAAACATAAATCATGACAAATATCATTTCCCTAACATTTACAGCATGAATGTCACCGTAACCTGCAGAGGAAAAAAGAATACCATATCATCAATTTAAAATACTAGGCCAAGTTTTTAAAAAGTAGTCATGGAAAGAGAAACTATTTGTTGAAACATCAAACCAAAACTTACCAACAGTTGTCATGGTGACGACGGCAAAGTACATTGATGTAACATAACGCGTGGCAAGATCGATCTCCCTGAAATGGGAATAGCTATAGTCTCCTAGCTGCAAACTCCCGATCCACGTATATCCTTCCATTGATTCAGGAAGCGTTGTTGCCAGGTAATAGAAGATACAAGCTGCCGTGTGTGTACAATAGAGCTCCACAACTATGAGTTTCACTATTCTTGTGAACAGGTAATTCACACGGATGTCCTTTTCCAAATCCGTGAAGAATTCTCTGACCTTCAGCACTCGTGTTAAGCGAATCCACAGTAGGTATCTTAGTTCTTTATGCCCAGAAACCTGTATGCAGTTCACCATATGAAAACGAGAGCATACAGGCTAACATTGAGACATCATAAATTGTGTGTTACCTTATAGATAGCATCCCATGGGAAGCAACCAAGGAGATCGAAAATGAAGCTTGATTTGCAATATCTGGGTGTATAGAGCACATAAATCATGCTTACGTCCACATTTGAGTTACCAAAAAACATATTTCACAAAGTACAAGCTGGTGGAATTAATCGAAGGATATCAATGCCAATATAAGGTAATAATGCAGCGCAACTTCCAGTTAATCTTGTTGTACTGTTAAAGCATGGGGTAAGTGAAATATTACCGGAGGGCGATAGAGGTTGGATTGTATACGATGCGGTATGTGTCAGGGTCACGGTAGGCCACAAGAAACTTCAGGACAATATCAATAAGGAAGGCAACCTGACCAACTATGTCCAAGAAGAACAACTTCCTAGGGAGCCCCATGAAGAATGCAAATTCGAAGGGCGTAAGGAAAGAACTGTACACTGCCCAACCCACTATGAACCTAGTCCATGACCGGTACAACCTGCAGGACACAAATCAATTAATTAGCACGCTTTATTCCTTTAACATGGCTTATGTCAAAAGAGTAGATTCTAGCATTCGTTTTAATATATGGAGGAGCAGTTGAGCACCAAGCCAACAACATTCTTGAAGGTTCCAAAACATTCAACTTTAATTTTGTTAATTTACAGCCATGTAATTTGTTGCATGCGAAAGTTTGATTTCGGTTGTCAAGCAAGAGCCACACACACACAGCTTTTCTTAACTATGTGAAAATGAAGTTGCTAGGCCAAATGAGCCCTCTATTTAAGCATTGCCACCAAAATTTATCTCCAACAAAATATGTCACAATCACCAAGGGCAAGACTTAAGAAGCAAAGTCATGCTGAATGTTGTACATTTTGACCTACTTTACAGGGTCTACGCAGCAGCTTAAATATTCCTTGAGAAAATTACTATAACTACACCCAAGATTGGCGGCTGCCTGCCTGGTACTTTAGGCCCTTCAAGCCAGCAATCTGAACTGTCAAGTACCCAAATCACATTTGGATTGAGCTGCAGAGCGACATCATAAAAAACCCTCTGAACTGCTGTAGCCATACACCTGGTTGGCATTGTGGAGGCAAGTTACTGGTGTTAGCGTATTAGTTTAAGTTTAGTTGACATATCGTCGTAAGCAGATGGGGTTCTACCATTATATATTGTATTGCTGCATAACAGCTACATGATCATGCAGGTTGTTAGACCACATGGTCAAAAGCATAACAGCCTGTCATCTGTTCATGCAACATGTCAAAAGCATCCCAGGTTGAATGGTATATTAAAATGTGTTGATGCTTGCTGAAAGAGAAAAAGAAAGTGGAGATGATGATAGACGTGGCGATTTCTGGTTTGTTTCGAGTATTTTTGTAGGAAAGAGAGAAGCAAACGATGAATTGGTCGAGAACCAAGCATAGGTTTCGGATGGATAGTGGTGGCGGTTGTACCCTCAACCCACCACGGATCAAACCCAGTTTTGTGGCGACGTGTCTCACCAAGGTGTGTTTCTCTTTCAGTGGTATGGTGGATTATTATTCCTCCGGCGCCCAGTTCTAGGCGATGTAGCTGTCGATAGCGAGGCACTATTGGTTTCTTCAACCTTGATGCTCCAGGACTCCAATTTTGAGAGGCGCCCTGTGAATGCGCCGTGCATGTGTTCTCGGTATTTTTTAGAAGACAAAAACAATGAAATGGTCCAGGGCAGTAATATGCATATGCATAGGACTTGGGCGTGCAATCAGATCGAAGCTGTTTCTCCTTTTGTTTTAAAGGCATTGTTTGATTTCGTGTCTGTTCCATCTTCCTCCCATCAATCAACAAGGCCAAGTCAGTATGTCACCTGCTTTCCCCTCCATTTATTTATTTTTGTAAAAAGGATGTTCAGCTTTTTTTTGAAAAATCATCATCCATTTTATCTATTTCCTGATTATATTTGTTTCGAGGGAGATTATATTTCATTTTGCAGTTAGCCGTCGGTAGAAGCATCATCTGACCGCCTTGCAAACACTGCAACTCTAGCTCAGAAATTAACCACACTCAACTCAGGCTTCAGAAATGGCAACAGTGAATACAGTGTGAAGTACGCTAGCAGTATATTCAGTTTGTGCTTATTGCACTCGCTGCTGATGCGTATGGCAGCAGAGGCAGGTGGACGTGTCCGTAGGGCAGCGATACGATACATACTTGTTGTCGGGGTGGATGACGAGGCCGCGGAGGAACCCGCCCTCGCCCTCGCCGTCGGCGGCTCCCGGGATGCGGCTGAGGCGGCGGAGCGGGGGGAGGCGGCCCATGAGCTCGAGCCGGCTGTTCCGCGACGACGACTTCCACCGGTCGGGCTCCACGTCCACCTCGTACTCCTTCTCCGCGTCCTCCTCCCCGCCGGCGCCCTCCTCGACCTCGCCCCCTCGCCATCGGCACGAGCTAGCGTGGCGGCAACCGCCTCCCCACGCGCAGTGCGGCGGCAGTGGCAGCGGAAAGGTGGCGGTGGAGCTTGGGTTCTGAAGTTGAGCTGGGTGCCGATGGTTCGTTGAGCTGGGAGCGGGAGGGAGGAGAGGGCTACTTGGTTTATAGTGGCGATGGTGAGACGTGGCGCGGGCTGCTGAGGACACGACGGCCTCCCTCAGGTCGGCACGGGGCGCCTGACGTCAGTCGGCCGGCCAGTTGCAATGGAAGTGACTGCACAGCGACGGCGCTAGCTGCTTAGGCTTGAGGCGTCGCCATTCCGACCGGCCGCACCGGTTACGACTAGTGAGTAGCGACTACTGACCGATGAGCTCGGTCGAGTCGTCCCTCCTGCAGCACCGGTTAGTTTTAGTGGACGTTGGATAGAGGCCAGTCCAGATCACTGGTATTATCACCGATTTCCTTGATCCGGATCTTTCCAAGCCCATCACCTCTGCTGTCAAGCACTGTCCAGAGGATTGTCCAAACGCGTGTGAAGTTTCGTAAAAAGGTACTAGGAAACGTATCCGTGGAGAAGGAAATACAGTCCAAACTAAAATCCATCCTCACAGTTTTTTTCTCGATACATAGGAAATTTGTGCCTTTTTTTTTTTTGCCATAGATACGTTTCCTGGTATTTTGTTCATAAAATTTCTCACAGAAGTAGATTGGACACCCAAGTTTGATATCCCAAAACTCAGTTTTTTTTTCAAATTTCTCAGTATTTTTTTAACTTAATGTTCATATAGGGTGGTGGGACACCCCTGTGCTACGAATCCTCTTCCTCATGATATAGCTAACGAGGGTTCTCTAGAGAGTACAGAAGACTTTCTCAACACTTGGATCAAGTTGACAAACAATAAAACTGGCTCATCCGTAGGCCACTAGCTCAACATCCGAGTGAACTTTGTTTGTGGAGATATCCATCCACATTTCATTTCCATTTACATCTCATTTCCATCATCACAATCTGTACATCATGGAGAGAGGGCTCGCCTTCTTTCTTATCTACCTATGGGTACAACAATCGGCATTCAAAAAAAAAAGCTCAAACATCTGGGGAGGCTAATCCTAGATAAATACTACTCCCTCCGATCCAAAATACTCCCTCCATTCCCTTATACAAGGCCGCTATCAAAAATACATTTTGCATCAATACAAGGCCACCAACAGTAACCGAGGCAAAAATTAATGATGTTTTCTCGTACTAGCAACTTTTTAATGCTTACATGCATGTAGTCATAATGACAATCAACTACTTCCTTCCCATTCATTCGTTGCATGCTTGTGGCGTATTAATGATTCCGGTTAACGAAAAAAAAAAGTTGACTTGCAAAGCAATCATTAAATTTTGTCTTGATACCTGTAATTTGAGTTTGTGGCCTTGTATAAGGGAATGGAGGAGTAAGTGTCTTGGTTTTAGTTCAAATTTGAATACCGGCCAGGAATAGCAGAATTTCACTGGAAGAACCTTCATTTCATTCCTGCCGCCGACGCACCTTCTACTCTCACTGCCCCGCGCCGTCATCGCCTCCGACCAGATAGAGCTTCTGGCCATCATGGACCATGTCGACCTCCTGCACCCTCGCGCCGTCCTCGCCCAGCAGGCGCAGGCCTGAGCCAGACAGGCCCAGCTTCTCCTGCGCCGACCTGACGAGCCCGTCGATCGTGTGTGGAATCCACAGCGTCACCCCCTCTCTGCGCTCGGTGCCATCGTCCCATGGATGGTTGGGGAACACGGAGCATCGCCGCGGGTGCATTCTATCTGCCAACAGAAGAAATTTTGTAGAGGTCAGAAATGAACGTTGAGCAAGTGGTGGTTTCACTGACAGAGCTTCTGAGCTTCTGAACTCACCTCTCACTTCTTCACCGCGGGCGGGGAACTTGGACAGCTCGTCGGCTTTCGCTTGCTCCAGCAGCATCATCAGCGGCTTGCTACCCGACTTGCGCCCTTCGTCTAGCGGAGTAGTGCCCCACCTGCATACACATTGCACTGTCAAGCTCAAGCATGGCCACGAAGTTGCCGACGGCAGACTTGGTTGTGGTTTCAAGCTTGATGGTGGTACCTGTCAGTTGCGAACACGCTTGCGCCTGCCTCTACCAGCATCTTGGCCATCATGTACAGGCCATCTGCGGCGGCTATGTGGAGAGGACTGCGGTGATCGTAGTCTTTCGAGTCTGGGTCAGCGCCGTAGGCAAGAGCCCTCCGAACGAAGTCGGAGTCCCCCTTTGACACCGCCATGCAGAGGTGGCTGCCGGCATTCTCAAGGTTCAGCTTGGCTCCTCTGCCGAAGAGCAGCGTGGCCACCCGGTCATGCCCCTGCTTCACTGCCTCCAGCAGTGGCGTGTTCCCAAATTTGTCTGGTTTGGAAGTGCACAAAAATGTGTGATCAGTCACAAGGGTTGAAGTACACTACATGGTGGAACCTGGAAACGGCAGCAGAGATGGCTTTTTCACTAGGGGAGCATACCAGCAAGATCGATATCAGCTCCTTCGTGGATGAGGAACTGCGCAACGTCTTCGTACCCTTTGGAAGCTGCAAGATGCTGCGAAGAAGATGACGGTTGCATGAGGCATATACACTATTTAGCATATATAAAGCACAACATTCTTGATAAAATGACATTCTTAGCAGTGCGTACCAAAGGAGATCGCCCGTCATAATCGGTGTTCTTTGGATCGGCTCCTGCTCGGATTAAACCCTTCAGCTGGTTAAGGTCACCGTAAAAGGCGGCACTATTTACTCTCAAGGTCAGCTCTGCCTCTTGCTTCCCTATGTGGAATGTGATATCTGATTCTATCTGTTTGACCCGACCGCCATATTCATTGTTCTGCAGTCAAAGGCAGGCAGGCGGCACATCAGTAAAAAAAGTTCTATTATCCTAGAATTGATAAAGTAATGGTTACGGAAATTGTTTACTCTGCGTACATCTGTGAGGTTGCTCAAAATTTTTCTTCCGTCGACAAAATAGATCTCCAGTATGTTTGTGAATGACTGCTTATCGAGCCGCAAGAGCCTGCAAAGTTCGCAAACACGAACACTGTATGGCTGTGGAATGTTGCAGAGGATAGCGATTTCACCGAAAGAACTCTCGGGCTCCAACATCAAAATAGTCTCCTCTTGGCCATCTTCGCCGATGCCAACACCTTCCTGAATAGCATAGGAATTGTACAGTAAGTGCTAGTTTGGTCCGAAAGGAACTCCATAAGCAAACCTGTCTGGTTACTAAATGTATGAAAGAATTGGGCAACTATCACTAGGCCTGAAGCCCTGAACTCACCAGTGCACCATGACAGACAAAGTATATCTGATCAACCGCACTGCCTTGCTCCAAAATAACCTCTCCTGGTAGGAAGAACTCTTCTTGGAGTCTGATGACCTGCCAGGAGCAAGAACACGTTAGAGAGATGTTCGGGTATTTTCAAACTATATTTTGTACAATATATCGTCATACGTAATTTTGGGTCAGAAAGGAATACTTACAATCTGTTGAATAAATTCTGCTGAGCAGCCTTTGAACAGTGGAGTGCTTTCAACATATGGCTTGTACAGTGTTTGGGAAATCTGCAAATACAATAACATATATCATCCAGTCACCACAGAAAAGAACACAGTTGAAAGTTGATATGGGAATATCCTGAAGATGTGAATGCTTGTGAAGCATTAGCTTCACCAGATGAAAATTTAAGAAGTCAGAACAGTAACACAGTTCACAGAAGGATAGGAAGAGATCCAAAATATAGTACTAGCTCATTACCTTTGCACGAATTGAAATCGGGATATCCTGAAGTACAGAAGCTTCAGTGTAGCTGCTCTCATACTGCAACCTCAGATGCCCCTTGATCTGTTCCCTTATCTCCTTCCCAAGTTTATTTCTGTTCATATACCTGATGACTTCTTTCATTTTGTCCCTGAATCGCTCGGTTCTCGAGCCTTTGACAATAAGCGCAGTCATGTTACCGATGAGGTAAGCTCCAAGAATCATATCAAACGAGACATAGATCATGACAAATATCATTTCCCTGACATTTACAGCATGAATGTCACCATAACCTGCAGGGGAAAAGGTCTCAGCATTTCAGGATACGGAACACATTCCAAGTTTCTGAGAAAAACTGAGATTGCAAGGCAACATGAGACCAAAACTTACCAACAGTCGCCATTGTGACGATTGCAAAGTACAGTGAGGTGGTATAAAGCTTGATAAGATCAAGCTCCCTGAAATGATCATAGCTGTACTCTCCCAACTTCAAACTCCCTATCCATGTATTTCCTTCCATTGACTCGGGTAGCGTTGTGGCCAGGTAATAGAAGATACAGGCTGCTGTGTGTGTGCAGTAGATCTCCACAACTATGAGTTTCACTATTCTTGTGAACAGATAATTCACACGGATGTCCTTTTCCAAATCCCTGAAGAATTCTGTTACCTTCAGAGCTCGTGTTAAACGGATCCACAATAGGTATCTTACTTCTTCCTTACTGCCACAAGCCTGTTTTTTCAGTTCATGATATGAACCGTGAGCAGAAAATTTCAACATGTCAACTAACAAGAAATGAAAAATATTAGCAATGGGTAACCTTGTAGATAATATCCCATGGGAAGCAACCAAGGAGATCAAAGATGAAGCTTGATTTGCAGTACCTGGATCAAGTGAGCAAATAAATCAGAGGTTAGAAGTCAGGTTTGAATTATCGCATGACATGTTCCAGAAAGTACACAAAGCAAAAGCCCTATTATAATATTGCAAGAATAAAGTTAAATGTACCTCATGCAAATGCCCTACTATAATATTGCAAGAATAAAGTTAAATGTAGAACATGCAAATGCCCTTCTGGAAAAGCATTTTCGATTCGAAAGGCCGTAGCCAATCTTTATTAAGAGAGAAGTAAAAGTTAAAGTACAACAAGGCAACACAGTAAGCACTTCCATTTCAGCAATATAAAAATAATTGAGAGGTCCAGCATATCATTCTTGAGATCCACCATTTCAATGATTCGGATGGTTATAATAATGCAGGGCAATTTCCGGTTATTGTACTTGCACTTTCAAGCATAAGATGAGGAAATATTTACCGGAGGGCGATAGATGTCGGATTGCGTACGATGCGGTACGTGTCGGGGTCGCGGTATGCCACGAAAAACTTGAGAACAATGTCAATCAGGAAGGCAATCTGCCCAACTATGTCCAAGACGAACAGCTTGTCGGGGAGGCCCCGGAAGAAGCCGAATTCGAAGGGCGTAAAGAAGGAACTGTACACCGCCCAAACCAGTATGAACTTGGTCCATAACAGATACAACCTGCAGGGAGACATATCAGTAAATTGGCACCCTCCTGTTACTTACCATAGTAAAAATGTCCGTTTGTGATTTGTTGAAGGGAGCAAAAGATTACATAAAAACAGACTTTAATTTATTTACCACGGTTGCTGACTGACAGTCATACAATTTGCTCTCTGAAAAATGCCAAGTTGATTGAGAGAGTGGCTACTGTAGAAGCCTAGAACCACATGCTATACTACACTGCCTTTGGAAATTAGGTCAAAAGCATTAATTAGGCCAAACGTGCCCGATGTTTGAGGATTGGTGCACACGGAGTTAACCAGTTGTCTTCGGTGAGATCACACGCATACTCCATCATGCACATGAGCATGTCAGGGGAGGGTGATGTGGCCATGAGTGGGTTCCTCCTGTGCTGTGCACCGATCCTCCAACGGTACTCACATGCTAGTAAACTAAATGGGCAGATGGGAACCACTTGGCACGAAATAAATTTAAATGACGATGCGTCTGTCATGGAGCCACACCTCATCTCCAACAAGATCTGTTACAATAACATCCATTTTATACTTTATAGTACATCATCTGAATTTATTCATTTTTGCAATTTTCATGTACTCGTAGTGCCATTTTAAATAACCACTGAGAGTACGCGCTCAGCTGTAATAGTCTATAGCCTTGCGAAACTTAAAACTTTTAGCTAGCACACAGTTACGAGAGACCGAAACTTTCTCAAAAGAAAAAGGAAAAAAGAACAGTCGAGACATCGAGGATGCAAGGCATTGCAAAGTACTCCGTGTATGCTACTCCCTCTGTAAACAAATGTAAGACATTTTACATACGAACTGGATGCATGTCAGCAACTCTGTCTGATTATGCAGGTCACCGCCAATCGGAAACTAACACTGTCCACATCATGCCCATGGATTAGCTGTCGAGAGATCCCACACATGGCATAGCTGATTGATGCTCTAAGCATATATTCAGTTTAAATATTTCCCCCGGGATAATGACTCCAGCTACCTCACCACCGGATTAGCGGCGCTGAACCAACCCGGTCATCCTGACGAGTTGTTTAGGCCGTTCAAACCATGGGATCGAGCCAAGTCAGCCAAGTAACGAAAGGGGATTTGGGGAGCACGACGTTCGCTGGCGAGAACCAGGCGGCCGCACACCTGGTTGGCGCCGAGGAGGAAGGTTGCTCATGCAAGCTATATGGAGTATAGCCTACTTGTCATGCTGTGATAAGCAGAGAGCTCTGCACGCTAGAATATAAGGCGTGGTGATAATAGCTACAGATATGCATGCACTCAATGTAAGGCAGTCCAAATCATTTGTCACTGATGTGTAATGTATAAATAAAAGAAGAAAAACTACCGTGTGTATTATTCTTCCGTCCCATAATATAAGAGCGTTTTTGACACTACACGCCTTATATTATGGGATGGAGGGAGTATAGTTCTCGGCTCTTCCTGCATGCTGCGTTTAACAAATCAAAACCCAGGTTGAAGGCACGCAATGTTTTTCATGCTGCCTCTACATGCGCAGAAGGGACCAAGGGAGAAAGAAAAGGAAGGGTGGAAAAACAAAAGTCACGAAGCAATCTCTGGACTGTTTTGGGTAACTACTACTACTAGAGTCTAATCACGAGGTTAAAAAGCAGATAGTGAAAGGGGTCCAGAGTCTAGTATGCGTAGGGCCCGGCTCCTCCTTGAGATTGTTCATCCTGATGCTACTAGCTAGCTTAGCTAGCTTTCTCCCTTCTTTTCAGATTCACGGGACAACATTTCACCTCTATTTTTCTTTGCTAGAAAACTTTTTTCCCGTATATTCAAAAAATAATACCGTATTTCACTTTCATTTTCATCGCAGTGTTTTTTTTCCTCCAAAAAAAAAAACATTTCCCACGAGGCCACGAGCCGCAGGCTTGCGAAAATCGCAGTTTTAACAGCCGAGCAATTAACTTGGCTAGAATCCGGTTGTAGAAAAGGGAAGCTCGTGCGACAGGAGTTCAGTAAAGCGAAAGCAATCTGTTATCCCGGTTTCTATGGCCCTCCGGCACGATCCCGTGAACGCCGGCATAGCTGTAGCTACACCTACATGCTATGCTACATGTGGCTGCCTGCCTGCCGACGAAGCAAGCTTGCATGCGCACGGCGCACCCTGCTGGCGAGCTCATCAACGAACGACTGATTCGCGGCTAGGAACAATGCGCGCACTGTTGAAAGGAACGGAAAATTTTGGATGGGGAGAAAGTAAAACCAGAAATTCCGAGGAAAACAATATAGCAAAATCTTTTTCCGCAGTTAAAGTAATATAGAATACCATGTTTTTATAATATTTCTTTTGAGAGACTGCTTGTGTCTGTGATTATAGCAACAGCAAAGCGACCGATCGAGCTTCCGGAACACGCCGGCGCGGCGGCCAGCGCGCGCGCGGAAGCATCGAGAAGCTGCCAAGGAAACTGGAGTGTATGGGCATGTGTTGTTGCCACGTACTTGTTGTCGGGGAGGATGATGTGGTCGTGGAAGAACCCGTCCTCGCCGTCGACGGCGGGGCGGCGAGGGGGGCGCCGGCGGCGCGGGCCCAGCCGGAGGTCGGAGCCGAAGAGCGCCAGCCGGCTGTTCCGCGACGACTGGAGCCGGTCGTGCACCTCCTCCACCTCGTACTCCTTCTCCTCCTCGACCGCCTCCAACTCCGCCTCCTCCCCGACCCTCCTCTTCGACCCCAGCCTGCCCATCGCACCTCAAGAGCGAGCTACCGCGCGCACGCTCGGACGCCGCGGCACGAGCACGGCGGCTGAAACGGCGACGATGCCGCCGAGCCAAGGCGCTGCTCCAGCGGAAGCAAGCAAAGGATGGTGGAGCTTCGGTACGTTTCGAAAGCGGGACTGGGTGCGTGGGGCGCGACGGGAGCTGGACGGGAGGCGACGGGCTGAGGGAAGGCGGCGATGGACGGGCTTATTTATAGCGTGAACAGTGGCAGGCGGCAGCGGGAGGTGGAGGGTCAAAACTTTATGACCACGGTGGGCCGTCTGTGTGTGCGTAACCACGGGCGGGCGACGGCCGCGGCCGGCGATCCCATCCATTCCCGGACGGGCAAGACCTCCAAGAAATGGCGAAAAAAAGAAAAAATATAATCTCTTTTCGGACGTGTAAAATTTGCTGCTGGCTAGATGTCCGGGAGTGAATATTTTTTTTTTTTTTTTTGCGAAATGATGCCCGGGACTGAATACACTCACTGCTCGAAAAGGCAGAGAAATGGATTACCCTGCTGTTCGCTGATGAAACAATGGGCTTGGGTTATCAAAAGAGAAAATGGCCTAGGAAAGTGATGGATGTAGACTATTATGTGCGTTACATCGTGACGGCAGCTGTAACTATATTTCAGGGAATGAAATGCTGTGACCAAAAACTATCTTGGTTTCATTGCTGTGTTTATTTTCTTTAAACGGGTCAAAATTTTTTGCCATTTCATTAGTTGAGAAAGAAGGTTTTCATGAGGTTGCAGCAGCCACACAGTGGCAAAATAAAGCAATTACTCGCGAGTAAAATGACATCTAGGCCCTTGGCACCCGTCGACCCGATGGCCTTGCCTCCTCCAGGACCTTGTCCACAATGATCGTCGAAGGGGTGAAGGCGTTCGAAGACCCCAAAGATTCCTCGCCCTTCATAATTACCAGGAAATGAGCATCGGGAGGGAGGCCATTCTTTTCTGGTTTGGTGATCTCGTGAGAGCAATCTTGGTCCACCAATCCTTGACGACGATAATATCAACCACTCGCTTGTCCTAATATCCCCACCTAAACCGCGTTCCATACCTCGGTCGAATATTGGCATCGGGAGAGGAGATGGACCATAGGCTGTTTCTTGAACTTAGTTGCAAAGGGAGTGCATACCTCACACTACAAAAAAGACACATCCGTGATATTTTGGGCCGAAAGATTTTTTTTGTCATGCTTATGACACTTCTATGACGATAATTGTGATAAAATCCGGTATCATCATAGATGTGGTGGGCTCCTACTTCTATGACAAAAATCATGATGAAAATGGGTTTTTCGTCTGGGCGGGCCGGAGACGCAGCTGCATGACATTCTTTGGGCCGTCCATGACGGAAAAACCGTGGTAGAAGCGAGGGCGAGGAAAATATTGGGGAGTTCGCTTCACGGTGGGTGGTCGGGGCCAAGCGATGCACGGAGGTTTGCGCGCTTTCTCTCATACACACGCTGCGTGGAGTGCGAGCCGTTGGGCTCTAATCAACCCGAGCGAGGCATTCGCCATCAATCCGGCGATTGACCGCAGTCGCGCGTTCATCGAACTCAAGCGATCGATTGATCTGGCCGTTAATCGAACCAGATCGAGTGATTCATTCACTACTGCTGCTAACTGAAGCCGATCGAACTGTTGCCTCTTGATGAACAATGAGCGTTGTTGGGGTTGGATGAACAGACCCCGTGGTAGTAGAGGTCGTTCTTCTTTGGATGAACAGACCCCGATCGAGCCGGTTGGGGGTGGATGAACAGATCCCGTGGAGGGTGGATGAACAGGACCCGTGGAGGCTAGTTGAACGATGAACGGTGGAGGACTGGATGAACAGAGCCCGTGGAGGGTGGTTGAACAGCCCCGTGGAGAGGGCTGATTGAACGAAGAGCGGTGGAGGAGCGGTGGAGGCCGGATGAAAAGTAGCCCGTGGAGACAGGAGGGAGACGCCGTGGATGAACAATGGCCGTGAAGGCCGGAGGAGGTCAACGGTGGAGATGAACAACGCCCATGGAGTCCGTTTTGCGGTACACTACAGCCCTCCCGATGAACAAGACCCCGCTTTGATCAGGCGCCCAACACAAGTTGGTTTCTCCGCTTTGCGATCGCCACACCCTCCCGATCAACATGACCCGTTTAGACCGTAGGAGGTCAAGAGAATTCCGTTCCTCCGCTTTTACGGTATGCCACACCTCTCCTAGTGAATAGGATCCCGTTTTGACCGTAGGCGGTCGAACACAAGGTTGTTTCCTCCATTATGCCGTACGCCGAGCCTCGTTTCGATTAGCTATTCCGTCCAAGCCGGTTGGCTCCCGCTGAACACGACGCTTTCCGTTGCCTCCCGATGAACACGATGACACAGTTTCTCCATTCCGACCCAGCCGGTTGGCTGTCGATGAACAGGACGCCGTCGCTGCCTCTCCATGTACACGAGCCCTAGCCGTTTGCGCGAGTAGGCATTCGAGACCCCGCTCGTATGTACCTACATGGCCGTATTTTTTGATGTGTGGCTGTATGTATGTGTACATGGTTAAGACGGGACAGACCGAATCGCTACGTGGGGGGCTCTACTATGACATGTGCTGCTACTTACTTGGCCACGGTTCATCGTTGTAGAGTGGTGATCGACCAAGATGGACGTACGTTCGCAACAAGACAGAATAACGGTACGCACGCTCGACCGGGTGGGTCCTAGCTGTCGGGGAGGATAAGGACGCACTTCCTTGCAAAGATATAGCTGCTGGGTCCCAGCTATCAAGGGGAATCATTTTTTGCCCGTAATAAGGATGCACTTCCTTGCGTGTGAAGAAATAGCTGGTGGGTCCCAAATATCCGAGGGGAGAAAACATTATTTTTCGGGTAAAAGGATGCGCTTGCATGCGTGCGCCCATGGGCGTGGTGTGCCCACCGTCGACCTCTTACGTCTGATCATCTTCCGACGACTCTCGCTTGTCGACCATGTTGACCACACCGCATCGAAGCGCATCAAAGCCGGTGGATGACGGCGAGGCCCTGACTAAAACGACTCGGAGATGGGGAAGACACGCCATTGGAGTCACAGATGGAGAGAAGTGGGAAACTTGATCGGTTGGTCTTGGCAAGATTGCGCCCACGGAGACACGAGCAAGAACAGAGGTTGAAGAAGGAGCACGGTTGTTGGATTAACATCCAACGGTCTAGCTGCTAGAATCATTTGTTGATTAAGTTGACAAAACCCTGCGTACACGTCAGCTTAGTAGGCCCACAAGTCAGCCACCAAATCTGCCGGGTCCCAGCTATCATCGGGAGGAATAGTTTTTTTGCATAATAAGGAGGCACTTCCTTCCGTGCGAAGATACAGCCGGTGGGTCCCAGCTGTCAAGGGGAGGAAACATTTTTTTAGCTTAATAACGAGGAACTTTCCTTGCATGCGACCATGGACCTTGTGGGTCCCAGCCGTCAGGCTCTCCACATACAGTCCTCTTTCGATGACTCGTTTGTTGACCACATCGCGCCGAGCGCAGTGAGGAGGTGGACGACGGCGAGGCCTGGGACGGGAACGATCCAGAGATGGGAATACGCGGTAGTGGAGTTGCAGATTGAGAGGAGTACAAGGGTTATAAATGGTTCTAGTGCGGCGTGGGGCTGCAGTCGGTGGAGAATAACAGGAGGTGTGGGCGGTGGAGTAGCGCTTCGTAGCGATGCGTGCTAAGCAGAGCCGCTAGCCGCCGGAGGCCAGAGCAGGCGGTCCGGACGACGCTGGAGGAAGAAGACGAGAGATTGAAGGTGCATGCCGGCCGTTGGATATAAATCCCATGGCCGTGGATGTCAAAATCATTTGTTGACCAAGTTGACAACGCCTTGCGTGAAACTTCACCTATTGGCCCACATGTCAACCTGCAAAATGTGGCATATATTTAACCCATGTTTTCTAGAATTTACAGTCCATTTGCTGGGCTGGGTGAATAACTAATTTTAAGGCCAATGCGCCCATTTAATATTTTCTAAGAAATCCCAGCCCATTTGCACTTTTCTTGAAATACACTAATTAGCTGGGCTTGTCTCTCTCTCTCTCTCTCTCTCTCTCTCTCTATATATATATATATATATATATATATATATATATATATATATATATATATATAATGTTAGGTTAGAAGGAGCAATTAATATCAAAAATAAACCGGAGCGACACATTATATATATATAGGAAAATCCATCCTACCACCCGGTGGTAGTTACCCCACATGTCTCATATACTACCATATGATACTATATATATATATATTATTTTCTTATTTTACATATGTTCATATACTATATCTAAGCTATTTCAAAGCAAGTTACATGAAAAAATTACATATGAGCCCATAGTTTTTGTTATATTTGTGAAATACGAACATATTTGTACGTAAAAAGAGCATACTCAAAAATGGTACATACTACCTAAAAATTAGTACATATACTACCTAATGATTGTTATATACTACACACTACACATATATACTCTCGGTTTAACAGATACTACATACAACATACAAAACGCAAGTGAGTTATTGCTCAAAACAAAAATGAGCGCGTTATTATTACATTGGTCCTTAAAATCTTCGAAAGCTTTTGTATGCAATCTTCGAAGCTTTTCTATGCAATCCTCGAGATTTTCCTCGCCCATGGTCATGTCGCCGTCACCCGCGGTCTCCTCCGCGGACGTCTCTTCGCCACCCGAGGCCTCGCCCGCGGTCTTGACGCCACCGTTGAAGGAAATATGCCCTAAAGGCAATAATAAAGTTATTATTTATTTCCTTATATCATGATAAATGTTTATTATTCATGCTAGAATTGTATTAACCGAAAACATAATACATGTGTGAATACATAGACAAACAGAGTGTCACTAGTATGCCTCTACTTGACTAGCTCGTGAATCAAAGATGGTTAAGTTTCCTAACCATAGACATGAGTTGTCATTTGATTAACGGGATCACATCATTAGGAGAATGATGTGATTGACTTGACCCATTCCGTTATCTTAGCACTTGATCGTTTAGTATGTTGCTATTGCTTTCTTCATGACTTATTGTAACACCCATGATGCGGCTATATCTCCCACGTGTCGAAGCACGACTTAGAGGCATAACCGCATGGTGGTTTTGTCGCAAGAAGGGTCATCTTCACGCAATCCCATGTAATGAATAAGAATGGGATAAAGCGTTGGCTTACAATCGCCACTTCACACAATGAACATATAATTCATATATCATGCATAGCACACACATAGTCCGACTACGGACGAAGCCGAAAGAAAAGAAGATAACCCAACTGCTAGATCCCCAATCGTCCCAACTGGGCTCCACTACTGATCAACATGAAACAAAACATAGCAACGACCAAGATCTTCGTTCAACTCCCATCTGAGCTCGGTTACACCACCTGCACTGGTATCATCGACACCTACAACTGTTGTGACAGTATCTGGTGAGTCATGTGGACTCAGCAATCTCAAAACCCGCGAGATCAAGACTATTTAAGCTTATGGGTAGGAAGTGGTAATGAGGTGGAGTTGCAGCAAGCACTAAGCAAATATGGTGGCTAACATACGCAAATAAGAGCAAGGAGAGAAGCAACGGAATGGTCAAGAAGCTAGAAGTGATCAAGAAGTGATCCTGAAACTACTTACGTTCATACATAACTCAAACCGTGTTCACTTTCCAGACTCCGCCGAAAAGAGACCATCACGGCTACACACGCGGTTGATGCATTTCAATTAAGTCAAGTGTCAAGTTCTCTACAACCGGACATTAACAAATTCCCATCTGCCACATAACCGCAGGCACGGCTTTCAAAAGTTTAAACCCTGCAGGGGTGTCCCAACTTAGCCCATGACAAGCTCACGATCCGCGAAGACAATCCTCCATCGCGGGACATCCGATCAGACTCGGGATCCCGGTGCACAAGACATTTCGACAATGGTAAAACAAGTCCAAGAAGACCTCCGGCGTCTGAACACCCTCGATAGTAGTCGCGTGTATCTCGCCTCGTGCCACGACCGGATGAACACTACGTCACGCAAACCAAGACCTGGAAGAAGGGGTGGCACCGCAAGTGGCTCTAGGTTGGACCAACACTCAAGAGCACCGCCCGGGGCTAAATAAAGATGACCCTCGGAGGGCGACTCCTAGGGAAAAGAAATAGGTGATAGGAAAATGTAAAACCAATGTTGGGCCTTGCTGCAAGAGTTTTATTCAAAGCGAACTGTCAAGAGGGTCTCATACCCTCACCGTGTTAGGGACGCAAAATCAAGGAACATAACACCGGTATAACGGAAACTAGGGCGGCAAGAGTGGAACAAAACACCAGGCATAAGGCCGAGCCTTCCACCCTTTACCAAGTATATAGATGCATTAATTAAAATAAGATATATTGTGATATCCCAACATAACCATGTTCCAACATGGAGCAATCTTCAACTTCACCGCAACTAACAATGCTATAAGAGGGCTGAGCAAAGCGGTAACTTAGCCAAACAACGGTTTGCTAAGAAGGTGGGTTAAAGGCTTGACATGGCAATATGGGAGGCATGATAAACAAGTGGTAGGTAGCGACATAGCGATAGAACGAACAACTAGCAAGCAAAGATAGAAGTGATATCGAGGGTAATGGCCATCTTGCCTGAAATCCCGCTAGGAAGAAGAACGAGTCCATGAAGAAGACAAGAGGACGAGTCGAACGAATCCTCACAACTCCGAACGAAACCGGCTAACGAGAGAAGCAAACCGAAAGAAGCAAGCAACATGGTAAACATACAAGCATAATCATGGCATGATGCACAATCAAGTATGATGCATGTCCGGTTTAAAAAGGCATGGCATGGCAATATGCACAAACAATACTACAAATTAAGTGGAGCTCAATATGCAACAAGTTGCGTATTGACGAAACACCACATTCAAGTTATTTAGTCCGCTCTCGTTTATGTACCTAACAATATTAAATGTTATTAAACATGGCAAGGGGTGAAGCAAAAGTAAACTAACTATTTAGGCAAGTTTAAATGAGGCCGAAACAACAAACAACAATTCCAAAAATCCTCATGAGCAATATTCGAATTTGGTACTGTTCTGCCTAAAATCATATTTTATTGTTGTTAAAAAGGAAAATAAAGTGCAGCAAGTTAATCTATGCATTTTTCCATCCCATTTACATATAAATTTTATTAAATTCGAGCTACGGTTAATTAGTTATGAAATAAATCATTTTAACATGGCATTTATGCAAATTTAAACAAACAACATTTTAAACATTTCAAACATGGATGAAAATAGCAGATTATGAAACTAGATGAAATACTAAGCATTTGACATGTTTACAATATTTTAATCCGATGCACGGTTGATGAGTTATTAAATGCATGCACATTGAGGGTTTTTGTGTAAAATCAGAATTCACTGGATAATTAGCAAATTCGCAGAACGGGAAAAAACATGACATGGGTCGAATCTGGCTGGGCCAACAGGAGCAGGGGCGCTGGAGGCTCACCATGGGCCAACAGGCCGGCTAGGGATGGCGGCTGCGCTGGGCCTTGGCGTGATCGAACCAGGAGGTGAAGTGGACGCGGTCAACGCTCGAGGACGAGTGGGCGGGGCAGAGTCGAGGCGCTCGTCCTCTTGAACAAAGGAGAGGCGCAACGTGGCGGGGCTGCAGGGCACAAGGAGGCGTGACTCCTGGCGGGCAAGGCCGGAGACGACGGATCTGGACGGAAGGGCCGGATCTGGGGCGCGGGTGCAGGTGACGAAGCTCCAGGCGGAGAAGGCAGGGCGTGGAGCTCCAGCTGGGCGTCCATGGCGATGCAAAGGACGGGGATGGCCTGGAGACGGCGGGCCTTCGACGGTGATGGGGCAGACGAGGCCGAAGGAGGTCATCGGCTGCGACGGCGCGAGGGGACGAGGCCGAGCGCTCCTGCTCGGGACCTCGAGCAGCTTCACGACGAAGAAGAGGGAGCAGGGAAAGGGAGGCGTCCTGGCGGTTGCATCCTGGTACAGAGAGAATGGGAGAGAGAGAGATGAGATACAGAGAGGAGGAAAACAGGAGAAGGAGAGGGCACGGCGGGAGCTCATCTGCTGGTGGCGCTTGAAAGGATCGAGAAGAGGTGTCTAGAAGGGGGGGTGATTAGACACTAAGTACCAAAAGTTGCAGTTTTTAACTTCTTTAAGTTTAAGTGGATTTTAGGCACAAGTTTAACACTCACAATACATATCAAGCAAGCATGCAAAGAGTATATGAGCAGCGGAAAGTAAAGGATGCAACTTGCAAGAATGTAAAGGGAAGGGATTGGAGGATTCAAACGCAATTGGAGACACGGATGCTTTTGTCATGGTTCCAATAGGTGGTGCTATCGTACATCCACGTTGATGGAGACTTCAACCCACGAAGGGTAACGGTTCTTGCGAGTCCACGGAGGGCTCCACCCACGAAGGGTCCGAAGAAGCAACCTTGTCTATCCCACCATGGTCGCCGCCCACGAAGGACTTGCCTCACTAGCGGTAGATCTTCACGAAGTAGGCGATCTCCTTGCCCTTACAAACTCCTTGGTTCAACTCCACAATCTTGTCGAGGCTCCCAAGTGACACCTAGCCAATCTAGGAGAAACCACTCTCCAAAAAGTAACAAATGGTGTGTTGATGATGAACTCCTTGCTCTTGTGCTTCAAATGATAGTTTCCCCAACACTCAACTCTCTCTCACAGGATTTGGATTTGGTGGAAAGAATATTTGAGTGGAAAGCAACTTGGGGAAGGCTAGAGATCAATATTCATATGGTAGTAATGGAATATCTTGGCCTCAACACATGAGTAGGTGGTTCTCTCTCAGAAACAGCAAGTTGGAAGTGTAGGTTCGTTCTGATGGCTCTCTACATGAATGAAGAGTGGGTGGAGGGGTATATATAGCCCCCACACATAATCTAACCGTTACACACAACTTGCCAAACTCGGTGGAACCGAATTGGTAAACTCAGTCGGACCGATTCAGCAAATCTAGTGACCGTTAGGATTTTTGGTGGGACCGACATGCAACTCGGTAGGACCGATATAGTTAGGGTTAGGGCTTAACGTAATCTCGGTGAGACCGACACACAAACTCGGTGGGACCGATTTTGGTAATAAGCTAACCAGAGAGTTTGTCAGGCAAACTCGGTGAGACCGATTACACAAACTCGGTAGGACCGATTTTGGTAATAAGTTAACTAGAGAGTTTGCATTGTAATCTCGGTAGTACCGACACCCAAACTCGGTGAGACCGATTTTGGTAATGGATATACAGAGAGATTATAATCCCATCTCGGTGAGACCGAGATCCCTATCGGTGAGACCGATTTGCCTAGGGTTTGTGGCGTTGGCTAAGACATCTGAACTCGGTGGTGCCGGATAGAAAGAATCGGTAGGGCCGAGTTTAGACTTTTTGGTTTAGGACATATGTGGATGTGGGAAAGTAGTTGAGGACTTTGGAGCATATCACTAAGCACTTTGAGCAAGCAAGCCATTAAGCAACACCTCATCCCCTCTTGATAGTATTGGCTTTTCCTATAGACTCAATGTAATCTTGGATCACTAAAAATATAAAATATAGAGTCTTGATCTTGGAGCTTGAGCCAATCCTTTGTCCTTAGCATCTTGAAGGGGTTCCACATCCTTTAGTCCATGCCACTCCATTGTTGAACTTGTCTGAAACATACTAGGTTAAAGTGTTAGTCCAACAAGAGATATGTTGACATTAATTACCAAAATCACCCAGGGAGCACTTGTGCTTTCAATCTCCCCTTTTGGTAATGGATGACAACATACATCAAAGCTTTTGATAAAGATATAGAGAATAGCAAGTACAGCTTTGGAAAGACATGTAACAAGCATAGGCTCCCCTACATGTATGCAATCATGTGAATATGGAATATAGAAGCATGTGAATGCATAAATATGACAGAGTAGGCAATGTGTTACATGTATCTTGGCTATATGCATCAGAGCAAATGATGTGAATATGGGAAATGTTCCTTCATGCTCATGAGTCCTTCTTGCAAATAGTATGTACATCAGCAAGAATTCCTCATATGCATGATTGTGATGCGTATACTTACCTTGTGGTCTTGAGTTGGCTTAGGATGGAATGAACCTGTGAAAATAAGGTTAGATAAGACAGATACACCTACTAGCCAGGGCAAACAAAAGAAACCACAAGAGTACCAAGACTAGGATGACATGTAAAGAGTGAGTACTAAGTACCACATTAAATATAGACATGTCCCCAAAGGTAAAGATGTGCAATGAATTTAAAGAATTTCTTTCCCTTAGATGTCTTGCTCCCCTGAATCTAGCATGGGATCTGAGGAGAAGATAGGGAATGAAAATCGAGAGCAAAATGCAAAATCAGAGCTCAAGGAAGCAAATGAACAGAGCTAATGCAAATAGGCACATATGAACATGGCTTTCCCTCAAGAAGACATGTGACATCTCTCCTCTTGAACACCAAGCATCTGGGATCCTTGAAGATTACTCTCTCCTTGAGTATTCTCTCCCCCTAGAGATATCTCTCTCCCCCTGTTGAAGTGATAAGCTTTGATGTGATCTCTCTCTCCCCCTTTGACATCAATTTCCAAGAAGGGCCTTCTGGAATTTGTCGTGAATGGGTTTGGTCCTTGAGTCACAGCACAAAGCACTGATAAAAATGTGATGCTTGTAGAGGACAAGATTCATTGAGTGGAGCTGGATCAAAAGTAATGCAGGAATAAATGGCAAAATGTTTTTCCTATTGTGAAATCGGTGGCACCGAGTTGGATGCTTAGGTTGCACCGAATGATTTCGGTTAGACCGAAAACAAGGAACTTGTGTGACCGAGTCATCATAGAGAAAACACTTGTCACCTCAGCTCACTAGACACGTAAGATCTCACAAGGATTTGCAGGGAATTAACTGAAAGATTTTGCAATGAATTGGATGCAGGGAATGCTGAACAAATAGAAAAGAAAAGAAATCTAGAAGAAGTTTTTTTGAAAGGGGAAACAAATATGCATGAGACAAATGCAAGAGCACAGAGAAGAACTCAAGAGAACTTCATCTAGAGATGGTCGGCGACAAAGTCACCTATGTTAGAGTATATTGACTTAGGAGTCAAGTGAGATCACTTGATCATAGGTCATACTCATCGCTTAAGCTCAAAATGGGGTTACCATTTTCGTTTAAGCATTTTGATGTATTCACATCTTGTCGATTTGATTTGACTCATGACTTGGAGTAAAGCTTCTCTAAGATGGAATAACATACCTTGGGTGGTGGCGTTGATCACGATCATGTAGTTGAACTTGTGTGGGTTGCTCAAGGTTGATGTAGCTCATCAAGAGTTGGGAGCACCACTGAATTTGAGTTCATCTTCCTACATGGGTTAGTTTTTGCAAGGAAGAGCACTTGTGTATCCAAAATGACAATCATGAAGCTTAACATAGAATTTGTCAAAGGATATGTTTGAATGGTTCCGTGCTTCCTTGTCTTCAACCACCATGGTGTAGAGACTTGGTGATGTAGAGATTTCTCAAGATGTGAGTAGGTTTCAATCTCACGGAATTAGATTCATCCAAGTACCTACATGGGTTAGATAACATGCAAGATGAGAATATATCCAAGACATAAGATTATCAATCATAAGAGAAATACCAAGGATTAGTCATAAGCTCATGTCTTGCATGTGTCCAATGGAGTTCCTACTCCAAGTTTGAAGCATCAATGATGTTCAATTCACCTCTTAACCTGCAAAACACTTTCTCATCAAGTGGTTTAGTGAATATATCCGCTAATTGCTTTTTGGTGCGAACATGCTTAAGATTAATGTCACCCTTAGCAACATGATCTCGAATGAAATGATGACGAACTTCAATATGCTCTGTTCGAGAGTGTTGCACGGGATTGTGAGCAATCTTGATAGCACTTTCATTGTCACAAAGTAATGGAACATGTTTCACATATATCCCATAATCTTTAAGAGTTTGGGTCATCCAAAGTAATTGAGCACAACATGAACCAGCGGCAATGTATTCCGCTTCGGCGGTGGACAAGGATACCGAGTTTTGTTTCTTGGAAGACCAAGACACAAGAGATCTACCAAGAAATTGACAAGTACCCGAAGTGGACTTTCTATCAACCTTGTCACCGGCATAATCCGAGTCGGAGTAGCCAACAAGATCGAAAGAGGCCCTCTTAGGATACCAAATGCCAAAATTTGGTGTATGGATTAAGTATCTCACTATCCTTTTCACGGCCTTAAGATGACATTCTTTAGAGTAGCTTGATATCATGCACACATGCACACACTTAGCATGATATCGGGACGTGAAGCACATAGATATAACAATGAACCAATCATAGAGCGATAAACCTTTTGATCGACGGTTCACCATCTTTAGTCAAATCAAGATGTCCACTAGTAGGCATGGGTGTAGTCATACCTTTGCGTTCTTGCATACTGAAATTCTTGAATAAGTCCTTGGTGTACTTCGTTTGAGAGACAAAGGTACCTTCCTTAGTTTGCTTGATTTGGAAACCAAGAAAGAATTTGAGTTCACTCATCATAGACATCTCAAACTTCTCTGACATTAGCTTTCCAAACTTTTCACTAAAATGAGGGTTAGTAGAACCAAATATAATATCATCAACATAGATTTGGCACACAAATAGTTCTCCATAAACCCTTTTAGTAAAAAGAGTAGAATCAATTTTCCCAATTTCAAAGCCTTTTTCAATAAGGAACTTGGTCAAGCATTTATACCATGCTCTAGGAGCTTGTTTAAGACCATAAAGAGCTTTGTGCAGTTTGTAAACATGATTAGGTTTCTTAGGATTAACAAAGCCGGAGGTTGTTTAACATAAACTTCCTCCTCTATTTCACCATTTAGAAAAGCACTTTTAATGTCCATTTGGTACAAGGTGATATCATGGTGATTAGCATAGGCAAGTAAGATGCGAATGGACTCAAGCCTAGCAACGGGAGCATAAGTCTCACCATAGTCCATACCTTCGACTTGTGTGTAGCCTTGGGCGACGAGACGTGCTTTGTTGCAAACTACTTGTCCATCTTCATCTTGCTTGTTGCGAAACACCCATTTGGTAACGATGATGTTGTGGTTGTTGTCGGGCTTCTCAACCAATGTCCAAACTTGATTTCTCTCAAAGTTGTGTAGCTCTTCATGCATGGCGTTTATCCAATCCGGATCTTCCAATGCTTCTTCAACCTTCATAGGTTCAATGTTATAGATGAATGAATAGTGTTCACAAAAGTTAGCTAAATGAGTTTTAGAGCGAGTGATTCTCCCAGTTTGGATATCTTTGTAGATTTGCACGACGGGATGGTCTTTAGCAATTCTTGCTCGAACTCGTGAAAGCTTTTGCTTGGGTCTTGGTTGAACATCTTCTTCATCTTGTTCTTCTTCTTGGCCTTCTTCATTGTTGGCGTTGTCGTTCTCTTGTCGTGGTGGAGAAGGAGGTTGTTGACGTTTGTCTTGGTGCACTTCCTCGTTTTCTTCATCTTGGTGTGTCCCACTTGTGGATGCTTCCGTATCAACTCTTGGTTCACCTTGTCGTGAGGTAGAAGCTTCCACTTGGACGGATGAGGTACTCTCCTTCACCTTCGTTGGACGAATCTTGCCAATAGACAAGTCTTGAATTGCTTCTGAGGGATCTTTGTCTCCTACATTAATTGGCAATTGCTCTACTTGTGAGCCGTTAGATTCATCAAACTTCACATCTACCGCTTTCTTCAACCTTTCGGTGAAATTGTTGTAGACATGGTATGTGTGAGAGTTTGAGCCATAACCAAGTAGGAAACCTTCATGAGACTTAGGAGAAAATTTAGAACGACGATGCTTATCAAGAATGTAGCACTTTGAGCCGAATACTCAAAAGTATCCAACTTGGGGTTTGTTATCGGTGAGGAGCTCAGATGCCGCCTTGCCGAGTAGCTCGTGAAGATACAAGCGATTTGTTGCATGACAAACTGTCTCAACCGCTTCCGCCCAAAAGTGCTTCGGCATCTTGTACTCATCAAGCATCATTCTCGCCATTTCGATGAGCGTCCGGTTCTTCCTCTCAACAACTCCATTTTGTTGAGGTGTGTACGTAGCCGAGAACTCATGTCAAATCCCTTATTCGTCAAGAAAGGTGTCCACATTTACGTTCTTGAACTCCGTTCTGTTGTCGTTGCGAACCTTCTTGATATTCACTTCAAATTGATTTTGGGCCTTTCTAGCGAAGTTTTTGAAGATCTTTTGGACCTGCGATTTATCATGGAGAAAGAACACCCACGTAAATCTTGAAAAATCATCAACTATAACTAGACCAAAAGAATATCCACCGAGACTTCTATAAGCGTTGGGACCAAAAGATCCATGTGAAGTAGCTCGAGTGGCCTCCTTGTGGTCATGATGTTCTTCATGGGATGCCTTCCTCCAACCTGTTTACCCTTTGACAAGCGCCGCAAAGTCTATCCTTATCAAATATGACATCGTTAACTCCAAGGATATGATTTCCTTTAATAAGCTTGTCAAGGTTTCGCATACCAACATGACCTAATTGTCTATGCCATAACCAACCTTTAGAGGATTTAGCATTAAAGAAAGTTCTAGGTTGAGCCTTTTAGTGAAATCAACAATGTATAGATCACCTCTCGCATACACGGTAAAGACCATTTTATGATTATCTCTCTGAAACACTTGGCAATCTACTTCATAAATAGGACATTGAAACCGAAATCAGCAAGTCTAGATATCGAAAGTAAGTTGTAGCCAAGATATTCAACGAGCATGACATTTTGTAGGAGCTATCATGTGATATTGCCACCTTACCGAGGCCAACCACCTTACCCTTTGAGTTGTCACCAAAAGTGACATACTTTCGAGGACCATCGTTTTCAGCAAGCTCACGAAACATGTCTTTATCTCCGTTCATGTGATTGGTACATCCACTATCAAGAACCCATTCTTTCCTCCTGCCATATATCCCCGAAGATTTGCCATAAGACCAAAGTGTCTCATTGCATCATCAAGATCAAGTCACTATCATCCTCCTCATCATAGTATCCATGTTCAACATCGTCATGTGGTGGATCAAATCCTAGAGAGGGTGATTCGTTAGAGTGAGTTTGACAATGATCTTGCTTATGAATTTTTATAGCTTCGAAATAATATCACTAATAATTCCAACATCTCCTTTGGCACGCATAAGGTTTGTAAGCTCAAATAGACAATCACCAAACATAGGATCACTAGAATTCATCTTATCAAGGCAATAGACTTATGGAGAATTTCATCAAGATTTTTCAAGGAATAATTTGGAAAATGTTCCTCAAGAAATTTCCATATGGTGTAGGCACACTTAAGAGTAGGCAAACATCCAATCAAGTTTCTAGCCAAGCCTCTAGTGATAAGTTCAACAGTTCTAAGATTGCGGATCATGTCAATTGACTCATCAAGGGTAGGATGCATAAGATCAACATGAGGTGCACAAGGGCTAGAAATGTACTTGTTCAAACGATATTGATTTAAAATCACAAGCATCTCATTTTTCCACTCATGAAAGTACTCTCCATCAAGTATAGGCACTCTATGTTTAAGACTCCCAATAGTAGACTCATCCATCTTCCTCCAATGGTGTTTAAACCAAAGCAATGGAGACCAAAGCTCCGATACCATTTGAAAGGATCGAGAAGAGGTGTCTAGAGGGGGGGGTGATTAGACACTAAGTACCGAAAGTTGCAGTTTTTAACTTCTTTAAGTTTAAGTGGAGTTTAGGCACAAGTTTAACACTCACAATACATATCAAGCAAGCATGCAAAGAGTATATGAGCAGCGGAAAGTAAAGCATGCAACTTGCAAGAATGTAAAGGGAGGGGATTGGAGGATTCAAATGCAATTGGAGACACGGATGCTTTTGTCATGGTTCCGATAGGTGGTGCTATCGTACATCCACGTTGATGGAGACTTCAACCCACGAAGGGTAATGGTTGCGCGAGTCCACGGAGGGCTCCACCCACGAAGGGTCCACGAAGAAGCAACCTTGTCTATCCCACCATGGCCATCGCCCACGAAGGACTTGCCTCACTAGCGTTAGATCTTCACGAAGTAGGCGATCTCCTTGCCCTAACAAACTCCTTGGTTCAACTCCACAATCTTGTCAGAGGCTCCCAAGTGACACCTAGCCAATCTAGGAGACACCACTCTCCAAGAAGTAACAAATGGTGTGTTGATGATGAACTCCTTGCTCTTGTGCTTCACATGATAGTCTCCCCAACACTCAACTCTCTCTCACAGGATTTGGATTTGGTGGAAAGAAGATTTGAGCGAAAGCAACTTGGGGAAGGCTAGAGATCAAGATTCATATGGTAGGAATGGAATATCTTGGCCTCAACACATGAGTAGGTGGTTCTCTCTCAGAAACAACAAGTTGGAAGTGTAGGTTCGTTCTGATGGCTCTCTCCACGAATGAAGAGTGGGTGGAGGGGTATATATAGCCTCCACACAAAATCTAACCGTTACACACAACTTGCCAAACTCGGTGGGACCGAATTGGTAAACTTGGTCGGACCGATTCAGCAAATCTAGTGACAGTTAGGATTTTCGGTGGGACCGACATGCAACTCGGTAGGACCGATATGGTTAGGGTTAGGGCTTAACATAATCTCGGTGAGACTGATTACACAAACTCGGTGGGACTGATTTTGGTAATAAGCTACCAGAGAGTTGGTCAGGCAAACTCGGTGAGACGGATTACACAAACTCGGTAGGACCGATTTTGGTAATAAGTTAACCAGAGAGTTTGCATTGTAATCTCGGTAGTACCGATTACCCAAACTCGGTGAGACCGATTTTGGTAATGGACATACACAAAGAGATTACAATCCCATCTCGATGAGATCGAGATCCCTATCAGTGAGACCGATTTGCCTAGGGTTTGTGGCAGTGGCTAAGACATCTGAACTCGGTGGCGCCGGATAGAAAGAATCGGTAGGGCCGAGTTTGGACTTTTGGTTTAGGACATATGTGGATGTGGGAAAGTAGTTGAGGGCTTTGGAGCATATCACTAAGCACTTTGAGCAAGCAAGCCATTACAACACCTCATCCCTCTTGATAGTATTGGCTTTTCCTATAGACTCAATGTGATCTTGGATCACTAAAATAGAAAATGTAGAGTCTTGATCTTGGAGCTTGAGCCAATCCTTTGTCCTTAGCATCTTGAAGGGTTCCACATCCTTTAGTCCATGCCACTCCATTGTTGAACTTGTCTTAAACATACTAGGTAAAAGTGTTAGTCCAACAATAGATATGTTGACATTAATTACCAAAATCACCCAGGAGCACTTGTGCTTTCAATATTGCTTCTATGGTCGGCGGCGACACAAGGGAGAACGGCGACGGATCGGGCCCAGCGCAATGAGGTCAAGGGTTGCGGGCGCTGAGCTGCATGGAGGGAGGCAGAAGTCGTGGGAGGCTCTTCGGTCGTCGGATCTTCGATCCAATGGTCGGGATGGAAGGGCGGCCTGGAACAGATCTGGTTGGCTAGATTGGGGAGAGAGGTGGAGGAAGGGGTTGGCTCGCTGCAGATTTCGAGGAGGAGACCAAGGGGCGGCGGCTCGGGAATGAGTGGATGGATGGGACGGGATCCTAGTTTCTAGGGTTTGACTGTTTAAATAGCTAGGTGGACTAGCTTAGGGGAAAAACAGACCCTCCGATCAAAATCAAACGGTCGAGAAAAAATAGGTAGGGAGTTCAAATAAGAAAATGTAGATGTTTTATAGATGTTGGGGATGATCCGGCCCATCGGTCATGACAGCCGGGTAGGGTCCGGAGAAGTTTTCGGACTAGGTTGTGGAGGTGGTCGGTGGCTGTGCAAAGAGGCTCAAACGGTCAGACAACAATGAATGGTTGGTCTACGAACGCGGCATCTACGAATGGATGCAATCTTTATGAAAACATGTAGATGCAATGCGCATGATGCTATGAGAGGAGATGTATGACATGAACAAAATGCAAAACGAAAGACAAAAACCCAACCACAAAGGAAATAACTTATCACATAGCCGGAAATGGCAAGAGTTGGAGTTACAATTATGGAAAGTTACATCCGGGTGTTACACTTATACATGTTCCTATGACTATGAGATTATGTAACTCCCGCTTACCGGAGGAACACTTTGTGTGCTACCAAATGTCACAACGTGAATCGGGTGATTACACTACTAGAAAAAGGGCTATAGATGGGATTGACACTAATGGCGCACTGCATGTGGTGCGCCATTAGTATATACTAATGGCGCACCACCTCGATGCGCCATTAGTGTTGAAACTACTAATGGCGCACCACCCACGGTGCGCCATTAGTATCAATTTTTTTGAACTAGTGCACCTATCCAAACATACTAATGGTGCATCATCAGAAGTGCGCCATTACTAGTTGTAACTAGTAATGGCGCACCAGCCGTAAAGTGCGCCACTAATGTTATTTTTTTATTATTTTTATACCTTTGTTTTGTTAAACTACTAATGGCGCACTCTCACGAGGTGCGCCATTACTAGTTTAAACTAGTAATGGCGCACCCTGCCAGAGTGCGCCATTAGTATGTTTTTTTTGCAAAACTACTAATGGCGCACCACCAGGGGGTGCGCCATTAGTAACCTGAATTACTAATGGCGCATTTGTTGCTGGTGCGCCATTAGTAAGTGGGCAGCAACAAGATATTTTGGACAGCCTGTCCTCCCACACTCACTTTCTCCCCACTTCATTCTCTCCACCGCCTCCTCCTTGTCTCGGTGCCTCCTCTTTTCACCTCATTTCCACCATAGATTCATTCAAATTAAGTGGTTAAGTTACCTTGTTTTGCTAGGTAAGTAAGGGGAAGCTATATTTATGTTGTTCTCCCTACAACAATGTGCACATGCACTTTTTATGGCCTAGCTAGATCTATGTATGTTCGTGGTGTTGCATATGTTTGTGGTGTTGCATATGTGTTTGTGTTTGGAGGTGTACCGTATTTGAAATGCGATAGTTGCCAATATTTTGCGGAATGTTGATTCATTTCCGTTTCAAGCGAGAATTTTGGCATTAAGCATTCTTTTGGTCCTATTTTTAGGAAAGTCATGCCAAATTTTTCTTGCTTTTAAAATATCGTTTTGCTCTACCCCGCAGTGACCATGGTCCGCACGATGACCGAAGGCATCGTGAATAGGTTTTTGAGGTCCGAAGGCCGATATGCTTCAAAAGAACGAGATGGAGATAAGATGTCCGTGTCGAAGATGCAAGCTGAATAGCCTTATTGCGGACCGGGTTCCGGCAAGTGCAGGACCACCGCTCTTGAGTGGTTTCATGGATGGCTATCGGTGGCAAGGTGATGAAGATGACTACGAAGTCGCCCATGGGGCCGGGCAAGAAATGAGGAAGGGCAGAAGACAACCACCGCGGCTCGGGCGGGAGAGAAGACGAAGAATCCCGTGAGATGATCACGACGGTGATGTTGCATACGATCATCATGTAGAAGATGCAGGACATGATGATGTTGCGGCGGAGCGCGCATTTACGCCGACCATCGATGGGCTGGGTGCAAGACCCTCATATTCAAGAGCTGCTTCTCAAGCGCACGGATAACGCAACAACCGCCGCCCGAGAGAAAGCCAAGATGGATCAACTTGAGTTAGACGCGTTACTCCATTGTATGAAGGATGCAGGCCCGAGGATACCCGCCAAAGTAACGCCATGGCTCGAGATGAAGGTAAAACACAAAATGACCGACGATGCTTCGACGAGAACATGTCATTCTGGCACGAACGTCTTCCCAAGGGGAACAAGTGCCCGACCAGTTTGGAGGAGGCGAAGAAAATCGTGTGTCCTCTGGATTTACCGCACGTGAAATACCATGTGTGCATGAACAATTGCATCATTTATCGGGACGAGCACGCAGAGTCTACCATATGTCCGGTGTGCGGTGTCACTCGATACAAGAAGAGGAAGAAAGCTCCTCGAAAAGTGGTGTGGTACTTTCCGATCACTCCTCGTCTGCAGCGGTATTTCGCGGACCCTAAGGTAGCAAAGCTCCTGCGTTAGCACGCGGATAGGGAGGAGAAGAAGCGAGAAGATGATGCAAATGATCCGGAGATAGATAAAAAGACAAGATGCCGAGTCACCCTAAGGATGCGAGCCGCTGGCAAGCGTTGAACTTCGAATACCCGAATTTGGGAACGATCCAAGGAACATCGTGGCTTTGGCGCGAGCACCGATGGAGTCAATCCGCTTGGCAGCCGAGAAGCACACATAGCACCTGGCCTGTGTTTGTGTGGATGTACAACCTTCCCCCAGGTTGTGCATGAAGAGGAAGTACATTCACATGAGTATGCTAATTGAAGGGCCGAAACAACCAGGGAACGACATCAATCAGATCGGGGCTGCTGAAGAGGAGCTTGACACGCTGTGGAAAACGCCACCAATACGTGGGGCGCCGAGAAAGAATATTTCCCTATGAGAGCCGCACCGCTCACGGCGATGCACGACTATCTCGATTACGGATATCTTGCGGGCAGGTAGTCCACGGATTTTCTCGGATGCGTAAGGTGCATGGATGACACAACGATCGCCAGCTAGATAGAGATCCCGGTCTTGAAAACCGTGTTCATGGGACATCGAAGGTGGCTTCGCGACGATGACCCGTGGAGGAAACGCAAGGATCTGTTCGATGGTGAAACCGAACCCAAAACGCCTGTACGAGGAGCGGCGAGGAAATAGACAAGCTGTTGAAAAATTGGAAAGACTGCCCACCGCCGAAAGAAGCAAAAGGCGCCAGAGCCGAAAGAAGCGAAGGCGCCAGAGCAGCTGCTGAAGGTATGGAAAACGAGGTCTGCTTTTCGGGACTTGCCGTCTCGAAGATCCACCGTGTGCCTCACAGCCTTGATGTCATGCATATCACGAAGAACGTGTGCGAGAGTCTGCTTGGTACCCTGCTCAACATGCCGAGAGGACCAAAGATGGGCCGAAAGCAAGGGCGACTTGAAATCAATGGGCATCGTGCAGGGAGCTTCACGCTATATATGATGATGATGATGATGATGATGATGAGGCGAAGCAGACACGTAAAGTCGTCGCAAAGGCAAAAAGGCCAAGAAGACCGAAATGACTACCCTCCCGCGTGGTTCACTCTAAGTCGAGGAGATCGAGCAGTTTTTCACCCGCCTCCTAGGAGTAAAACTTCCTTACGATTACGCTGGGAAGATAAGCGAGATACCTAGACCCAAATGAAGCGAAGTTCAGCGGGATGAAGTCTCACGACCGCCACGCGTCTTGATGACGCAGATACTTCCAGTTGCAATCTATGGGATCATGGACGCGCACGTCCGTGAAATGCTATTTGGCCTATGCAACTTCTTCGACGCCATCTCTAAAGTCGATTGGCGTGAGGCAACCTCGAAGGCTACAGGAAGAGATTGTGGTGATACTATGCGAGCTTGAGATGTACTTCCGCCCGCATTCTTGACGTTATGGTGCATCTACTGGTCCATATAGTGGAGGATATCATCCAACTCGGGCCGATGTTCCCGCACAAAGATGATGCCGCTCGAAAGGATGAATGGTGTCATCAAAGGATACGTTCGCAACATGTCACGCCCGTAGGAAGCACAGCAAGGGGCTTTTCGACGAAGAGTGCATCTCCTCTGCACGAATTATCTAGGCATCGAGAACCCCGCTGGTCCGCCTGTCAACAGCACCTCGGCAGGCTCGTTGGATGGGGTCACCGTGAGGGTCGCCGAAAATGCATGTCGACTTCGAGGGTCGACTCACGACTTTGAAAGAGCAAACCTAGTCGCGCTACAACACATAGACGTGGTCGATCCTTGGGTGGTAGAGCACAAAACCTTTATTAAGAAGACGACAATGACCGAGGCCAACAGAGGACGGACGGAGATATACTCAAAGAGCACAACTCATGTTTCACGATTGGTTCAAGCGAAGCTTCGTCGTACCCTTTACATGAGGATTCTTCCGCGGAAGAACAACTCATATTCGCTTTGTCACGTAGGCGCCGAGCACAACCTCGATGACCTATGAGGCGTCACGATATCAACGGCTACACATTCTACACCGAGGCCAAGGACATGAAGTGCGATGGTTATCGTAACTCGGGGTAACGATGGAATCCTGCACCGTAACGACAAGGACAGATACTACGGAAGGATCGAGGAGATCTGGGAGCTGAGCTACGCCGAGAGAAGGTCCCGATGTTCCGTGTCGATGGGCCAAGAACGCTATAAAAGAAGACCGGTATTTCACCACCATGGTTATACCCGGTTAATCCAAGATCATGGGCGCAAACGCCACCGCAAAAATGAGCCATGGGTACTGGCTTCCCAAGTGGACCAATGCTTCTTCATTACCGACCCGCCAAAGCCCGGTCGTGTTGTCGTGAGGAGAGGCAAAAGGAAGATCATCGGAATGGATGGAGTAGCCAATGAGCAAGACTTGACAAGTACGGCGACCGAGGATCGAACATAACGACGATGATGAAGTAGCAGCATACACCACAAGAAGAAGCAGGACCACCCTACCTAAAGGACGTCTGCTCCACGTAAGAACTCCATTTGCGAAAAAGAAGGGCAAGAAGATTGTGAACAGATAGCTAGCTAAGATCGGTTGTATTTAAATCGTAGCCTTCATTTCTCGATTGTATTTCATGGGTACTTTTGAACTATCATGAATATTTTAAATTTCATGGACACTCGATCTCGATCCCCCTCCATCTCGATCGCTATCCCACCTCACCAGATCCGTCCCCGCCCGAAAGCACCCCCAGATCCACCGCCGCCACCGACCCCCGCACCTCGATTCCCTACTCAATCATGTCGCCGACCCGCACCTCAAGCACCGCCTTATAAAAAATAAGTATCAAACAGCTTTTTAAATGCTACTGTCTTATAAAAAATATTATCATTATTATTTAAACAAGTTTGAACATATTTAAACACAAATAAGTATCAAACAGCTTTTTAAATGCTAAAAAATTGTGGAGCCTGGAGTCAAACCCAGACCTCCCGTGTGAGAACTGGCTGTCGACCACCGAGCTAGTAGAGGGACTTGATGTGGATCAGTTCGGTGGTACATAACCTGTTGGCTCGAGTTGAATAGGGAAAAAATACTAATGGCGCACCACGGTGAGGTGCGCCATTAGTATTGTGCCCGATCCCCTTCCCTCTCCCCTTCGCCTGATCCCCTTCCCTCTCCCCCGCCAGCCCTCTCCTCGATCCACCATGCGTCGCCGCTGCCACGACTCGACCCATCGCACAGCAGCCCTCGAGCCCGCCGTCCGCCTAAACCTAACCCGACGCCGTCCGCCCGCCCGCTCCACCGCCGCCGCCCGCCTCTCCGCCTCTCCTCGCCCTCGCCCTCTCCTCCTTGCCCTCTCTCGCCTTCCCTCTCCTCGCCCGCCTCCCTCGACGCCACCGTCCCGCCACCTCGACATCGCCCCGCCGCCTCGACGCGACCCGCCACCCGGACGCCGCCCACGCCGCCTCGACGCTGCCCACGCCGCCTTGACCCCGCCACGCCGCTGCCCCACCTCGACGCTGCCCGTCGCCTCGACGCGACCCTCGCCGCCGGACGCCGCCCGTCCACACCACTGTCGCCGAGCACCACCACCCCGTGAGCTCCCCTCCTCCTCTCCCACAACTTGCACCAATTTGGATCTATCTATCTTGGGAAACACTCTGTCGATTTGGGACACATGAATTGAGCACCATTTTCTCACCGATCACCACCATCCATGATCTCTGCCGATGGTATATCTTTTCATGGCTTTACAAACCCACATGCTAACATATTTGTTAATGTAAATTATTCTATCACACATTAATGTGTATGCAAATACCACCCTCCCTTCCCCGGATCAATGAATAAGGAGAAGTCATTGATTCTTGTCAACATTAACAGAGAGTCACATTGCTAATTGACCATCATTGGCATACATTTCACTATAAGAGCACCTCAACTGAGCTAGGCTACTTTTCCCTCCCCCTAGGATAAGTTTTCACCAGCCTGCATTTTTACTGTGCATTTTTTAACACAAAGTTCTCAAAGAGAGTTTGCCTCCTAGGATAAGTTTTCACCAGCCTGCATCTCTCTTTTTTCCAATGAAAGAATGCAGGACTTTTAGTTTCAAGTACTATGAATTACGTGGAGTTTGTGGTAAACATGTCTGTACCCATAATGTGGTCACAAGCTTCACAAGTGTGTCCTTGTAAATTTTTTCAAGGTATCTTGAAAGTTGTAGCAAAGATTGAGTAAAATGGAATTCTAAACATGTATCCATGCTTCGACAAGAATTCTAAATCTGATGCATTTACTAGCAAGAATTGTGAATTGTCATCTTTGTATTGCGTAAGCTTTTAAATTCTTTAGCATGAGTTTCTTCAAGTTTGGTTGTTCCTGCTGCATATGCCCAGCTAATAGCATGATTTACCTCTTTGAAACTCGTCAGGCGTGTGTGTGCGCACATATTTAGTAAGGTTGCAAAGCTTTGGTCCGGATGCTGCTCCGGACAGATCACCAAGCAAAACAATGCACCATATTGCTCAAAGATCAATGTGGAAATGGAATCATAATTCGAGCTATTTTTGTAGAGACACGATAAGGTGATTCAAACTGCAATGCCTTGATACTGAAAATAGTTAGAACATCTCTGCTTGTGCCAAAAATAACCCCTTTCTCTCGAACATTGATTATTTTCATTTCGTTGAGAATGGGGCACTCTAGGTCAAGAAAATTAGCAAAGGTCATGCCCAATTTTCTTGACCTAGAAGGTGCCCGATTCTCAACCAAATAAAAATTAATTTGCTTTAGTGGTTGGATTAGTTTAGTATTTTATTCACACACCCACATAAGTATTCAACACAATGAAAAAATAGTACAAATCCTGGTGTAGTAAAAAGTAATTACAGATAGACTATCCGGTGTAGCAATGTTACGTGCGGACAACCACCGCTTCTAGCAATTTGACATGGTTACCGGTCGCCTTCGATTTCTTTGGGTCTGCGAACTTTACACCTTTTACGTAATAAATACATCAAGTTTACATACAGAAACCATAGAGCAAACAACATCATCCAGCTCTTGACCGACAAAACACCGCAGCTATTCCAAAGAGAATTGTAATGTAGAAGTGTTGAGTTTTTCAAACTCAATAGTTGCTACTAGGCGCAAGACTATCGACCGCATGTGGTGCTATTTTCATATGCAAACACAGTACCACCATCTATGGTGTAATATGTTTTAGCTATAGATTGAAAAAGCAATAACAGGTACCCTTTCTAGGCTGAAAGAATGTTAAAACCCAACCAATTTCACCCATATAGCAAATTCAATCTTTATATGATGTGAACCAACAAAACATTGCAAATAGACCAAAAAGCATACATACATGTTAAGTAGTCTAAAGTACATAGAAAATATGTAAATAAAAGTTGATGAAATCAATCCTCGAAAGAGTTACAAGCAAGGGCACCAAGATAGTGCAGTTCAGAGAAATAATCTGAATCCTCAAAGAGTTACAACAAGGGCACCAGGATTAGTTCTGCGTTAGTAGTAAAAAGTAATTACAAATACACTCACCCACATAAGTATTCAGCACAATGAAAAAATAGTACAAATTAAGGAAAGGCAATACCATTTCAGACGCTTGTCTTCTAAAAAGAAGAGTGAACTTTCTAAACACACCCTCAAGAACTAGGTTACCCCGAGAACGTGGACTTGGACCTTAGCAACAACACACTAACAGGTTCTATCCCAAAACACCTAGGCAATATCACAAACATCTCTCAATTGTTCCTTGACAATAACCAACTTTTGGCGACATTCCTCGAGAATTAGGTTATTTGGTCAACTTAGAGATCTTGTTCCTTGACAATAACCAACTTTTGACCAAACTTTGTTTTTATTTAGAGAGAAACATGGCCCACAACGATGAGGCCGGGGTTCAAGCGGCAAGGCATTCTCGAGCTGTCCCAGAGATGGAGGAACAACCTCACTTGTATGAGGCCGCCGCCTTCCCACCGATCCCGAGACCACCGATGGTGCCGCCGAGGATGACCACACCGATGCCACCACTATTGGTGCCGCCGAGGATGCCACCATCGATGATGGCGGCGCCGCACGATGGCAGCCAACCAAGAGGCAACGGAAGGACCGGCGCCCGATCGTGCTCCTCACCCTCAAGGAGGAAGTTATCAAGTGGACTCCAACGGAATCCAACGGCGCCCGAACGAATAGTCAAGGGTACTCGCTTCAGCTCGGGTGCATTGTCCGAAGCACCGCCTCGATCAACACCGAGAACCCGAGGCATCCCGACGAGGGAATTTGCGCCACCTCCTCTTCACGGCTGCACGAACGATACAAGTTCCCGCTGAATTTGCAAACACAAGCCTCAAAGGGAATAAAGTGAACAATGTTGCCCTCACGAAGATGAGCAAGGCCCCGTCTACTTGGAAAAGCAATGTGAAGAAAATGATCGAGAAAGGTGAGAGTTATCAAGATCAAGGAGAAAAATCCTTCGATCACCGACGATGACTACAACGACTTCAAGATCAATTGCTCGAGCACCGCAAGCTCCCAATCAAGTGAGTGGGGAAACAAATGCGGAGCTGAACATAGGGGAACACACACTCGGTCCCGCGGTTACAGAGTGGCGGAGCCTATATGGGACAAGGAGGAGGCGGACTGTGCCGAGCAAGGCCTACCGCCTCTTCGAGAAATACAGCGGTAACAAGCGCATCAGAACTTTGTCGGGCCCGGTACAAGAAGGACCCAAAACAAAGGAGCTTACCACGGATCCAAGACCGTGCAGCTTGAGCTTGTTCTCGTAAGGAATACACCCCGCGTAATTAGCTCCATATGGTTGCATTCTAATTAATGAAGCCAAATTTCTAAATGGTTCACATTCCTTCCGCAGCGATCGAAAGCGAGGCGGGTCGACTAAGAGCAACCCCGGGACACCACTCTAAATAGGGCGTTGAATGTAATCAAGAACAAGGATAAGCTCAAGAAGTCGACGTCACCTGGTCGTCTGGCGGCAAAGGCTTGTCGACAAAATGGGGTCATACTATACCGCTGGTGTGCGGAAGGAGAAAAAGACCAGCTCGGAAAGTCAGCGCGAGAGGTTCAAGAACTCAAGGCACAGTGGCGCGGATTCGGAGATTGTCCAAGAGCAAGTGGAACAACGACTGGAGCGATGATCACCGCCATTGTGCCTACCTTGATCTCGGGTTGAGTCGTGGATTGCGGGCGGCCAACAGGCCGCCCGATTCCTAGCTTCACGGCCAGCAACTCGCATAATGCGATGGCGGGCTATTGGTGCCTCAAATGAGGCGGCATTGGTGTCTCCGACGCCGCACGGAGCTTAATGCACCGGGTGTACGCCGCCCGCACCTCTGCAGCAAGCGCCCTCCGTTAATCGCACGCCCGCCATTGGCGGTAAGGCCGACATTAGCCGAGCTCGACGCCATCATCACGGTAACTAATTAAGCCTCTCGCCGAGGACTTCATCTCCTTGTTTTGATCGGGCATCCTTGACGCCCTACATGTTTTGGCGAGGAGCCGCCGACGCCTCCGTGCACTCTCCTCCACTTCGTGAACAACGAGTTGGTCGATGTCGCCAAGGGCAAAATCGCTCAACTGGGCAACCCTTGTTCCACGGTACCGGATGCCACCCAACTTGTTTAGGGTTCAACTGGTTGGGTGCTGCTAGGCTGCGACGACTTGTTACCTCGATTCGACCCGTCGGGCCGACGATGATGACGTGATGACCTCAATGCCCGCCTGAGCTGGCCTGGTTTGGCCGAATGGCGGATTCGCTTGGGGCGGGGACACCACCCCAAAGACAACACCGCCCGATCGTCGGGCGCCAAGTCGGCCCCATGGCAAGACCGCCGTAACGGTGCGGACATCCCTATGCCATCGATCCAAACATGCATATGGCACAGATCGTAACGATGACGACGACGACGATGATACATTTGGCAATGTCGATCAAGACTTTGCCGATCATGGGTACGATGGCGACTTCATGGGGCCTCCTTCTCAAGAACCAAACCCAACAAAAGATGTGTGCGATCTAGCTGGTACCGTGGAGAAGCCAAGTTGCAACAGCGCCGTCTGGCGTTCAGCTCGAGGAGACGCCCACCGCCGACTTCACCGAGCCTCGGATAGGCGAGGTGCGAAATATTATCAGCCCCAACACACTCAAGAAGGCGGTCTGTGAGCGTAACTCGGTCCCATTACAGAGAAGAAGAAGGCACGCAAAAGAAAGACTAAGAAGGGTGCGAGCCAGCCGCACCGAGTACGATCCGTGCTCAGACGGGCCACCTTCACCGCAGGATATCTCGAGGAGGGTGCATGTGGCGGGTAGGGCGATGCTCTCGACAAATATGGTCAATGCTGCAACCGGTGCTATGCGGAGTCTGCATGATGTTGTTCTTTCTTTGGAGAAGCGGCGTCTCGAGAGAAGGATGTGGCATACCGGTTTTCGCGCCAAGGTGCCGAGGGCAAGGGCTTTGTGGATAACTCCATCGGGCGTCACGATCGTCCTGCGTTTTGATGACATCCATGCTATGTTGAATCTTCATCCGCTGCACTACACCTTCGCTTGGCTATTTTCACGAGTATGGAGATGCGGATCATTCGCGACAAGACCCGGACATCGTGATAGTCGACCCTTATACATGCGTGCCAAGATCTTGGGCAGCGCTGGGACCGCAAGTCGCGAGTTCTTACCTCAAGGCGCCATTCGCAAACCAAGATAAGGATAACTTCCTCGTGCCTTACTTTCCCGAGTAAGTCCTCCCTTAACCGCCCGTAGCATATGAATTCTTACATTTCGATCATTTTTCTTTTGACATTCCGTATGTTCTGTAGTGACACACGTTGCACGCTCATCCTCCTAAGCCCCAAATGTTCCATGGCCACATATTTCGACCCGGACCGTCAGTCGAACGTAGACTACACAAATGTCAAGAAGGTTCTTGATGATGTTCTCCCCGGCTACGCCAAATCTGGAGGCACCTTCACCAAGCCTATTCGTAAGTACGGCAAGCATGTGTTCTCCCACAATACGACGTTCTGCTGCGTCAAGCAGCCGCCTGGCGGTCAGAAGGGTGCCTACTACGCCATCCATCACATGCGGGCGATCGACAGACCATCATCAACTTCGCCACCGAATAAACTCAAAGATTGGGCAAAGAGCGTGTCGGCAATCCAGACGCGGACCTCCGACAAGAATTCTTTCGCATCCAAATGGAGTTTGCGGAAATCATCCATCAAGATGTCCTTCGTACCTCGGGACAGTTCTACCTCAACAATCAACCATCCAACAAAGACATCGACACAATGCTACAAATGCAGGTGACAACGACCGTTATTTCATGACTCCCACGATAGACGGCGGCTTCATCCACGCCCGGTCCCTTGAGTCGAGTAGAAAGCAAAGATGCTTGTGTCTAGTTCTCAAACATCGATTGGCTCGTGTTGTAATTAAACTTTAATGAACTTGTAGTATGTCTCTTTGGTTTCGAGAGTCGCTCAACTTAGATGTAATCGATGCTATTAATGTCTTGTTTTTCTTCCGATCGCTCTTGCATACTTATATATTGCTTATGTATTGTCTGTGAATTGGTACTAACGCTTCGCTTGGCTAGTGCATAGCGATGCCAACGTATGTCGTGTAGAAGGGTAAGGTTCCTGAGTCTCGATGACGGGAGGAGTGTCGAGACAGGTTCACCGATTCAGTGGTAACAGCACAAAGGGTACACCACTAGGGCCGAGGCCGAATCTAGATACGCCCGCTATCTAGCGGGAGAGGGAGGGAGCGTTGAGGAACAGGATGAAGACGAAGTTTCATCGTGATGATGCTCATCGTGATGACCGCAGCTCTCTTCTATGTGATGGTAGTTTAGATGATCGATATCGACTTGTAATGTGAAGACAAACTCGCTACTCACGGTCTCGAGACTTGTAATATTATGTTCTATCTTTGTTCGGTCTTTTCAATTCGGAGACTAATATGATGAATTGTATTCGGAGACTAATATGATGAATTGTATTCAAAGACTAATCTTCTATTGTATTCGATGAATCTGTTGTTGATGTGTGCTGTCTATATTTTGTCAAATTATACATTTTGTAACCTGTGCAAAAACAGAAAATAAAAAATAAAAACCTAATATTCATACTAATGGCGATCAAATGATAAGGCGCCATTAGTATGACAAAGCATACTAATGGCGATCACAGACAAAGGCGCCATTAGTATGCCATGTTACTAATGGCGATCACGTCGTAGTGCACCATTAGTATGCCAAAGCACTGGTATACATGGGCCCCGGAGGCATACTAATGGCGCACTGCCTATATTAATGGCGCACGGTGGTGCGCCATTAGTATACCAGATACTAATGGCGCACCGGTGGTGCGCCATTAGTAAAATTACTAATGGCGTGCTACTAATGGCGCACCACCGATGCGCCATTAATGGCCATATTAGGTGCGCCATTAGTAGGGGGTTTTCTAGTAGTGTTATAAGGGTGCTCTACAGGTGTCTCCGAAGGTACTTGTTGAGTTGACGTATTTCGGGATTAGGATTTGTAACTCTAATTGTCGGAGAGGTATCTCTAGGCCCTCTCGGTAATGCACATCACTATAAGCCTTGCAAGCAATGTAGCTAATGAGTTAGTTACGGGATGATGCATTACGTAACGAGTAAAGAGACTTGCCGGTAACGAGATTGAACTAGGTATTGAGATACCGACGATCGAATCTCGGGCAAGTAACATACCGATGACAAAGGGAATAACGATTTTGTTATGCGGTTTGACCGATAAAGATCTTCGAGAATATGTAGGAGCCAATATGAGCATCCGTGTTCCGCTATTGGTTATTGACCGGAGACGTGTCTCGGTCATGTCTACATAGTTCTCGAACCCATAGGGTCCGCACGCTTAAAGTTAGATGACGGTTATATTATGAGTTTATGTGTTTTGATGTACCCAAGGTAGTTCGAGTCTCGGATGTGATCATGCACATGACGAGGAGTCTCAAATGGTCGAGACATGAAGATTGATATATTGGACGACTATATTCGACACGGAATAGTTCCGAGGGTATCGGATATATATCGAGTACCGGGGTTACCGGACCCCCCGAAGCTATTGGGCCTTATGGGCATTAGTGAAAAGGAGAGAGGTAAGCCAGGTGGTGGCGCGTGGCCCCTTGCCCCAATCCAAATTGGGAAAGGGAAGGGCGGCGGCCCCTTCTCCTTCCTTCTCTCCACCTCCTCCTTCCCCTTCTCCTACTTGAATAGGAAAGGGGGCCAAACCTACTTGGAGTAGGATTGCCCCCCCTTGGGCGCCTCTCCCTTGGCCGGCCCTCTCCTTCTCCCCCTTTATATCTGGGAGGAGGGGGCACCCCATAGACACAACAATTGATCCTTGAGATCTCTTAGCCGTGTCAGGTGCCCCCTCCACCATAGTTCACCTTGATAATATCGTGGCGGTGCTTAGGCGAAGCCTGCGTCGATAGAACATCATCATCGTCACCACGCAGTCAGGCCGACGTGAACTCTCCTCAAAGCTCGGCTGGATCGGAGTTCGGAGGAAGTTATCGAGCTGAACGTGTGCAAGAACTCGGAGGTGCCGTATGCTCGTACTTGATCGATCGGATCGTGAAGACGCACGACTACATCAACCGTGTTGTGCTAACGCTTCGCTTTGGTCTCACGAGGGCGTGGACACACTCTCCTCCGTTGCTATGCATCACCATGATCTTGCGTGTGCGTAGGAATTTTTTGAAATTACTACATTCCCCAACAGCCGTCTGCGGTCTCGCCTGAGGCCTCGACCGCCGCCTCATCCGCGGTTTCTCCCGTGGCCATGTCCTCGTCCTCTTCCGTGGTTGTGCCTCCACCTCGATGATGGGCTCGGCCCCCGCCTCCGCCGCCTCATCACTCTATGGTGACGCGTGCTAAAGACAGGATCCATCAACCAAACCCTCGCTTTCACAATCTCAGCGCCACGGTCAGCTCTCCAGTACCGCGCTCGGTGCGTTCTGCACTGAGTGATCCGCACTGGCTCGAGGCTCTGTGTGCTGAGTATGATGCTCTCGTCGCCAACCGGACCTTGTCGTTGGTCCCTCGCCCCCCTACGTCAACATCATCACTGGTAAGTGGGTTTTTCGGCATAAGCTTCTTCCAGATGGCCCTCTGGACAGGTACAAGGCCCGCTGGTTGTTCGTGGTTTTGCACAACGTGCCGGTCTCGACTTCTCCGAGACCTTCTCCCCGATCGTCAAACCCGCCACGATTCGTGTTGTTCTTCACTCGCCGCATCTTGTCATCGGCATGTTCATCACCGACATCAACAATGCTTTCCTCTATGGTCATCTTCGAGAGCGTGTTCTATGTCGCCAGCCTCATCGGTTTTGTTGATCCCACTCGGCTGGCGATGTTTGCTGCTATCACGGTCTCTCTACGGTGCAAGCAAGCGCCTCGTGTGGGTATCAATGCATTGCAAAGATTCTTCATCGCTCTCGGTTTTGGCAACACCACCTCCGACACGTCGCTGTTTGTGCTTCATCGAGCTGATCATGTCGCCATGCTTCTTCTATATGTTAACGATATCATCATCACCACCTAGGCGGACTTACTTTGCGACATTATTGGTCATCTCGGTTCTGAGTTTCGACTTAAGGACTTGGGCGCACTGCACTTCTTCCTTGGCATCAATGTGCGACGTGACTCTTCTGGATTTTTTATTCATCAAGGATAGTATGCTCTTGATCTCTTGTATCATGCTGGCATGACCGACTGCAAACCTGCTGCCACTCCTGTCGAGGCCAAGCCGAAGCCCTCTGTCACTGCTGGACAACCTACCACGGATGCCGCTCTCTACCGCAGTATTGTTGGAGCTCTTCAAGACTCACGCCACCGCACCAAACATTCAGCTTTGCCGTGCAAAGCAGTTTGCTCGCACATGCACTCGCCTCGTGATGTTCACTGGTCTTTGATCAAGCGCATTCTCCGGTACATTCACGGCACACCGACATTCAGCCTTCGTCTTCGCGCCTCCGCCTCCACCGAGTTGTTTGCTTACAGGATGTGGATTGGGCTGGTTGCCCCGACACTCGACGATCTACGTCAGGATATTGTGTCTTCTTCGGCGACTCTCTCATCTCATGGTCCTCTAAGCGGCAGCCCACCGTATCCCGCTCGAGTGTTGAGGATGAGTATCGTGCCATTGCCAATGTTGTTGCCGAGACATGCTGGTTACGTCAACTACTTGGGGAACTTCGGGTCTCGATCCTGAAAGCTACAGTGGTTTTTTGTGATAATGTTTCGGCCACCTATCTCGCGGCGAATACGGTACAGCATAAGCGCACCAAGCACATTGAACTTGATGTTCATTTTGTTCGCGAGAAGGTTCGATTGGGCCAACCGTGTTCTTCATGTACCGACCACCCAACAGTTTGCCGACATTATAACCAAGGGCTTCAAACGCTGCATTCCAGAGTTCCGCTCGATCTTTGCATCGCCGACGCCGACGCTTCGACACCTTGCTGTGGGGAGGTGGGGTTGAACGTGACATATTTGTATTGCTATTCCTATCTTCTCTAGCCTTGTATAGTTGACTCCTAGAGATATATGATTAGTTTCCTTGTCACGCAAGACATCTGTATATATTGTGACCGACTCCCTGAAATACAATTGAGTTGCACCAAATATTTTCTACAATTTGTGTCACCGTAGAATCTCCACAACTCTATCACAAACTATAGGACATGTGACGGAACAACGAAAAATAGATATCTTAGACAAAGCTAAAAGGAATCGTCATCGCAAATGCGCCGATGTTATGAGTTCAACCAAAGATTGAACATGAGACTTTTACCTGAAGCGTGAGTATTGAGCTAACACCCTACAAAATTCTGCACAAAAAAAAGCCCTACAAAAAGGCACTGACACACACACATTAAGGTATGTACGTTGGTTGATAAGACGGTCCTTCCTTAATGCTGCCACGTAATCAAGAGATGACAAAAATTATGGTGTACAATAGATTATCTCTTAGCCCTACCTCTAGCAACTAGGTACTCTTAAAAACACGACGAGAGATTTGTTTCTAAAAAACATCATCTCGTAACTAAGAGAAGACAAAGCTTTTTGAGGTTTCTGTTTTCTCCACACGGTAGCTTTGTACATGCCCTTACATTTCGACCTGCCACATTTCGGTTTGCAGCACGTGATTTCGATCTGTATTTTTCAGATTACGGATCGCTGAATATTCCCGGCGGGAGTGAGCGAGTGGAGTGCGAGTGCGTCTGTGCCCCTGCATGCATGCGCGTTGATCTGTCCTGCCCTTGCTCCTGTACTATGTGTCGGGCATCCGAGCTTGATCCACGTCAGAGCTACGACGGCGGCCCCCGCCAGCCACTGTAGCCAAGTACGTACTCATAATCAGGAGATTTGATCTACAAAAACTTATTAGGAGACGATGCCTCGACCTCACTGTGTCTGCTAGTCGGACAAGATCCACAGAATGCACGTGCATATGTACTACAAGATGGCGCGATCCCGGGAAATTATTTTTGAGTGGATGACGAAGAGCCTTTCTTTGCACTAACGCGGCGCATGTGTTTGCACTAGTATTTGCAATCCTCCCACGGTCACCACATTGTTTTGTTTTGGTCCCCGCGTCAATCTGCTATCGCTGCCAATTTAAGCAGGAGATCTCTGAGGCAGAGCTGCACTCAGATTCCTGGACCGATCTGCCGCACTGCCTAGTTTGGGCGCAGAATCTTTCGTCCGGCGGCTTGGACCACGCTGACCGCTCTACTCTGGATGCACCGGAATGATTCCGATTGATTGGAAGCAATGCGGGCCGGAATCGGGCGTCAGGATTTATTTTTTTCTTAAGAGAATATCAGGCTTCCAAGAATCTCTAATAACCTTTTCTTTATTCGCGCGCGCGCACACACGAAAAACCTCCAATAACCCTAGCATTGGTAACATTTTCTTGTTGTTTTCTAGGATAAGCACGGTGGCGGGGGACGCGGTGTTAGAGGATAGTTGTTGTGTGATATATGAAAGGTCGTATATACGGACCTTACATGGATGAGGCAAGGAGGCTCAACCTTCTGGCAAAACATGCATGCATGCATGCATCGTTTCGACTTGCACGTGATTCATCAACGCAATGTGAAGTCGCTAACCTATTGTGGTGGTACATGATCTCCAACTCCGTCATGAAGTTTTGTTGTGCGATTTCACAAGTGCAGAGAAGGTGTCCATCAGGCTCGTCAATTATGGAAATCGTGAGTTTTGCTTCTTGTTGATCTACTTTTCGGTCAGTTTATTAATTCACTCAATGTTGCAACTTGATAATCATCCCTTTGTATAGACCGGACGCGCTAGCGTGTTGTACCACAATACTAAGGACATGCCATTTATGTGCATACATTACTGGATGAAGTCCAAGGGACGCAATGCATGGGACGACATGTGCGGGTTCTGACTCGAGTATCGTTGAATTTGGAATCAATGAATTCGAAAAACTTGTTAAACATTTCGTTATCTCGGAGGTAATATTTATATTTGAACGATTGTCATACTATGGATATTTGCATGTTATTTATGAATAAATTGTGCTATTTTGTATAATCATTTTGAGTGTAGAGGATTAAGAAGAAAAATAGGGATGACGACCAGCTCTAGATTCGTGTTCCGCCCACTCCATGAGACAAATAATATGCGTGTTTTAAGAGTCGGTGTTGGACATAACCTTAGCACACTTTCACCCGTCCCCATAACCCTCTTATATCTCCCAAAATTTCTTAGAGCCCCCCACACACACACAAACACTACCGCCATCACTACACCGAAAATATTTCCCAACCTCTCAACCCCTCCCAATCCTTCAATATGTAGGAGGAAAGTTTTGATTCAACCACCCAACAAGGAGGTACATATGGGCAAACATGTGGCGTCACCCGCCCATGTCTCTAGCATCTGTTCCTATTGCAAACATCGCATGGCCATGAAAAGCCAACCCTGAGAAATCTATTGTAGCTTGGCTTGCCTAGCCCGCCCAACTTTTTGCTGCAAGCACCGCCACTCCAACTGTCACTGCCTAAAGTGACCGTGGTGTCATTCGCCCTCACCACAGGCAACCGCAACCTACGTCGCCCCTCCAACATTGTCCTCACCTTCCGTCTGACCCCTTCCCCTAGGTTGGCAACCTGCATCACCCGGGTCGACCGCTAATCGTCACCAAAGCTGGGAGTTGTTGGGGAACGTAGTAATTTCAAAAAAAATTCCTTCGCACACGCAAGATCATGGTGATGCATAGCAACGAGAGGAGAGAGTGTTGTCCACGTACACTCGTAGACCGAAAGCGGAAGCGTTAGCACAACGCGATTGATGTAGTCATACGTCTTCACAGTCTGACCGATCAAGTACCAAACGTACGGCACCTCCGAGTTCAGCACACGCTCAGCTCGATGACGTCCCACGAACTCCAATCCAACAAAGCTTTATGGAGAGTTTCACAAGACGACGGCGTGATGACGGTGTCGATGATGCTACCGACGCAGGGCTTCGCCTAAGCACCGCTATGATATTACCGAGGTGGAATATGGTGGAGGGGGCACCGCACACGGCTAAGAGATCAATGATCAATTGTTGTGTCTAGAGGTGCCCTCCTGCCCCCATATATAAAGGAGCAAGGGGAGGGGCGGCCAAGGAGGAGGAGGCGCGCCAAGGGGGCAATCCTACTCAAGTAGGATTCCCCCTCTTCCTAGTCCTAGTAGGAGAGGGGAAGGAAGGGGAGGAGAAGAAGGAAGGGGGGTCGGCCCCTAGTCCAATTCGGTTTTGGCTAGGGGGGCCGCGCACCCCTAGCTGGCCGCCTCTTTTCTTCCTCCACTTGGGCCCATAAGGCCCAATAACCCCCCGGGAGGTTCCAGAACCTCCGGTTCTCCCAGATATATCCGAAACCACCAAACACTTCCGGTGTCCGAATATAGTCGTCTAATATATTGATTTTTTGTGTCTCGACCATTTCGAGACTCCTCTCATGTCCGTGATCATATCCGAGACTCCGAACTACCTTTGGTACATCAAAACACAAAAAGTAATAATACCGATCGTCACCAAACTTTAAGCGTCACGGACCCTACGGGTTCGAGAACTATGTAGACATGACCGAGACACGCCTCGGTCAATAACCAATAGCGGAACCTGGATGCTCATATTGGCTCCCACATATTCTAGGAAGATCTTTATCGGTCAAACCGCATAACAACATACGTTGTTCCCTTTGTCATCGGTATGTTACTTGCCCAAGATTCGATCATTGGTATCTCAATACCTAGTTCAATCTCGTTACCGCAAGTCTCTTTACTCGTTCGTAATGCATCATCCCGCAACTAACTCATTAGCTACATTGCTTGCAAGGCTTATAGTGATGTGCATTACCGAGAGGGCCCAGAGTTACCTCTCCGACAATCGGAGTGACAAATCCTAATCTTGAAATACGCCAACTCAACAAGTACCTTCAGAGACACCAGAGAGCACCTTTATAATCACCCGATTCGCTAGACGTTTGGTAGCACACAAAGTGTTCCTCCGTAAGCGGGAGTTACATAATCTCATAGTCATAGGAACATGTATAAGTCATGAAGAAAGCTATAGCAACATACTAAACGATCAAGTGCTAAGCTAAAAGAATGGGTCAAGTCAATCACATCATTCTTCTAATGATGTGATCCCATTGATCAAATGATAACTCATATCTATGGCTAGGAAACTCAACCATCTTTGATCAATGAGCTAGTCAAGTAGAGGCATACTAGTGACACTATGTTTGTCTATGTATTCACACATGTATTATGTTTCATTTTAATACAATTCTAGCATGAAAAATAAACATTTATCATGATATGAGGAAATAAATAATAACTTTATTATTGCCTCTAGGGCATATTTCCTTCAGTCTCCCACTTGCCCTAGAGTCAATGATCTAGATCACAGTAATGATTCTAACACCCATGGAGCCTTGGTGTTGATCATGTTTTGCTCGTGGAAGAGGCTTAGTCGACGGGTCTGCAACATTCAGATCTGTATGTATCTTGCAAATCTCTATGTCTCCCACCTGGACTTGGTCCCGGATGGAATTGAAGCGTCTCTTGATGTGCTTGGTTCTCTTGTGAAATCTGGATTTCTTTGCCAAGGCAATTGCACTAGTATTGTCACAAAAGATTTTCATTGGACCCGATGCACTAGGTATGACACCTAGATCGGATATGAACTCCTTCATCCAGACTCCTTCATTTGCTTCTTCCAAAGCAGCTATGTACTCCGCTTCACACGTAGATCCCGCCACGACGCTTTGTTTAGAACTGCACCAACCGACAGCTCCACCGCTCAATATAAACACGTATCCGGTTTGCGATTTAGAATCGTTCGGATCAGTGTCAAGGCTTGCATCGACGTAACCATTTACGACTAGCTCTTTGTTACCTCCATAAATGAGAAACATATCCTTAGTCCTTTTAGGTATTTCAGATGTTCTTGACCGTTGCCCGATGATCCACTCCTGGATTACTTTGGTACCTCCCTACTAAACTAATAGCAGGACACACATCAAGTCTGGTACACATCATTGCATACATGATAGAGCCTATGGCTGAAGCATAGGAACATCTTTCATTTTCTCTCTATCTTCTGCGTTGGTCGGGCATTGAGTCCGACTCAACTTCACACCTTGTATTAGGCAAGAACCCTTTCTTTGCTTGATCCATTTTGAACTTTTTCAAAACTTTATCAAGGTATGTACTTTGTGAAAGTCCAATTAAGCGTCTTGATCTATCTCTATAGATCTTGATGCCCAATATATAAGCAGCTTCACCGAGGTCTTTCATTGAAAAACTTTTATTCAAGTATCCTTTATGCTATCCGAAATTCTATATCATTTCCAATCAACAATATGCCGTCCACATATAATGTTAGAAATGCTCTGAGCTCTCACTCACTTTCTTGTAAATCAGGCTTCACCAAAAGTCTCAGATAAAACCATATGCTTTGATCACACTATCAAAGCGTTTATTCCAACTCCGAGAGGCTTGCACCAGTCCATAAATGGATCGCTGGAGTTTGCACACTTTGTTAGCACCTTTTGGATCGATAAAACCTTCGGTTGCATCATATACAACTCTTCTTCCGTAAATCCATTCAGAATGCGGTTTTGACATCCATTTGCCAAATTTCATAATCATAAAATCGGCAACCGCTAACATGATTCGGACAGACTTAAGCATCACTACGGGTGAGAAAGTCTCATCGTAGTCAACCCCTTGAACTTGTCGAAAACCTTCCGCAACAAGTCGAGCTTTGTAGACGATAACATTACCATCAACGTCGGTCTTCTTATTGAAGATCCATTTATTCTCGATGGCTTGCCGATCATCGGCAAGTCAACCAAAGTCCACACTTTCTTCTCATACATGGATCCCATCTCAAATTTCATGGCCTCAAGACATTTTATGGAATCTCGGCTCATCATCGCTTCCTCATAGTTCGTAGGTTCGCCATGGTCAAGTAACATGACCTCCGAATAGGATTACCGTACCACTCAGTGCGGATCTTACTCGTTAACCTACGAGGTTCGGTAGTAACTTGATCTCAAGTTTCATGATCAATATCATTAGCTTCCTCACTAATTGGTGTAGGCGTCACAGAACCGGTTTACGTGATGAACTACTTTCCAACAAGGAGCGAGTACATTACCTCATCAAGTCCTACTTTCCTCCGACTCACTCCTTTCGAGAGAAACTCCTTCTCTAGAAAGGATCCATACTTGGCAATGAATGTCTTGCCTTCGGATCTGTGATAGAAGGTGTACCCAACAGTTTCCTTTGGGTATCCTATGAAGACACGTTTCTCCGATTTGGGTTCAAGCTTATCGGTTGAAGCTTTTCACATAAGCATCGCAGCCCCAAACTTTAAGAAACGACAACTTTGGTTTCTTGCCAAACAAATAATTCATAATGCGTCATCTCAAAGGATTTTGATGGTGCCCTATTTAATGTGAATGCAGCCGTCTCTAAAGCATAACCCCAAAACGATAGCGGTAAATCAGTAAGAGACATCATAGATCGCACCATATCTAGTAAAGTATGATTACGACGTTCGGACACACCATTACGTTGTGGTGTTCCGGGTGGCGTGAGTTGCGAAACTATTTTGCATTGTTTCAAATGTAGACCAAACTCGTAACTCAAATATTCTCCTCCACGATCAGATCATAGAAACTTTATTTTCTTGTTACGATGATTTTTCACTTCACTCTGAAATTCTTTGAACTTTTCAAATGTTTCTGACTTATGTTTCATTAAGTAGATATACCCATATATGCTCAAATCATCTGTGAAGGTGAGAAAATAACGATACCCGCCGCGAGCCTCAATATTCATCGGACCACATACATTAGTATGTATGATTTCCAACAAATCAGTTGCTCGCTCCATAGTTCCGGAGAACGGCGTTTTAGTCATCTTGCCCATGAGGCATGGTTCGCAAGTACCAAGTGATTCATAATCAAGTGATTCCAAAAGTCCATCAAGATGGAGTTTCTTCATGAGCTTTACACCAATATGACCCAAACGGCGATTGCCACAAATAAGTTGCACTATCATTATCAACTCTGCATCTTTTGGTTTCAACATTATGAATATGTGTATCACTACTATCGAGATTCAACAAAATAGACCACTCTTCAAGGGTGCATGACCATAAAAGATATTACTCATATAAATAGAACAACCATTATTCTCAGATTTAAATGAATAACCATCTCGCATCAAACAAGATCCAGATATAATGTTCATGCTCAACGCGGCACCAAATAACAATTATTCAGGTCTAAAACTAATCCTCAAGGTAGATGTAGAGGTAGCGTGCCGACGGCGATCACATCGACTTTGGAACCATTTCCCACGCCAGATCGTCACCTCATCCTTAGCCGCCTTAAGCTAATCCGTAGTCCCTGCTTGAGTTGCAAATATTAGCAATGTAACCAGATCAAATACCAGTGCTCTGCGAGCTCTTGTAAGGTACACATCAATAACATGTATATCATATATACCTTTTTTCACCTTGCCATCCTTCTTATCCACCAAATACTTGGGGCAGTTCCGCTTCCAAAGACGATCGCTTGCGGTAGAAGCACTCGATCTCGTGCTTAGGTCCGGACTTGGGTTTCTTCTCTTGAGCAGAACTTGTTTGCCATTCTTATTGAAGTTCCCTTCTTCTTGCCTTTACCTTTTTCTTGAAACTGGTGGTCTTGTTGACCATCAACACTTGATGCTCCTTTTGATTTCTACCTCCGCAGCCTTTAGCATTGCGAAGAGCTCGGGAATTGTCTTGTTCATCCCTTGCATATTATAGTTCATCACGAAGCTCTTATAGCTTGGTGGCGATGATTGAAGAATTACACAATGACACTATCATCCTAAAGATTAACTCCCAATTGAATCAAGTGATTGTTATACCCGCACATTTTGAGTATATGTTCACCGATGTAACTATTCTCCTCCATCTTGCAGCTATAGAACTTATTGGAGACTTCATATCTCTCAATCCGGCATTTGCTTGAAATATTAACTTCAACTCTGGAACATCTCATATGCTCCATGACGCTCAAAATGTCGTTGAAGTACCGGTTCTAAGTCAGTAAAGCATGGCACACCGAACTATCGAGTAGTCATCGGCTTTGCTCGCCAGACGTTCTTAACATTGTCGATTGATCAGTAGTAGGCACGGCACCCGGTGGTGCTTCGGGACGTAATTCTTCAGGCAAAGAATGAGGATAATCCTCAAGTTATGGACCCAATCCGTGTAATTGCTACCATCATCTTTCAACTTTGCTTTCTCAATGAACACATTAAAATTCAACGGAACAACAAAGACGGGCCATCTATCTACAACAACATAGACAAGCAAAATACTATCGGTACTAAGTTCATGATAAATTTAAGTTCAAATAATCATATTAATTAAGAACTCCCACTTAGATAGACATCTCTCTAATCATCTAAGTGATCACGTGATCCAAATCAACTAAACCATAACCGATCATCACGTGAAATGGAGTAGTTTTCATGGTGAACATCATTATGTTGATCATATCTACTATATGATTCATGCTCGACTTTTCGGTCTCGGTGTTCCGAGGCCATATCTCGCATATGCTAGGCTCGTCAAGTTTAACCCAAGTATTCTCAAGTGCAAAACTGGCTTGCACCTTGTAGATGGATGTAGAGCTTATCACACCCGATCATCACGTGGTGTCTCGGCACGATGAACTTTGGCAACGGTGCATACTCGGGGAGAAAACTTTTACCTTGAAATTTAGTAAGAGATCATCTTATAAGGCCATATCAAAACCGGCGGATCTCGGGTAGGGGTCCCGAACTATCGCCTAAGGCTAATGGTAACAGGAGGCGGGGACACAATGTTTACCTGTGTTCGGGCCCTCTCGATGGAGGTAATACCCTACTTCTTGCTTGATTGATCTTGATGATATGAGTATTACAAGAGTTGATCTACCACGAGATCGTAGAGGCTAAACCCTAGAAGCTAGCCTATGATTATGATTGTTGTTGTCCTACGGACTAAACCCTCCGGTTTATCATACACCGGAGGGGGATAGGGTTACACGTCGGTTACAAAGAAGGAGATCTACATATCCGAATTGCCAAGCTTGCCTTCCACGCAAAGGAGAGTCCCACCCGACACGGGACGAAGTCTTCAATCTTGTATCTTCATAGTCCAACAGTCCGGCCAAAGTATATAGTCCGGCTGTCCAAGGACCCCCTAATCCAGGACTCCTCAAGAGCCCCTAAACCAGGCTTCAATGACGATGAGTCTGGCGTGCAGATTGTCTTCGGCATTGCAAGGCGGTTTCCTTCTCGAATACTCCATAGAAGATCTTGAACACAAGGATCATGTCCGGCTCTGCAACACAAATTCCACATACCACCGTGAGAGGAAAATATTCCACAAATCTAATCTGCTGACAACTTTTCATAGCGTGACATCACGCCACGGCCCGCTCATTATTCGAACCGTTTTTCTCAACCAGCCTGCCACTGCACGTGTTGCGAGGCAGTTTTATTGGCACGCCTTATCGAAGCGAGATCGTGTTCCCCTTATCACGGGATTCTCATCAATACGGGTGTGGGTAACCCAACTGTGCTTGTTAGTATGACTCCTCGATTTTAGGCAAGTTCCAAACGGCCATGCGGAGGAAGCTTGATATTCACCTTCTTTATAAAGGGCCAAGGCATGTCCTTTTCTTCCCACGCCGATCCTTCCCTTCCCCACCTCGAGTTACAACACCCAAGGCTCAGGCTAAGCGCTTGGACCTTCAACCATGTCCGGATCCAACCTTCAAGGCGGTGCATGGCCTCCTCTGTCACAAAGGAGGACATCAAGAAGCTTAGGAGGCCAGTGTCGACCGCCGAAATCCCGCAAGACAGCTGCTGCTCAAGGGCAGGTCATCCCCACTCCCAACCCAACGAGTGTCGATTTGTTTCCCACTTCCTCCGAGGGCTAGGCTTTAGTCTTGATCCCTTTGTTATAGGGCTCATGTTCTATTACGGGCTAGATTTCCATGATCTAGCTCCAGATTCCATCCTTCACATCTCGCCGTTTATCGTCAGTGTGAGGCCTTCCTCCAAGATCGCCCCACACTTCGCTTATGGCTCAAGACCTTAAATGTGAAGTCAAGATGATCGACGGGCGGCACGCTGAGTCTTGGAGGCGCTATAATAAGCAAAGGTGCCGATGCCCTCGGCCAAAGGGTTCCTTCCCTGAGGTGTCCGACTTATGGCAACAAGAGTGGTTTTACATCACAACTCCCCGAGGCACAAAGCGGGCGGCCGCCCCCGCCTTCCGCTCGGGCCCTCCGCCCCAACTGGCGTCATGGGTCAACAAGGGGCTGGACTGGGGGCCAGTTAATGATGTGTTTGAAGGAAATATTCCCTAGAGGAAATAATAAAGTTATTATTTATTTCCTCATATCATGATAAATGTTTATTATTCATGCTAGAATTGTATTAACTGGAAACATGATACATGTGTGAATACATAGACAAAACTATAGTCACTAGTATGCCTCTACTTGACTAGCTCATTAATCAAAGATGGTTATGTTTCCTAACCATAGACATGTGTTGTCATTTGATTAGTGGGATCACATCATTAGAAGAATGATGTGATTGACATGACCCATTCCGTTAGCCTAGCACTTGATCATTTAGTATACTGCTATTGCTTTCTTAATGACTTATACAAAGTTCACTGCAACTATGAGATTGTGCAACTCCGTATACCGAAGAACACTTTGTGTGCTACCAAACGTCACAACGTGAATCGGGTGATTATAAAGGTGCTCTACTGGTGTTTCCAAGGTACATGTTGAGTTGGCATAATTCGAGATTAGGTTTTGTCACTCCGATTGTCGGAGAGGTATCTTTGGGCCCTCTCGGTAATACTCATCACCTAAGCCTTGCAAGCATGTAACTAATGAGTTAGTTATGAGATGATGTATTACGGAACGAGTAAAGAGACTTGCGTGTAACGAGATTGAACTAGGTATTGGATACCGACGATCAAATCTTGGGCAAGTAACATACCGATGACAAAGGGAACAAAGTATGTTGTTATGCGGTTTGACCGATAAAGATCTTCGAGAATATGTAGGAACCAATATGGGCATCCAGGTCCCGCTATTGGTTATTGACCGAGAATGGTTCTAGGTCATGTCTACATAGTTCTCGAACCCGTAGGGTTTGCACGCTTAACGCTTCGATGACAGTTTTATTATGAGTTTATAAGTTTTGATGTACCAAGTTTGTTCGAGTCCCTGATGTGATCACGGACATGACGAGGAGTCCCAAATGGTCGAGACATAAAGGTTGATATATTGGAAGCCTATATTTGGACATCGGAATGGTTCGGGTGAAATCGATTTTACTAGGAACACCGGGGTTACTGAACCTCCCGGGGATATTGGGCCTTAGTGGGCCAAGAGGGAGAAGAGGAGGGCCGGCCAGGTAGGCCGCGCCTCTAGTTCGAATAGGACAAGGAAGGGGCGGCGCCTCTTTCCTCTTTCCTCCCCTTTCCTTCTCTACCAAGGCAGAGGGGGGGAGTCCTACTCGGTGGGAGTAGGACTCCTCAGCGCACCCCTAGGGGCCGGCCGCACCTCCTCCTCCCTCCTTTATATACGGGCGGGGCACCCCATAGACACACAAGTTGATCTACGGATCGTTCCTTAGCCGTGTCGGTGCCCCTTCCACCATATTCCACCTCGGTCATATCGTCATGAGTTTAGGCAAAGCCTGCGCGCCAGAGAACATCATCATCGCCTGCACGCCGTCAGGTCGACGTAACTCATCTCCGGAGCTCGGCTGGATCGGAGGCCGAGATCGCCATCGAGCTGAACGTGTGCTGAACTCGGAGGCTCCGTGACGCTCGGTGCTTGGATCGGTCGGATCGTGAAGACGCATCGACTACATCAACCGTGTTGTGCTAACGCTTCGCTTACGGTCTCACGAGGGTACGTGGGCGAACACTCTCCCTCTCGTTGCTATGCCATCACCATGATCTTGCGTGTGCGTAGGAAATTTTTGAAATTACTACGTTCCCCAACAAAGGCATCCGAGCCTAGGTTTTATGCGTTGATGTTATATGCACGAGTAGAACACAAGTGAGTTGTGGGCGATATAAGTCATACCGCTTACCAAAGATGTCATACTTTGGTTCGGCGGTATTGTGAGATGAAGCGGCCGGACCAACATTACGCCAGACGCTTACGCGAGACTGGTTTCACCGCTACGAGCACTCATGCTTAAAGGTGGCTGGCGGGTGTCTGCTCTCTCACTTTAGCTGAATCGAGTGTGGCTACGTCCGGTCCTTGCGAAGGTTAAAACAGCACCAACTTGACGAACTATCGCTGTGGTTTTTGATGCGTAGGTAAGAACGATTCTTGCTAAGCCCGTAGCAGCCACGTAAAATTTGCAACAACAAAGTAGAGGACGCCTAACTTGTTTTTGCAGGCATGTTGTGATGTGATGTGGTCAAGACGTGATGCTATATTTTATTGTATGAGATGATCTTGTTTTGTAACCGGTTATCGGCAATCGCAGAGCCATATGGTTGTCGCTTATTGTATGAAATGCAACGCATCTGTAATTGCTTTACTTTATCACTAAGCAGTAGCGATAGTCGAGAAGCAATTGATGGCGTAAACGACAACGATGCTACGATGGAGATCAAGATGTCGCGCCGGTGATTTATGGTGATCACGACGGTGCTTCAGAGATAGAGATCACAAGCACAAGATGATGATGGCCATATCATATCACTTATATTGATTGCATGTGATGTTTATCCTTTATGCATCTTATCTTGCTTTGATTGACGGTAGCATTTTAAGATGATCTCTCACTAAAATTATCAAGAAGTGTTCTTCCCGAGTATGCACTGCTGCCAAAGTTCGTCGTGCGAGACACCACGTGATGATCGGGTGTGATAAGCTCTCGTCCATCTACAACGGGCGCAAGCTAGTTTTGCACACGCGAATACTCAAAGTTAAACTTGACGAGCCTAGCATATGCAGATATGGCCTCGAACACGGAGACCGAAGGTCGAGCGTGAATCATATAGTAGATATGATCAACATAGTGATGTTCACCATTGAAAACTACTCCATCTCACGTGATGATCGGATATGGTTTAGTTGATTTGGATCACGTGATCACTTAGATCTAGAGAGATGTGTGTCTAAGTGGGAGTTCTTAAGTAATATGATTAATTGAACTTAAATTTATCATGAACTTAGTACTGATAGGATCTTGCTTGTCTATGTTTGTTTGTAGATAGATGGCTCGTGATGTTGTTCCGTTGAATTTTAATGCATTCCTTGAGAAAGCAAGTTGAAAGATGATGGTAGCAATTACATGGATGGGTCCGTAACTCGAGGATTATCCTCATTGCTGCATAGAAAAGTTACGCCCCGGAAGCACCGCTGGGTGCCAGTGCCTCTTCTTGATGTAACCGACGACGTTAAGAACGTCTGCGAGCAAAGCTGATGACTACTCTATAGTTCGATGTGCCATGCTTTACGGCTTAGAACCAGGTCTTCAACGACGTTTTGAACATCATGGAGCATATTAGATGTTCCAAGAGTTGAAGTTAATATTTCAAGCAAATGCCCGGATTGAGAGATATGGAGTCTCCAATAAGTTCTATAGCTACAAGATGGAGGAGAATAGTTCTCGGGAACACATACTCGTAATGTCCGGGTATAATAATCACTTGATTCAACTGGGAGTTAATCTTCCCGATGATAGTGTCATTGATGAAATTCTCCAATCATCGCCACCAAGCTACAAGAGCTTTGTGATGAACTATAATATGCAAGGGATGAACAAGACTATTCCCGAGCTCTTCGCAATGCTAAAAGCTGCGGAGGTAGAAATCAAGAAGGAGCATCAAGTGTTGATGGTCAACAAGTCCACTAGTTTCAAGAAAAGGGCAAAGGGAAGAAGAAGGGAACTTCAAAAGAATGGCAAGCAAGTTGCTGCTCAAGAGAAGAAACCCAAGTCCGGACCTAAGCTCAAACCGAGTGCTTCTACCGCAAGCGATCGGTCACCGAAGCGGAACTGCCCCAAGTATTTTGCGGATAAGAAGGGTGGCAAAGTGAACAAAGGTATATGTGATATACATGTTATTGATGTGTACCTAACTAGAGCTCGTAGTAGCACTGGGTATTTGATATGGTTTCTGCTAATATTTGCAACTCAAACAGGACTACGGAATAAGCGAGCAGCATCGCCAAGGACGAGGTGACGATGCGCGTGGGAAACGGTTCCAAAGTTGATGTGATCGCGGTCGCACGCTACCTCTACATCTACCTTCGGGATAAGTTTTAGACCTGAATAATTGTTATTTGGTGCCGCGTTGAGCATGAACATTATATCTGGATCTTGTTTAATGCGAGACGGTTATTCATTTAAATCGAGAATAATGGTTGTTCTATTTATATGAGTAATATCTTTTATGGTCATGCACCCTTGAAGAGTGGTCTATTTTATTGAATCTCGATAGTAGTGATACACATATTCATAATGTTGAAGCCAAAAGATGCAGAGTTGATAATGATAGTGCAACTTATTTGTGGCAATCGCCGCTTAGGTCATATCGGCGTAAACGCATGAAGAAACTCCATACCGATGGACTTCGGAATCACTTGATTATGAATCACTTGGTACTTAAGTAACCGTGCCTCATGGGCAAGATGACTAAAACACCGCTCTCGGAACTATGGAGAGAGCAACAAATTTGTTGGAAATCATACATACAGATGTATGTGGTCCGATGAATGTTGAGGCTCGTGGCGGATATCGTTATTTTCTCACCTTCACAGATGATTTAAGCAGATATGGGTATATCTACTTAATGAAGCACAAGTCTGAAACATTTGAAAAGTTCAAAGAATTTCAGAGTGAAGTGGAAAATCATCGTAACAACAAAATAAAGTTTCTACGATCTGATCGTGGAGGAGAATATTTGAGTTATGAGTTTGGTTTACATTTGAAACAATGCGGAATAGTTTCAAGAACTCACGCCACCGAACACCACAACGAAATGGTGTGTCCGAACGTCAGAATTGTACTTTACTTGATATGGTGCAATCTATGATGTCTCTTACCGATTTACCGCTATCGCTTTGGGGTTATGCTTTAGAGACGGCCGCATTCACGTTAAATAGGGCACCATCAAAACCGCTGAGATGACGCCTTATGAACTGTGGTTTGGCAAGAAACCAAAGTTGTCGTTTCTTAAAGTTTGGGGCTGCGATGCTTATGTGAAGAAACTTCAACCAGATAAGCTCGAACCCAAATCGGAGAAATGTGTCTTCATAGGATACCCAAAAGAGATGTTGGGTACACCTTCTATCACAGATCCGAAGGCAAGACATTCATTGCTAAAATGGATCCTTTCTAGAGAAGGAGTTTCTCTCGAAAGATGTGAGTGGGAGGAAAGTAGAACTTGATGAGATAATCAGATCTACTCCCTTATTGAAAGTAGTTCATCACGAGAACCGGTTCCGTGACGACTACACCAATTAGTGAGGAAGCTAATGATATTGATCATGAAACTTCAAATCAAGTTTCATGAACCTCGTGGGTCTACCAGAGTAAGATCCGCACTGAGTGGTACGGTAATCCTATTCGGAAGTCATGTTACTTGACCATGATGAACCTACGAACTATGAGGAAGCGATGATGAGCCTAGATTCCGCAAAATGGCTAGAGGCCATGAAATCTGAGATGGGATCCATGTATGAAAACAAAGTATGGACTTTGGTTGACTTGCCCGATGATCGGCAAGCCATTGAGAATAAATGGATCTTTAAGAAGAAGATGTGAAGTCGATGGTAATGTAACTGTCTATAAAGCTCGACTTGTTGCGAAAGGTTTTCGACAAGTTCAATGAGTTGACTACGATGAGACTTTCTCACCCGTGGCGATGCTTAAGTCTGTCTCAATCATGTTAGCTATTGCTGCATTTCATGATTATGAAATTTGGCAAATGGATGTCAAGACTGCATTCTTGAATGGATTTCTAGAAGAAGAGTTGTATATGATGCAGCCGTAAGGTTTTCTTGATCCAAAAGGTGCTAACAAAGTATGCAAGCTCCAAATGCTCCATTTATGGACTAGTGCAAGCATCTCGAGTTGGAATAAATGCTTTGATAGTGTGATCAAAGATATGGTTTTATCTGCACTTTTGGAGAAGCCTCAGATTTACAAGAAAGTGAGTGGGAGCTCAGAGCATTTCTAGTTTTATATGCGATGACATATTATTAATTGGAAATGATATAGAATTTCTGGATAGCATAAAGGGATACTTGAATAAAAGTTTTTCAATGAAAGACCTCGGTGAAGCTGCTTATATATTGGGCATCAAGATCTATAGAGATAGATCAAGACGCTTAATAGGACTTTCACAGAGCACATAGCTTGACAAAATTTTGAAAAGTTCAAAATGGATCGAGCAAAGAAAGGATTCTTGCCTGTGCTACAAGGTGTGAAGTTGAGTCAAACTCAATGCCCGACCACAGCAGAAGATAGAGAGAAGATGAAAATGTTCCCTATGCTTCAGCCATAGGCTCTATCATGTATGCAATGTCTTGTGTACCGCACTGACGTGTGTTTAGCAATAAGCTTGGCAGAAGGTACCAAAGTAATCCAGAGTGGATCATCGGACAGCGTTCGAACATCCCGAAATACCGAAAAGGACTAAGGATATGTTTCTCGATATGGAGGTGACAAAGAGCTAGTCGTAAATGGTTACGCCGATGTAAGTTTGACACCGATCCGGACGATTCTAAATCGCAAACCGGATACGTGTTTTTATTAAACGGTGGAGCTGTAAGTTGGTGCAGTTCTAAACAAAGCGTCGTGGAGGGATCTACATGTGAAGCGGAGTACATAGCTGCTTCAAGCAAATAATGAAGGAGTCTCGATGAAGGAGTTCATTTCGATCTAGGTGTCATACCTAGTGCATCGGGACCAATGAAGATCTTCTGTGACAATATCGTGCAATTGCCTTGGCAAAGGAATCCAGATTTCACAAGAGGACCAAGCACATCAAGAGACGCTTCAATTCCATTCGACCAAGTCCAAGTGGGAGACATAGAGATTTGCAAGATACATACGGATCTGAATGTTGCGACCCATTGACTAAGCCTCTCTCACGAGCAAAACATGATCAGCACCAAGACTCCATGGGTGTTAGAATCATTACTATGTAATCTAGATTATTGACTCTAGTGCAAGTGGGAGATCAAGGAAATATGCCCTAGAGGCAATAATAAAGTTATTATTTATTTCCTCATATCATGATAAATGTTTATTATTCATGCTAGAATTGTATTAACTGGAAACATGATACATGTGTGAATACATAGACAAAACTATAGTCACTAGTATGCCTCTACTTGACTAGCTCATTAATCAAAGATGGTTATGTTTCCTAACCATAGACATGTGTTGTCATTTGATTAGTGGGATCACATCATTAGAAGAATGATGTGATTGACATGACCCATTCCGCTAGCCTAGCACTTGATCGCTTAGTATACTGCTATTGCTTTCTTCATGACTTATACAAAGTTCCTCGCAACTATGAGATTGTGCAACTCCGTATACCGAAGAACACTTTGTGTGCTACCAAACGTCACAACGAATCGGGTGATTATAAAGGTGCTCTACTGGTGTTTCCAAGGTACATGTTGAGTTGGCATAATTGAGATTAGGTTTTGTCACTCCGATTGTCTGGAGAGGTATCTCTGGCCCTCTCGGTAATACTCATCACCTAAGCCTTGCAAGCATGTAACTAATGAGTTAGTTATGAGATGATGTATTACGGAACGAGTAAAGAGACTTGCCGTAACGAGATTGAACTAGGTATTGGATACCGACGATCAAATCTCGCAAGTAACATACCGATGACAAAGGGAACAAAGTATGTTGTTATGCGGTTTGACCGATAAAGATCTTCGAGAATATGTAGGAACCAATATGAGCATCCAGGTCCCGCTATTGGTTATTGACCGAGAATGGTTCTAGGTCATGTCTACATAGTTCTCGAACCCATAGGGTCCGCATGCTTAACGCTTCGATGACAGCTTTATTATGAGTTTATAAGTTTTGATGTACCAAGTTTGTTCGAGTCCTCGATGTGATCACGGACATGACGAGGAGTCTCAAATGGTCGAGACATAAAGATTGATATATTGGAAGCCTATATTTGGACATCGGAATGGTTCCGGTGAAATCAGGATTTTATTTAACACCGGGTTACTGAACCTCCCGGGGATATTGGGCCTTAGTGGGCCAAGAGGGAGAAGAGGAGGGCGGCCAGGGCAGGCCGCGCGCCTCCCCCCTAGTCCTAATAGGACAAGGAAGGGGCGGCGCCTCTTTCTTTCTTTCCTCCCTCTTTCCTTCTCCACCAAGGCAGAGGGGGAGTCCTACTCGGTGGGAGTAGGACTCCTCCAGCGCACCCTAGGGGCGGCCGCACCTCCCCCTCCCTCCTTTATATACGGGCGGGGGCACCCCATAGACACACAAGTTGATCTACGGATCGTTCCTTAACTGTGTCGGTGCCCCTTCCACCATATTCCACCTCGGTCATATCGTCGCGGAGTTTAGGCGAAGCCCTGCGCCAATAGAACATCATCATCGTCACCACGCCGTCGTGCTGACAGAACTCATCTGCGGAGCTCGGCTGGATCGGAGGCCGGAGATCGTGATCGAGCCGAACGTGTGCTGAACTCGGAGGCTCCGTACGTTCGGTGCTTGGATCGGTCGGATTGTGAAGACATACGACTACATCAACCGCGTTGTGCTAACGCTTCCACTTACGGTCTACTAGGGTACATGGACGAACACTCTCCCCTCTCGTTGCTATGCCATCACCATGATCTTGTGTGTGCGTAGGAATTTTTTTGAAATTACTACGTTCCCCAACAGTGTTGACATTGCAAAGCCGCATCCGAGATCTCCTCAAGAGGGATGTCACTCTTGTCAAGGTAATGCGAGTAATGCTAGTTCGTCGGGTCCTGCCATGCCAACATCGATCTCTCTGTATGTGGGAGTTCAACCCGGAAGGACCGCAAACTATTCAACAATTCTTCGGCGTGACGCTCGAAGGATGTACTGGATTATTCTTCGGATTGTTCTTTGGGTGTATCACCATGTATATATCATATGATGAGGTGGTTGTCCAGCGCCCCGTGGGCGGTGGTTCCTGTTCCTCTCTAGCATCGTCGTCCATACCGTCGATGTCTTCGGAGTCGAAGTCAATCATGTCGGTTAAGTCATCGACAGTGGCTACCAAGTGGGTGGTGGGTGGGAAACGAATTTCTTCGTCGTCCGATTCCCACTCATGCCGGACATAGTTCAGCAAAGAGTCTCCTGATAGGGAGAGGGATTTCAGTGAATTTAGCACGTCGCCCAAGGGTGAGTGCTGAAAGATACCCGCGAAGGTAAACTCCATGATCGGTGCCCAATCAGATTCGATAGGCACGGACGCGCGTGGTTCGGAACCTATGGCCGGAGACGAGTCCGAGGGTCCGATGACACACATCTCTTTGGAGGTGAAGTCTGTGTTTGGCTCTAGCGCCGATGATTGTGCGGCCACCGTGGCGGGGTCCATCCACCCGTCCTCGTATGGCACGATCTGCTCCAGATTAAAAGCCGGGGCAGCCGCAGGTGTGATCCTCTGAACACCGTCCGATGGCAGATCTAAGTCATGCTCATCGTGGATCGTTCGGCGCTCGCCATGGGCTCGAATCGTCAAGATCAAATCTCCGCGGATGTCGACGGTGTAGTTCAGGCTTCCAAACCTGACCTGATGGCTAGGGGCATAGCTTTCGATCTGCTCCAGATGGCCAAGCGAGTTGGCCCATAGTACGAAGCCGCCGAATATGAAAATCTGTCCGGGGAGGAAAACCTCACCCTCGATCGCATCGGTGTATATGGTTGAAGGAGCCATTAAGCCTTGTCGTGACGGCACAAAGGGCACTCTCAATGAAAGCACCAATGTTGGTGTCAAAACCGGCGGATGTCGGGTAGGGGTCCCAACTGTGCGCGCCTAAGGCTAATGGTAACAGGAGGCGGGGACACAATGTTTACCCAGTGTTCGAGCCCTCTCGATGGAGGTAATACCCTACTTCTTGCTTGATTGATCTTGATGATATGAGTATTACAAGAGTTGATCTACCACGAGATCGTAGAGGCTAAACCCTAGAAGCTAGCCTATGATTATGATCGTTGTTGTCCTATGGACTAAACCCTCCGGTTTATATAGACACCGGAGGGGGCTAGGGTTACAAAGAGTCGGTTACGAGAAGGAGATCTACATCTCCGAATTGCCAAGCTTGCCTTCCATGCAAAGGAGAGTCCCACCTGGACACGGGACGAAGTCTTCAATCTTGTATCTTCATAGTCCAACAGTCCAGCCAAAGTATATAGTTCGGCTGTCCGAGGACCCCCTAATCCAGGACTCCCTCATAATCAAGCAAAATAAGATGCATAAAGGATAAACATCACATGCAATCAATATAAGTGATATGATATGGCCGTCATCACTTGTGCTTGTGATCTCCATCTCCGAAGCACCGTCATGATCACCGTCGTCACCGGCGCGACACCTTGGTCTCCATCATAGCATCGTTGTCATCTCGCCAACTATTGCTTCTACGACTATCGCTACCGCTTAGTGATAAAGTAAAGCAATTACAGGGCGATTGCATTGCATACAATAAAGCGACAACCATATGGCTCCTGCCAGTTGCCGATAACTTTGTTACAAAACATGATCATCTCATACAATAAAATTTAGCATCATGTCTTGACCATATCACATCACAACATGCCCTGCAAAAAGAAGTTAGCCGTAATCTACTTTGTTGTTGCAAGTTTTACGTGGCTGCTACGGGCTTAGCAAGAACCGTTCTTACCTACGCATCAAAACCACAATGATAGTTCGTCAAGTTAGTGTTGTTTTAACCTTCTCAAGGACCAGCGTAGCCACACTCGGTTCAACTAAAGTTGGAGAAACCGACACCGCCAGCCACCTATGTGCAAAGCACGCCGGTAGAACCAGTCTCGCGTAAGCGTCACGCATAATGTCGGTCGGGGCGCTTCATCCAACAATACCGCCCGAACCAAAGTATGACATGTTTGGTAAGCAAGATGACTTGTATCGCCCACAACTCACTTGTGTTCTACTCGTGCATATAACATCTACGCATAAAACCTGGCTTGATGCCATCATTGGGTAACGAGTAATTTCAAAGAAATTCCTACGCACACGCAAGATCATGGTGATGCATAGCAACGAGAGGAGAGTGTTGTCCACGTACGCTCGTAGACCAAAAGCGGAAGTGTTAGCACAACGCGATTGATGTAGTAGTACGTCTTCACGATCTGACCGATCAAATATCGAACGTACAGCACCTCCGAGTTCAGCACATGTTCAGCTCGATGACGTCCCACGAACTCCGATCCAGCAGAGCTTTGCGGGAGAGTTTCGTCGGCACGACAGCATGATGACGGTGTCGATGATGCTACCGATGCAGGGCTTCACCTAAGCACCGCTACGATAATACCGAGGTGGAATATGGTGGAGGGGGCACCGCACACGGCTAAGAGATCAATGATCAATTGTTGTGTCTAGAGATGCCCCCGGCCCCCAAGTGGGATTCACCCCCTCTTTCCTAGTCCTACTAGGGGGCCAAGGAGGAGGAGGCGCCCCCAAGGGGGCAATCCTACTCAAGTGGGATTCACCCCTCTTTCCTAGTCCTAGTAGGAGAGGGAAGGAAGGGAGGAGAAGAAGAAGGAAGGCGGCCCCTAGTCCAATTCAGTTTGGGCTAGGGGCGCGCCCTAGCCGGCCTCCTCCTCTTCCTCCACTTGGGCCCATAAGGCCCAATAACCCCCAGAGGTTCGGTAACCTCCGGTTCTCCCAGATATATCTGAAACCACCCGGAACACTTCTGGTGTCCGAATATAGTCGTCCAATATATCGATCTTTACGTCTCGACCATTTTGAGACTCCTCGTCATGTCTGTGATCATATTCGAGACTCGAACTACCTTCGTACATCAAAACACAAAACTCATAGTACCGATCGTCACCGAACGTTAGCGTCACGGACCCTACGGGTTCGAGAACTATGTAGACATGACCGAGACACATCTTGGTCAATAAACAATAGCGGAACCTGGATGCACATATTGGCTCCTACATATTCTATGAAGATCTTTATCGGTTAAACCACATAACAACATACGTTGTTCCCTTTGTCATCGATGTTACTTGCCCGAGATTCGATCGTCGGTATCTCAATACCTAGTTCAATCTCATTACCAGCAAGTCTCTTTACTCGTTACGTAATGCATCATCCGCAACTAACTCATTATCTACATTGCTTGCAAGGCTTATAGTGATGTGCATTACCGAGAGGGCCAGAGATACCTCTCCGATAATCGGAGTGACAAATCCTAATGTCGAAATATGTCAACTCAACAAGTACCTTCGAGACACACGTAGAGAACCTAATCACCCAGTTACGTTGTGACGTTTGGTAGCACACAAATTGTTCCTCCGGTGAGCGGGAGTTACATAATCTCATAGTCATAGGAACATGTATAAGTCATGAAGAAAACTATAGCAGCATACTAAACGATCAAGTGCTAAGCTAACGGAATGGGTCAAGTCAATCACATCATTCTTATAATTATGTGATCCCATTGATCAAATGATAACTCATATCTATGGCTAGGAAACTCAACCATCTTTGATCAATGAGCTAGTCAAGTAGAGGCATACTAGTGACACTATGTTTGTCTATGCATTCATACATGTATTATGTATCCGTTTAATACAATTATAGCATGAATAATAAACATTTATCAGGATATAAGGAAATGAATAATAACTTTATTATTGCCTCTAGGGCATATTTCCTTCAGGAGTCACCTCCTCCGGCCTCGACTCCTCCCTCGCCTACCCCTTGCGTCCACCGCCACCTCACTCGAACACCACACTACGCGACAACCACCTGCCCACGCTATTTGGTGAACCGCCCACAAGGTAAATATATATTGTCGTTACCAATACAAACCTCTTCGCCAGGTTTGTGGAAGTGTTGTCTTGTACCGATTTACAAAAACATTCTTCACCAATATCCATGCCATACTTTTATATATTACTCGCCTTGTTTGAATGAGCCATAAGTATGTGAGGCTAAGAATTTTGAAGATCGCATACTTCGTGATTATCTACGCTGAGTGAGTCTTAACTGAAGGAAATATGCCCTAGAGGCAATAATAAAGTTGTTATTTTATATTTCCTTATTCATGACAAATGTTTATTATTCATGCTAGGATTGTATTGGTCGGAAACCTAAATACATATGTGAATACATAGACAAACACTGTGTCCCTAGTGAGCTTCTACTTGACTAGCTCATTGATCAAAGATGGTTAAGGTTTCCTAACCATGGACATGAGTTGTTCTTTGATAACGGGATCACATCATTAGGAGAATAATGTGATGGACAAGACCCATCCATTAGCTTAGCATATTGATCGTTCATTTTAATTGCTATTGCTTTCTTCATGTCAAATACATATTCCTTCGACTATGAGATTATGCAACTCCCGGATACCGGAGGAATGCCTTGTGTGCTATAAATGTCACAACGTAATTGGATGATTATAAAGATGCTCTACAGGTATCACTGAAGGTGTTTGTTGAGTTGGCATAGATCGAGATTAGGATTTGTCACTCCGAGTATCAGAGAGGTATCTCTGGGCCCTCTCGGCAATACACATCATCAGAAGCCTTGCAAGCAAAGTGACTAATGAGGTAGTTGCAAGATGATGTATGATATGTCTCCAACGTATCTATAATTTTTATTGTTCCATGCTATTATATTACCCTTTTGGATGTTTATGGGCTTTATTTTACACATTTATATCATTTTGGGACTAACCTACTAACCGGAGGCCCATCCCATATTGTTTTTTTTGCCTATTTCAGTATTTCAAGAAAATGAATATCAAACGGAGTCCAAACGGAATGAAACCTTCGGGAGCGTGATTTTTGCAACGAACGTGATCCAGAGGACTTGGAGTGCAAGTCAAGAAGCAGCCGAGGCAGCCACGAGATAGGAGGCCCCCATAGGGTGCGCCTGTCTCGTGGGCCCCTCAGCGACCACCGACGTATTTCTTCCTCCTATATATACCTACATACCCGAAAACATCCAGAGCACCACGAAACACAATTTCCACCACAGAACCTTCAGATCAGCGAGATCCCATCTTGAGCCTTCGCGGCACAAGACTCACGGAGGGGGAATCAACCATGGAGGGCTTCTACATCAACATCCTTGCCCCTTTGATGAGTTGTGAGTAGTTTACCACAGACCTCACGGGTCCATAGTTATTAGCTAGATGGCTTCTTCTCTCTTTTGGATCTCAATACAATGTTCTCCCCTCTCTTGTGGAGATCTATTTGATGTAAACTCTTTTTGCGGTGTGTTTGTCGAGATCCGATGAATTGTGGGTTTATGATCAAGTTTATCTACTGAATAATATTTGAATCTTCTCCGGATTCTTTTATGTATGATTGATTTATCTTTGCAAGTCTCTTCAATTATCAGTTTGGTTTGGCCTACTAGATTGATCTTTCTTGCCATGGGAGAAGTGCTTAGCTTTGGGTTCAATCTTGTGTGTCCTTACCAAAGGATGTAAAGGGTTGCAAGGCACGATTGTATTGTTGCCATCAAGGATAACAAGATGGGGTTTATATCATATTGCTTGAGTTTATCCTCTACATCATGTCATCTTGCTTAATGCGTTACTCTGTTCTTATGAACTTAATACTCTAGATGCAGGCAGAGTCGGTCGATGTGTGGAGTAATAGTAGTAGATGCAGGCAGAGTCGGTATACTTGTTATGGACGTGATGCCTATATACATGATCATGCCTAGATAATCTCATAACTATGCGCTTTTCTATCAATTGCTCGACAGATATTTGTTCACCCACCGTAATACTTATGCTATCTTGAGAGAAGCCACTAGTGAAACCTATGGCCCCGGTCATCTCTTATCATATTTGCTTTCAATCTACTTTTATTTGCATCTTTACTTTTTGCATCTATCTTATAAAATACCAAAAATATATTTATCTTATCTTACTATCTTTATTAGATCTCACTTTACATGAAGTGGCAGTGAAGGATTGACAACCCCTTTATTGTGTTGGTTGCGAGTTCTCGCTTGTTTGTGTAGTTGCGTGGGACTTTTGAGGAGCCTCCTCTTGGATTGATACCTTGGTTCTCAAAACTGAGGGAAATACTTACGCTACTACCGCTGCATCACCCTCTCCTCTTGAGGAAAACCAACGCAAGCTCGAGACATAGCAAGAAGGATTTCGGCGCCGTTGCCGGGGAGGTCTTCGCTCAAGTCAAGACATACCAAGTACCCATCACAAACCCATCTCCCTCGCATTTACATTATTTGCCATTTGCCTCTCGTTTTCCTCTCCCCCACTTCACCCTTGTTGTTTTATTCGCCCTCTCTTTCCCAATCTCCTCCTCTCTTCCGTTTGCCTTCCCGTTGCCATGGCCAAATCAAAAAGAACTAAGGGTCCTTTCCTAGGTTCTAGTACCTTGGATAACCCCTCTATCCTCCCTAAGCTCATAAATAATGATGCTATAGAAAGACCCACCGGGTCTCCAATGAGAGCTTGAATAATTTTGATAAGGATGACTCTGAATTTTTGCTATTTACTTGATGAGTCTTTAAAAGATGCTTGGGATAGGTTATTAAGGATTTGAGCTAGCTATGTGCCTCAATATCAAATTGAAGATTACTTAAAGAGTTTTTATATTGGCTTGCCCGCTTCTTTTAAACAAGTTTTAGATTCTATTTGTGAAGGAAGTTTTCTTGAAAGGGATGCTATAGATACTTATGAAAAAATGAAAACCATATTTGGGCATCCTATGAATGATAAGGTTGAATCAACTACTCTCTTGTGCTTTTATCAAAATGAAATTATTAAGGAGATGAAGTCTAGTTTAGAGGCAAACTTCCGTAACGTGCTTAATCTTACTTCTTCCATTAATGGCCATGTGCTTAACTTAAATAGAAGAATGAATGCTATAGAAAGGAGACCTCCTCTCCTAGTGCCAAAGATGGCACCCGTTAGATCTATCCTTGCTTTTATGCCTAGCTAGGGCGTTAAACGATAGCGCTAGTCGGGAGGCAACCCAATTTTCTTTATTTTTTGTTTTTGCTCCTGTTTAGTAATAAATCTTGCATCTACCTTCTGTTTATATGTGTTTTATCTTTTAATTAGTGTTTGTGCCAAGTAGGACCTATAGGATAACCTACGATGATAGTTGATTTGATTCTGCTGAAAAACAGAAACTTTGCACGCATTTAATATAATATTGTTAAATCACAGGAACGTGATTTTATGCGTTGATTCGTTTTGCTGCTGTTCAATAAACAAATTGTACAGGACTTCCTATTTTGGTAGGATTTTTAGAGTTCCAGAAGTTTGCGTTAGTTACAGATTACTACAGACTGTTCTATTTTTGACAGATTCTGTTTTTCGTGTGTTGTTTGCTTATTTCAATGCATCTATGGCTAGTAAATTAGTTTATAAACCATAAGGAAGTTTGAATACAGTAGATTTAACACCAAAATAAATAAATAATGAGTTCATTAAAGTAACTTATTTGGTGGTTTTGTTTTCTTTCACTAATGAGCTTATAAGATTTCTGTTGAGTTTTGTGTTGTGAAGTTTTCAAGTTTTGGGTAAAGCTTTTATGGACTATGGAATAAAGGGTGGCAAGAGCCTAAGATTGGGGATGCCCATGGCACCCCAAGATATTCAAGGATAGCCAAAAGCCTAAGCTTGGGGATGCCCCGGGAAGGCATCCCCTCTTTCGTCTTCGTTCATTGGTAACTTTACTTGGAACTATTTATTCGCCACATGATATGTTGTTTTGCTTGGAGCGTCGTGTATTATATTAGTCTTTGCTTTTGAGTTTACCACAATCATCCTTGCTGTACACACCTTTTTGGATAAGCCTATTTGATTAGAAATTGCTAGAATACTATATGTGCTTCACTTATATCTTTTGAGCTTGATAGTTTTTGCTCTAGTGCTTCACTTATATCTTTTAGAGCACGGTGGTGTCTTAACTTTGAAGAAATTACTAGTCTCTCATGCTTCACTTATATATATTTGAGAGTCTTTTAGAACATCATGGTATTTGCTATGGTTTTAAAGTTGGTCCTAGAATGATGAGCATCCAAGTTGGGTATAATAAAACTATCATAGAAAGTGAATTGGATGCTATGGTCAATTTGATGCTTGATAATTGTTTTGAGATATGGAGGTAGTGATATTAAAGTTATGCTAGTTGGGTGATTATGGATTTAAAGAATGATTGTGTTGAAGTTTGTGATTCCCGTAGCATGCACGTATGGTGAACCGCTTTGTGATGAAGTTGGAGCATAATTTTATTTATTGATTGTCTTCCTTATGAGTGGCGGTCGGGGACGAGCGATGGTCTTTTCCTACTAATCTATCCCCCTAGGAGCATGCGCGTAGTGCTTTGGTTTTTGATGACTTCTAAATTTTTGCAACAAGTATATGAGTTCTTTTGATTAATTTTGAGTCCATGGATTATACACACTCTTTCACCCTTCCACCATTGCTAGCCTCTCTTGTCCCGTGCAACTTTAGCCGGTACCATACACCCACCATATACCTTCCTCAAAACAGCCACCATACCTACCCATTATGGCATTTCCATAGCCATTCTGAGATATATTGCCATGCAACTTTCCACCATTCCGTTCATATGACACGCATTACTTTTGTCATATTGCTCTTTGCATGATCATGTAGTTGACATCGTATTTGTGGCAAGGCCACCTTCATAATTTTCATACATGTCGCTCTTGATTCATTGCATATCCCGATACCGCCAGAGGCATTCATATAGAGTCATATCTTGTTCTAGCTTTGAGTTGTAAATCCATAAAAGTGTGATGATCTTCATTATTAGAGCATTGTCCTAGTGAGGAAAGGATGATGAAGACTATGATTCCCCACAAGTCGGGATGAGACTTGGACTTTACAAAAAGAAAAAAGAGAAAAAAAGAGAAAGGTCAAAAAAAGAAGAGAAAGGCCAAAGAAAAAAAAAGAGAAAGAAAAAAAAGAAAAAGAAAAAAATGAGAGAAAAAGAGAGAAGGGACAATGCTACTATCTCTTTTTCCACACTTGTGCTTCAAAATAGCACCATGATCTTCATGATAGAGAGTCTCATATGTTATCACTTTCATATACTAGTGGGAATTTTTCATTATAGAACTTGGATTGTATATTCCAATGATGGGCTTCCTCAAAAGTGCCCTAGGTCTTCATGAGCAAGCAAGTTAGATGCACACCCAATTAGTTTCTTTTGTTGAGCTTTGATATATTTATAGCTCTAATGCATCCGTTGCATGGCAATCCCTACTCACTCACATTGATATCTATTAATGGGCATCTCCATAGCCCGTTGATCGCCTAGTTGATCTGAGACTATCTTCTCTTTTTGTCTTCTCCACAACCACCATTCTATTCCACATATAGTGCTATGTCCATGGCTCACGCTCATGTATTGCGTGAAAGTTGAAAAAGTTTGAGATTATTAAAGTATGAAAAAATTGCTTGGCTTGTCATCGGGTTGTGCATGATTAAATACTTTGTGTGATGAAGATAGAGCAACAGCCGGACTATATGATTTTGTAGGATAACTTTCTTTAGCCATGTTATTTTGAGAAGACATGATTACTTTGATTAGTATGCTTGAAGTATTACTATTTCTTATGTCAATATGAACTTTTATTTTGTATCATTTGGATCTGAACATTCATGCCACAATAAAGAAAATTACATTGAGAATTATGCTAGGTAGCATTCCACATCAAAATTTCTTTTTTATCATTTACCTACTCGATGACGAGCAGGAATTAATCTTGGGGATGCTTGACACGTCTCCAACGTATCTATAATTTTTGATTGTTCCATGCTATTATATTACCCCTTTTGGATCTTTATGGGCATTATTTTACACATTTATATCATTTTTGGGATTAACCTACTAACCGGAGGCCCAGCCCATATTGCTGTTTTTTTGCCTATTTCAAAGATTTCAAGAAAATGAATATCAAACGGAGTCCAAACGGAATGAAACCTTCGGGAGCGTGATTTTTGGAACGAACGTGATCCAGAGGACTTGGAGTGCAAGTCAAGAAGCAGCCGAGGCAGCCACGAGATAGGAGGCCGCACCCCCCCTATAGGGCACGCCCCCTGTCTCATGGGCCCCTCGGGAAGCCACCGACGTACTTCTTCCTCCTATATATACGTACGTACCCCAAAAACATCCAAGAGCACCACGAAACGCAATTTCCACCGCCTTAACCTTCTGTATCCGCGAGATCCCATCTTGGAGCCTTTGCTTGGCACTCGCCAAAGGGGAATCGACCATGGAGGGCTTCTACATCAATAGCCTTGCCCTATGATGAGTTGTGAGTAGTTTACCACAGACCTACGGGTCCATAGTTATTAGCTAGATGGCTTCTTCTCTCTTTTTGGATCTCAATACAATGTTCTCCCCCTCTCTTGTGGAGATCTATTTGATGTAAACTCTTTTTGCGGTGTGTTTGTTGAGATCCGATGAATTGTGGGTTTATGATCAAGTTTATCTATGAATAATATTTGAATCTTCTCTGAATTCTTTTATGTATGATTGAGTTATCTTTGCAAGTCTCTTGAATTATCAGTTTGGTTTGGCCTACTAGATTGATCTTTCTTGCCATGGGAGAAGTGCTTAGCTTTGGGTACAATCTTGTGGTGTCCTTACCCGATTCTGAAAAGGGTTGCAAGGCATGTATTGTATTGTTGCCATTGAGGTTAACAAGATGGGGTTTATATCATATTGCTTGAGTTTATCCTCTACATCATGTCATCTTGCTTAATGTGTTACTCTGTTCTTATGAACTTAATATTCAAGATGCGAGCAGAGTCGGTCGATGTGTGGAGTAATAGTAGTAGATGCAGGTGAGTCGATATACTTGTTATGGACGTGATGCCTATATACATGATCATGCCTAGACAATCTCATAACTATGCGCTTTTCTATCAATTGCTCGATGATATTTGTTCACCCACCGTAATACTTATGTTATCTTGAGAGAAGCCACTAGTGAAACCTATGGCCCCGGGTCTATCTCTTATCATATTTGCTTTCAATCTACTTTTATTTGCATCTTTACTTTTTGCATCTATCTTATAAAATACCAAAAATATATTTATCTTATCTTACTATCTTTATTAGATCTCACTTTACATGAAGTGGCCATGAAGGATTGACAACCCCTTTATTGCGTTGGTTGCGAGTTCTCGATTGTTTGTGTAGGTGCGTGGGACTTTTGAGGAGCCTCCTCTTCGGATTGATACCTTGGTTCTCAAAAGCGAGGAAATACTTACGCTACTATCGCTGCATCACCCTCTCCTCTTTGAGGAAAACCAATGCAAGCTCGAGGCGTAGCAATGTATTACGGAATGAGTAAAGAGACTTGTTGGTAAAGATATTGAACTAGGTATGAAGATACCGACGATCGAATCTCGTGCAAGTAACATACCGATGGATAAAGGGAATTACGTATGTTATCATAACGGTTCGACCGATAAAGATCTTCGTAGAATATGTGGGAGCCAATATGAGCATCCAGGTTCCGCTATTGGTTATTGACCGAAGAGGTGTCTCGGTCATGTCTACATAGTTCTCAAACCCGTAGGGTCTGCACGCTTAACGTTTGTTGATGATATAGTATTATATGAGTTATGTGATTTGATGACCGAATGTTGTTCGGAGTCCGGATGTGATCACGGACATGACAAGGAGTCTCGAAATGGTCGAGAGATAAAATTGATATATAGGATTTATGGTATACTGAACACGAAGTGTTTCAAGTGTATCGGTATTTATCGAGTACCGGAGGGTTACTGGAACCCCCTGGGGAAGATATAGGCCATATGGGCCATGAGAGGGAGCACACCAGCCCACAAGGGGTGGCGCGCCTCCTATGGCAAGAGGTCGATTGAGAGAAGGAAAAGGGGGCCCCCCTTCCTTTCTCTCTTCCCTTCCTTTCTTCTTGATGGAAAAAGGGGGCGCCATTTGGGAAACCCCAAGTAGGATTCAGATCCTACTTGGGCGCCCTACTACTTCCTCCTTCCCCCACCGATATATATGTGGGAGGGGGCACCTATCACACCCTGACATTATCTTAGCCGTGTGCGGCGTCCCCTCCACGCTTCGCCTCGGTCATAACTTCATAGTGCTTAGGAGAAGCCCTGCGGAGATCACGTCACCGTCACCTCACCACGATGTCGTGCTGACAGAACTCATCTACTACCTCGACATCTTGCTGGATCAAGAAGGCGAGGGACGTCACCGAGCTGAACGTGTGCAGAACTCAGAGGTGTCGTACGTTCGGTACTCGATCGGTGGATCGCGAAGAAAGGTCGACTACATCAGCTGCGTTGTGAAACGCTTCCGCTTACGGTCTATGAGGGTACGTAGACACACTCTCCCCCTCGTTGCTATGCATCTCCTAGATTTTTTTCGAAAAGGGGGGGCTCCCCGGCCTCTGCATCAGAGTGATGCATACGGCCATCTTATTAACCAAATAACAAAATGTGCCAACAAGGTTCCAAAGTCTCCAACTGAAACAAAGAAAAGGCAGCTCACACAGAGCCTAAAAGGCTAGATACACAAACTAGCCAGGAAAAGACGCCACAACCGGCTGGCTAAAAATAGATAGGTAAACTAATTGCCTATCCTATTACATGACCGACATCCAAACCGGTTGAAGATATCCCGAGCTACCATCTCCCAACGGATAGATCCAGTAACCAAATGCTCCCTAGACTCCATCGGAGTGAGTAGCGACCACGAACGGATCACTGCCGTAGCTCGGAAAATAACCTGCAAAAATCCGTGATATTCTGTTAAGAACCAAATCATTTCGCAATTCCAGATAGTCCACAAAGAAAGCGCAAACTCCAACCCGAATATGTCTTGCTAAGTCAGGCTCAATCCCATTAAGCCAAGTCCCAAATAAAGCATTAACAGAAGTCGGTGTAGTAATATTAAAAGCAATGTGGACCGTCCGCCAAAGGACTTTGGCCAACGGCAATCAAAAAGAGGTGCTTAATCGTCTCATCCCGATCACGAAACTACACCTAGTAGGTCCTGTCCAATTACGCTTTATCAAGTTGTCCTTTGTTAAAATAACTTGTTTATGGACAAACCACATAAACACTTTTATTTTCAAAGGAATTTTGACATCCCAGACATTCTTGGAAGTTGGAATGGAGTTCAAATTAATAACATCAATATACATTGATTTAACTGTAAATACTCTAGACCTAGTCAACTTCGAGCGTAATTCATCGGGTTGGTCAGAAAGTTGAACCTCCATCAGTCTCCTAACTAGATGGAGCCATTCTTCCCAACGATTGCCCGCTAGCGACCGTCTAAACTGAATATTAAGGGGGATAGATTGAAATACAGTTGCAACGAACACCTCACGTCGTTGAGCAATACGATATAAAGACGGATATTGAATGGCCAAGGGTGAGTCGCCAAGCCAAGTATCCTCCCAGAAAAGTGTACTAGCACCGTTTCCAATAACAAACCTCGTCCTATTGAACATTGATTGTTTGACTTTCATTAGTCCTTTCTAGAAAGGTGAGTCGATGAGGCTTTGACCGTGACACAGGACAATGTTTTAGTCTGGAGGTACTTGTGCGAAGGATCTGCGCCCACATGGTCTCGATCCCGGATGAGAGCTTCCACAACCACTTACTAAGAAGGCATATGTTCTTAACTTCAAGATTCTCAATACCAAGACCCCTTGGTCTTTCGATTGACAGATGATATCCCATTTAGCAAGCCGGTATTTTCTTTTAAGTTCATCACCCCGCCAAAAGAAATGCGATCGATAGAAGTCGATCTTTTCCTAACACCAACTCGGACCTCAAAGAACGATAAGAGGAACATAGGCATACTCGTGACCACCGAATTTATCAAGATTAACCGCCTCCGTATGACATGAGCTTACCCTTCCAGAACTCAGTTTCTTCTCAAATCGGTCCTCGATGCACTTCCATTCTCTGCTTGTCGACCCTACGATGGTGTATCGGAATACCAAGGTAGGAGAAGGGAAATTCCCAACTCGCACCCAAACAATTGCCTATAAGACTCTGTTAGTCTTTGGCTCTACCAAAGCGAACAACTCACTCTTATGAAAGTTAATCTTTAACCCGGTCAACTGTTCAAAGAGGCATAACACTAGCTTCATATTTCTCGCCTTGGCCAAGTCATGCTCCATAAAGATGATTGTATCATCAGCGTATTGAAGGATGGATACACCTCCATCAACAAGATGAGGTACCAAGCCACCCACTTGACCATTCTCCTTAGCCCTTCCTATCAAAATTGCTAACATATCCACCACAATGTTAAACAGGATAGGGGACATCGGATCTCCTTATGCGAGGCCTTTATGTGTCTGGAAGTAATGACCTATATCGTCATTCACTTTAATTCCCACACTCCTTTTTGCGTAAATGATTTGACTTGTTGGCGCCAGGCATCATCAAAACCTTTCATACGCAATGCCTCTTGGAGGAATGGCCACTTGACCTTATCAGATGCGCTTTTGAAATCCACCTTAAAATTACTCCATCTAATTTTTGGAGTGGATTTCATGGAGCGTTCATGAAGGACAACCACCCTTCAAGGATGTTTCATCGGCATGAAAGCGTTTGGGATTGTTGCACCACGAATCGCGCAATCTGTGTGAGCCTATTAGTCCCGACCTTGGTGAAGATTTTGAAACTAACATTGAGGAGGCAGATCGGCTGAATCGCTCAATTCTCACAAAGATCCGTTTTCTTAGGGAGCAATGTGATAGTTCCAAAATTCAAGTGAAATAATTGAAGCTGTCTAGAGAATAGATCATGAAACATAGGTAGCAAATCCCTCTTAATAATGTGCGAGCACTTTTTATAGAACTCGACCGGGAACCCATCCGGTCCGGGAGCCTTATTGTTTTTCATTTGTGCAATAGCATCAAATACCTCCTTCTCTGAGAACGGAGCAACCAGGATATCATTATCGGCAGAGACAATTGAGGCACATCCTCGATCCCGGACTCATCGAGGACACACAATTATCCTTCGGAGGTCCAAATAACTGCCTATAATACTCGGTAATATATGTTTTGAGATTATCCTGTCCTAAAATAGTGCCCTAATCTTGTTCAAGTTGAAAGATTCGCTTCTTTCTATGCTTACCATTGGCAATCGGTGAAAGAATTGAGTATTCGCGTCCCTTTGACCACTTTGCGGACCTTAGCTCGCAAAGCCCACTTCAACTCTTCTTCATGGAGAAGTTCTTTCAACCTCTTCTCCGCCTCGGTTTTAACTCGGAGCTCAGCGGTAGCAAAATTGCGGATTCAGCTTTTATGTCGGGGCACTGTATAAGAGAAAGGAGCCTATCCTTCTCAATCTTATACACCCCAGGAGGTGGTTAGCCCAACCCGTAAGAAACTTCTCAAATGCCTAATTTTATTCTGCCAACGCTCGACCGCTGTCCTACCTCCTACACCTTTAGCCCATTCCCTAGCAATCAGGTCTAAGAACCCCTCACGTTTGAACCAGGCCATCTCGAATGAGAAGGTGTTTTTGTTTCCCACATGGTTCGGCTCCCTTGAGTCCACGAACAATGGTGTGTGATCAGACATTCCCCGCGAGAGAGCTTGCACCGTAACAAGAGGGAACTTTTGTTCCCACTCCACGCTCATGAGAACTCGATCAAGCTTTTCATATGTCGGGTTTGGCAAAGCATTAGCCTAGGTAAACTTTCTACCAGAAAGCTCTATCTCCCTCAGATCCAATCTTTCAATAATGGTATTGAAATAAACGACCACCTGCCGTCAAAGTTATCATTATTTTTCTCCTCTCTCCGCCTAATGATATTTAAATCACCCCGACCAAAATCGAAGCTACTCGGACCACAGATTGAACAAGGTCCGCCAAACTCCGGTTTAAGCTCGGGCTGTCTTGGCACCATAAACCGCCACCAAAGCCTAGTTGAAACCATCAACTTTAGACCTAACTCGAAACTTTACATGAAAGTCGCCCATCACTACACTCCGGACTTCAAGGGAATTGCATCTCACACCCAAAGAAGATACCTCCCGATCTTCCTCACGGAGGTAGGGAATGCCAATCGAAATCAACACCACCCGCAAGAGAGGATAGAAACCGAGGCGCAAAATTATCTCTCTGGTTTCCGATAGAGCAATAAAATCTAACCGATGTTCCAGAGAAGCCTCAAGAAGAAACCTTCTTTAGCCAAGTCTTTCAGGCCTCTGCTATTCCAAAAGATTCCTTTCATATTTTGTCATGGAATTTTTTAGTAATCCGAATCCTAGCACTCCTACGAACTGCAGAATCGGGATAAATCTTCCGTTTCCACTTACACTTTGGCTTCCTAGGCTCAGTCGCCCGGTCCTCATAACCGGGCACAACTGTAATTCAATAACAGCGGCAACATCTAGGGGCCCATCATCGTCCTCAGACTCATGATTAGAAGGTGCTAGATCCGCACACGATTATCGAGCACTAACCCCTAACGCATCAATCTCCTCATCATTCATGGGTTTAACCGCTGCAAGATTACGAATAGTCTCTAAGGCACGCTCCGCCTCCAAATCTAACATATCATTCACCGAATTGGAGATCTCACTATCAGTAACACCTAGTGTAACTCCTAATTGGTTTGCATTATTTATAATCTCCTCATTAGAAAAATGCAATAAAGAATTAGATATGTTGACGGACATACCAGAAGAGATCGCAACATCGTGAAGCTTGGCCGCCCTCATAGCGCACCGCTGCTGCATATCATCAACCTCTGGAAGCTCCTGAATGCGAGCACTCATCCGTCTCCGCGTCGACACCGGGTCCGGGATCCCGCCAAAGGCAACAACCTCCTCCCTAGTAAAGCCTCGCGCTGAGTCCCGCAACGGGTCAACCACGGCTACCGGGGGAGGCGGCTGCGGGCTCCCAAGCCCCTCGGACAAATGCCCCACAGGTAAGACAAGAGAAGGGACAGCTGGGGCCACCTGCCCGATCCCTCCTCCCGCCCCACCCACCGGCTCGAGTGAAGTGCCGGCGTCGCAGGAGGCGCGGTCCGCTGACCATGAGACGAGGAAGGAGGTCTAGGGTCACCTGCCCCAACCCCCTCCCCGGCGCCTCTGGACGCAGGTGCCACCGCCACGACACGAGGAGGAAGAGCTGAGGCCGCCTGCCTCGGGCTCCCTCTCCCAGCTAGCCGACCCCGACGTGACCAACGTCACCGGTGTCAGGATAGGGAGTGGAGAAGTCAAGGCCACCTGCCCTGACCCCCCTCCCCCAAGCCCCACCTCGAACGTAGACGACATCACCAGAGCCACGACAACCGGTGAAGCAAGGGAAATAGAAGCGACCTCCGGCTCCACTTCCCCAACTACAGCACCCTCAAACTCCAACAAAGGAAGCGTGTGTTCAAACACATCATCAGTCTCCACCCGATCACTCCAAAGTCCGGGATGTGCTGAGGCAGGCTCAAAGGACCCAAAACGCAATGAAGTCATAGGCACCGAAGGTGAGGGTGCCGGCTCAACCCCGGTCCCCTCCCCGGACAACTAAGCATCTGGGTGAGAGTCGGTAGACCCCTCTCGAGTGGAATCGGTCGGTGCCCCCTTGGCTCCTGCACCGCCGTCACCCTCGTGCATATCAACATCATTCCCATTAACCTCCTCATCAAACAGATCAGCGTCCTCAAGCTCTATGTCGAGCGGGAATACCTCTCCCCTATATGTCCAAAGGACCACATCGGGCACGAACTCAATATTCAGAATACTCACCAAAATCCGGGCCACTCCATGAGCACGGGTAAAAGCCATATCCACCTTCTCCGTCTTCCCAACCATGATACCCATATCGCCACAACTCGAACATCCTGCAAAGGCTTAGATGGAGCCCAGAAAACCTCAACTAGACCTGCGTGGCGCTTTCCTTTAGGCTCCACCTTCGTCCACTCGTGAAACTCCAAAATACACTTAGTACCAGGAACTCTACACAAGCCAAAGCTCAGCAGTTTCTGCAAATCATCCACAGATGGGAAATCCACCTTAAAGACATTAGCTTCGAGGCTGACCAGCTCCCACTGGAAGTCACACGGTGCCAGCTCCTGAAGCCTCCGGACAATCTGAGCCTCAGTCACCTCTCCCTGGGTTGCTTTCACAATCCCGGTGGTCAAGCTCTGTGTCTCCTCGGGAATCTCCCTCGCGGCGGGGACTCAAAGAACAAAAGCTCTGCACAGTATAGCCCATACATTGTCAGAGCCGGAGCCTGGTCACGCAATAATGGGCAGTCTCCCGAAGCATGTGCTGGCTTGCCACACGAGTCACACAACTCTGCCACGCACTCCGCAATGAAATGGCCCTTCTCACCACACCGGTAACAAAGCATCCTTTCCTTCTTGCGCGCCCACTTGGACGCCCTCTCTGAATCAGACCTGTCAGATGCCTCAGCCCTCAGCCACAGTCCCAGGCACAGGAACCTCAACATTGGCCAGAGTCGTCACCACATCCATCGCCCGGCTAGTAAGATCAGATGATCGGCGTTATCTGCCTCAACGGCTGTAGCCGCATGGTCAACAAAGGCCGGGGGCGGAGGCTGTCGACGATACCTCCCACGGCCACCACCTCGACCACCCCGTTGTCCACAGTAGCCACCTCTCTGGCGGTGATCCGGACCGGAGGCCCCCTCGACAAAGCCACCAGGAGGCCCGAGAAACGGTCTCTCAGCAGACCCGTCACTCTGCCAGGCATAGCCTCGACCGCCACCCGTAGACGAGGAACCACGGTGCTTTCCATCTCCATACGCATCAACACCATCATCCCCCACCGACCTCGGGCGGCTCAAAGGAATCTCTAGCTGTCGAATCTTGCCTCGTCTGCGATGGTCCCGAACGGTTTTGAGCCGGCCTCGCGACATAGTGCGGCGGTGGAGCGGCTCGAGGCGGACCGCCAACAGGAACCGGCACCACTGGTCTCGGTCCAGACCCACCACCCCGACCCATAGCAGCAGCCACTGGAGGCGTTTGCCCCGTCGGTCGGTGTCCAGTGGGGCCCCCTCTTCCCGCCGGCAGCATAGGCGGCCGCGGCCCGAGGTTGCCGCCTGCCTGCCCCGTAGCCAAAGTAGGAACTGCAGCGCCCCGCCCAGCGACGGCTACAGCCAGCCCAGCACCGGCCGCGCCAGGCCCAGCGCCAGCGGCCCCTCATCCAGCACCCCCAGCCCCAGGCGACCGCGGCACGACTGCCTCGGCCCTGTCTCTGCCCGTAGCCGCATGGCGCTTCGACGCCGGCGGCCCTCCCGCTCCTCGGCCTGCCATTGTACCAAGTGCAGGGATTCGACGAGCACGACCATGGCCGCAAGGAGGGAACACAGGCGTCCCGTTCCGGCGAACCCTAGGATGAGAAACGATCACGCACGCACGGGAAGTCTTGATCTCATCCGTGCATGCAGCGACCGCGTCGATGCATGCGGTGCCCAGTATGGCCTGGGCCTCATACCCAGGCATCTCCGGCCCATCTAGCCGCACGTGAGAATTCAACGAAACCGGCCCAAACTGGCCCAGCAGCTGGTTCAAACGATCGCGACGAGCCGCACGGATCCCGACCGACGTCCTCGACGGCACCGCAGCCGCCGCCGCCGGCAACGATCCGGCCCTCAACCGGCAAACCGGCCTCCTCTTCTTAACCACAGTCCACGAATCCGGATGAATCAAGTCGAAAAGCGTGAGGTTTGGAAGTCATACCTTAGGTAAAGGGCCCTTCCACGGCCTGACCACCGACGCCGCCGTTCTCCGGTGAATGACACGTCGCACCATCTCCTTCCTCTCGTCCGGATGAAGCCCGATCCGTGCCGGATCCTCCACCGGCAAGACCTTGTCTACGGTTGTGGCCACCTCATCTTCGTCATAGCCTGAATGAAAGAACTCGCAAATCAAATCCGAAGGAGTAGGCGACGGCGGTGAACCCCCTGGATCCTCTCCGTCCCCGTCGGCATCCTCATCGTCCGATGCCAGCAGGGCCCGAAGCGGCCGCCGATGCCGCGCCGGCCGCCGCCATGGGGATCTTGACGACGGTCGCCTCTACTGATGCGCCCTTGGGTCGCCTTAGTCGCCCTCATTCTTTGCTTGACGCGCTTCCTTCCTCTAGCATCGATGGAGAACGGAGCTGAGAGCCGGAGTGGGCCACTCTGGGGACTGGATGTGTTGATCGCCCCTCGGAGCGCGAGAGAAGGGTCGTGCTCCTCCTGCCGAGTGCATGCGAGAATGGCGTTCATGCATCTCCTAGATGGATCTTGCGTGAGCGTAGGAATTTTTTCTGAAATTGCATGCTACGTTACCCAACATTAACCTGTGTGGTCGATATCGTGAAGATCTACCCCAAATGAGTCTCGACCTTTGTGGTCGATATCGTGAAGCTCTACCCTGAATGAGTCGCGACCTTTGTGGTCGGTATACCAAGGTGGTATAGATGGGTATGCGCTAAGTGGGCCTTTGGTGGGTAACGCTACTGAAAACTTTATGAGTTTAGAACTTTTGTAGTCCGAACCTCTAGAAACGGGGGACGGAATAGCACAACTATATGAAATCTCTTTAACTTAGTTGCAAGTTTGGCTTGAACATATCACTTTTTTAGACTTGCATGCGGTGTGTGTCCTAGGCAACCTCTAATTAAACTCAAAATTTGCAAAGATTAAAATTGACTAGGCCTCTATTTTTCGACATTGCATTCACTGCTCCTTTGAACTCCAAGCGCGCCTAGACGAGCAAACCGCACTAACATGAAATGAAATTTATTTAAGAAAAACTAATGGTCAAAGGCGTCTATCAAGATTTTGCCAAAAAAAATTGCGTCTCTCAAGACCTAGTTTGCCATTGTTTCGAGCAGCGATAATTTTGGAATAGAGCGAGTGTGACACCCGGGAAAGCTTGAGAACAAATACACCCGTTTTTCCGCAAAAAAAAAAGAAAAAAAAGACACGCACTGCCCTTTATTATTTACAACAAGTTGACGAAACGCTTGGGTTCCCGGGCAAGGGATGGGAAGGCACTATATTACGGATAACCACCAGGAGTCTATGACCATGTACACGCTCGTGTCACGTGGTTGTTGAAATGTTGATAACCATAAGTTTGCTTATGCACACATACAGGCATACGAACGCCTCAAGTTCAGTTCTCCACGCAACTAATTTAGCCATGCGCTTATCTCTCTCTCTCTCTCTCTCTCTCTCTCTCTCTCTCTCTCTCTCTCTCTCTCTCTCTCTCTCTCTCTCTCTCTCTCTCTCTTTCTTTTGCGGGGAATCAACCATGTGCTTATCTCTGAAGCTGCAGTGGACCGTTTCAAAGAATTTGGACCCAGAGTCAGCGCATGCAACACGAGCCGACCCATTGGCAGATCAAGCCACACAGACCAGATGGATGCGTGCAAGTCAAGTTGGCAAGAAACGGACCGATCGTTCCGCGAACATGCCTTTAACGACGGCCGGTCTGAACATATCTGTCAAAAATATTGGAAGAAAAAAAGGGGGAGATGATTTGTCAGGCTGAACTGAACTGGTCCGGTATGTGGCTTTAACGACGGCCGGTCTGAAAATGTCGTCAGTGAGTCGTTGCGGCGATGGATAAAGCGAGCGAGGGAACTATCTGGAAGATGGGCTTGAAGGCAGCCCTGCACTAGCCATAGCCACTAGCCACCCTCCCTCGCCACTGGCTAGCCGCTTGCAGTTCCTCGGGCGGTTTTCGTCGTTGCGGCCGACGACATATCCCTCCGTCTGCTAAACGATTTCCATGCAGCATACCAGTAGATTCACGTAGTATGATCATGGCATTCTGGACGTGGTCTATTCTAGGTATTCTATTATGAATTTTACCTTCCGGGTGTACCTCTTTCCCGGCTGCCAAATTACGTTTCCCCTCGAAGCAGGCTTTGCCTCAGTGGCCACCGGGCCGAAGCCACAAGTGGCGCACAGCGCATGCAGCCGATGGGCCGATCGATGCCGGCATAGTGGTGCTGACCAGAATGCATTTCTTTGGACCCTGCTGCCTGCTATCTTGTTTTTCCTCCTTGCTTTTCTGTTATAAGAATGAATGGATCAGGCATAAATTCAGGTCTCCTTCATGGCAATGGCACTTTAATCTATGTGGTGTCCGTGCCTCCATGGCACTAGCTGCGCCCATGTATCTGGTTACTACACTCGAAAATGGCTTGTCCTTTTATAGCTGCTTTATTTGCTTCATTTGTGCCTACAACTTTTTGCAGGAATTCTATCAGGTTAGCGTCTGTGTCAGGCAATGTTATTAAAAGGAGATCTGTCGTAGTTTAATCATGTAAAAGGGACACTGGTTTGGAACTTGTAAAGCATGCACTGTCAGGCCATGTACAATGGTGGCATATTTTTTTTTTGGAAAGGGGGACTCCCCGGCCTCTGCATCAGGAGTGATGCATACAGCCATCTTATTAACGAAGCAACATAAAGTGCGTACAGAGTTCCATAGTCTCAATCTTAAAAGAAAATAAAGCAGCCCACACAGGGCGCAGCAGGCTAGAAACACGAGCTAGCCAAAAAAGAGCCACAACCGGCTGGCTAAAGAGATAGGAAAACTAATTGCCTATCCTATTACATGATCGCCATCCAAACCGGTTGAAGATATCCCGAGCAACCATCTCCCACGGATAGACCCAAGAACCAAATGCTCCCCGGCCTCCATCGGAGTGAGTAATGACCATGAACGGATCAACGCCGTAGCTCGGAAGATAACCTGCAAAAATGAATTCGTGATGCTTTGTTAAAACCAAATCATTTCGCACACAGCCAGACGGTCCACATGAAAGCACAGACCCCAACCCGAATATGTCTTGCTATTGTAGAGTCAATCACATATAGCCAATTCCCAAATAAGTCATTTATAGAATTCGGAGGAGTAATATTAAAAGCGATGTGGACCGTCGCCATAGAACCTTGGCCAGCGGGCAATCAAAAAGAGATGTCTAATAGTCTCATCTCGGTCACGAAACTACACCTAGTAGGTCTGTCCAATTACGCTTTATTAAGTTGTCCTTTGTTAGAATAACTTGTTTATGAACAAACCACATAAACACCTTTATTTTCAAAGGAACTTTTACATCCCAGATTTTCTTGGAAGTTGGAATGGAGCTTGTATTAATAACATCAATATACATTGACTGATTGTAAATACTCGGGCGTAGTCAACTTCGGTAGTAATTTATCCGGTTGGTCGAAAGTTGAACCTCCATTAGTCTCCTTACTAACCGGAGCCAAACCTCCCAACGATTGCCCACTAATGACCATCTAAACTGAATATTAAGGGGATAGATTGAAATACCGTTGCCACGAACACCTCACGTCGTTGAGCAATAAGATATAAAGACGGATATTGAATGGCGGGGGTGAGTCGCCCAGCCAAGTGTCCTCCCGAAGCGTGTATTGGCCCCATTACCAATGACTACTTTTGTCCTATTGAACATTAGTTGTTTAACTTTCATGAGGCCTTTCGGAAAAGGCGAATCCATTAGCCTAATCATTACACAGGACAACGTCCTAGTCTGAGATACTTGTTGCGAATGATTTGCGCCCACATTGCTTCCGCACCGCCGTGAGCTTCCATAGCCACTTACTAAGAAGGCATCTGTTCTTAACCTCAAGATTCTCAATGCCAAGCCCGCCTTGGTCTTTGGGTCTCAGATAATATCCCACTTAGCAAGCCGGTATTTTCTTTTAAGCTCATCACCCTGCCAAAAGAAGCGGGATCGATAGAAGTCCAGTCGTTTCCTCACTCCCACTGGAACCTCAAAGAATGATAAGAGAAACATTGGCATACTTGTGAGGACCGAGTTTATCAAAACTAACCGTCCTCCATATGACATGAGCTTTCCCTTCCAGCAGCTCAATTTCTTTTCAAAGCGATCCTCGATACACTTCCACTCTCTGTTTGTTAGCCTACGATGATGAATCGGAATGCCAAGGTAGGAAAAGGGCAGACTTCCCAACTCGCACCCAAACAATTGCCTATAGGCGTCTTGTTCATCTTTGGCCCTATCAAAGCGTAACAATTCGCTCTTATGAAAGTTAATCTTTAACCCGATAATTGTTCAAAGAGGCATAACAACAACTTCATATTCCTCGCCTTGGCCAAATCATGCTCCATGAAGATGATTGTATCATCGGTTGATTGAAGGATGGATACACCTCCATCAACCAGATGAGGTACTAAACCACCCACTTGACCATGATCCTTAGCCCGTCCGATCAAAATTGCTAACATATCCACCACGATGTTAAACAAAACAGGGGACATAGGATCTCCTTGTCTGAGGCCCTTATGAGTCTGGAAGTAATGACCTATATCGTCATTGACCTTAATACTCACACTCACCCATCCGGACCGGGCGCCTTGTTGTTTTCCATTTGTGCGATGGCATCAAACACTTCCTTCTCCGTGAATGGGGCTAGCAATATATCATTTTCAGCGGTCGACAGTTGAGGAACATCCTCAGTCCGAGACTCATCCAAGGTTACACAATTTACCTCTGGTGGTCCTAATAACTGTCTATAATACTCAGTGATGTACGTTTTAAGATTATCCTGCCTAACAATAGTACCTTCATCCTGCTCAAGTTGGAAGATTCTTTTCTTACGGTGCTTGCCATTCGCAATGAGGTGAAAGAATTGAGTATTCGTGTCCCCGTGAGTCACATTGTGGACCTTGGCTCTCAACACCCACTTCAACTCTTCCTCACGGAGCAGTTCTTTCAACCGCTTTTCAGCCTCATGTTTAACACGGAGCTCAAGAGCGAGTAATCAAAGATTCGCTTTAGTATCTAGGGCTGTATAAGAGAAAGGAGTCTATCCTTCTCAATCTTATACATCCCGCTTAGGTGCTTAGCCCACCCCGTAAGAAGCTTCTTAAGTGTCTTATTTTATTCTCGCGGTGATCAACCGCCGTCGAACCTCCTACCCCTTAGCCCATTTCACGGCAACTAGGTCCAAGAACCCTTCACGTTCGAACCACGCCATCTCGAAGAGAAGGTGTTTTGTTTCCACATAGTTTGACTCCCGGAGTCCACAAACGATGGTGTGTGATCCGATATTCCCAGCGTTAAAGCTTGCACCGTCACCGAGGAACTTGTTCCCACTCTACCGGCAAGAACTCGGTCAAGCTTTTCATAAGTCGGATTAGGCAACGATTAGCCCAAGTAAACTTTCGACCGAGAGTTCAATCTCCCTCAGATCCAAACTCTCAATAATAGTATTGAACATAAAGGACCATCTCCGTCGAAGTTATCATTATTCTTCTCCTCTTTCCTCCGAATGATGTTGAAATCACCCCGACCAACATTGGAAGCTGTTCGACCCACAAATCCGAACAAGATCCGCCAAACTCCGGCTTAAGTTCGGGCTGTGCTTGCTCCATACACGCCACCAAAGCCCAGTCGAACCCATCAACTTTTGACCTAACCCAAACTTAACATAAAATCTCCCATTACCACACTCCGACCTCGAGGAATCGCATCTCACTCCCAAGAGGATGCCCCGATCGTCCTCGTGGCGGTAGGCAATGCCAATCGAAATCAATACCACCCACAAGAGAGGAAAGAAATTGAGGAGCAAAATTGTCTCTTCCAGCTTTGGAGAGAGCAATAAAATCTAATCTATGCTCCAAAGACGCCTCGAGAAGAAACCTTCTTTTAGCCAAGTCCTTAAGACCTCTGCTATTCCAGAATGGATACATATGCCTATGACAAAAAGTAATTTGAGGCATCTATATTTATTTTTTCTTCCCAATGCAAGCTACCACTAGTGGGCCTGATTAAGAAATAGAAAATAAAGACTCTAGTACACATGCATCTCTACTTTTCACTCTAACCTTTTTAGCTTTTGTCACCGGACCACACCTTTTCTCTTCAAGCATCCGCCTCCTGGAGAGGATCCCGCTTCCCTATCCGAACCTACTTTACGTCATATCCGATTCTACATGCCATGTGAGGCATCACCTTGAGGCTATGCATTGTACATGCCCTCATGCGCCATCTGTTGTGATGATGGGTCGGTTTACCTCGGAGACATGCCGCCATGCACGCTAACTCGTCATCAACTCTGCTAAAAGACGAGAGTCGCCGATGTCTCCATCCTTTCAGCAATGGTTGAGAAACTTGACCGCCCTTGCATGACCAATATTTAAGGCCAACACCAACTTCCAAAATGGTTTGTCCGCCTCCGTTTTAGCGTAAACGGACAAAGCGGGCCCTCCAACGCGCGGGAGGAAACGGACCGTAAAATTTATGTTCCACCAAAACAAAAAAACTCAAAGAACAAATTTTGTAAGTTTTTATGCAATTTTAATTATGTGTTAACGTGAAATTTATCCTCAAAAGCAACCGAAGAATCTTTCAAAGGAAAGGAGGAGACTAACGAAGCACGTGAAAAGAATGCTCAACAACACAAAACAAGCTAGTCATCAGCACGAATATTGCCAGATGTGCATGGGCACCAATTAAAAAAACATTCTGTACAGCTAAAAAAATGAAACATTATATAAACAGGCACACACACATATACTACTCCCCCCATTCCAAATATAGTGTGTCATCGGTTCCCGTGCTTCAACTTTGATCATAAATTTAACCAATAAGACCGATGCGGTGGGAGTAAAATTATATAATTGGAAACTTCTTTTGAATAGAACTCACTGGTATAATTTTTGCTCCCGCAACAATTGGTCTCGTTGGTTAAATTTGTGCTCAAAGTTGAACCTCGGGAAGCGTGGATGCACTACATTTTGGAACGGAGGGGGTACATATGTGCAAAGATTCATAACATTTTGCTTTCCCACGTGGCGTACAAAAAAAGACAAATATGTATTTTCAAATGGGCCAGATTTTTTTGCTTTTGGGCCAGAATTTTGTTATTTTTTGTACAGCTTACAAATTACATATTTTTTAAAAAAAAATCCATAGATCCATAGTGAATACACACAAGTTTCCACAGAATTATTTTTGATTTTTTTTAAACTTTTAAATATGGTTTTTGTTTTTTCAAAAAAAAAGGGCACTAGGGTGCCCGAGCACACAAACTTCACTCGTCGCCAGCATGCTTTCATTCCATTTTGTCCTGTCCTAATCCCCCTAATGACAGAAAAACACATAATAATTAACACATAACGGGTACGTGATCTTGTCCGGCCTTGAGTTTTGGCGGGAGCGAGGACGGGGCGTCGCCCAAGTTCAAGTCCCGGCTTAAACGCGTGGTGCTCGTGGAATTTTTTCTATAAATAAATGCCAACGAGGGTTAGCCCTTAGGTTGGTCTCATTTACTTATTTTTAGTTTTGGCGGGAGCCGAATTGTAATAATCGACCGTTTGCGTTGCAGGGCACGTTGGCAGTAGACGGCGGAGTGCCAATGCATGTGCTAAATACTGTAGAATAACAGGCTCACATGCATATGTCAACCCTGTCTTATTGTCCCGCGAACTACATATCGATGGGGGACATACCTAATCAAGACGAGTGATTAGGAGTGTCTTGTGGTAGGTAATTAGTCTGGCCTAACAGCTCCACCTACGTACGCGGGTGCACGAGGTGGTGGCTCCATCCACATTGGCCAAAGTGGAACCAGTCTGCCCCGTGACGTGCATCACGATAACAATTAGCACGGCCGGATCTTAGTATAGTTATTAAGCTTGATCGATGGAGTATTGCAGAATAGTGCATCACGATCAACGTGCGTGCACAAGTTGCATGTGGCTGGCTGTGGCTGGTACAGTGGGATAGCAGCAGGAGAGCACACGGGAAAGGTGGGATGCAACAGGCGCGAACGAACCCAGCGGCGGAACCGCGGAAGGAAAGCCGGAGAAGCGGGCTCGTGAACGAAACGACCGGTCGGGAGCTGTGTAGCCAGCGCCCATTGGCCCGGACAATGCATGGGTAGGCATGGACCGACGTACGTGACTACGCGCGCGGACGACAGCTTTGTTCCCCCGTCACGGGAAGGCCGGCCGGCATAGGGCTGCGTGTGCGTTGAGCCTCCCGTGCTTTTTGGCCACTTTGAGTGCCAATTGCCCAATTGTGAAGTCGGGTTCAACGATAGCCACTGTAGGGTCTTTTTCTTGGTATATAAAGACCGATTTTTTGTAGGATTTTATTTCGATCTATTCATGGCCGTATGAAGAACGTAAGAAACAATGAAATTGCATCCATGTCTATAGACCACACAGCGACAACTATAATCATTAGAGCGAGCCGAAGGTGCCTCACTGGCCGTCATCTCCCCTCCCTCGTCCAAGTGGGGCAAACTTTTGTTGTAGTAGACAATCACAAATTCATTTTTTTTTTGCGGGGAATCACAAATTCATTGTATACTAAGCCCCCAAAGAACCAAAGACACCGTAACAACAAACGTCGCCGAAGAAAAGAAACTAGAACAAAAGGATCTAATCAGATACACGAACGCAGACGAACGAAGATCGGATCCAAGCAGATCCATCAAAGTCAAGCATCGACCGAATCGCGTGATCCAATGGAGACACACCTCCACGCGACCTCCAACGACGCTAGACGCGGGAGCTCCTATGCAGCGCTACAGGCGTCCGTTAACGATCCAGCGCCTGCAGCACTGCAAGCATGGGCGGCCCACTAGCGTGCTGCCCCAGTTTTTTGTTTTTGTTACGAAAAAATAAAAGTATGAAATAAGAAAAGGTTTACAGATTTAAAGGAAAAGGTTCATCCTTTAAAAAAATCATATCTTTAAAAAGGTTCAGCAATTTTGAAAAACGTTCATTCAAATTGAAAAAGTTCATCCAATTTAGAAAAGTTCATTAAATTTGAAAAAGTTCATAGGAATTCAAAAAAGTTCATGTATTTTTAGAAAAGTCCATTGAACTTAAAAAAGTTCATAAATAAAAAAGTTCATCCATTTTCAAAAGATGTTCATCAAATTTCAAAAAGTTCATCGATATTCAAAAAGTTCATCAATCTAAAAAACTGTTGAAATTTTTAAAAGTTCATAGATATTCAAATAAGTTCACATAATTTTTAAAAAGGAAATGTCAACTGGCGCCTAGATGGGCCAGCCATTTACGGATGCCATATGCGCCAGTTAACGAAAATACACGTTAACTGGCGCATGTGGCGCCAAATAGGAAATGCCGCTAGACGCACTACCGGGACATGGGCTAGGTGGGAAGAACCTTATTATATATTTAGAAAACTGCCACCGCCTTGTCTTCTGAGTAGGATATAAACTCTAAACAAACTTAGGAAAAAACACCTAAAATGAACCAGAGCTCTTCTACCGGCAAGGGCGGGATCCACCGCGCCTCCATGGCCCTAAGGACATAGAAGACAATGCAGATCAACGATGATGCCGGTGGGAAGCGGGAAAACCCTAGTGTGGGAGTCGCTCATGGGAGGAGCAAGGAAGCCCTCTGACTTCTACATCGATTGATGCACGTTATGCACTCATCTTTGATAAACTTATCTTAGGTTATTAGCGGTCACAAACTTATTTGTGTTAACATCACTTTTTTTCAACCACAAAAAAACATCACTTTTTAAGCCTTGACAAAAAACCCATCATTTTTATGCCGTGTTAGACAATACAAATCACCGTGGAGGAAATTATACTTACCGCGTGAACAACAAAATAACACAAGACACAACTGATCGACAATCAAATGTATAGTTTGAGAGCACATGCACATATTTTGAAAGACCGAAAAATAGGAGGGTTTTTTTTGTATCTGCTAGATCGTCAAAGCAGCTTGTATGGGGGCGTGGATGTACCCAAAAACCAAGTAATTTATCCTACAATCTTCATCATAAACATGTGGTGATGTTTGGACCATCCATTAAGGCTTGTTCGGTTTGAAGAGACTTGAAGTGAATTGGAGTGGATTGAGGAGGATTAAAGCCCCTGCAAGTAAAGTTTCCCCTCAATCCCCTCCAAACCTCTTAAAGCGAGATTTAACCGAACCGTCTTAGGAAAGGGAGGGGCGCATTGAGGCTTGTCCAACTCTAAGCCGGTCAGGGGTTGGTCCTTCGTAACCATGTGGGTAATGTGAATATGTGATTTTCATCTCGGGAAGATGTATGCACTCATGTTCATCCTCTCTTGAGGACGAGACTTCGGAGTGTATGGAAGGTATTGCCCTACCTCCCCAATGGTGGAGATACACCTGTCATTGTTGAGTCTGATTGGCTGGAGCTAGTCAACATGATCAAGAGCTCAGGAAGGATCGCTCGAGATTATATTCATTCATTGATAACTGAAATCAAACATCTGTTAGCTTCTAGAGTCGTTTGCATTACTCATATAAGTCGTTGTCAGTAGTGACTCCATGGCAAACTTTACTCGCACAGTCGCACTGAATACTACCATTTGCCATGTCCAGGAAAAGAAAAACACATACACACCCGGAATAGATCCATCGGTCATACAGAGCAAGTCACAAAGTCATACTGTTAATATGCACACAATAACTACTGTTTCAGTGAGTGAACCATCAATGTCAAAACAAAACCGTATAAAGAACAGGGGAGCTAAAAACTTGGCTGGACGACTGTAAAAGGCTCGGTATAGATTAAAAAGTACCTTAGTGTAAACGTCTCAAACTGAGCTTCGACACAGAAATCAGTCTACTAGATGAATGCTACTCCCTCGGAAGCGACAATTAATATGGTTCGGAGGGAGTATCATACGTTCATACCACAAAATATTTCACCTATAATATTTCATTAACAGATCAAAGTTAACCTATAATATTTCACCCTTTACCAATGCAGTACTCCTCCGTCCCAAAATACGTGTCTCAACCTTAGTACAACTTTGTACTAGAGCTAGTATAAAGTTGAGACACTTATTTTGGGATGGAGGAGTATGTGATAAATGAGATATGTACATATACTATACATGCTGCACTAGCGAGAATGTTAGGGTCTTAGGGACAATGTACATTTGCACACACCCTGAAATTTTAACAACTCGTTTGTTAATCTTGGACATCAGGAGGCACTATCAAGCTGCTCAACCTCTAGTGCTACTTCATTGCGCCTTGAGCGGAAGTGTGAAAGGGGATTATACTGCCAATTCAACAAAACGAGTTTGTTAACCTATATACACTTTTCTCATACATCAAAGTATGAACCAATCCTTGTTATCTAGGACACTGAAACAAGCTTTACCTGTGCAATTTCCACCACTGAATCCTGTTTCACCCGATACTGGGTATCTTTCTGGAGAGCTTTCCGCAATCTGGATTCCCTCTGGCTTATGTCATCATCTGTAACCAAACCTGTTACAATAGACAAAAATTCAAAAATCACTGTTAATGTGGTGCATAAGGATTGCAATATAGATATGGCTCATAACTATGCATACCCATACAAAATTAAAAAAGGAATGAAGATAGGTCATTGCTACACCTTTCCTTGAAAACGTAACGATTTCCTAAACATTTAAGAGTTTGGACATCTTACATCAATTTAGTAGAATGAGAGGGTTAATTTTTTAGGTTCATAATACCATTGGAATACTACTTTTGACATTTCTCTACTGAGAACATTAGTTGAAAGATGGAGTAATGATACAGAATTTGTGTGTAGCTTTATACAATGCTCTGCTAAGATGGAAGGGTAAAGTAGGTGGACCTTCTTTCGAACTGATGACTTCACATGGTTTGGAGGTTTCATTTGTGATATCATGGAAGTATGACAAAATTAGGTGTATCATGTTGGTGCTAGTACTTGGTACAGATTCAGAATTCAGGATTCAGGAAGCAACTATTTCAGATCTTTCTTAATTATTTACAATGGCTTACATAGTACAGCTCGTGCTAATGCAGGCACTCAGGGAAATTTTCATCTGCTTTTTTTTTACAGATTTTTCTAGCAAAGAAAATGAGGAGAGGACGTGAAACTTTAATGGACTAATGTCACACATGGGAGAAAGATTGTGCCAATAGCCACCAACTTGCTTCAACATTTAAATAGATTGTTGCTCGATAAAAGTCAAAGAAATTGAATACATCCTTCATATTTGAAATAAAAATGCAAGTTGGAATGGGGTAAACACATGGACCTGGAAAGGCTGCAACCGCTACAATTTTGCTGGGTACCTCCTTGATAGTCACAGCTGGGTCTTTTGCCTGAGGCAAGTCTGGACCATATTTTGATGGCATCACAAAAGACATCTTCCACTTGTTTCCATCAGCTGACTGCAGGTGACAACATATGAATTAAAATTCAACGCGGGAGTTTTTAGTAATGTGCTAACTCGTAAGCACATTGAATGCTCATCAAGCAAATAGAGACAAGGCAAACTCTGAAGAATGGGCTCATGAGGAAGTCATATAGAACATGCCTTCTTTGTTATAACTGGGGTGGTCATGTCCATCGTTTCACCACGAACTTCCTCCTTCCGAGTAAAAACAGGGGTTGTCATTTCCATTTGTTCGGACCTCGTGTTCTGAAAGGAAGCATACACCATCATAAATTTCCCTTCAGTTGAAGCATTTAACCAAATGAATTCCTTTCACAGCACAACACAGCAAAGGGAGGAAACATATGAATTACCTTACCGAATAAGTAAGACGCCAGCACATTGAACGATTGAGACGATCCGTTGAAATCAAACCCGGTTCTTCCAGGCATCGTCGTCTCAGCGACATAGTATGACTGATGAGAATTGACAGCAGAAGAGGGCGTTACTCATTAAGTATCAAGAAGACTGACCGCGCTTCCTTGATGCATGTTCCTAGCTACTGTACTATAGAAGATCACTTTGGTGGATAACAACAAAGGATCACCTCCACTTGTCTGATCTCGTACTCCTCCTCGCGCTTCAGGACGCGGAACGGGACGGTCTCGAGGTCGGGAACTGCGAAAGCACGGGGAATTTCAGTAAGCAAGTCCCAAAACCCTGGAGTTTTTGGGCAAAATGGAGCGTTGCTCGGGTAGGGAATTTTGACGAGCACTAACCGGACATGAGGGCCTCCTCGAGGGTCCGTGGCTCGAAGCGGCCGGAAGGGAGGGCGTACTTGGCGGCCTCGGTGACGAGGTCGACGGCGCGGCGCTGCGAGGCGGCGAGGGCCTGCGAGACGAGCGCCAGCACCAGCGACCCCGGGCCTCGGCGCCGCTGGTTCGGGTTCCGGCCGCCACGACCGTCAGCGCGGGCCGCCGGCCGCGGGGCCGCTCAGCTCGGGCTCGGACGGCGCGCGGCGGTGGCCGCACGGCGCGCAAGCAGGGAACGCCATTTGATCAGTCTCGGGCGGCGCTGCGCTGGCGAATTATGCTGTGGTGGTAATGAGCCGGAGCTCTGTCGCCGGAGGGGAGCGCGGGGCCGTGGCATGCGCCTCGCCACAGCACGTCTCTTCAGTCTTCACGGGCCTGAAGCGGGGCGAGCCCAGGGAAAAAATGTTTTCTGAAAACAAGCCCATTAGCTGAGCGGGCCGGGCCGGAAGGAGGTTTGCTCGCGAAGCAGACGGACCAGTAGTAGCGGGCCGCGCAGGCTCGGTCGCCTCCAAGCCTTTCCTCTACCTTCTGATCGATCGTCCGAGCAGGGGTTAGGGTTCTAGGCGGCTGCGCCGGAGACATGGAGGAGAGGGCGAGGCAGCTGCTCCTCCTCGCCGCCGTCGCGGGCGTCGGCGCCGCATTCGGCGCGCTCTCCACCGCGGCCGTCTTCAGCTTCCTCTCCAGGTAACCGACCGAACCCTCCTCCTCGCGACCCCCACCCCATTCTGGCCCCGCCAGCTGCGGGGGGGCGTCGCCGAACAGTTGCTTCATTGTTGTTCCTGTTGCTGAGTGGCAGGGCGAAGCGGAGAGAGGGCTACGTGCGCAAGCTGCTGGAATCCAATGGCGGTGCTGGTGGTCCGCACGCTGGTAACCTCTGGTTAATGCTTTTCCGGTTGAATAACGTTTAGTACACTAGTAATTGTAGAGACTGCTGAGAATTTAAGGCGTCCATGTAGCTCTCCAGTGATGCACCAAGTATATTATTAGGGCGTCTCATAGGAACAAATTAACAATTATGTTGCTACAAATTAACAATTATGTTGCTGTGTGGTGATTGGGTGCTGAACAATTACTTGTTTGCTGAAATGCCGGTATTGAACTTTGAACTTGTTCTATCAAGTACTCTTGTCTTAAGAGCGTTTGTTGGGAGCAGGCAAAACTGGACCGGGAGCACGTCTGCATGATAGCTCGGATCTTCTCTCTGATGAAGTTGTCGCTGAGCAGCTTACAAGGTTCAGATTCTTACTTGGTATATTGCACAGTTGGTGAATTTGTTTCTAGAGCTATTAGCTAATAATGAATATATAACCCTGAAAGAGCTATTTCTCCTGCTGCCAATATATTCGACCTTGTACCTTTCTAAATTCATGTGAGCAGAGCAGAAAGTGATATGTATTCTCACAGCACATAGTCTGTAACTTATCATTCCTTGTATATCATAGATATGCTCTATCTGTGATCCACCTTTCCTAATCTTCAGACTACTTTAGTACCCAAACATTTTGAAGCGCTCAATGTGTTCATGTTTTGATTGTGGTTACCAACACCTGTTTACTTCTTATATTTTAGGAATATACAATTTTTTGGAGTCGAATCTCAGAAGAAAGTTACTGAATCTTTTGTTGTAGTCATTGGTCTTGGAGGAGTTGGCAGTCATGCTGCTTCCATGCTCCTCAGATCTGGGGTTGGCAGGTTGCTCCTAGTAGATTTTGATCAGGTATATGTTTTCAGATGTCAACCTGGAGTCGTTTTACTTCTTTGTTAATACATTTATATTCAGAGCTTTGAAATTTCCATTTGAAGCACAGAGAATCATCATGCCATATAGTAGATGCACATCAGTTTCTTATAGAATCAGGATACATGATAACTTATTTCTATGAAGCATACTGAGTGCTGATCAGGCTTTTGTGGTAGTATGAAATGGACATTCTTACATTATGTTTCTGTAAATAATATTCTACATCCAAAACAGATGGACATTAACATGCAACTCATGATATGTTGAAAGGTCTCACTGTCATCACTAAATCGGCATGCTGTGGCAACCAGAGAGGACGTTGGGACCCCAAAAGCATATTGCCTCAAGAAGCATTTCTCATTGATATATCCAGAGTGCCAAATAGAAGCAAGAGTGCAGTTGTATGATTCATCAGCTGAGGACGAAATTCTCTCTGGACAGCCAGATTTTGTTCTTGATTGCATAGATAACATTGATACTAAGGTAAACAAGTATTGCTTAAATAATTCTGATACCAAACCTGATGCTGATTTTTTTGTTAGATGGTTGGCTTTAGCCTTACACACATTTTGCATTTTTCTTAAGTATTCAGGTGTATGTTATATTTTTCATGTTGTTATGCTCTAAATCCTACCGTGTGTGTTCCTGTATTTAGTTTCATGAGTAAATAATTGTGAGTCCTCCACGCAACACTGCCTTCAGTTTCATGAAGGAATGATCTAGTAGCATAATCACAAATTACTTAACTAATTCTGGAAACAAATTGGTTACAAAGGTGGATGTTCCTGATCTCGCTGCATTCTAATGATTAATCAACTCAAAGTTACCCTATTCGGTACTTTAAACCCAGTTTCTTGAGCAAAATGTTACTTGCCTCAGTTTTCATCTAGTTAACTAATTTGATATTATGCTTTGTGCATCATCATGAGATGTTGATAATATTGATCTTTAGGTGTCTCTTCTTGCGGCTTGCGTCGCGAGAGGGTTAAGGGTACTGTCTGCAATGGGGGCTGGAGCTCGAGCAGACCCGACCCGAATCCGTGTTGCGGATTTGAGAGAATCAAGCAATGATCCCCTTTCTCGGGCGGTAAATATTGACAAATTGTTCTAAAGACCAAAATAATTATTCAGACCCTTTTGAAGCTGCTAAGTTATCCACTTTCGATGTGCTGTAATTGTAAATAAGGTGCTCCAATTTCCTTTTCTGTAGGTGCGGTATCGGCTGAAGAAGGATCATGGAATTGAAGGTGGAATACCTGTAGTTTTTTCAATGGAGAAGCCCAAGGCAAAGCTACTTCCCTTTCAAGGTTCGAAAGAAGAGGAAACTCCATCAGATTACCAGGTCAGCTCCTTTTATCTGTGCACCAGCCACCGGGGTGCTACCTCACCGACCAGTAGTGTTTATTTTCTTAGCATGCATGGCAATTATTTAATTAAATTTCTGTAAATCATCTAGTCGCCTATATATTAACAGTGCAGACAATACTGATAACATGGCATGCATACTCATGCAGATTGTGCCAGGATTCAGGGTTCGCATTATCCCAGTACTGGGAACTATCCCTGCAATATTTGGTCAAGTTATGGCCTCCTATGTGGTTACTCAGCTTGCCCAGTTAGATTTTCAAACTGAACCAATTGTTAACCTGGATTTGGATCATTACCGCATTCTTCACCATCGTCTTCTTGAGCACGAGGAGCTGATATATGGGTCAGCTGAGCAAGTTTTGGTATTATTCCTTCCTCCTTTTCACTTTGTGAGGTCTATTTTTTTTCATCCAGTTTCATATTATGATATATGCATGGACATTTATTGATGTTTTTTGTGTGTTTGCCCTTATTTACAACATTTTCTTCTGCATATAAGTAGTACCCTGATAATTATGTATTATCTCTCTTCTCTATGTCCCATGTACTTGAGTAGGGGCAGCGCGGTTCTCTTCTCTCTCTCTTTGTTCCATAAGCTTATTAATCCTTGTGCTTACTCAAACTACGCCTTATGGTTTGCAATGGAGGTAGTACATTTCTTGTGAAGTCCTCTCACGTCACTTTTGGCCCAAGAAAAGTTAGAACAAAGTCCCCCACGTCCTGGACTTAGATTTGAACTGTGCAGACGTCTATAACTTTCGCATCCGGACTATGAACTGGATGAATCTTTTTTTGTTTGAAATCTATCTCGTGTACTAACTAACCCTATTGGATTCACCTTCATATTAGTTCTGAGCGCGATGCTATCGCAAAACAAGTCCTATGGAGCAGTAGAATCCGAGTCAAATCCAAGTCAAAAGGTGTTGCATGAACTCCACTTAGGCCCATGGGCCTTGTACGACCTCCGGTAGGGTTTTTGATACCTTGGGACATGCTTCCACCCCCTTGACCACCACCCCTTAGTCCTATATAAATAGATCAACCTCGTAGTGTTTTGTTTCCTTAAAAGTAATCATCGCTGCAACTTAGTGTACGTTGTGTGTGTCCAACGACGAGGCCAAGGCATAATCAAACCCCAACTTTATTATCTTTGTGAAATAATTGATCTTCATGTATACTGCAATACTCAAATTGCTTATTATTATAGTTCTTGCTTGTTTTTCGATTGCTTGCAGGGTTTAGATCTTCGTGGTCAGGCTGACCGTACTTCCAACATCTTCGGTAACCTCCAGGAGATGATCTTCGTGGTCAGGCTGACCGTACTTCCTTCATGGGCTCTCCCATTGCATATCCATCTACACCTTGTGCAAACACCCGGATGGAAAATAGCATACGCGGTGGCCGACCAATTGATAGTGTGATTTCATCGAATGAACCCTAGCACCATTGACGTTTTGAGTACAAACGTGCGACGACTTTGCGCATTAGCAATCACTAAACCAATCTCCTGGAGGTTACCGAAAATGTTGGAAGTAAGGTTAGCGTGACTCTCTGACCAAGAAGGTCTAATCCCTGCAAGCAATCGAAGAACAAGAACTACAATAGAAAGCAATCTAAATATTCTAACTAATATATGAAGATCAATTATCTAAAAAAGATGACAAAGTTGGGGTTCTGATAGCGGTCTTGGCCTGGTCGTTGGACACAAAGAAAGTACACGGTTGCAATGATGACTACTTTTAAGGAAACAAAACACTAGGGAGGTTGATCTACTTATATGGACTAAAGGGTGCTGGCCAAAGGGTATCCCAGGTCATACAAGGCCCATGGGCCCAAGTGGAGGTGAGGCAACACGTTTTGACTCCGATCCTGCTGTTGCATCGGACTGTTTCTACGATACCGTCGTGCTTGGAACGAATTTGAATGTGAGTCCAATTGGGTTGGTAAGTACACGAGATAAGCTTTCCAACAAAAAAGATTCACCTAATACAGTGTCCGGATGTGAAAGTTATATACGTATGAAGTCAGGTATGTCTGTGCAGTCTGAATCTGAGTTAAGGATGTGGGGAGGACTTCTTGTACAACACCTAATCATATGCCTTTGCTTTATCATCATTTCTTGATTGGTTGTTTCCATGGTAGCGATGTCCTCATCACTTGTGAAAATGTGATTGTGCCGTCTCATTGTAAAATTTTAAATTATTTTTATCTGTTAAAAGGTTGATGCTGAAGAGGTGATGTACATTGTGAAAGAATTGTGGCGTGGCCGAAGTGCTAGAGACCAAAACATGAAGGACACTGGCCGGAAAATGTGGAGATCTGTCAACGAACTGATGCTTGTTCGGTACGCTTCTCTGTTACTGATAGTGTGGTTTTACTTTTACATGACAATTATCATGGTTTTTGTGGTAGTTATGTATTTATGTATAGTGACATGGTACAGTAAAAACTTAATTTGGTATGCTGTAACAGGCAGATTCCACTTGCTAATGACTTAAGTGGACTATGACAAACACACTTTTGTAGTTTTGTGGAACAGTGATATGAACTGTAAGCTGACCCCGCGAACTATTATGCCCAGTCGAGCTCATGACCTTGTAACTGCTAACTTCTAACATTAACTTAGTGTTATTCCAACTTCATTCTGTGTTAAGCTTCCATCTTATGGTCTTCAACATCATTTTGATATCAATTTGCAATAGCAATCTTACTGAATGGGAAATGGACTTATTATATACTACTTGACTTTCCATTATTAATGTGTTAATAAAACTGCCGTTTTTTGTTTTGCTTTGGTGCTTTATTTTGTTATAGGTGGGACAAATCAAAGCCCGCTGGTGTGTCAAACTTAATACTTCTCAAGTTCAGCGAGGTAAATCATGTGTACTTGATAACTGACATTTGAATTCAAATATTAATGCGCAAGCATATGGCAAAGATGGAAAAGGAGTAGCGTGTTCTTACGCAGTTACGCTTCACCTTTTCTTTCCCTGCAGGCGGATGCACATGAATCCACAACGCTTGATCAGATAAAAGATGAAGAACCTGAATTCTACGCCATGGTTTCACGTGTCCTGAAACGAGCCGAAACGGAGTTTGCTTTATGAGCTGGTCAGCAAAGTTATTGGATTTCTACAACTGCTATACCGTCATAAGCCGTGGAATGCTCATGGACCAGGCAGGTAGGTTTCAGTTTTGCGTGGTCTGATTTTCTGTACTGGTGACGAGGAGCAAGTAGATGATGCACACTTTCCTGAAGTTTTTGTTTTGGCCATAGAAATGGGACTTGTTGGTGATGTTTCGATTTCTCTGGAAGGATCCGCCTGTAATCATCTCCGCGGGATTTTTGATGCGTTTGAGATCATCTCATGTAAACCAAAACAGAGATTATATTGGGCATACGATGTCCAACAGGGGTACCATGGCAGACACATTGTCTTGAGTGCTACGACCATATTCCTTAACAATTTTCTTCTCGATAGAAAATAGTCCCTTTCGCTCTGCAGCCTTTTCCAAGACCAAGTCATGTGCGTTTAATTCTAGTCAATGTGGTCTTCTTCACTTTTGAGACATATGGAGCCATCGTTCCTTTCTAAAAATGTAACAATAAAATTGTGCTGGCAAATATAGTACCGTTGATAAACAGGCCTAAAGAGTTGATGTTCAGATTTGTAGCTAAAACTAAGTTCGATTGTCATCACGTGTACAGCCATACCACTATCGCCCGTCACCGGTGGCAAAACCACCCTTGGCAATATGATACTTGAGGAAGTGGTTCTAACAAAAGCACTCGGAGAGCAGAATACTGGGTTTTCACAACTTTGGAGCAGAAGCAGAGCAAGACAAGAATAGACTTAAAATTCAGGAAATAGGTTTGAGATGTCATGCAATGTCGATTTTTGTGAAATCACAACATATAATTTTACTAGCAAATCAAGAACATTTTCTAAAATCAAGAACATTTTTAATGAGCACTTTTATAAATTTTGGAACATTTTCTAAAATCAAGAACATTTTAAATTCGTGAACATTTTATACTATTTGCAAATATTTTTTGAAATGTGAACTTTTTAAAAAAATTCTTGAAACGGCGAACATTTCTAGAATGGACAAACATTGTTTTGAAAATTGGTGAAACAATTTTTAAAATCACGAACATTTCTTTGGTTTAACGAACATTTTTGAAATGCATGATCATTTTTTGAATCAGCAAACATTCATGAGTAAACTATTTTGTAAGTCACAAACAATTTTTGAATTTTTTGGATATTTTCCCATTCATGAAATTTTTAAAATTGGAATTTTTTATACAATTTCATTAACAGTTTTAAGTACATCAATATTTTTATAAATAATTAACATGCAAGATAATAGCATATTTGAAATCTACACATTTGTTTGAGGGATTTCCATATATAGCATGTTTATTTTAAAATTATGGTTTGAAAGATATTTTTTTAAAGCATTTGAATCTGTTTAAAAAAGAAAGGAAAGTTTAAAATAGAGTAGCTGGGCCCAAATTGTAACATTTGCAACCATCAGCTAAGCCATGCTGCCTCCTGGGATGGATGGTGGACCGTAAGCCATTGTGCTACTGTCATGTTTGTAGTCTAAGAAGAGCTCGCCTTGATAAATAACTGAAATCCTACGGTGATTTGTGAAGGGAAAACAAATCTTTTTTTTCACTTACCGATGGCGTGGTGGGTAAAAATTGATAATTCTGGGGTCAATTTGTATGACGTACCACCAGAAGCATTATCTTTATTATTAGGGAAAGAATAGACGTTATCAGTCGGACTAGACTTGCTTATCTTCCGCGTCGTTCCTGTAGCGACGTAGTGGGGTGCTTAGGACCGGGGAGAAACCATTGGCCGACAAAGGTGGCCATGACGCTGGCAATGCTGCTCCCTGTCCATTAACCTTTGCTTTGTTCTTGTTTGGGCCATGTCGGTATCGCACCTCTCCCTAGTGGAACCTTCTGACGACCGTGGGGATGGAAAACGAGTAGCGTCTTTGGTAGCAGCTGGCAGTGGCTTCGTTGGTGTCTAGCAATGTAAATCTTCCGTGGGTTTGGGAAATTGGCGTTTCTTTCCATCTTGTGGCCTGCTAGCTTAGGCATGTGCTAGAGGGGATAGGGTTCCCCACTACCGCTTCAGCGACCCATCTTGGAGAGAGTGTGGTTTGTGCTCTGGGCGCCAACGGAGTTTGCACGGGGGAGTTCGCCTTGTGTGATGTCTGTTCATGTTGTCCTCTCTCCTGATAGTCTGTTGTCAAGTACTCATTCTGGTTCCAGGGTTAACCATTCCGTGTGTCGATAGTGCGGTGCCCTTCAATGCAAGGCATGAGGATAGCTAAGGGTCGGCGGTGAATACAGATGTCACTCGAGTCCAAGGTTGGCCATTCGCGAGCGAACATGGTCATAACTGTAATTCAGCTATGCACCCCTCCGTGATCTAGTGATGGGCGCATCGGTGGAGAATGACCTTTATGGTTCAACCTACACTTATTTCATTTATTCTTCTTTTGCTTGTTTTGCCTTTTGTTTGTCGGGTTATCAACTGTTTGGGGCTTTATTAATTTTAAAACTGAGTTGTAACAAAAATATAGTTCAAATATGTGACATTTTTGAAGCACATTATATGTTGTCTTGTATTCTGCCAATGTATTATATTTTGAATAATAGTTAGCGCAGGCAGGGTTCATCCTAAAAATACACACATGTAGAGTTCAAAGAGAGAGAACTGAACATATTGAGACCCTATTGTGATGTTGTAGTGCCGCTGACATGAAGGATCGAGTACACACGTCAGTGACCGTCTTGCACATGCGCGCCACAAGAAGGAGACATGCATGGCTGGGCCAACAGAAAAAAAAATCCTACGAGACCAGGTCTCACAAGCTAGCACGTGAGACCCACTTCAATGCATGACACCTGGCATCACAATCCCAAAGCACCTAATCCCTGTTTGCTCATTAATTTTCATTCCGGACTGCCATTCCCAATTGCAATTTCTACATGTATGTGTAACACAAGTACAACACGACCTAGGGTTTGTCTGATTTCGCTCTCGTTCATGACGGCCACGCGAAAGGATCTGGTCGTCCATCCGAATGGGTCTCCGTCTCGGTCTCACGTGCTGGCTGGCCTGTGTGACCCGGTCTCATATATCTCTACTATTAAAGGGGAATCGAACGTCGTGATGGTTCAACCTTCGTACGAGCCCCGCACGAAGCAATCGTCTGAAGATATGCCCACGCGTTCCAAAGAATCCAGTTCAAGGCCAGCGAAAAAAAAAGAGAAAGAACCCGCACCCCACGTTCTCCACCTCCTTCCCCGACGACCTGCCAGATCTTATCTACCCCCGAACACGAAGCACTCTGCACCCCCTATGCGGCGACCAATCCAGCGCCGCCCTCCACCGGATGCCCGAAGGTCGCCGCGACCACCAGACGCCTCCCTCTACAGCAGACGGCCCTCTCTCTCCCCTACCACGCAGGTATCTCTCTGTACCACTATCAAATTCGGTGTCGTCCCGCTCATGGTCCATGGACCTTCCGCCATGCTCGACTCGCCAGAGCTCGCCACTTCCTTCGTCCACTCCTCCCCGACCCACTCCGGCCCCTATGCTTGTCTCCTGCACCACCGTCTTCACGATCATCGGCTCATTCGTTTTCGCCCCTCACCCTCCGCAACAGACGCCACGCACCTCCATCAGCCCTCGCCTTGTCGCCTCCACCAATGCCCCATGCCACCAGCCAGCGACGCCGTGCTCTCCTCGAGGCCTAGATCATGCCTCCTATGTGTTCGTCATGGTCGACGGTGGAGCATATGCAAGGCAAGCGCTCGATCCGAATCACATCGATGGGACTGCGTCCCTGTCCGAAGCGACGAGAGATGGAGTCGCTGGCGCCAACCACTGAACCATGATCCTTTGCGGCGTGCGCCTACTTCAACCAGCCTCCCTCCCGCCGTCTCGCCGCCAGGAGCCCCCTAGGGGGATGTTGCCGGCGTAGAATGCATCTGCAACGCTGTGGGTTGGGGACCGAGCGACGGGGCCGTGGCGGATTCCAGTCGGGTGTTGGTCACCTAGCGCGATCTGAGGCTGCATAAGAATGGAATAATTTGATTTAAGGCAGGCGTACTATAAACTTTCAGTTTTGCTAGAACTCATCTAGATGAGATATAATTTGGTCTCATTCACCTTTTATAGTCATTGGATGTGATGCTATAAGATGCGTGTGTGCTGATGTGGTTGTATCTCTTCTTGTTTTCAAAGTGAATGAGACCAAATTATATCTCATCTAGATGAGTTCTAGGTACTCCCATAAACTTTAGTGCTGCTAATTACTAGCTTCATTTGGTCATATTTGATTCTCTGCTATTAATCCCTTCCTACATTGTGAAGCTTAGTTTGAATGTTTGATTACCCATCGAGTGCGTTATATTCTCTGATGGTATTTATAGCTTTTTGAACTGGCTGTCGCAGGCTCTGTTCACAAGAATTCCCAAGCGATATTACCATCAAAGTTGGGGAGAGCAGCTTCCGCACAAGGTAAACAACCAATCCCAACTTTGATTCTTACCACGCATGCTTAGAAATCACATGGAATCGGCAAAAATCCTGAGTTCTAATGAAAACTTCTGCAGCTCCCACTGGCATCTAAATGCGGCTACATAAGGAAGCTGGTGTCGGGGGCCAACGGGTCCAGGGTGACCCACCTCGAGATCACAGGCATGCCCGGCGACGCCAAGGCGTTTGACCTCGTCATCAAGTTCTGCTACGGCATCAACTTCGAGATCACCACCGACACCATCGCCATGCTGCGCTGCGCCACCGAGCACCTGGAGATGACCGAGGGAGTACAAGCCCGGGAACCTCATCGGCGGGACCGAGGCCTACCTGGAGGAGGTGGCACTGGTGAACCTCGAGGACCACGCTCTGCAGGGCCAGGACCGAGGAGCTCCTCCCGACGTCCGACAAGGTGCAGATCATTAGCAGGTGCATCGATGCCATAGCGACCATGACCTGCAGCGATGGCAGTCATGAGGACTGGACCGGCAATGCTACACGTACAAATGATTTACAGGCTTTTACAGGATGGTTAATCTTGATTGGTTAATAAGTGAGCTGGAGGCCCACCCCCCTGAAAATCAGGGGGGGAGAGGTTTGTGATTGGTTGTTAGATGGAAGGAGCGTGTAAAAGCTTGTAAGTCTTTGTATGTCTAGCATTTTTGGGGACTGGACAGTGCTACAGCAGCGTGGGCGCGGCGCCCAAGCCCGTGGATGACTGGTGGGCCGACGAGCTGGACGGTGGGAGTTTAAACCGCACTCTTTGGTATGAACCCCATGCGTAAACTTTGATAGTTCTTGTAACATGATTTCAGTTCTTGGGTAAAATTCAGTTCTTGAAATGTAAGTCATTCTGTACATATTTTTAGTTGAGGAAGAGAGAGCTTGTAGATGGTTCTCTTGTTGATTCAACTCACCCCATGTCTGATGAAATCAAATGCCTATTTGCCACTGTCCGTGGGGTTTACTATAGACCTTGAAGCTTTTGCTTGTGTTATCTATTAGATATTTTTCTAAGCTCTCTAGAGCACCCCCCCTCTTTGCACCGATCTGTAATTTTTGTTTGAGCAGGGACAGTGCAGCGAACACAAGCAAAGAAATTGGTAGAAGGTGAGAAGGACTATTTGATAAGTATTGAGATGTAGTAAGACATGTTTAATCTGAATTTTGACATATGGAGGGCATCATAGTCTGTATGTTCAATTTTTGATTGTATGTTGAATTCTCATGCTCTAGATCCGCCTCCACAGACATCACACACTCCTTGATCTCCCACCGGCAACGCCCCGAGGTCATTGACACAGGTGACCAAGTGATTACAACGACGTCCGAGGAGGTTGTGGGTGAGAGCTCCTGTTCTCCTAGGGGAACATGTTGGCGCGTTCGAGGAGTCCAAGAAGAAGGAGGAGGCACTCCTTTGGGCTGCTCTAGGAAATACACCAGACTGAGCGAGGTTAGATTAAAGTTTCTTAATTCTTCACTGGAATTCTTTGGAGTTGGAAGAAGTGCACGCATATGAAAGAAGGTACTGCAAGCTGGAGGCACATATGAAGACTGGACAGAGAAGCAGTGAAGGAAGATGAAGACCATCATCAAACTTTACCTATTTGTGTTTCGGATGGGACTTATATGTGGAGAAAGACATGATGATTGCCAAGAATGGAGGGGAGTGGGAGAAAAACATCAGAGTTTGTGAACAAATTTTGAAAGAAAGACCAATTGGTTCAATACTTGGTCCGAAAACTTCATTCTATGACTTTCTAAATAAATGATATGGCATTCAATAAGCACTTAGATTATTTTTCACATGTCTCTGGTTAAATTCCATTTGGTGGGCAAGCATGTACTGATGGAACTCTCTTCAGTTTCTATATATCATTATCAGATTTCCATAAAAAATCATGAATCTCTTGTTTTCATCTTCCAAAACAAGTATGTTTATGGCTTTATGCAACGCTTGCTTTGACCAGACAATGACAATACGTTCAGCTCAAGAAAATTACAGGAAGAATTTATTTGAATGGCATGGTAGTCCAAAATCCAAATACTTGAAAAACATGCACCTACATATGAGCCTTACCAATCCATAAAAATAACAAATGACAAGTAAGAGCTATCTTATCATGTCATAGTGAAACTATATGGGATACAGTAGTGAGAGGACACCGAAGCTAGAGCAAGTAGTAGACCGAGATAAAAGTGGTGGAGGAAGAGCAAAGTTTGTCTTGTTGGGGGTAAGAGAAATAAGATGTCACATTGTGTGATCTCTGTGAACAACTGCTATATTTGAAATATATTCAGGTGGGGAGCCTTTTCTCCCGGTGACCATTTCAATAAAAAGAAGATAAATAAGATGTGCGTTTAGAAAATTTTGAACCAAGGGAAGAAGAGATGGAGCTGCGGGACAAATACAACCAGTGCAATATTGTTATGTTTGTCCCGTGGCAACGAACGCGGAGTATTTAGCTAGTACTAGTACTAGTTTTTCCCAAAGAAAACAGGCACCGACCTACGCTTATCGGAGCCCATAAAACAAGTCTTGCCTCGTTAACGCTCCACACATCGCGATCTCGATGCAGCCGCCATCGCTGCATCCGCCGCCGGCGGCGGCCACACCGCGGGGTCGAAAGGGGCGACCCAGGAGAGACCGGACGTGGCACATCACGGTGTTCAACTACCTACCGCTGCCGTGGGATCAGAGGGACTGGGCGGAGCTTCCCCAGGACGCGATCTCCAGCATCTTCCGCAAGATGAACCAGTTCGAGCTCCTGCTCGGCGCCGCGGCGGTGTGCCGCTCCTGGCGCCGCGCCGCGTGGCACGAGCCCGAGCTGTGGCGCTGCATCGACATGCGCTATCTGCGTGAAGACGTTCCGCCCTCCGGCTGGCAGGCCACCCCGGCAGCCTTGTGCGGGCCGCCCTGCGGCTCAGCGCCGGGCAGTGCGAGACCTTCGTCGCCGAGCTCCTCAACGACGACCTCTTCATCTTCCTCGCCGAGCAGTAAGTCTTCGTTCCTGAGTCCTGACCATAGTTTTAAATAGCGCGCTAAGCATCTTAGCGGCGGACCTCTTTCAAATGCTATAGCGTCTATAAGCGAGCTATATATACGCTATTTAAAATGTTTGTTCATTTGTTTGGGCCAAAGTCTCTTAGCGCAAAGACTTTTTAACGCTATATAGCGTCTATATAAGCGAACTATAGCGGCTATTTAAAACAGTGGTCCTGACCCACTTTGTTGCAAGGAACTACGCTCTTGTTACAAAGGTCTCTTGTTCGTCTATTCGATTAGGTTGCTAGGCAAAATAAACCCAACCGAATTCGTATGTCAGATTAAAGAATTGATCATTGACGCAGCATGCAGTTTTCCTTTATCTTGCATCATCCAACCGGTTGTTAATTTACTTTCATCCTCTCTACCCAACAAATGGCGAGATTTTGATGGCCAGCAGGAAAACCTTAGCAACAATGTGTTCTGATGTGTAATGGTTTCTTTCACTTGATGGTATATATAGTAATCTCATTATACCTAGTTATGATAAATATTCTCTTGTGGATTTAAAGTCGGAGCTGCAATGATATATATTTGTGCATCCTTCTTGGATGTCATCTGGCCACCAAATATTGCAAGCACCTAAAATATTTTGGTAATAATCAAGGCCGCAAAGCTTCAGAAAATGTTCATTTTGTTGTTTTCAGTTTTAATTTTATCGCGGTTGCAATGCACCTGGCGTAGAAAACCACACTCTAATCTCTAATACTATCTTGCAGGGCACCCTTACTAAAGAATCTCTATCTCATCAAGTGTTATTTCGTCTCAAAGGAAGTATTTGCAAAGGTTATGCACAAGTTCCCTCTCCTTGAAGAACTCGAGCTTTCGATGTGGTTAGGTGGCACAGAAATGCTCGAGATCGTCGCGGAAGCCTGCCCACGCCTGAAGCACTTCAGTCTCATAAAAAGGGATCGTTTTTACGAACTTGAGGACGACGACAATGCTTTCGCGATTGCGAAGATGCACGGGCTACGTTCCTTGTATCTCGACGGCAACAGACTCACCAACAAAGGGCTGACAGTGATCCTTGATGGCTGCCCCCACCTAGAGCACCTTAACGTTTTTGAATGTAAGCATCTCAGGATGGATGATGACCTGCGGGAGAAGTGTTCTCGAGTCAACATGGATGGCCCTCAGTACTCTTTGCCATATGTGCCTTGCAGTTGCTGTTGGAGTCCTGACTATTCGGATCATGAGGATTACGAGGATTACCGTGAGGCTTGTTACTACTACCTCGGTGACCACATTGACGATGATGATCTAGCAGAACATGAGAGGATTCTTGACATCAAGAACATGCGGAGGTACTTGCCCTAGTGAGATCTGGTTGTTTGGTTGGAGTTCCCAGATAACCTACTCTCGCTGATGTCGCTGATGGAATGTTGGTTCACTGCATCAATTAATTTCAACCGCGAGTTTTCCAATCCACCTTTCTTCACAGAGGTTTGGTATCCATCTATTATTTTCGAAAAGGGGAATACCCAGGCCTCTTCGTCATGCGATGTACACGGCCTATTTATTGTCCAAATTTATTGGAATATATGATTGTTCCCAATAAAAGAAGTGTCGACATGTGCTTCTTCACTTTTGCTATAACCAGTTGTGCCATGTGAAGGATGCCAGCATGAAAATTGTACACGGATGTTCAAGGTTGCTGGTTCTCAAGTTAAACTTCATTTGGTAGATGTGGCGACAATCAGGCATCCGTCTGTCCTTTCGCTTCCCCATCTTACTTCCTGTACCTCCTGATAGAATTTTCTTTACGATTGAAGCTTTGATGTTCATGGTCTGATCCCGGGAATTCAACAAAGGCGGATCAATCTCGACGCAGTCCGTCAGTCAAATGCTTGTGCCAAGAACTCCTGCTAGATGCTTAAAATAATGTGTGCATCCATGCATGTCAAAACTGTTTCCATGTATACTTTTGTCACATGATGACGCTGAATGCCATGAATTTATATATTGCGGAAATTACCACCAAGATCTCTTTTATTGATGATTGCAACATTCTCTTTTTCTTCCTATATTTGTGCATTTAGGAATGCAAAGAAATAGTATTCGGTTCATGCACAATCCAGTGTAAAATAAAATTACAATCAGTATCTCTATCACTCCCACATTGACCCTGCTCTTGAGGAACTGCATTTTGCAACTCATCCATGTCATCAGTGTCATTGCTATCTTCACTAGTTTTGTGTTTTGCCTGACCAGGATAAGAGATCAGACCAAGAGCATTTCTCTGTCACACTCTTGAATCTTCTCAGGAAAATTTTCTACCAGCTTCTCCCTTTCTTGTAAAGGATCTGCCATATCTTGTACAACCTGCTTGCCTTTTTATTTTTCTTCCTCTATCCCGAGCATTACCATCACTCAAACATTTTTCCCAGTATGCTAAGCATTCAGGGTGTATTTGGTTTTTGCCTAAGCTTGCCTTGCTAAGTATTTGGCTGCCAAAATTTTGGTCAAGGTTATTCTAGCCTATGTTTTCTCAAAAGGCTTTTGCCCCACTTTATTATATACTCCTCCGTTTCAAAAGTGTACAACTTTAGTCAAAGTTGTACTAAATCGAAAACACTTATTTTGGGACGGAGGGAGTATAAAGCAACAATCGAACAAAGTACTCCCTCCGTTCCTAAATATTTGTCTTTTTAGAGATTTCAAATAGACTACAACTTTAGTCAAAGTTGTACTAAATCGAAAACACTTATTTTGGGACGGAGGAGTATCAAGCAACAATCAAACAAAGTACTCCCTCCTTCCTAAATATTTGTCTTTTAGAGATTTCAAATAGACTACAACTTTAGTCAAAGTTGTACTAAATCGAAAACACTTATTTTGGGATGGATGGAGTATAAAGCAACAATCGAACAAAGTACTCCCTCCGTTCCTAAATATTTGTCTTTTAGAGATTTCAAATAGACTATCACATACGGATGTATATAGACATATTTAGAGTGTAGATTCACTCATTTTGCTCCGTATGTAGTCACTTGTTAAATCTCGAGAAAGACAAATATTTAAAACGAAAAGTACATGTTCTTTCACGCCTCATATCAAGAGGAAAGGTAGCTTGTCAAGCTGGTCTCACTATTGGAAATTCTAGTTTTTTTGTTGCAGTGGCTTTTCTTTGTCAACGCTACTAAGGACCTGACGGTTCGCCTACTTGGATGAAAGAACATGAGAAAGGGTTCTAAAATAAAAGGCTAGAAAGTCTACACCACAGTCAAAGTCAGCAGCTGAGTTTGCCTACCCTCGCCTACCCATTTTTGCAGGCGAGCGAGTTAGCGAAGAGGCTTAGGGATAAGAGAGTGTCGGTGCGTCGTAGCCTTCATTCTACTACACAAAGTCACTTAGCTCGGCGTTAATTAAGAGAGTAAAGGAGGAATACCCTTTTTTGCAAATAAAGGAGGAATACCCTACGTAGAAGAGCCACAATTGTTTTCACTCACAAAGGTATAAGGTAGCGGAGGCGAGCCATTTAAATAGGTGTCGGTGGAAGTGCAGTGATGTATGCGGCTGAGGCTGGGAAATGCCCTACCTTTGAGTGCAATTTGAACTATTGATTTATGTATTAAGAATATATAGTGAATTCTGTTAGATGTGTATAGTCCCGTTTGGTATATCCCGTTGTATAGGGGTTTTCTGCACTTTGACACACATGTATATGTAATGGCCTTTGGCCCTCGGAAATGCTAGCTGTTCATTTATCCAACATGGTATCGATCGCGAGTTCCTCTTCCTCTCCCATGCTGCTGCAGCTCCGTGCCTAGCTTCCTCGTTCTTGGCCATCTCCTTCCTCGTTGCGCCATCCTCTTCACGCCCAGCCGCGCCCTCCTCGCCCGGCGGCGCTCGGGCCTCGCCCTCGCCGTGTTCAGCCGCCCCAGCCGTGCTCGACGCCGCGCCCGGGCTGGGCTCGCCCTGCCCCTGCCCGGCCGTGCTCGCGCGTGCCAGCCGTGCCCGCCGGCGCCCGTCTGCGGCCAGCGCCCAGCAGCGCTCCGCCGCGCCAGAGCCGTGCCCGCCGGCGCCCGTGCTGCGCCCGGCCGCACCTCGGCGCCCGGCGCCCGCCGCCCTCCTCCGCATCTGGTGGTGGCTGCATCTGGCCGCCACCCTCCTCCCGCAGCTGCGGCCCAGGACCTCCTGGCCTCCCGATCCTTCACTCGGGTTAGCGTGAGTTTTTCCGCCCCGATCCAGATCGAGGAGCGTTGACCAAAAAAAGAGGCGCCCAACAGAGTTTCCTCATGTCTTCCTCGGGCTATGTTGCAGTCCCTAGGTGCTCTGTGATCTTCGATGGCACCAACTATGCTGAGTTTGTGGGGTTCATGCGCATCCATATGCGAGGCCTTCTTCTATGGGGTGTTCTTTCTGGCGAGGTTCCCTGCCCGTCGTGCCCTGTTGCGCCCGTGCCTCCAATCCCACCGGTGCCGCCGGTCCTTGCTGCTGAGGCTTCTCAAGCTGACCGGGATGCCGCCAAGGCCCTTGATGATGCTGCCGTTGATGCTTATGATCAGCAAGTTTCTGCTTACTCTGATGCTCTTTCGGTGTACCGTGATGGTCTCTCTGCTTACACTCAGTGGTGCAATGATGATGCTCGTGCTGCGGTTGTTCTCACCGCCGGTGTCCTCCCTCGGTTTGCTTGAGTTTATGGGACTTGCACGATTGCGCGATGTGGTCTTATCTTTGTCAGCGCTATCAGCCCTCTGGAGATGCTCTCTACCTATCTGTCGTGCGTCAGGAGCACGCCCTTCAGCAAGGTGATTCCTCTGTTGATGAGTTCTATTCACAGTGCTCTGCCATCTGGCGTCAGCTTGATTCTCTTCAGACAGTCGTTTGTGGCACCTGTCGTTGCTGTCAGACCACTCGGTCTGATCTGGAGTTTCAGCGGGTTCATGAGTTCTTATCACGTCTCCGCTCTGAGTTTGAACCGCGCCGTGCTCACTTGCTTGCTCGTGGCGTGTTCCTATCTCGGAGGTGCTTGCTGAGCTTCGTCTTTGAAGAGACCCGTCTTCGCTCTGCTTGGTTTCTTTGGTGGTCTCGCTCAGTCTTTGGCTGCTTGAGCTCTGTGTCGTCTGCCTTTCGGCTCACCGCTCCACCGCTCCTCCCACACCTTGAGGCGTGAGTCGCCGCTTATCTTGAGGGGCGGTCGCGCCGAGACACCTTCTGTAGCTACTGCTCTCGGCCCGTCACCCAGTCGATTGCCGTGAGAAGAAGCGAGACCAGAGGCGCTCCTCGTCGATGGGACTCTGGATCTTCCTCGACTCCGTCACTCACTGACCAGGACATTGTGAGGCTCAAACGCCTCTTGGCTTCCTCGGGCTCTTCGTCGACTGGTTCAGCTGCTGCTGTGACTGCAACCACTTCTCCACCACCGAAGGCATCTACACAGTCAGGTAGATCTTCGTGGGTTTTGGATTCTGGAGCCTCCTTCCACATGTCTTCTGACTCTTCCGTGTTATCTTCTCTCCGACCTCTTGATTCGCCTGTTAATGTTCTTACCGCTGATGGCACACCTCTTCTGTTGCTAGTCGTGGCATTCTTTCCACTCCCTCCTTTTACATTCCTAGTGTCTCGCATGTTCCTCGTCTTACCATGAATCTGCTTTTCCATTGCTCAACTTCTCGATTCGGTTGTCGGGTCATCCTTGATACCGACTCTTGCTCCATCCAGGATCGTCACACCAAGGCTTTGGTTGGTGCTGGCCCCGTGCCATGAGTTAGAGGGCCTTTGGGAGGTTGGTGGCCGTGTTCCTTCCGCTGCCACCACTCCCGCCAGCTCCCATGCTCTTGCTGCCTCTTAAATCTGCGTCCTTCCAGCGAAAGGCATCATCGCCTTGGTCCTTTGAAGGAAATATGCCCTAGAGGCAATAATAAAGTTATTATTTATTTCCTCATATCATGATAAATGTTTATTATTCATGCTAGAATTGTATTAACGGAAACATAATACATGTGAGAATATATAGACAAGCAGTGTCACTAGTATGCCTCTACTTGACTAGCTTGTTAATCAAAGATGGTTATGTTTCCGACCATGAACAAAGAGTTGTTATTTGATTAACAAGGTCACATCATTAGTAGAATGATCTGATTGACATGACCCATTCCATTAGCTTAGCACACGATCGTTTAGTATGTTGCTCTGCTTTTATCCATGACTTATACATGTTCCTGTAACTATGAGATTATGCAACTCCGTTTACGGAGGAACACTTTGGTACTACCAAGCGTCACAACGTAATCGGGTGATTATAAAGGAGTACTACAGGTGTCTCCAAAGGCGATGTTGGGTTGGCGTATTTGAGATTAGGATTTGTCACTCCGATTGTCGGAGAGGTATCTCTGGGCCCTCTCGGTAATACACATCACTTAAGCCTTGCAAGCATTACAACTAATGAGTTAGCTGTGAGATGATGTATTACGAGCGAGTAAAGAGACTTGCGGTAACGAGATTGAACTAGGTATTGGATACCGACGATCGAATCTCGGGCAAGTAACATACCGATGACAAAGGGAACAACGTATGTTGTTATGCGGTTTGACCGATAAAGATCTTCGTAGAATATGTAGGAGCCAATATGGGCATCCAGGTCCCGCTATTGGTTATTGACCGAGAATAGTTCTAGGTCATGTCTACATAGTTCTCGAACCCGTAGGGTCCGCACGCTTAAGGTTTCGATGATGCTTATATTATGAGTTTATGAGTTTTGATGTACCGAAGGAGTTCGAGTCCCAAATGAGATCGGGGATATGACGAGGAGTCTCGAAATGGTCGAGACGTAAAGATCGATATATTGGACGACTATATTCGAGTTCGGAAAGGTTCCGAGTGATTCGGTATTTTTCGAGTACCGGGAGTTACGGGAATACGGGAAGAGTATTGGGCCCTAATGGGCTTTAGTGGGAAGGAGCCGGGGAGGCGCGCCCCCTCCCAAGCCCAGTCCGGTGGACAAAGGGTTTGGGGCGGCCCCCTCTTCCTTCCTTCTCCACTTCCCTTCTTTCCCCCTTGACCTAGTTGGACTAGGAAAGAAGGAATCCTACTCCCGGTGGGAGTAGGACTCCCTTGGCGCCCCTCCTCCTAGGGCCGGCCTCCTCCTCCCTCCCTCCTTTATATCTCGGGGCAGGGGCACCCATAGACACACAAGTTGATCTACGGATCGTTCCTTAGCCGTGTGCGGTGCCCCCTTCCACCATATTCCACCTCGGTCATATCGTCGCGAAGCTTAGGCGAAGCCCTGCGCCGGTAGAACATCAAGATCGTCACCACGCCGTCGTGCTGTGGAACTCTCCCTCGACACTCGGCTGGATCGGAGTTCGAGGGACGTCATCGAGCTGAACGTGTGCTGAACTCGGAGGCTCCGTATGTTCGGTGCTTGGATCGGTCGGATCGTGAAGACGTACGACTACATCAACCGCGTTGTGCTAACGCTTCCGCTTACGGTCTCACGAGTGCGTGGACAACACTCTCCCCTCTCGTTGCTATGCATCACCATGATCTTGCGTGTGCGTGGAAAATTTTTGAAATTACTACGTTCCCCAACAGTGGCATCCGAGCCTAGGTTTTTATGGTTTGATGTTTTGCACGAGTAGAACACAAGTGAGTTGTGGGCGATACAAGTCATACTACCTACCAAATGTCATACTTTGGTTCAGCGGTATTGTGAGATGAAGCGGCCCAGACCGACATTACGCGTGCGCTTACGCGAGACTGGTTTCACCGCTTCGAGCACTCGTTGCTTAAAGGTGACCGGTGGGTGCTGTCTCTCTCACTTTAGTTGAACCGAGTGTGGCTCGCCCGGTCCTTGAGAAGGTTAAAGCGGAGTCTATTTGACGAAGTATCGTTGTGGTTTTGATGCGTGGGTGAGATTGGTTCTTGCTTAAGCCCGTAGCAGCCACGTAAAATTTGCAACAACAAAGTAGAGGACGTCTAACTTGTTTTTGCAGGGCATGTTGTGATGTGATATGGTCAAGGCGTGATGCTATATTTTATTGTATGAGATGATCATGTTTTGTAACCGAAGTTATCGGCAACTGGCTGGAGCCATATGGTTGTCGCTTTATTGTATGCAATGCAATCGCTACTGTAATGCTTTACTTTATCACTAAGCGGTAGCGATAGTCGTAGAAGCATAAGATTGGCGAGGCGACAACGATGCTACGATGGAGATCAAGGTGTCGCTACCGTAACGATGGTGATCATGGTGGTGCTGCGGAGATGAAGATCACGAAGCACAAGATGATGATGACCATATCATATCACTTATATTGATTTGCATGTGATGTTTATCCTTTATGCATCTTATCTTGCTTTGATTGACGGTAGCATTATAAGATGATCTCTCACTAAATTATCAAGAAGTGTTCTCCCGGTATGCACCGTTGCCAAAGTTAAATCGTGCCCGGACACCGCGTGATGATCGGGTGTGATAAGCTCTCGTCCATCTACAACGGGTGCAAGCCAGTTTTGCACACGCAGAATACTCGGGTTATACTTGACGAGCCTAGCATATGCAGATATGGCCTCGGAACACGGAGACCGAAAGGTCGGCGTGAATCATATAGTAGATATGATCAACATAAGATGTTCACCATTGAAAACTACTCCATTTCACGTGATGATCGGTTATGGTTTAGTTGATTTGGATCACGTGATCACTTAGATGACTAGAGGATGTCTTTCTAAGTGGGAGTTCTTAAGTAATATGATTAATTGAACTTAAATTTATCATGAACTTAGTCCCGTAGTATTTTGCAAATTATGTTGTAAGATCAATAGCTTGCGTTGTTGCTTTCATATGTTTATTTTGATATGTTCCTAGAAAATTGTGTTGAAACATGTTAGTAGCAATGATGCGGATTTGATCCGTGATCGAGGTTTATCCTCATTCTGCCTGAAGAATTATGTCCTTAATGCACCGCTAGGTGACAGACCTATTGCAGGAGCGGTCTGCGGCGTTATGAGCGTTTGGCTAGCTCAATATGATGACTACTTGATAGTTTTGTGCACCATGCTTTATGGCTTAGAATCGGGACTTCAAAGATGTTTTGAACATCATGGACCATATGAGATGTTCGAGGAATTGAAGTTAATATTTCAAGCAAATACCGAGTTGAGAGATATGAAGTCTCCAACAAGTTCTATAGCTAAAAGATGGAGGAGAATCGCTCAACTAGTGAGCATGTGCTCAGATTATGCAGGTACTACAATCACTTGAATCAAGTGGGAGTTAATCTTCGAGATAAGATAGTGATTGACTGAATTCTCTAGTCACCATCACCAAGTTAGTAGAACTTTGTGATGAACTACAATATGCAAGGGATGATGAAAATGATTCCCGAGCTTTACATGATGATGAAATCGATGAAGGTAGAAATCAAGAAAGAACATCAAGTGTTGATGGTTAACAAGACCACTAGTTTCAAGAAAAGGGCAAAGGAAAGAAAGGGAACTTCAAGTAGATTGACAACCAAGTTGTCACTCCCACGAAGAAACCCAAAGCTGAACCAAAGCACAAAACCGAGTGCTTACTTTGCAAAGGAAATGGTCCTTTGGAAGCGGAACTGCCCTAAATATTTGGTGGATAAGGAGGATGGCAAAGTGAAAAAAGGGTATATTTGATATACAGAAATTTTATGTGTGCTTTACTAGTGTTTATAGCAACCCCTCGGTATTTGGTACTGGTTCGGTTGCTAAGAGTAGTAACTCAAAGCGGGAGTTGCGAATAAGCGAAACTAGTTAAGGGTAAAGTGACGATGTGTGTTGAAAGTAGTTTCAAGATTGATATGATCATCATCGCACACTCCCTATACTTTCGGGATTAGTGTTGAACCTAAATAAATGTTATTTGGTGTTTACGTTGAGCATGAATATGATTTGATCGTGTTTATTGCAATATAGTTATTCATTTAAGTAAGAGAATAAACTGTTGTTCTGTTTACATGAATAAAACCTTATATGGTTACACACCCAATGAAAATGGTTCATTGGATCTCGATCGTAGTGATACACATATTCATAATATTGAAACCAAAGATACAAAGTTAATAATGATAGTGCAACTTATTTGTGGCACTGCCGTTTAGGTCATATTGGTGTAAAGCGCATGAAGAAACTCCATGCTGATGGAATTTTGGAATCACTTGATTATGAATCACTTGATGCTTGCGAACCGTGCTTTTTGGGCAAGATGACTAAAACTCCGTTCTCCGGAACAGTGGAGCGAGCAACTGACTTATTGGAAATAATACATACCGATGTATGCGATCCAATGAGTGTTAAAGGCTCGCGGTGGGTATCGTTATTTTCGACCTTCACAGATGATTTGAGCAGATATGGGTATATCTACTTGATGAAACATAAGTCTGAAATAGTTGAAAGGTTCAAAGAATTTCAGAGTGAAGTGGAAAAATCATCGTGACAAGAAAATAAGATTTCTACGATCGATCGCGGAGACAAATATTTGAGTTCTGAGTTTGGTCTTCAATTAAAACAATGTGGAATAGTTTCACAGCTCACGCCACAGAACACCACAATGTTATGGTGTGTCCAAACATCGTAACCGCACTTTATTGGATATAATGCAATCTATGATGTTTCTTACCGATTTACCAATATCGTTTTGGGATCATGCATTAGAGACAGCTGCATTCACATTAAATAGGGCACCATCTAAATCCGTTGAGGCGACACTATATGAACTGTGGTTTAGCAAGAAACCAAAGTTGTCGTTTCTTAATGTTTGGGGCTGCGATGCTTATGTGAAAAATTTCATCTGATAAGCTCGAACCCAAATCGAGAAGTGCGTCTTCATAGAATACCCAAAGGAAATTGTTGGGTACACCTTCTATCACAGATCCGAAGGCAAGATATTCATTGCTTAAAATGGATCCTTTCTAGAGAAGGAGTTTCTCTCGAAAGAAGTGAGTGGGAGGAAAGTAGAACTTGATAAGGTAATTGTACCTTCTCCCTTATTGGAAAGTAGTTCATCACAAAAATCTGTTCTGTGACTACTACACCAATTAGTGAGGAAGCTAATGATGATGATCATGTAACTTCGGATCAAGTTACTACCGAATCTCGTAGGTAAACCAGAGTGAGATCCGCACTGAGTGGCACGGTAATCCTGTTCGGAAGTCATGTAACTAGACCATGATGAACCCACGAACTATGAGGAAGCGATGATGAGCCCAGATTCCATAAAATGGTTTGAGGCCATGAAATCGAGATATGATCCATGTATGAGAACAAAGTATGGACTTTGATGGATTTGCCCGATGATCGGCAAACCATAGAAAATAAATGGATCTTCAAGAGGAAGACGGACGTTGATAGTAGTGTTACTATCTACAAAGCTCGACTTGTTGCAAAAGGTTTTCGACAAAGTTCAAGATGTTGACTACAATGAGATTTTCTCAAGCTGTAGCGATGCTTAAGTCTGTCCGAATCATGTTAGCAATTGCCACAATTTATGAAATTTGGCAAATGGATGTAAAACTGCATTCTGAATGGGTTTACGGAGGAAGAGTTGTATATGATGCAACGAAGGTTTTATCAATCCAAAGGAGCTAACAAAGTGTGCAAGCTCCAATGATCCATCTATGGACTGGTGCAAGCATCTCGGAGTTGGAATATACGCTTTGATGAGTTGATCAAAGCATATAGTTTTATCTGACTTACAAAGAAGCTCTGATTTACAAGAAAGTGAGTGGGAGCACTACTGCATTTCGATAAAGTATATGTAAATGACATATTGTAGATCGGAAATAATGTAGAATTATTTTGCAAAGCATAAAGGAGTGTTTGAAAGGAGTTTTTCAAAGAAAGACCTCGGTGAAGCTGCTTACATATTGAGCATCAAGATCTATAGAGATAGATCAAGATGCTTGATAAGTTTTTTCAATGAGTACATACCTTGACAAGATTTTGAAGTAGTTCAAAATGAAACAGTCAAAGAAAGAGTTCTTGCCTGTGTTACAAGGTGTCAAATTGAGTAAGACTCAAAACCCGACCACAATGAGAAGATAGAAAGAGAATGAAAGTCATTCACTATGCCTTGGCCATAGTTTCTATAAAGTATGCCATGCTGTGTACCAGATCTATTGTATACCTGCCTTGACCGAGTTTCGCAAGGAGTACAATAGTGATCTAGGAGTAGATCATCGACAGCGGTCAAAATTATCCTTAGTGGAATAAGGATATGTTTCTCGATTATGGAAGTGACAAAAGGTTAAATCGTAAAGGGTTACGTCGATGCAAGTTTTGACACGATCGGATGACTCTAAGTCTCGATCTAGATACATATTGAAAGTGGGAGCAATTAGCTAGAGTAGCTTCGTGCGAGCATTGTAGACATAGAAAAATTGCAAAATACATAAAGGATCTGAATGTGAAAGACCCGTCGACTAAGACTCTCTCACAAGCAAAACATGATCACACCTTAGTACTCTTTGGGTGTTAATCACATAGCGATGTGAACTAGATTACTGAATCTAGTAAACCCTTTGGGTGTTGGTCACATAGCGATGTGAACTATGGGTGTTAATCACATGATGATGTGAACTATCGATGTTAATCACATTGTGATGTGATCTAGATTATTGACTCTAGTGCAAGTGGGAGACTGAAGGAAATATGCCCTAGAGGCAATAATAAAGTTATTATTTATTTCCTCATATCATGATAAATGTTTATTATTCATGCTAGAATTGTATTAACCGGAAACATAATACATGTGTGAATATATAGACAAGCAGTGTCACTAGTATGCCTCTACTTGACTAGCTTGTTAATCAAAGATGGTTATGTTTCCTGACCATGAACAAAGAGTTGTTATTTGATTAACAAGGTCACATCATTAGTAGAATGATCTGATTGACATGACCCATTCCATTAGCTTAGCACACGATCGTTTAGTATGTTGCTACCGCTTTTATCCATGACTTATACATGTTCCTCGTAACTATGAGATTATGCAACTCCGTTTACGGAGGAACACTTTGGTACTACCAAACGTCACAACGTAATCGGGTGATTATAAAGGAGTACTACAGGTGTCTCCAAAGGCGATGTTGGGTTGGCGTATTTGAGATTAGGATTTGTCACTCCGATTGTCGGAGAGGTATCTCTGGGCCCTCTCGGTAATACACATCACTTAAGCCTTGCAAGCATTACAACTAATGAGTTAGCTGTGAGATGATGTATTACTGAGCGAGTAAAGAGACTTGCCGTAACGAGATTGAACTAGGTATTGGATACCGACGATCGAATCTCGGGCAAGTAACATACCGATGACAAAGGGAACAACGTATGTTGTTATGCGGTTTGACCGATAAAGATCTTCGTAGAATATGTAGGAGCCAATATGGGCATCCAGGTCCGCTATTGGTTATTGACCGAGAATAGTTCTAGGTCATGTCTACATAGTTCTCGAACCCGTAGGGTCCGCACGCTTAAGGTTTCGATGATGGTTATATTATGAGTTTATGAGTTTTGATGTACCGAAGGAGTTCGAGTCCAAATGAGATCGGGGATATGACGAGGAGTCTTGAAATGGTCGAGACGTAAAGATCGATATATTGGACGACTATATTCGGAGTTCGGAAAGGTTCCGAGTGATTCGGTATTTTTCGAGTACCGGGAGTTCTGGAATACGGGAAGAGTATTGGGCCCTAATGGGCTTTAGTGGGAAGGAGCCGGGGAGGCGCGCCTCCCAAGCCCAGTCCGAATTGGACAAAGGGTTTGGGGCGCGGCCCCCTCTTCCTTCCTTCTCCACTTCCTTCTTTCCCCCTTGACCTAGTTGGACTAGGAAAGAAGGAATCCTACTCCCGGTGGGAGTAGGACTCCTTGGCGCCCTCCTCCTAGGGCGGCCTCCTCCTCCCTCCCTCCTTTATATACGGGGCGGGGGCACCCCATAGACACACAAGTTGATCTACGGATCGTTCCTTAGCCGTGTGCGGTGCCCCCTTCCACCATATTCCACCTCGGTCATATCGTCGCGAAGCTTAAGCGAAGCCCTGCGCCGGTAGAACATCAAGATCGTCATCACGCCGTTGTGCTGACGGAACTCTCCCTCGACACTCGGCTGGATCGGAGTTCGAGGGACGTCATCGAGCTGAGCGTGTGCTGAACTCGGAGGCTCCGTATGTTCGGTGCTTGGATCGGTCGGATCGTGAAGACGTCGACTACATCAACCGCGTTGTGCTAACGCTTCGCTTACGGTCTCACGAGTGCGTGGACAACACTCTCCCTCTCGTTGCTATGCATCACCATGATCTTGCGTGTGCGTAGGAAAATTTTGAAATTACTCGTTCCCCAACAGTCACATCTGTGGGCTCTCGCTTGTCTTCCTTAGTTCGTCGGGGCCTCTTGGGGTGCAGATTCCGAGATGTTTCTTTACATTGTAATGGTTGCGGACTTGGAAAACAGACTCGATTGCCTTATCCTACCAAAGGAGTCGGTATCTCAGCGTCCTTTTGACTTAGTTCATTCGATGTCAGGGCTCCTTTGATTCAAAAGGTGGTCATCGCTACTATGTTTTGTTTATTGATGATTTCTCTCGCTACACTTGGCTCTACTTTATGAAATCTCGTAGCGAGGTTCTCCCTATATACAAACGTTTTGCTGCCATGGTTCACACCAGTTTGCCACGCCCATTCGTACTTTTTGTGCCGACTTCTGCTTGAGAGTATATCTCTCATTTGTTGCGTGGTTTTCTGGCGGAACAGGTACTCTTGCCCGATTCTCTGTCCGGTGCTCATGCTCGAGAATGGTGTTGCGGCAGCTTGTCGTCATTTACTTGAGACGGCTCATGCGCTGATGATTGCTGCTTCCTTCCACCCCATTTTGGGCTGAGACTGCTTCGCATCCACCTATCTCATCAACATTCAGCCATCGATCGCTTTCTGCAGGTGGCATTCCTATGGAGTGTCTCACGGTTGCTCTCCTGACTACTCAGCTCTTCGTATGTTTGGATGCATCTGCTATGTTCTTCTTGCCCCCCGCGAACGCACCAAACTGACTGCTCAGTCGGTCGAGTGTGTTTTCCTTGGCTACAGTGATGAGCACAAGGGCTATCGGTGTTGGGATCCAGTGGGTCGTCGCTTGCGCATCTCGCGTGATGTGACTTTTGATGAGTCTCGCTCTTACTACCCCGTTCTTCTTCCTCGAGCTTCTCTGTGGACGACCTTTCTTTCCTTCTTCTTCCCGATACACCATGCTATGTGCCTCATGTGCCACCTCCTCCTGCGGCACCTCTCCTTCCTTCTCATTCACCTCCGACCCCGTCTACTCCCTCCTCTTCCTCCACCTCTCCCCCATCCTCTCCCGTCCGTCGCCCTCTCTCACCGTTTCCTCTCCACTATACTCACCGTTCTCGTCCCGAGGATATTGCCTCGACGAGCCTTCCACCTCGGTGCATCTCCTCCCCACCCCCCGGTTCATAACCTCCGTGCTCGGCCTCGCCCTCCTCTTTGATCGCTACTCCCCGATCAGTGCGGTCTCTCTGTCTTGTCTGAGCCCACTTCCTATCGCCTTGCCATGACTCACTGAATGGCAGCTTGCGATGGCGGCGAGGAGCTTGCTGCCCTTGGCGCTCGGCACATGGGATCTCGTTCCCCCTTCCGTGTCCGTCCCATCACCGCAAGTGGGTGTACAAGCTTAAGACTCGCTCGATGGTTCTCTTGGCGCTACAAAGCTCGTCTTGTGGCCCGTGGTTTTCAGCGGGAGCGGGCGTGATTACGATGAGACTTTCGCTCCTGTGGCCCACATGACCACTTGTCCGCACTCTTCTTCTTGCTGTGGCTTCATTCTCCGAAAGGTCTATCTCTCAACTTGATGTCGAGCGCTTTTCTTAATGGCGAGTTGCGTGAGGAGGTTTATATGCAGCCACCACAGGGGTACTATGCTCTGATGGTATGGTCTCAGAACTTCGCCGCTCTCTATATGGTCTCAAATGCCCCTCGCGCTGGGTTTGAGCGCTTCGCCTCTGTGGTGACCGGCTGGTTTCAAGGAAATATGCCCTAGAGGCAATAATAAATTTATTATTTATTTCCTTATTTCATGATAAATGTTTATCATTCATGCTAGAATTGTATTAACCGGAAACATGATACATGTGTGAATGCATAAACAAACAATATGTCACTAGTATGCCTCTACTAGACTAGCTTGTTAATCAAAGATGGTTATGTTTCCGACCATGAACAAAGAGTTGTTATTTGATAAACAAGGTCACATCATTAGTAGAATGATCGATTGACATGACCCATTCCATTAGCTTAGCACACGATCGTTTAGTATGTTGCTCTTGCTTTTATCCATGACTTATACATGTTCCTGTAACTATGAGATTATGCAACTCCGTTTACGGAGGAACACTTTGGGTGCTACCAAACGTCACAACGTAATCGGGTGATTATAAAGGAGTACTACAGTGTCTCCAAAGGCGATGTTGGGTTGGCGTATTTGAGATTAGGTTTTGTCACTCCGATTGTCGGAGAGGTATCTCTGGGCCCTCTCGGTAATACACATCACTTGAAGCCTTGCAAGCAATACAACTAATGAGTTAGCTGTGAGATGATGTATTACGGAACGAGTAAAGAGACTTGCGTAACGAGATTGAACTAGGTATTGGATACCGACGATCGAATCTCGGGCAAGTAACATACCGATGACAAAGGAACAACGTATGTTGTTATGCGGTCTGACCGATAAAGATCTTCGTAGAATATGTAGGAGCCAATATGGGCATCCAGGTCCCGCTATTGGTTATTGACCGAGACGTGTCTCGGTCATGACTACATTGTTCTCGAACCGTAGGGTCCGCACGCTTAAGGTTTCGATGCGGTTATATTATGAGTTTATGTATTTTGATGTACCGAAGAAGTTGAGTCCGGATGTGATCACGGACATGACGAGGAGTCTCGAAATGGTCGAGACATAAAGATTGATATATTGGAAGCCTATATTTGGAGTTCGAATGGTTCCGGGTGAAATCGGGATTTCTACCGAAAACCGGGGTTACGGAACCTCCCAGGAGGCTATTGGGCCTTAGTGGGCCTCGAGAGAGAGAGGAGGGACCGCCAGGGGGGTGGCACACGCCTCCCCCCCTAGTCCGAATAGGACAAGGAGGCGCCCCCTTCTTCTCCTCCCCCAATCCTACTCCAACTAGGAAGGGGGAGTCCTACTCCTGGGAGTAGGACTCCTCGGCCGCGCCTCCTTGGGCCGGCCGCACCTCCCCTCCCTCCTTTATATACGGGCAGGGGCACCCTAGAACACACAAGTTTGATCTACGGATCGTTCCTTAGCCGTGTCGGTGCCCCTCCACCATATTCCACCTCGGTCATATCGTCGCGAAGCTTAGGCGCGGCTCTGCGCGATAGAACATCAAGATCGTCACCACGCCGTCGTCTTGTGGAACTCTCCTCGACACTCGGCTGGATCGGAGTACGAGGGACATCATCGAGCTGTCGTGTGTCAAGAACTCGGGGCGTCGGAGTAACGGCGCCGGATCGGTCGGATCGCGAGGAGAACGTCGACTACTTCCTCTACGTTGTGATTGCTTCCGCCGGTCTCGAGGGTACGTAGACAACACTCTCCCCTCTCGTTGCTATGCATCACCATGATCTTGCGTGTGCGTAGGAAATTTTTGAAATTACTACGTTCCCCAGCAAAGGTATCGAGCCTAGGTTTTTATGGTTTGATGTTTTGCACGAGTAGAACACAAGTGAGTTGTGGGCGATACAAGTCATACTACCTACCAAAGCATGTCATACTTTGGTTCAGCGGTATTGTGAGATGAAGCGGCCCGGACCGACATTACGCGACGCTTACGCGAGACTGGTTTCACCGCCACGAGCACTCGTTGCTTAAAGGTGACTGGTGGGTGTCTGTCTCTCACTTTAGTTGAACTGAGTGTGGCTACGCCGGTCCTTGAGAAGGTTAAACGGAGTCTATTTGACGAAGTATCGTTGTGGTTTTGATGCGTAGGTGAGACTGGTTCTTGCTTAAGCCCGTAGCAGCCACGTAAAATTTGCAACAACAAAGTAGAGGATGTCTAACTTGTTTTTGCAGGCATGTTGTGATGTGATATGATCAAGGCGTGATGCTATATTTTATTGTATGAGATGATCATGTTTTGTAACCGGTTATCGGCAATTGGCTGGAGCCATATGGTTGTCGCTTTATTGTATGAAATGCAATGCATACCAGTAATGCTTTACTTTATCACTAAGCGGTAGCGATAGTCGTAGAAGCATAAGATTGGCGAGGCGACAACGATGCTACGATGGAGATCAAGGTGTCGCGCGGTGGCGATGGTGATCATGGTGGTGCTGCGGAGATGAAGATCACGAAGCACAAGATGATGATGACCATATCATATCACTTATATTGATTTGCATGTGATGTTTATCCTTTATGCATCTTATCTTGCTTTGATTGACGGTAGCATTATAAGATGATCTCTCACTAAATTATCAAGAAGTGTTCTCCCGAGTATGCACCGTTGCCAAAGTTAAATCGTGCCCGGACACCACGTGATGATCGGGTGTGATAAGCTCTCGTCCATCTACAACGGGTGCAAGCCAGTTTTGCACACGCAGAATACTCGGGTTATACTTGACGAGCCTAGCATATGCGAGATATGGCCTCGGAACACGGAGACCGAAAGGTCGGCGTGAATCATATAGTAGATATGATCAACATAAGATGTTCACCATTGAAAACTACTCCATTTCACGTGATGATCGGTTATGGTTTAGTTGATTTGGATCACGTGATCACTTAGATGACTAGAGATGTTTTTCTAAGTGGGAGTTCTTAAGTAATATGATTAATTGAACTTAAATTTATCATGAACTTAGTACTGATAGTATCTTGCTTGTTTATGTTTGATTGTAGATAGATGGCTCGTCTTTGTTGTTCCGTTGAATTTTAATGCGTTCCTTGAGAAAGCAAAGTTGAAAGATGATGGTAGCAATTACGGATTTGGGTCCGTAACGAGGATCATCCTCATTGCTGCCGAAAGAGTTACGTCTGGATGCACCGCTAGGTGCCGACTCTTCTTTGGAGCAACACGGATGTTGTGAGCGTCTGGCGAGCAAAGCTGATGACTACTCTATAGTTCGATGTGCCATGCTTTACGGCTTAGAACCGGGACTTCAACGACGTTTTGAGCGTCATGGAGCATATGAGATGTTCCAGAGTTGAAGTTGATATTCCAAAGAATGCGGATTGAGAGATATGAAGTCTCCAATAAGTTCTATAGCTGCAAGATGGAGGAGAATAGTTACATTAGTGAGCACATACTCGTAATGTCCGGGTACTACAATCACTTGACACAATTGGGAGTTAATCTTCCGGATGATTGTGTCATTGATGAATTCTTCAATCACGCCACCAAGCTACAAAGGCTTCGTGATGAACTATAATATGCAAGGGTTAGTAAAGACTATACCGAGCTCTTCGCAATGCTAAAGGCTGCGGAGGTAGAAATCAAGAAGGAGCATCAAGTGTTGATGGTCAATAAGACCACTAGTTTCAAGAAGAAAGGCAAAGGGAAGAAGAAGGGAACTTCAAGAAGAACAGCAAGCAAGTTGTTGCTCGGAGAAGAAACCCAAGTCGGCCCTAAACCTGAAACCGAGTGCTTCTACTACAAGCGGAGTCCTTTGAAGCGGAACTGCCCCAAGTATTTGGCGGATAAGAAGGATGGCAAGGTGAACAAAGGTATATGTGATATACATGTTATTGATGTGTACCTTACTAGAGCTCGCAGAGCACTGGTATTTGATCTTGGTTACATTGCTAATATTTGCAACTCAAAGCAGGGACTACGGATTGCGAACACCGGCAAAGGACGAGGTGACGATGCGCGTGGGAAATGGCTCCAAAGTCGATGTGATCGCGGTCGACACGCTACCTCTACATCTACCTTCGGGATTAGTTTTAGACCTAAATAATTGTTATTTGGTGCTGCGTTAAGCATGAACATTATATCTGGATCTTGTTTGATGCGAGACGGTTATTCATTTAAATCAGAGAATAATGGTTGTTCTATTTATATGAGTAATATCTTTTATGGTCATGCACCCTTGAGGAGTGGTCTATTTTGATGAATCTCGATAGTAGTGATACACATATTCATAATGTTGAAACCAAAAGATGCAGAGTTGATAATGATAGTGCAACTTATTTGTGGCACTTGCCGTTTAGGTCATATCGATGTAAAGCGCATGAAGAAACTCCATCTTGATGGACTTTTGGAGTCACTTGATTATGAATCACTTGGCACTTATGAACCGTGCCTCATGGGCAAGATGACTAGAACCCGTTCTCGGTACTATGGAGAGAGCAACATATTTGTTGGAAATCATACATACTGAGATGTATGTGGTCCGATGAATGTTGAGGCTCATGGCGGATATCGTTATTTTCTCACCTTCACAGATGACTTAAGCGAGATATGGGTATATCTACTTAATGAAACATAAGTCTGAAACATTTGAAAAGTTCAAAGAATTTCAGAGTGAAGTTGAAAATCATCGTAACAAGAAAATTAAATTTCTACGATCGATCGTGGAGGTGAATATTTGAGTTCTGAGTTTGGTCTACATTTGAAACAATGCGGAATAGTTTAGCAACTCACGCCACCCGAACACCACAGCAGTAATGGTGTGTCCGAGCGTCAGAATCGTACTTTACTAGATATGGTGCGATCTATGATGTCTCTTACAGATTTACCGCTATCGTTTTGGGGTTATGCTCTAGAGACGGCCGCATTCACACTGAATAGAACACCGTCGAAATCCGTTGAGACGACGCCTTATGAACTATGGTTTGGCAAGAAACCAAAGTTGTCGTTTCTTAAAGTTTGGGGATGCGATGCTTATGTGAAAAAGCTTCAACTGATAAGCTCGAACCCAAATCGAGAAATGTGTCTTCATAGGATACCCAAAGGAAACAGTTGGGTACACCTTCTATCACAGATCCGAAGGCAAGACATTCGTTGCTAAGAATGGATCCTTTCTAGAGAAGGAGTTTCTCTCGAAAGAAGTGAGTGGGAGGAAAGTAGAACTTGATGAGGTAATTGTACCTTCTCCCTTACTTGAAAGTAGTTCATCACAAAAACCGGTTTCGAGACATCTACACCAAGTAGTGAAGAAGTTGATGATGTTGATCATGAAACTTCAGATCAAGTTCTTGCAGAACCTCGTAGATCAACGAGTAAGATCCGCACTGAGTGGTGCGGTAATCCTGTTCGGAAATCATGCTACTAGATCATGATGAACCTACGAACTATGAAGAAGCGATGGTGAGCCCAGATTCCATAAAATGGCTTGAGGCCATGAAATCGAGATGGGATCCATGTATGAAAACAAAGTATGGACTTTGGTTGACTTGCCCGAGGGTAGGCAAGCAATAGAAAACAAGTGGATCTTCAAGAAGAAGACCGACGCGACGGTAATATTATCGTCTACAAAGCTCGACTTATGCAAAGGGTTTTCGACAAGTTCAAGGGATTGACTACGATGAGACCTTCTCACCCGTGGCGATGCTTAAGTCTGTCCGAATCATGTTAGCAATTGCCACATTTTATGATTATGAAATTTGGCAAATGGATGTAAAGACTGCATTCTGAATGGATTTACGGAAGAAGAGTTGTATATGATGCAACCGAAGGTTTTGTCGATCCAAAGGGGCTAACAAAGTGTGCAAGCTCCAGCGATCCATTTATGGACTGGTGCAAGCATCTCGGAGTTGGAATAAACGCTTTGATAGTGTGATCAAAGCATTTGGGTTTGTATGCACTTTTGGAGAAGCTCAGATTTACAAGAAAGTGAGTGGGAGCTCAGTAGCATTTACGATATTATATGTAGATGACATATTGCTGATCGGAAATGATATAGAATTCTGGATAGCATAAAGGGATACTTGAATAAGAGTTTTTCAATGAAAGACCTCGGTGAAGCTGCTTACATATTGGGCATTAAGATCTATAGAGATAGATCAAGGCGCTTAATTGGACTTTCACAAAGCACATACCTTGACAAAATTTTGAAGAAGTTCAAAATGGATCAAGCAAAGAAAGGGTTCTTGCACGTGTTACAAGGTGTGAAGTTGAGTAAGACTCAATGCCCGACCACTGCAGAAGATAGAGAGAAATGAAAGATGTTCCTATGCTTCAGCCATAGGCTCTATCATGTATGCAATGTTGTGTACCAGACTGATGTGTGCCTTGCTATAAGTTTAGCAGGAGGTACCAAAGTAATCCAGAGTGGATCATCGACAGCGTCAAGAACATCTGAAATACCGAAAAGGACTAAGGATATGTTTCTCGATATGGAGGTGACAAAGAGCTCATCATAAACGGTTACGTTGATGCAAGCTTTGACACCGATCCGACGATTCTAAATCGCAGACCGGATCGTATTTACACTAAGCGGAGGAGCTGTCGGTTGGTGCGTTCTAAACAAAGCGTCGTGGCGGGATCTACATGTGAAGCGGAGTACATAGCAGCTTCGAAGCAGCTAATGAAGGAGTCTGATGAAGGAGTTCATATCCGATCTAGGTGTCATACCTAGTGCATCGGGTCCAATGAAAATCTTCGTGACAATCTTTGGAGCAATTGCCTTAGCGAAGGAATCCAGATTTCACAAGAGGACCAAGCACATCAAGAGACGCTTCAATTCCATTCGGGACTTAGTCCGTGGGAGACATAGAGATTTGCAAGATACATACGGATCTGAATGTTGCGACCCGTTGACTAAGCCTCTTCCACGAGCAAAACATGATCAGCACCAAGACTCCATGGGTGTTAGAATCATTACTATGTAATCTAGATTATTGACTCTAGTGCAAGTGGGAGATCAAGGAAATATGCCCTAGAGGCAATAATAAATTTATTATTTATTTCCTTATTTCATGATAAATGTTTATCATTCATGCTAGAATTGTATTAACCGGAAACATGATACATGTGTGAATGCATAAACAAACAATATGTCACTAGTATGCCTCTACTAGACTAGCTTGTTAATCAAAGATGGTTATGTTTCCTGACCATGAACAAAGAGTTGTTATTTGATAAACAAGGTCACATCATTAGTAGAATGATCGATTGACATGACTCATTCCATTAGCTTAGCACACGATCGTTTAGTATGTTGCTACTGCTTTTATCCATGACTTATACATGTTCCTGTAACTATGAGATTATGCAACTCCCGTTTACCGGAGGAACACTTTGGGTGCTACCAAACGTCACAACGTAACTGGGTGATTATAAAGGAGTACTACAGTGTCTCCAAAGGCGATGTTGGGTTGGCGTATTTCGAGATTAGGTTTTGTCACTCCGATTGTCGGAGAGGTATCTCTGGGCCCTCTCGGTAATACACATCACTGAAGCCTTGCAAGCAATACAACTAATGAGTTAGCTGTGAGATGATGTATTACGGAACGAGTAAAGAGACTTGCGATAACGAGATTGAACTAGGTATTGGATACCGACGATCGAATCTCGGGCAAGTAACATACCGATGACAAAGGAACAACGTATGTTGTTATGCGGTCTGACCGATAAAGATCTTCGTAGAATATGTAGGAGCCAATATGGGCATCCAGGTCCCGCTATTGGTTATTGACCGGAGACGTGTCTCGGTCATGACTACATTGTTCTCGAACCGTAGGGTCCGCACGCTTAAGGTTTCGATGATGTTATATTATGAGTTTATGTATTTTGATGTACCTAAGAAGTTCGAGTCCCGGATGTGATCACGGACATGACGAGGAGTCTCGAAATGGTCGAGACATAAAGATTGATATATTGGAAGCCTATATTTGGAGTTCGAATGGTTCCGGTGAAATCGATTTTACCGAAAACCGGGGTTACTGGAACCCTCACGGAGGCTATTGGGCCTTAGTGGGCCTCGAGAGAGAAGAGGAGGGCGGGCCAGGGGTGGCCGCCTCCCCTAGTCCGAATAGGACAAGGAGGCGGCGCCCCTTCCTTCTTCTCCCTCCCCCAATCCTACTCCAACTAGGAAGGGGGGAGTCCTACTCCGTGGGAGTAGGACTGCTCCAGCGCCTCCCTTGGGCCGGCCGCACCTCCCCCTCCCTCCTTTATATCACGGGCAGGGGCACCCTAGAACACACAAGTTTGATCTACGGATCGTTCCTTAGCCGTGTCGGTGCCCCCTCCACCATATTCCACCTCGGTCATATCGTCATGAAGCTTAGGCGAAGCTCTGCGCCGTAGAACATCAAGATCGTCACCACGCCGTCGTCTTGACGAACTCTCCTCGACACTCGATTGGATCGAGTCTGAGGGACATCATCGAGCTGTACGTGTGTCAAGAACTCGGGGCGTCGGAGTAACGGCGCCGGATCGGTCGGATCGCGAGGAGAACGTCGACTACTTCCTCTACGTTGTGATCGCTTCGCTTGGGTCTATGAGGGTGCGTAGACAACACTCTCCCCTCTCGTTGCTATGCATCACCATGATCTTGCGTGTGCGTAGGAAATTTTTTTGAAATTACTACGTTCCCCAACAGTTTCTTGCCCGTGACCATGATCCCGCCTTGTTTATTCACACGTCTCCTCATGGTAGGACTCTTCTCCTTCTCTATGTTGATGACATGATCATCACTGGTGACAACACTGATTACATTGCCTTTGTTAAGGCCCGCCTTCACGAGCAGTTCCTTATGACTGATCTTGGTCCTCTTCGCTATTTTCTTGGGATTGAGATCTCCTCCACCTCTGATGGCTTCTACATCTCTCAAGAGAAATACATTCAGGATCTTCTTGCTCGAGCTGCTCTTAGTGATGACCGCCTTTGTTGTGACTCCTATGGAGCTCAACATTCAGCCGTGCCTCGATGGTGACCCTCTTCCTAATCCCACTCGCTATCGTCACCTCGTCGGTAGTCTTGTCTATCTTGTCATTACACGTCCCCGACATCTCCTATCCCGTTCACATCCTGAGTCAGTTTGTTTCAGCCCCCACCTCTGTCCACTATAGTCACCTCCTCCGTGTTCTACGATATCTTCGTGGCACGATCTCTCAGCGCCTTTTCTTTCCTCGCTCCAGTTCTCTTGAGCTCCAGGCTTACTCTGATGCTACATGGGCTAGTGATCCCTCTGATCGACGCCGTTGTCTGCTTACTGTGTCTTTCTTGGTGGCTCTCTGATTGCGTGGAAGACAAAGAAACAGATGCAGTTTCTCGCTTTCGTACAGAGGCTGAGTTATGCGCCATGGCTATATTGACGGCCGAGGTGATCTGGTTGCACTGGTTACTTGAGGATTTTGGTGTCATAGCTACTACCTCAACTCCCTTCTTCACGACAAGATGGGGTGCTATCAAGATTATGCGCGTGACCGGTGAAGCATGAGCTCACCAAGCACATCGGTGTGGATGCCCACTTTGTGCGTCTTTGCAGGCAGATCGACTCTCGCCCTTCACTATGTGCCCTCGAGTTCTGATTGGTGACTTCTTCACGAAGGCACAAACCCGAGCCTTGACATACCTTTTCCTCTCCAAACTTAGTGTTGTTGATCCACCACGAGTTTGAGGGGGGTGTTAGATGTGTATAGTCCCGTTTGGTATATCCCGTTGTATAAGGGGTTTTCGCACTTTGACACACATGTATATGTAATGGCCTTTGGCCCTCGGAAATGCTAGCTGTTCATTTATCCAACAAATTCTTGGGCAACTGCGTGAATTTATGGAATCACTCACTATATCTCTTTTTTGCAAAAAGAAGAATCCTAAAACAAAATGAGAAGAAACAATCAATGCATTTCGGGAGAACCAGCTAGCTCGGGTTCGAGTGGAATTTCACCCCTAACCACAACTCATTATACCCGAATGATACAATGTGGTGATGTAGTTCTCTTACAAAGCCGTTCTCAGGATAATCGGATAACACAGAAGGCAAGGGACTACGCTACCGAAAGATAACACAGAAGGGAGAACGGCAGAAAGCGTCGCCGCTACCGAGTCCACAATGTTCACTCGGAATCCAAACACGGAAAGGAGTACCACAACAACGTCTTCAAAAAAAGAGTGGCGTCCATCATCGGCGGCAAAGCTTAGAGCTTTTGCCCAACAGCTCCACCTTGACACCACGAGGACTCCAAGACAAGTGTGACGGGTTCAGATTCCTAGATCCAGATCAGTGCACCATGACATAGCGCGCTTGAGCCACCCCCGCCAAACTTCTCGCCCGCCACACGACCAAGAGACCTAGCCACCACAACCGACATGATGCCCGCCGGAGAGCCAACCATGCAGACCACCTTCTAGGGCCGCCGCCCCGGCGTCCATGCCACGAGACATCATCAACCGCCCGCTTGACAGTGCCCAACTTGCGGCAGGAAAAGCCCGACATCACTCACCGAGCTGAATTGTAAGAAAAATACAGGTCGAGTACACGATGTTTTTTGAACACATTATATGATGTCTTGTGTTCGCCAACTATTATGTTTTGTTTCGCAAAAGAAAGAAAACTGTTATGTTTTGAATGATAGTTAGCGCACACATAGTTTAAATAACCCCAAGAATACACATATGCATAGTGCAAAGTGAGTGTGAGAACCGAATGCAAGAGTTTCATCGATCTAAGGGAAATTCATTAATTCGAAAAGGATCGCGGGAATTGTGCTTGATACAATGGGGAATCGGAGCCCAGATACCCTGCCTTACAAGATGAACTAGGGTTTCTACCTCGCTAAGGAAATTGGGGAAAAACCAGCTTACCCACTCTCACGCGAGTCGCGCTACATATAGTCGCTTCAGCTCACGCGGTAACTCACTAACAATCCTTATCGATTACAGACAAGAAAAGGTTTAAAACTATCGGTGATCGGCGATGTCGCATCCGAGCCGTTGGATCGCTTGAATCGCCATCTTGTCATCTCAGCCGTTCTTTGTCCGATGGGGATTTGGTGTCGATCTTGATACTTCCTAGGTTCAGACGACAAAGCCGCCGCCATGACAACCGCCTTGTCCTCGAGGCGAAAGAGCTTGTGACCAGGAATGTTTTGTTGAGGAATGTTGCGTCTTCCCAAGTAGCATCATCGGTCGAGGCTTTCCCATTGCACCAAGCATTGGCCAACTGGATTCTTGTTGCGTTGGATTACTCTGCGGTCCAGCACAGCTACAGGAATAGTTTTTACATACCCTTCGAGGTCACCAAAGGAACGTGAGGTAGAGGCACAGCTTGATGGCCTACGTGTTTCTTGAGTTGGCTGATGTGGAAAACTGGGTGAATGTTTGTGCCCTCCGGAAGGTGGAGCTTATATGCAACTTCTCCAATTTTCTCCGAATTTTATACGGTCCATAGAACTTTGATCTCAGCTTCACAGATCCTCTAAGACCAAAGGCATTTTGTCTATATGGCTGAATCTTCAGATATATCATGTCTCCCACCTCAAAGGCTCTGTGCATTACATTTACATGCAAAGTACTTCATTCTGCTTTGTGCATGTTCCAAGTTAGCTTTGAGTTTTTGCATCATTTGTTCCCTCTCAGCCACTGTTAATCTTGCTGTTGGCGATAGGGTTGTATCAACAGCAAATTCTCCCACTTGAGGGGGTTTGTATCCATATAGTGCTTGAAATGGAGTGCATTTCAAGGAAGAATGATAACTGGTATTGTACCACAACTCAGCCAAAGGCAGCCACTTCAACCACTTCTTTGGTTCTTGGAACACCATCCCTCTCAAGTATGCTTCTAGACATTGGTTTACTCTCTCTGTCTGGCCATCCGTTTGAGGGTGAGAAGTCAGATTGAACTCGATCCTCACTCCAAAAGCTTGGAACAACTCTTGATACAGATTACTAGTGAAAATGGTGTCTCTGTCGTAAACAATGCATATAGGCGACCATGTAGTTTGATGACATTGTCCAGTAAAGCTTCAAACACAGTTTGTACCGAAAAGGATGTGCTAGGGGTATGAAATGTGAGTATTTGGTCACCTGTCCACCACTACTAGAATGACCTCTTTTCCCTGTGAATTTGGTAAGGCAGTGATGAAATCCATTGTGATGTGTGCCTGTGCCATATCAGAAGCAGGTAGTGGTTGCAGCAGTCCAGGAGGATGGATGTGTTCCACCTTGTTCAATTGGCAAACAGGGCATTGGTGACAAAGTCCTCTATATGTTTCTTCATGTTGGGCCAATAGAACACCTTCTTTAATCTGTAGTAAGTAGCTTTACTACCGAATGCCCTCCCAAGGCGGAGGAATGGAAGGTCTGTAATAATTGTTTTCTGAATTCAGTGCTGGCCCCTACATAAATTCTGTTTTTATACTTGATGAGTCCTTTGTTTAGAGAAAACTTGGGGTTTTGGTCAAGATGTCGTGAGCTACTTTCTTGAGTAGTTTGTCAATGTCCTGATCCCTATATAGCTTTTTGCTACATCTTCAGTCCATTGAGGAACTACCACAGTAGCAACATTGCAATGCATTGCTTTGTGTGTCTCCTTCCTGGATAGTGCATCAGCCACTACATTTTCCTTTTCCTTTTTATATTCAATGGTATAATCATACTCCAACAACTTCAACAGTAGTTTATGTTGAACACCTTCAGTCAACCTTTGGGTTGTCATGTATTTCAGAGACTGTTGATCAGTTTTGATGATAAACTTGTTTCCCCACACATAGTGTCTCCACTTTTTTAGTGCTTCTAGGATGGCCATGGCCTCTTTCTCATATATGGATTGAGCTGAAGACTTGGGACCTAAGCTCTTGCTGAGATAGGCCAGAGGTTTTCCTTTTTGCATGAGTACTGCTCCAATTCCTGTTGCACATGCATCAACTTCTATAGTGAAGGGAACAGAGAAATCTGGCATTGCTAAAACATGGCAGGTTGTCATTGCTTTCTTTTAGGTTTGGAAGGCTTGTCTCTGAGCATCTTCCCACTGGAAGGAGTCTTTTCTGAGCATATCATGCAGAGGTCTACATATTTTTCCATAATCTTTCACAAATCTTCTATAGTAGCCTGTTAAGCCCAAAAACCCTCTTAATTTTGTGGCATTTTCTGGTTCTGGCCAGTCCAAAACATCCTTGATTTTGCCAGGGTCAGTGGATACTCCTTGCTCAGAAATCACATGCCCTAAGTAATGCACTTGATTTGTTGCAAAGGTGCATTTGGACAGCTTCACAGACAGTTCATGTTTTCTCAAGGTGGCAAAAGTTCTTTCTAAGTGGCCAATGTGCTCTTTTAGTGATTTACTGAAAATGAGCATGTCATCAAAGAACACTAGGATGCATTTCTTCTCCTCAGGTTCATTAATTTCTTCACACACCTTGTTCATAAACCCTTGAAAAGTACCAGGGCCACCAGATACTCCAAATGGTACTACAGTATATTCATAATGTCCCATGTGTGTTCTAAAGGCTGTCTTGGGTATGTCAGCAGTGGACATTCTGATTTGATGGTATCCAGACCTTAGATCCAATTTGGAAAATACCTTAGCTCCATATAACTCATCCAATAAATCTTCAATGATAGGCATAGGAAACTTATTTTTGATTGTGATGGCATTTAGTTCTCTGTAATCCACACAGTCTCCATCCCCATCCTTCTTCCCGATCATAATGGCGGGAGAAGAAAAAGGACTGAAACTTTCTTGTATTTACCCTATTTTGATTAACTGTTTGATAATTTCTTCCATAGCTACTTTCGGTAATGGGGAACTCTGTAAGGTCTCAGATTAGGTGGTTTTGCTCCTTCTTGTAACACAATCCTGTGATCACAAGGCCTTTTAGGGGGAAGTTTCTGAGATTCTTCAAAAATGTCAGCATATTTTTGTAGAAGTGGTTGTAGAGCCACAGGAGGAGAATTTTGCTCTTTGTTATGTTCAGACTCCATCTCTTGTATCTGCAAGATGTAACCCATAACACCTTTCTTGAGCAACTTTTCCAATTTTGCTGCTGAAATTAGACATTTCTTCTTGGGAATTGTGTAGTCAAATAAAGTGACTGGCTGTCCCTGCTTAGTGAGTATTAGCAACCTTTCTACTAGATCCAAGCAAATGGGACTGTATTGGTAGATCCAATCAGCACCTAATATAATGTCATATGACACTAGATCTAGAACTTTGAAGCTACTTTGGAAAGTGTGGCCTTGAACTTTGAAATTCAATTTTGGGACTTTGGTTGTAGACATAAGTTTTCCTCCTCCAGCTACGGTTACTTTCCTGGGTGACATGGGCTGCTGGTAGCAGTCACTTTTGATGGCAAATTCTATGCTCATAAAAGTGTCGAGGATCCACTATCAAACAGAGCTGTTGCTTTTCTTCCAGCAATTTCCAGTGATTAAGGAAAATGTGTTTGGACCTGTTGTCCCTTCTGTAGCATGAGCAGAAATGTGCATTGCTTGTGTAGCTTTTGGAACAGTCCCCTCAGATCCTTTTTCCTTATCTGGGGTGTTAGGAGCTGTATGGTATATTTGTTCCTGGGCAGTTATCTCTTGATCACACCTGCCTGCATCTTCATCAACTTCTTGGAGAATGTGCAGAGTTTTGCCAATCTTGCATTTATGTTGTCTTGTCCATGGTTCTCTCTGATCCAAAGATGCCCTTGCATCTTTGGGAAAAGGCACAATGTATTTCTCTTGAGCTGGCACTTGTACTTGCAGTGGAGGAACATTTTGTTTGTATGGTTGTGAAAATGACCTGAGTTTGTAGCCAACTGGAGCAGGTATCTTTCTTGCTGCTGCAGCCTTTTCATAAATCTTAGCATACCAGTAAGCTTCAATGATCCCAGTGGGTTTTTGACCACATACTTCATGTTTAATATCAGGTTTCGGACCTCCAATAAAACAACTGAGCAGAAAATTTTCCTGTAAGCATGGATGGTCTCTTTTAACCAGAGCTACACAATGTTCAAACTCATCAATGTAGTTGGCTACTGAGTTGTTCTACTGTATGTTTTTCAGTAGCTCTACAGCTTCATGGACACTTGCTTCAGAAAACCTATCAGCAACCATTTGAGAAAACTGTTGCCAAGTTATCATTTGCCAAGGAACACATATGTTTTTCAGCCAGTTGGATGCTCTTCCTTGCAGATGTCCTGTAGCAAGATTAACCCATTGATCATATGGAGTGCCTGACATGTCATAGAATTTCTCACAGGCAATTAACCAGCCAATTGGATCTTCCCCACTGAACAATGGTATTTCCAATCTGGGCCCTTTAAGCACAGCTTCAGCAAAATAAGAGGGGCCTCCCAACTGTGTTGCATGTTGATTTCTTTGGGCATCATACAAATTTCCTGCTACTTGATATACTGGTGGGTGAACAGGTCCATTAGTTGTTAATGTACTGACTGTGATAGGGTTATATGTAGGAAATGGGTTATCTGATGAGTGCGATTATGGGAGCAAAATACCCACTATTGCCTGAAAAACCCAAAGTGTATGAGCTTGTACTGACACACCAGTGTTGGTTGTAGATAGCCTGAAGTTTTCCTGTGCCATTTGCTCTTGCTGCTTCTCAGTATGAATCTTGGTACTTTCAGTGAACATGCTTGCTGAAGGTAGAGTTGCTGACACTCCTGCAACCTTAGTGCCTGAAGTTTGTCCCTGTCCCATGAACTCCTGGTGCAAATTTCTGTTAACTGGTGGCTGAGTAACTCCTGATTGTTCCTGGCCCTTCTGCACAATTGGACTCTGTGTGTCTAACCCTGCAGACCCTGGATTAGATGTACATGGAGTAGTTGCTTCCACCTTACCTTGGTTCACGGACATGTTTTGCAGTATCAGATTCAGGGTTTTCTGAATTTCAGAGTTCATCTCTGTCAGTTTTGCTTCTACCCGTGGCATGGTCACCATCTCAGACCGCAATTGATGTACCTCTGCTCGCAACCCTTTCATGTCTGCTAGCTCCTCCTTGAATTCTGCTACTTCCTTTTCCACCATGATCTGGACCTTAGCTCTCGTATCTGCCATCTTCAGATCCGACTGGAGACAGAGATCTTGATCCAAACTCAACCCCTGCAACTGCGTGGATTCGTTGGAATTGAACCGCAGATCGCCCGAAATTCACGCCTCCAAAGGCACACGGATCGCCGTCAGGAACAGGAATTTTACCACGAGAAGAGTATCTCCCCGCAACCTTTCCGGACTCGTCGATCTGTGCCCGAATGTTCGCCGCCGCCGTGTGCGCCTCCACCAACGTCACCACCGCCGCCGCAAACAGGGAGGGACGGAAGGGATTTTACGGGAGAACCCAACCCCTCGTTCTCCTCTGCTTGATCCGCCTCCCTGCTTCGTTGATGCCGAAAATCGACTAGCTCCTGATACCTTTGTGAGAACCGAACGCAAGAGTTTCATCGATCTAAGGGAAATTCATTAATTCGAAAAGGATCGCGGGAATTGTGCCGATACAATGGGGAATCGAAGCCGGATACCTGCCTTACAAGATGAACTAGGGTTTCTACCTCGCTAAGGAAATTGGGGAAAAACCAGCTTACCCACTCTCACGCGAGTCGCGCTACATATAGTTGCTTCCAGCTCACGCGGTAACTCACTAACAGTCCTTATCGATTACAGACACAAAAGGTTTAAAACTATCGGTGATCGGCGATGTCGCATCCGAGCCGTTGGATCGCTTGAATCGCCATCTTGTCATCTCAGCCGTTCTTTGTCCGATGGGGATTTGGTGTCGATCTTCAGTACTTCCTAGGTTCAGGACCTGACAGTGAGAGACCTCAATTCCTATGCGAAAGAAAAGAAAAATCTAAGGCACCGACCTACCTATGCGAAAGAAAAAGAAAAATTAAGGCACCGACCTACGCTTATCGCAGCCATAAAAGAGAGTCTTTGCCCTCGTCAACGCTCCACATCGCGATCCCGATGCAGCCGCCATCGCTCCATCCGCCGCCGGCGGCGGCCACTCGGCGGAGTCGAAAGGGACGAGCCAGCAGGAGGAGAGACCGGACGTGGCACGTCACGGTGTTCAACAACATGCCCGTGCCGTGGGAGAGGGACTGGGCGGAGCTTCCCCAGGACGCGATCTCGTGCATCCTCCGCAAGCTGGACCAGGTGGAGCTCCTGCTCGGCGGCGCCGCGGCGGTGTGCCGCTCCTGGCGCCGCGTCGCGCGGCACGAGCCCGAGCTGTGGCGCTGCATCGACGCGCGCGACCTGCCGGCCGTTCCGCCCTTCGGCTGGCAGGCCGTCCGCACCAATCTTGTGCGTTCCGCCCTGCGGCTCAGCGCCGGGCAGTGCGAGGTCTTCGCCGCCGAGCTCTTCGACGATGACCTCTTCCTCCTCCTCGGCGAGCAGTAAGTCTCTCTTCTTGACCCGCTTTGCTGCAAGGGTCTCCTGTTCCTGTTTGTTTTTCGATTCAGTTGCTAATTAAGCAGAATAAACTCGACCGAATTCGCATGTCAAATTTATGAGTAAGTAGCTAAAACCATCACAATTGCGCGTGTTGTATAAAAAACCACAATTTCGCTAAAGGTTTGTAAAAGAAACATAAATTCGCATGACAAATTTATATATGAGTAAATAGCTAAAAACCATCACAATTGCGCACGTTACTAGCCACAATGGGTAGTAACATAGAGTAGTAACATCGACATGTTATTAGTCTATGTTACTACCTCTATAGTGGTAGTAACATATGTGTGATAACATGCAACCCTTCATTTATTAGGCTATAGACACATCTTGCCTTGATATGTGTGATGTTACTACTACTACTACTAGTAACTAGCTATGTTACCACTTTCCTCTCTTTCTTCATTTATTGCTTGCCACATCATCTATTTTATCTAGATATGTGTGATGTTACTACCTATGTTACTCCCATTGTGGGTAGTCTTACCGAAAACATCGATTTTCAATGATCCGCTTATCGATAACACTGTACGCTCATTTGACCACGCTTTTGACACAAAATCTGACAGGTGGGTCCCACCGTAAGGGCTGACTTGGCACCAAAATCTTCACACCGATAGTTTGACGTTATGCAAGATAAATGGCCCATCCGTCGGCTTTTGATCCTCCCTCTCACGCAGCCGATCATAGCTGTCCATTTTACATTGTATAGACACTGCGTTAATTAATTCGGATAAGAGAGAGTAGCATTAATCTTAATGCTATCTTGCAGGGCACCCTTACTAAAGAGGCTCTATCTCATCAAGTGTTATTACGTCTCAAAGGAAGTATTTGCAAAGGTTATGCACAAGTTCCCTCTCCTTGAAGAGCTCGAGCTTTCGATGTGGTTTGGTAGCACGGAAATGCTACCAAAATTCAATGAATTTCATCGAAATCTCACTGAAAGTGAAAACCACCACTACAAACTGTAAGGGATGACTTGGCACCAAAATTCCAGATAAATGGCAAATGGCCCATCAATTAGCTTTTGATCCTCCCACTGGCACGCAGCCGATCGTAGCTATCCATTTTACTCCTACATTGTATAGAGATTGCGTCAATTAATTCGGATCAGAGGAAGTAGTATTAATCTCTAATACTATCTTGCAGGGCACCCTTACTAAAGAGGCTCTATCTCATCAAGTGTTATTACGTCTCAAAGGAAGTATTGTGCAAAGGTTATGCGCAAGTTCCCTCTCCTTGAAGAGCTCGAGCTTTCGATGTGGTTTGGTAGCACGGATATGCTCGAGATCGTCGCTGAAGCCTGCCCACGCCTGAAGCACTTCAGTCTCATAAAAAAAGATCGTTTTTACAAACCTGCAGATGATGGTAATGCTTTCGCGATTGCGAAGATGCACGAGCTACGTTCCTTGTATCTCGACAGCAACAGACTCACCAACAAAGGGCTGACAGTGATCCTTGATGGCTGTCCCCACCTAGAGCACCTTAACATTTTCGAGTGTAAGTATCTCAGGATGGATGATGAGCTGCTGGAGAAGTGTTCTCGAGTTAACATGGATGGCCCTCGGTACTCTTTGCCGTATCTGCCTTGCAGTTGCTGTTGGAGTCCCGACTATCCGAATCACGAGGATTATGAGGATTACCGTGAGGATTCTTACTATTACATCGGTGATCACATCGACGACGATGATCTTGCAGAACACGAGAGGCTTCTTGACATCAAGGGCATGCGGAGGTACTTGCCCTAGTGAGATCTGGTTGTTTTGGTTGGAGTTCCCGCATACTCTACTCTCGCCGATGGAATGGTGGTTCGCTGCATCAATTAATTTCCACCACGGGTTTTCTTATCCACCTTTTTCACCGAAGTTTGATGTCCGTTGATTCATTTCGAAAAAGGAATACTCGGGCCTCTTCATCATGCGATGCACACAGCCAATTTGATGTCCAGTTTTATTGGAATATATGATTGTTCCTGATAAAAGAAGTGTCGATGATGTGCTTCTTCTTCTTGCTACTGCCAGTTGTGCCATGTGAAGGATGCCATCATGAAAATTGTACACGGAGGTTCAAGGTTGCTGGTTCTCAAGTTAAACTTCATTTGGTAGACATGGCGACAATCAGGCATTCGTCCGTCCGTCCTTGCTCTTTTATGATTGATGAAGCTTTGGTGTTCATGGCCTGATCCCGGGAATGTAACAAAGGCGGATCAATAATCTCAACGCAGTCCGTCCGTCAAATGCTTGTGCCAAGAACTCGTACTAGTTGCTTAAATAATGCGTGCATCCATGCATGTCAAAACCGTTTCCATGTATACTTTTGTCACATGATGATGCTGAATGCCATGAATTTATATGCAGCGGAAATTACCACCAACATCTCTTTTTCTTGATGATTATGACACAGTTTTTCTTAACGTATTTGCGCATTTAGGAAAGAAGCAAGGGAATAGTATTTGTTCTGTGCATGATCTTGGTGTAAAACAAAATTACCATCGGTATCTCTATCACTCCTTGACCAGTCCCAGTCTCTTGAGGAACTGTACTCGCTGAGCTAGCTCTGCTGTAATGTAACACTAGGATCATCACCAGTACGTAGTTACCAATATTTACTACTCCCTGTAGATGTAATGGCAGATCTGCCAACACCATCTTGTGAAGAAGAAAGAGTGGCCGGCCGGGCAAGTAGGGTAATGCTGGTCCGTCCCTTCCCTTGTGTACGTGACGGTTTTCGTGATTGGCGCTGTGGCGATCGATCGGGAGGCGCTCTGGACGCGACCCAGGTTCACTCCTCGATCGGCGGCACAGCCATGCATGGTGACGGATCGCATCGACCTCCCTCCCGAGCTATCGATCAAGCCACGGGATCGGGGATCGCGTACAGTGTTTTGCGCACTGTGGGGACGATGAGGGCGCCGCCTACCGTCTCTCTGAGTCTTGACTCTCCTGGTCTCCTGACAGGAATTATTTAGTCTTCTTTCTTTCCTTCTTTCCACCACCAACCGTTCCTATTTTCTTATTCCTGTTTCGGTTCAGTAGCGGACACGGAAGCGGAAGCGGAAGCGCTGGCGGGCGATATATGCTGCCCTTCAGCCTCCGCCCCCTTCCACCCTGAATCCGCAGCAACGCCCTGTCTCCACTCTCCACTTCCCCAGCCGCTGCGTATCCGATCGGGCGCCGAAGATTGAGGTACGAATTACTTAGCCGCATGCCGTCAAATCACCGTATTTTCTGCTATTTTGGTCGTTGGACCGGTGCTATTCTTTGTCTTTCTGCTCCTTTTTGTTGAGCTTTTTATTTATGCGGAAGAGCTCAACCGAAATAATTCGGCGTATTAGGTTTTCTTCATAATCACGGTTGTAGAAACAGAGCATGTAGCAGAGTAATTGGACTCGAACATATATAATACAGCTGGTGTTGAGAGGAGCTTGCATCATCAGTACTCCTAGGGAGTAGGGAGTAGTAACTAGTAAGCATAGAGGTGGGGGATGAGAAGCTGACTAGTTGCTGGTCATCATAAGCTTACAGTATTAGGACAGATATTTTGAGTCTGCACAAAGTCCAAATGAACATGATGGTGAAGTACTTTGCAATTTTTCATAATCAAATCGCCGTCACTACATACATGTGGACTGGGCAATAAAACATAGGCTACATGTTTTCCCGGTTCTTCATGAATTCCTCTGTCTTCTGAGCCAACTTTGTTGACATTTGTATTCATCCCGTGCAGCAGCAGCAGCGTCTCAGGATCCATCCATATCCACTAGCAAACTGGGGACGATGGCGTTCAAGAAGGATGATAACTTCGGAGAATGGTACTCCGAGGTGCGTTTTTTTACCTTCTTTGGCCCTTGCCGTCTCGGTGAGGCTTGCTAGGTCGATTTGGGCTTAATACAAAGTGAAAGTCAACTGCAATATAGGAGCCATAATTGAAGTGCTGAAAGAAGCCCCGGACAAGATTTTGATATGATGGCTCCGTTAATATCCGTTATTATCGTGGATAGCTTAAAATTTGTGACTTCGTCAACAAATACTACCGAGATTGGTTCACTTGCTCTTTTGGTGTTGTGTTACAGTTTTTGCTCTTGAATGCGACATAGTACATTGGTTCACCTGTCGCCTTATGTTGGTGCAGTTGTGCTCTCTGAATTATTCTTGGTTCAATGCTCATTTTCTCCTTTAGTTCGTTTTCTCGAAAGAGAAAAGGAAAACTTGATTTGCTGTGCACTAGTTGGATGATTCCAGATACCAAAATTCAGATAATATCTTGGTTCTTGCTAGGGGGGAGGCGGCTTATCTGAAGCTTTGTTGTTTCTTTGCGCAGGTTGTTGTTAACAGTGAAATTATTGAGTACCATGACATCTCAGGCTGTTATATTTTGAGGCCATGGGCGATGGAGATCTGGGAATTGCTGAAAGTGAGTTTTATCCTATGAAATTCAGTTAATCGAGATGGACTTGATGGATTGTTAGTATTTTCCTTCTTTGCAATTAAATACAAGTGCCCTTTGCTGCAAGTGTTGTAATGTCATTATCTGTGGTGATGAAAGAAAGGCATCTCTATATTTATAGACTTGTTTTGACTGCCATCTAAAGCTTGTTTTGTCAAGCATATGTTGTATCTTTTTACTTTTTAATCGTTATATGGTGACTAATCTGAACTTAATTTGTCCAGTTAACTTATCGAAATTTGATAATGCTGAGTTACAATCCCCCTTACGCACTTAGAAAATGTGATACCATATTTGTTTCAGAATTATGAATATAAGTTTCACTTTCGTCAGTGTATGGCTGTCTCGTATTCAATTTTTGTTGCATCAGACTCTCTTATCAGTACCTTCTGACTCTGAATTGTGTAGATTTGTATTGTTGGCAGCACAGAATTATCATTATTTGTTTTCATATTACTTTTATCTTATCAAGTGATACTGACATTAGTATTATAGCCCCGTTCCTTTTCATAACCGATATGTAATTTTTGTGCAGGAATTCTTTGATGCAGAAATAAAAAAGCTGAAGTTGAAATCTTATTATTTCCCTTTGTTCGTTACCGAGAATGTTGTGCAGAAGAAGAAGGACCACTTTGAGGGCTTTGCTCCTGAGGTGTGCATTTTTCTCTCGTCCCTTGCATTCAGTTCTTGTATTTTGCCAGTGAGTGCTATTCACGTATCCAACATTGAAGTGGCTTCATTTGTACGATTAACAACTGAAAGAAAAATAATCTGTATGAAATGATGCATACATGATGCTGGAAAGTTAAATAGTTATTTTTCTTCTTCTTTTGGTGTGGACACTGCCCACAAGAAGTGTTTGGTTCTAATAGAATTCCTAAGGGGTACCAGAAAACCATAGCTTTATGAATCATTTGAAGGATGACACTGTTTCCTTTTTCTTTCTTTCTTCTTTTGCTTAAATGTGAGGTAACTGCACCTAAAGCACTCATATTCATTTGTGAAATTTGGTGCACAAGTCTCATGAAGAAACTCCCTGAGCACCTTAATCCTTATGATGCTGTTGTACTTAGGAAAGGTTGCTGTTGTAGAGACAATTTAAATTCAACGAACTCGATAATATCCCTTTATAGAAGACCTTGAATGGATGATTAATGAAGAATGTGTCCTCCCAACCTGTCAAAACTCCAAACTAGTTTGCTGCTGGCTATGAGGCTTGTTTGCGACACGTGTCACTGCCTCTCAAGCAACTTCCACCAGATTTCAGTCAGACCAATAAGATTGTGTAAATCAGTGGCTGCAAGCCTGTGATTCTTGGCAGCTGTCATTTTTGTTAGACAATTTCCGAGCAGCTTTTAGTCCATCAGTGCTTCATGAAAATGTGTTATTCCTTTAATTAAATGTGTGCGATGACCCTAATAAGCCGTGTCATATTTTTATTAAGCTTATGTTTGATGCTTTATCCATTCTCTTATTGCCCTTTGGTAAGTTATGTAAAAAGGCAAGTACTAAGTAAACTATTAATTTGTTTTCCAGGTGGCATGGGTTACTAAAACAGGAAATTCTGAGCTGGAAGCTCCTATTGCAATCCGTCCCACGAGTGAGACGGTCATGTATCCATACTTCGCTAAATGGATAAGAAGCCATCGTAACTTACCTTTGAGATGCAACCAGTGGTGCAGCGTTGTTCGATGGGAGTGTAGCAATCCAATTCCTTTAATAAGGTAGCTCATTGTTTGGTGCCTGGTGGCCTATTACGTTTGTGCACTTCTCCCATTCTGCTTATCTTCTGTAGTGCCTGCAAGATTGCCATTATTGTCTTGTTAGTTATTACTAGTAATAGTGAATGCGAAATATTCATTTCTGTGTGAATGAATAAATACAGCAGCAAAGTGGCTGCTGAAATAATAGTGCCATGGTGCTGGAGTACCAGGGCCAAGGATAGCTTTACTTTGAATCATAGAATAGCTCTCTAGCAAATACTTTGTTGCCAACTCTGTTTTCTCGAATGTCAACATTCTGGTTTGTGCCCGAACATTTTGAACGAAAGGACCAACGGAAGGTTGGTAAATAAGACTCGTACAACTTGGACTTTCACGGAATTGTTTCAGCCTGGTTACTCTATAATTCCAACCTTATATGGTATCTACAACCACCAATCATACTGTTCTGCTACAACAGCAATCTGATGCTCACTAACTCAAGAACTATGACAATTTTAAAAAAAAAATCTTCGATATAGTGAAATAACGCAAATTCCATGCACCTTGTGTTTCTGCAAAGGTGCATGATGATGGCTGCATCCATTCGGCCTTTTTTTTTACCCACATAAATTCTCTCATCAACTGCCTGAATTAAACATTCTGCAACTGTTCTACTCAGGAGCCGCGAATTTCTTTGGCAAGAAGGGCATACAGTTTTTGCAACTAAAGAGGAGTCAGATGAAGAGGTATTAACTACTTATTTATGCACTATTTTAATATTGGTTTGTTATATGAACTAGAGCTGGTTCACTGGGTTGGTTTTAACCCAATATGAACTATGAAGGAACAAATGGCTGGTCTGAAGCAGCAGCTGACCTAGTTTAGCGTATGAAGCTATAAGATATGAAACGTCTATTATGGATAAAAGAGTTTATCACTGTTTCTTAAAGTACATCACTGGAAAGTTGAAACTCATAACATGATCCTTTCATATCTCAAATACAAATAACCTTATTTAAGTAATTTTTTCCAATAACTAGTTGCTCAAGTCCTCATGTATCAAAGGCAGACTCGAATGAATGCAATATTGCAGTGTTCATTATAAGGTTTGTTTGGTAAAATGATTCTGTGCCAACCTATATGTGGAATTTTAATGTTCACAATTTTATCAGGTTCTCCATATATTGGAACTCTACCGAAGGATATATGAAGAATTTTTAGCAGTTCCAGTGTCCAAAGGGAGGAAAAGTGAGATGGAAAAATTCGCTGGTGGACTTTATACAGCTAGTGTTGAGGTATTGATATGAGAACTTTGCTACATTTAGCTTTCGTAAAGCTGTCCTAGTAAGAAGGCAAGCTGTATGTTTATTTTCAGGCCTTCATCCCAAACACTGGCCGTGGTATACAAGCCGCAACTTCAAATTGTCTTGGTCAAAACTTTGCAAAGATGTTTGAAATCTTTTTCGAGGATGAGAATGATCCCGCTCAAAAAAAGAAAGAGAAGAACAAAAGGTCCTTGGTGTGGCAGAATTCTTGGGCGTACACCACCCGCTCGGTAATTCTTACCCTCTACTTGATATGGGTTTCTTTTTCTTTTCTCTGTTTTGCTTTCTTCTGAATGCTGAAGTGTTGGAAATGACAATGACGGTTTTCGTATATTATGCATATGTGCTTACCTGATTATACATCTGGCTGGTTGATGTAAATTATTTGATTAGCTTATAAATTCACTTTGTAAGTGTTAGATGTGTATAGTCTTTCTTGCCCTTTATCATACACATGTATATGTACTGGCCCTTGGCCCTCCTGTGAATGCAGTTGCTCACTTATCCAACATGGTATCAGTTGCCAGGTTCCTCTTCCTCTCCCGCACGCTGCAGCTCCGTGCCTAGCCCCCTCGTCGCCGGCCATCTCCTCCCCCGTCGCTGGCCACCTTCTCCGCGCCCGGCAGTCCCTGCCACGCGCCCGTGCTGCGTGCTCAGCGCGTCCAGCCCGCGCCCAGGCCGCGCCTCTCCTGCCTGTCGCGCCCAGGCTGCGCCCGGCCGCGCCGCCCTGCCTGGCTGCCTCCTCCCGTCAGCCAGCCCCCGCCGCCTCCTCCCGTCGGCCGTGCCCCAGGCACACGCCCAAGCCGAGCCTCTTCCGCAGACCCCAGCCCCGCGGCTGCCTCCCCGCCGACTCCTCGATCTGGCTGGGCTGCCGCTCTTCGGGCTCCTGTCCGCAGCGCCGCCTGGCCGGTCTTCCTGCCTCCCGATTCCCCACTCGGGGCTGGCTCGGCTAGCTGAGAGCTCTCTTCCCCGATCCAGATCCAGATCGGGGGGAGTTGACCAAAAAAAAAACAGAGGAGAAACACAAAGTTCCGTCATGTCTTCTACGGGCTATGTTGCTGTTCCTAGGTGCTTAGTGATCTTTGATGGCACCAACTATGCTGAGTTTGTGGGGTTCATATGCGTATCCATATGCGTGGTCTTCTTCTGTGGGGTGTTCTTTCTGGTGAGGTCCCCTGCCCGCCATGCCCTGTTGCGCCCGTGGCCCCAATCCCACCGGTGCCGCCGGTACTTGCTGCCGAGGCTTCTCAGGCTGACCGGGATGCCGCCAAGGCCCTTGATGATGCTGCAGTTGATGCTTATGATCAGCAGGTATCTGCTTATTCCGATGCTCTTTCGGTGTACCGCGATGATCTCTCTGCTTACACTCAGTGGTGCAATGACGATGCTCGTGCTGCTGCTGTTCTCACTGCAAGTGTCCTCCCTCAGTTTGCTTCGGAGTTCATGGGACTTGGCACCGTTGCAGCGATGTGGTCTTATCTTTGTCAGCGATATCAGCCCTCTGGTGATGTTCTCTACCTATCTGTGGTGCGTCAGGAGCACACACTCCAGCAAGGTGATTCCTCTGTTGATGAGTTCTATTCACAGTGCTCTGCCATCTGGCGTCAGCTTGACTCTCTTCGGACAGTTGTTTGTTGCACCTGTCGTTGCTGTCAGACTACTCGATCTGATCTGGAGTTTCAGCGGGTCCATGAGTTCTTATCTCGTCTTCGCTCTGAGTTTGAGCCTAGACGTGCTCACTTGCTTGCTCGTGGCCGTGTTCCTATCTCGGAGGTGCTTGCCGAGCCAGGCCGAGGAGACCCGCCTTCGCTCTGCTGGTTTGCTGGTGGTCCCGTTTGTGCTGGCTGCTCGGGCTCCTGTGTCGTCTGCTCGGCTCACCGCTCCACCGCTCCTCCCCACACCTTCAGGGGGGTGGGTCGCCCTGCTTATACTGAGAGGGGTCGGTCGCGCCGTGACACCTTTTGTGGCTACTGCTCTCGGCCAGGTCACCCAGAGTCTGATTGCCGTAAGAAGAAGCGAGACCAGCGGCGCTCCTCTTCCAGTGGGACTCCTGGATCTTCCTCGACTCCGTCACTCACTGATCAGGACATTGTGAGGCTCAAACGCCTCTTGGCTTCCTCAGGCTCTTCGTCGACTGGTTCAGCTGCTGCTGTGACTGCGTCCACTTCTCCACCACCGCAGGCATCTACACAGTCAGGTACATCTTCGTGGGTTTTGGATTCTGGAGCCTCCTTCCATATGTCTTCTGATTCTTCCGTGCTGTCTTCTCTCCTACCTCTTGATTCGCTTTGTTAATGTTCTTACCGCCGATGGCACAGCTCTCCCTGTTGCTAGTCGTGGTCTTCTTTCCACTCCATCTTTTTCTGTTCCTAGTGTTTCCCATGTTCCTCGTCTTACCATGAATCTGTTTTCCGCTGCCCAACTTACTGATTCTGGTTGTCGTGTCATTCTTGATACCGACTCTTGCTCCATTCAGGATCGTCGCACCAAGGCTTTGGTTGGTGCTGGCCCCCGGCGCCGTGAGTCAAAGGGCCTTTGGGAGGTTGACTGGCTTCATGTTCCTTCCGCTGCCACCACCCCTGCCAGCTCCCATGCTCTTGCTGCCTCTTCATCTGCGTCCTTCCAACAGTGGCATCATCGCCTTGGTCACATCTGTGGCTCTCGCTTGTCTTCTTTAGTTCGTCAGGGGCCTCTTAGGGTCTCAGATCCGAGATGTTTCTTTACATTGTAATGGTTGCAGACTTGGCAAATGCACCCAGCTGCCTTATCCTACCAAAGGAGTCGGTATCTCAGCGTCCTTTTGACTTAGTTCATTCTGTTGTTTGGGGTCCCGCTCCTTTTGATTTGAAAGGTGGTCATCGCTATTATATCTTGTTTATTGATGATTTCTCTCGCTACACTTGGCTCTACTTCATGAAATCACGTAGCGAGGTTCTATATACAAACATTTTGCTGCCATGGTTCACACCCAGTTTTCCACGCCCATTCGCACTTTTCGTGCTGACTCCACTGGTGAGTTTATCTCCCAGCTGTTGCGTGGTTTTCTTGCGGAACATGGTACTCTTGCCCAGTTCTCATGTCCTGGTGCTCATGCTCAGAATGGCGTTGCCGAACGTAAGCATCGCCATCTACTTGAGACGGCTCGTGCTCTGATGATTGTCGCTTCTCTTCCACCCCACTTTTGGGCTGAGGCTGTTTCTGCATCCACCTACCTCATCAACATACATCCATCGACTGCGCTGCAGGGTGGTATTCCTATGGAGTGTCTCACTGGTCGCTTTCCTGACTACTCCGCTCTTCGTATGTTTGGATGTGTGTGTTATGTCCTTCTTGCCCCACGAGAACGCACCAAACTGACTGCTCAGTCGGTTGAGTGTGTTTTTCTTGGCTATAGTGATGAGCATAAGGGCTATCGCTGCTGGGATCCTGTTGGTCGTCGTTTGCGCATCTCGCGTGATGTGACCTTTGATGAGTCTCGCTCTTACTACCCACGTCCTTCTACCTCGAGCTTCTCTGTGGATGATTTGTCCTTTCTTCTTCTCCCTGATACACCCCGCTATGTGCCTCCTCATGTCTTTCCTCCTCCGCCTGCACCTCTCCTTCCTTCTCCTTCACCATCGACACCATCTTCCCCATCCTCCTCCTCCACCTCTCCACCATCATCTCCAGTCCGTCGCCCTCTCTCACCATTTCCTCTTCACTATACTCGTCGCCCTTGTTCTGAGGATGTTTCCTCTGATGCGCCTTCCACCTCTGGTGCACCTCCTTTCACGCCTCCCCCGGTTCATAACCTCCATGCTCGGCCTCGCCCCCGCCTGATCGCTACTCTCCTGATCGGTATGGTCTCTCTGTCATTGCTGAGCCCACTTCCTATCGGACTGCCATGACTCAGCCTGAATGGCAGCTTGCGATGGCCGAAGAGCTTGCTGCCCTTGAGCGCTCTGGCACATGGGATCTGGTTTCCCTTCCTTCCGGTGTCCGTCCCATCACCTGCAAGTGGGTCTACAAGATTAAGACCCGCTCTGATGGTTCTCTTGAGCGCTACAAAGCGCGCCTTATGGCCCGTGGTTTTCAGCAGGAGCAGGGACGTGATTATGATGAGACATTCGCTCCTGTGGCCCACATGACCACTGTTCGCACTCTTCTTGCTGTTGCCTCTGTTCGTCATTGGTCTATCTCTCAACTTGATGTTCAGAACGCTTTCCTTAATGGCGAGTTGGGTGAGGAGGTTTATATGCAGCCACCACCGGGGTACTATGCTCCTGATGGTCTGGTCTGTCGACTTCGCCGCTCCCTCTATGGTCTTAAACAGGCCCCTCGCGCCTGGTTTGAGCGTTTCGCCTCTGTGGTGACTGCCGCTGGTTTCTTGCCCAGTGATCATGATCCTGCATTGTTTGTTCACACGTCTCCTCGTGGTCGGACTCTGCTCCTTCTCTATGTTGATGACATGATCATCAATGGTGATGACTCTGACCACATAGCCTTTGTTAAGGCTCGCCTTCGCGACCAGTTCCTCATGACTGATCTTGGTCCACTTTGCTATTTTCTTGGCATTGAGATCTCCTCGACCTCTGATGGCTTCTACATCTCCCAAGAAAAATATATTCAGGATCTTCTTGCTCGCGCTGCTCTCGGTGATGAGCGCACAGTTGTGACTCCTATGGAGCTCAACGTTCAGCTTCGTGCCTCTGATGGTGACCCTCTCCCTAACCCCACTCGCTATCGCCACCTTGTTGGCAGTCTTGTATATCTTGCTGTTACGCGTCCTGATATCTCCTATCTTGTTCATATCCTGAGTCAGTTCGTTGCAGCACTCACCTCTGTCCACTATAGTCATCTCCTTCGTGTTCTACGATATCTTCGTGGCACGCTCTCTCAGCGCCTTTTCTTTCCCCGCTCCAGCTCTCTTGAGCTCTAGGCCTACTCTGATGCTACCTGGGCTAGTGATCCTCCGATCGACGCCATTGTCTCGCTTATTGTGTTTTTCTTGGTGGCTCTCTTATTGCACGAAGACAAAGAAACAGACTGCAGTTTCTCGCTCGAGTACAGAGGCTGAGTTGCGAGCCATGGCTATGCTGACAGCTGAGGTGATCTAGTTACGGTGGTTACTTGAGGATTTTGGTGTGTCTGCTACTACCTCGACTCCCTTATTGTCAGACAGTACTGGTGCTATCAGTATTGCGCGTGACCCGGTGAAGCATGAGCTCACCAAGCACATCAGTGTGGATGCCCACTTTGTGCGTGCTGCTGTCCAGGATCAGACTCTCGCTCTTTACTATGTGCCCTCTGAGTTACAGTTGGCGGACTTCTTCACGAAGGCACAGACTCGAGCGCAGCATAGTTTTCTTCTCTCCAAACTCAGTGTTGTTGATCCACCATGAGTTTGAGGGGGGGTGTTAGATGTGTATAGTCTTTCTTGCCCTTCATCATACACATGTATATGTACTGGCCCTTGGCCCTCCTGTGAATGCAGTTGCTCACTTATCCAACAGTAAGAACAACAGGTGGCAAAATAGGTACATGGCATTTATGACATACATGCTGTTGATTCTATACATGATAGCTACTTTCTTTCAAAAATATCCTGTTAGCACTGCCAAAGCATTCACATATCAATAAGTAGGAAATGGTAAGGTCGGGAATGCTGGTATACATCTGGGTGTATTTTTCATGACAAAACTGTTTTTGATATTGTAATTAACTAGACAGTTCTGTGTAGTGGCAGCTAATAGTTAGTGTTCTGTTTTATTTTCCCATCAAGTTGAGAATTTAGCACTAGCTTTTGGTGCTAATTACAATAACATGGGGTGTTGTATATTTTGTGGGAAAATGTATTGCATTGTACATTGTTTTGTGTCTGAAATATCCCATTTGAATGTTCCACCTAAATTATGTTCACATATCTAATATGCAGCACTTATGATCTTCTTGCAGATTGGGGTGATGGTGATGACTCATGGAGATGACAAGGGCTTAGTGCTACCACCAAGGGTGGCACCTATCCAGGCCATGGTTATTCCTGATCAATAAGAGGATGCAGACACGACAGCTATTAAAGGAGCATGCGATACGATTGTGTACACTCTAAACCAAGCTGGGATTCGTGCAGATTCGGATGCTCGTGAGAACCACGCTCCTGAATGGAAATATTCTCACTGGGAAATGAAAGGTGTTCCCCTGAGAATCGAGATAGATGTGAAATATCTGGCAAACAAGCAGGTACCTGGAATTGTCAGCATTCAGTTTTTTTTTTACAGAGTTAACAAGGATTTACTTCTCATCTTGTTGCGTTTAACTTGTCATCTTCATGACCATTTATTCTGCGGGTAATTTAAGCACAACCTTCTGTCTTTTCAGGTGCGCGTCGTCCGCCGAGATAATGGTGCAAAGGTTGATATTCCTTCAACCGATTTGGTTGAGCATGTAAAGGTGTTGCTGGATGGGATTCAAAATAGCTTGTTTGAAACAGCCAAGCAGAAGAGAGACGCTTGCATTGAAGTCGTCTACACTTGGGACGAATTCATGGCAGCTTTGAATGACAAGAAGCTGATTTTGGCTCCATGGTGCGATGAAGAGGTAAGTGAAGGCCCTCTCCACATATATTCTGTTCTGCACCGTCGTGACAGGCTTTCCGCTCAGCATGTTTATCATTCAGTTTCTTGCCTTTGGTGCAGGAGGTTGAGAAGGACGTGAGAGCTCAGACCGAAGGCGATCTCGGCTCTGCCAGAACATTATGTGCTCCCTTCGATCAGCCAGATCTTGCAGAAGGTATGGTATCGGATTTCCTAATATTTCAGTACATGTGAGCTACTCCCTCCGTTCCGATTTACTCGTCGTGGTTTTAGTTCAAATTTGAACTAAAACCACGACGAGTAAATCGGAACGGAGGAGTACGTTTTAGGTTTTGTTTTGCTGATGCTCGTGGCTCTGATCATCTGCGTGTGGTATTTTGCGCTGAAATTTCAGGAACCGCGTGCTTTGCTTCTGGAAAGCCCGCCAAGACCTGGTCGTTTTGGGGCCGCAGCTATTGATTGAATTTCTCCGTGTGTGCCCTGATACCGCCTCTGCCATGCTGCGGTTCTTTGCCATCCCTTGCCGTTTGGAGAGCCCATCGATTTTGAATAGCCTGCAATCTTGGACTTCACGCACCCACACACGCACACATATTTAGTATGCGGTGTTGCTTATTACTAGAGGCTAAGCGTGCGCTTCGCCACGCCGTTCTTCACCCGTTGGATTAACTCTTTTTTCTATGTTGGCTTGGGTGTAAATAATGTTATGTTCTTTCATCCATATATCGTGTTGGCCTGCTACTGAAGACAATATTGTTCTGAGATAAGAGTGAAGTTGTTAGGTGCATGGTTGTTCTGATGGTGGTTGTATGAGCCCCTTGAGAGCTCTCATTCCACGCTGAAATAATGGAATTATTGTTATAAGGCTCACATGGGCCAACACATGAATCATGGAATGGTTGGATTTTAAAAATATTGCAAATCTAAAATATGGTTTTTATAAAATGAATGTGCATTTAAAATTGTGGATTTCAAATAATGTACATGAGTTTGAAAAAAAATGAAAAATTTAAAAATGTACATGTTCATGAACTTTAAAAATATTCACTAATTAAAAATGTTTATGAATTAAAAAATTGAGATTTTAAAAAACTTCAGTCTTTAAAAAACATGTTTTTAAACATATTCATGAATTAGCATGTGAAAAAAATATAAAGAGAAGAACAAAGGGAAAAGAAGATAAAAAAAGAAACCAAAGACACGGAAATAACCAAAGAAAAACTATTAAAATCATTGAAAACACAAAAAGTGAGAGAACAGAAAACATGCAATATCTTCTCAAAATGAAAAAAAGGTCGCATAGGTCCCCATTGTTGAATTATAGATGGGCCTTGGCCATATAAGACAATAATTCGTGGTTAATCTCTAATGCCCATGCCCATCTAGGTGCATGATAAGTGGTGTGAAGTTTAGTACCACCTCCCAACTTGAGGAGAAGTTGAGGCCCTTTATATGGGTTGCTTTACCACTTACCATTCGGAGCTTGAGAAGAGGAGTGATACACATGCGCTCCTCCTCCCGCCCCCCACCTTAAGGTCATGCGTGTGTATCATGTTTCGTGAATGATTCAAGCCGAGCTCAGACCTATGCTTGTGCTATATTTTTGCCGGTCATGAATGGTTAATTAATTAACGAGTCGTTAACGGATGTGACTCAATCGTGGGCCTAAGCCCAGGCCCACGACTCCCTACTCGACGACGTATAAATTGAAGGCGTTTGTAGGGTGGATTATGTGGATTAAGATGATCTTTGTCTCAAGATGTTCTTCAATTATTTTAAATGGGGTCTCTGGAAAGCAATTTCACTGCAAAAGAGGTGCTAGACAAGGGAAATTGTTGGTCACTGAAAGGTCATTGTTTTTCATTTGTGACCGTTTTGTGACCAAAAAGAGAAGGTCAAAAGCTGAGGGTCGTTAACTGACTATAGCGACCTTTCTTCTGGAATGGTCGAAGACGTTTATGACCAAAATATGCCCACTGTGGCGTTTTGGTCACTAGCAACCTCCCCAGGCCACATAGGCATCCAACGTGGCAAGCTGATGTGGCACAAGATTCAGCCCGGTCCAATTCGGTTTTCTACATGGGCCTAGCCCAACAATTCGGCCTTTCTATATTTTTTTCATGTGAATTTTTTGTTAGCTTCATGGACCAAGCCCAACATTGCAGCCTTTTTATTTTTGGCCCATGGCCTTTTTGTCTCAACAGTTTCATTTTTTTTCTTTTTTTCTAAATTGGGTTCACTAGTCAGGTGGGTCCCCCATTGTCAGGTTCTAGTACTGGGTCCTAGCCATCAGGGCAATATTCTTCATTTTTTTTATTTCACGCAAATAAATACCTCGTATTTAAATTGGCGCACAGAAAACACACGAAATACTTCAAATATTATCAACCATCAAAGTGCTACATCATATAACACACATACAAATGTGATCATCATCAAGTTTACAATCAGATAACAAGCTCCACAAGTGTACAATCACATGAGCCAGGTTCTGCTACATCATAAACACATACAAATAGGAGCAGTATAAAGGGCTTCATTAATGCAAAACTTGATAGTTGACAGCAATGTTAGAACTATGCTTCCTCCGACTTCTTTGTCCTGATGCTCACGAAGAAACATGAAAGCCCAGCATCTGCATGTTACAGAACAAAATGTTTAGGAACAAAATAGAAGTAAATCTAACAGCATATTTAACATTAAATAACAGAATAATGAAGTTAATGAGACATTTTAGAATCAACTTGACATTTGACAACAATGTTTGCATTGGACACATCCAAAACTAAAATATACATAAATGCCTAAATTCCAATGCCCAATGCCTCAGTTTAGTAAACACTAAGCATGGTACATAGTAAAGATTTGACACAACCAGAACTGAAATCATTTACTCTATCAAACAACAATGATGCAACACACAAGAAAAGAGAGATGCACAACGGAGCAGCATCGTATATCACACAATATGGATACTGCCAGCTCACCGAAGAACTTGTGGTCGCCGCCGTACACAGCCGCCATAACGCCGGTCACCTTGTTGATCTTGTACTTGAAGTTCTCTAAATCCAGGTTGTACCACTGCAGCTCGGTATTTGCTCAACCGTATGTGTACATGCGTCAGGACATACATATAATATTCTAGTCAATATTCTCAGCTAACTGTGATGTAATGAAAATAATTACTTAAGGACTTGGGGTAAAATTGATTTTAGACATCAAAATTAGTAGCGCTCATTTCAACCATGTTTACATAAACTTGAGGTAAATTAGCAGTAATGATATTAGTTACAAGCTAAGTGTGTAACTGCTGTCAACACCACCACCACTAGAGACACGCAAGATAAGCATCAACACCACCATGATCTTGATATTAGCCACCCCATATCACCAGAGCATCACAGGAACAGATATATAAAGCAAGTACACGTGGGCAGCTACTGACAGACCCTAGAACCGCATGAATTTATCACCAGAGAGCTCCAGTAGGAGTTGATGCTTCGTTACAGCATCTAGCAACAACTAGTAGAGCCGCACATCCAACCCAAATCATGGAGAAGGCCATGCAGGAGCTACATCAGAGAAGAAGTTACGGGAGGAGCTCACCAGAGGGAGGTTGTAGCCGTAGTAGAGGCTCAGCCACACCATGGCTGTGGTGTGACCATCACCACATCCAGGAGAGGGTCTAGAAGCCACCAAGCACCACCATGGTGACCAGGGCAAGCGCCGGGCACAAGGGCGCCATCCCCGCAGAAGAGAGGAAAATGACAAGATGAGATAGTGTTCATATCATTAGGAAGAAATAGGCCATTGTATAGCTCACATGAGCAGATCTGCTACTATGCAAAACACAAGCACCCACTTGCACTTGGTATATTTCTCGTATCTAGGACACCCAGCACTCACAACACTTGGGCTAGTCTAATGTATAGACCTGTTTGCAATAGGAGCCAATGGAACTAAAACAAAAGTAGTACATGAACATGAAGGAAATATGCCCTAGAGGCAATAATAAAGTTATTATTTATTTCCTTATTTCATGATAAATGTTTATCATTCATGCTAGAATTGTATTAACCGGAAACATGATACATGTGTGAATGCATAGACAAAACAAGATGTCACTAGTATGCCTCTACTAGACTAGCTTGTTAATCAAAGATGGTTATGTTTCCGACCATGAACAAATGAGTTGTTATTTGATTAACAAGGTCACATCATTAGTAGAATGATCGATTGACATGACCCATTCCATCAAGCTTAGCACACGATCGCTTAGTATGTTGCTACTTGCTTTTATCCATGACTTATACATGTTCCTTTAACTATGAGATTATGCAACTCCGCCACGGAGGAACACTTTGGTGCTACCAAACGTCACAACGTGAATCGGGTGATTATAAAGGAGTACTACAGGTGTCTCCAAAGGCGATGTTGGGTTGGCGATTTCGAGATTAGGTTTTGTCACTCCGATTGTCGGAGAGGTATCTCTGGGCCCTCTCGGTAATGCACATCATCAAGCCTTGCAAGCACTACAACTAATGAGTTAGTTGTGAGATGATGTATTACGGAACGAGTAAAGAGACTTGCGGTAACGAGATTGAACTAGGTATTGGATACCGACGATCGAATCTCGCAAGTAACATACCGATGACAAAGGGAACAACGATATGTTGTTATGCGGTCCGACCGACAAAGATCTTCGTAGAATATGTAGGAACCAATATGGGCATCCAGGTCCCGCTGTTGGTTATTGACCATGAATAGTTCTAGGTCATGTCTACATTGTTCTCGAACCGTAGGGTCCGCACGCTTAAGGTTTCATGGCGCTTATTATGAGTTTATGTATTTTGATGTACCGATGAAGTTCGAGTCCCGGATGTGATCACGGACATGACGAGGAGTCTCGGAATGGTCGAGACATAAAGATTGATATATTGGAAGCCTATGTTTGGAGTTCGAATGGTTCGCGGCGGCGGAATTTATCGAGTACGGAGGTTACCGGAACCCCGGAGGTAAATGGGCCTCGATGGGCCCTAGTGGAAAGGAGGAGGGCAGCCCAAGCCTGGCACAAGCCCCCCCTTCCCTAGTCCTACTAGGACTAGGAGAAGGGGCCGCCCCTCTCTCTTTTCCTCCGGAATCCTAGTTGGACTAGGATTGGGGGAATCCTACTCCCGAGAGGAGTAGGACTCCCAGTATGCGCCTCCTTGGCCGCCGCCCTCCCCTTGGCTCCTTTATATACGGGGCAGGGGGGCACCTATGGACACACAAGTTGATCTTTAGATCGTTCCTTAGCCGTGTGCGGTGCCCCTTCCACCATATTCCACCTCGGTTATACCGTCAAAGCTTAGGCGAAGCCTCGCGCGGTGAAACATCAAGATCGCCACCACGCCGTCGGTCGACGGAACTCTCCTCGACACTCGGCTGGATCGAGTACGAGGGACGCCATCGAGCTGTCGTGTGTCAAGAACTCGGGGCGCCGGAGTAACGGCGCCGGATCGGTCGGATCGCGGAGGAGAACGTCGACTACTTCCTCTACGCCAGATCGCTTCCGCTTGGGTCTACAAGGGTATGTAGACAACACTCTCCCTCTCGCTGCTATACATCACCATGATCTTGCGTGTGCGTAGGAAAATTTTTGAAATTACTACGCTCCCCAACAAAGGGTATCGAGCCTAGGTTTTTCTATGGTTTGATGTTTTGCACGAGTAGAACACAAGTGAGTTGTGGGCGATACAAGTCATACTACCTACCAAAGATGTCATACTTTGGTTCAGCGGTATTGTGAGATGAAGCGGCCTGCACCGACATTACGCCAGACGCTTACGCGAGACTGGTTTCACCGCCACGAGCACTCGCTGCTTAAAGGTGACCGTGGGTGTCTGTCTCTCTCACTTTAGTTGAACTGAGTGTGGCTACGCCCGGTCCTTGAGAAGGTTAAAACGGAGTCTATTTGACGAAGTATCGTTGTGGTTTTGATGCGTAGGTGAGACCGGTTCTTGCTTAAGCCCGTAGCAGCCACGTAAAATTTGCAACAACAAAGTAGAGGACGCCTAACTTGTTTTTGCAGGCATGTTGTGATGTGATATGGTCAAGACGTGATGCTATATTTTATTGTATGAGATGATCATGTTTTGTAACCGGTTATCGGCAATCGGCAGAGCCATATGGTTGTCGCTTATTGTATGCAATGCAATCGCCTCGTAATGCTTTACTTTATCACTAAGCGGTAGCGATAGCCGTAGTAGCATAAGTTTGGCGAGACGACAACGATGCTGCGATGGAGATCAAGGTGTCGCGCCGGTGACGATGGTGATCATGGTGGTGCCGCAAGATGGAGATCGTGAAGCACAAGATGATGATGACCATATCATATCACTTATATTGATTTGCATGTGATGTTTATCCTTTATGCATCTTATCTTGCTTTGATTGACGGTAGCATTATAAGATGATCTCTCACTAAAATTATCAAGAAGTGTTCTCCCGGTATGCACCGCTGCCAAAGTTCGTCGTGCCTAGACACCACGTGATGATCGGGTGTGATAAGCTCTCGTCCATCTACAACGGGTGCAAGCCAGTTTTGCACACGCAGAATACTCGGGTTATACTTGACGAGCCTAGCATATGCAGATATGGCCTCGAACACGGAGACCGAAAGGTCGAGCGTGAATCATATAGTAGATATGATCAACATAAGATGTTCACCATTGAAAACTACTCCATTTCACGTGATGATCGGTTATGGTTTAGTTGATTTGGATCACGTGATCACTTAGATGACTAGAGGATGTCTTTCTAAGTGGGAGTTCTTTAGTAATATGATTAATCGAACTTAAATTTATCATGAACTTAGTACCGATAGTATCTTGCTTGTTTATGTTTGATTGTAGATAGATGGCTCGTCTTTGTTGTTCCGTTGAATTTTAATGCGCTCCTTGAGAAAGCAAAGTTGAAAGATGATGGTAGCAATTACACGGATCGGGTCCGTAACTCGAGGATTATCCTCATTGCCTGCATGTAAGAGCTACGCCCCGATGCACCGCTAGGTGCCACTCTTTGCTAATGCAACTGCAGATGTTATGAACGTCTGGCGAGCAAAGTCGATGACTACTCTATAGTTCAAGTGCCATGCTTTACGGCTTAGAACCGGGACTTCAACGACGTTTTGAACGTCATGGAGCATATGAGATGTTCCAGAGTTGAAGTTGATATTCCAACAGTAATGCCCGGATTGAGAGATATGAAGTCTCCAATAAGTTCTATAGCTGCAAGATGGAGGAGAATAGTTCATTAGTGAGCATATACTCGTAATGTCCGGGTACTACAATCACTTGACACAATTGGGAGTTAATCTTCCGATGATTGTGTCATTGATGAATTCTCCAATCACCGCCACCAAGCTACAAAGGCTTCGTGATGAACTATAATATGCAAGGGTTAGTTAAGACTATACCGAGCTCTTCGCAATGCTAAAGGCTGCGGAGGTAGAAATCAAGAAGGAGCATCAAGTGTTGATGGTCAATAAGACCACTAGTTTCAAGAAGAAAGGCAAAGGAAGAAGAAGGGAATCTCAAGAAGAACAGCAAACAAGTTGTCGCTCAGAGAAGAAACCCAAGTCCGGCCCTAAACCTGAAACTGAGTGCTTCTACCGCAAGCGGTATCGTCACCGAAGCGGAACTGCCCCAAGTATTTGGCGGATAAGAAGGATGGCAAGGTGAACAAAGGTATATGTGATATACATGTTATTGATGTGTACCTTACTAGAGCTCGTAGTAGCACTGGTATTTGATATCGGTTCTTGCAAAAATTTGCAACTCAAACAGGACTACTGATTGCTTAACTCGCAAAGGACGAGGTGACGATGCGCGTGGGAAATGGTTCCAAAGTCGATGTGATCGCGGTCGGCACGCTACCTCTACATCTACCTTCGGGATTAGTATTAGACCTAAATAATTGTTATTTGGTGCTGCGTTGAGCATGAACATTATATCTGGATCTTGTTTGATGCGAGACGGTTATTCATTTAAATCAGAGAATAATGGTTGTTCTATTTATATGAGTAATATCTTTTATGGTCATGCACCCTTGAGGAATGGTCTATTTTGATGAATCTCGATAGTAGTGATACACATGTTCATAATGTTGAAACCAAAAGATGCAGAGTTGATAACGAAAGTGCAACTTATTTGTGGCAATCGCCGCTTAGGTCATATCGGTGTAAAGCGCATGAAGAAACTCCATACCGATGGACTTTTGGAGTCACTTGATTATGAATCACTTGGCACTTGTAACCGTGCCTCATGGGCAAGATGACTAGAACACCGCTTCTCGGTACTATGGAGAGAGCAACAGATTTGTTGGAAATCATACATACAGATGTATGTGGTCCGATGAATGTTGAGGCTCGTGGCGGATATCGTTATTTTCTCACCTTCACAGATGACTTAAGCAGATATGGGTATATCTACTTAATGAAACATAAGTCCAAACGCTTGAAAAGTTCAAAGAATTTCAGAGTGAAGTTGAAAATCATCGTAACAAGAAAATTAAGTTTCTACGATCCGATCGTGGAGGTGAATATTTGAGTTACGAGTTTGGTCTACATTTGAAACAATGCGGAATAGTTTCGCAACTCACGCCACCGGAACACCACAACAGAATGGTGTGTCCGAACGTCGAATCGTACTTTACTAGATATGGTACGATCTATGATGTCTCTTACAGATTTACCGCTATCGCTTTTGGGGTTATGCTCTAGAGACAGCCGCATTCACACCGAATAGAACACCGTCGAAGTCCGTTGAGACGACACCTTATGAACTATGGTTTGGCAAGAAACCAAAGTTGTCGTTTCTTAAAGTTTGGGGATGCGATGCTTATGTGAAAAGCTTCAACCTGATAAGCTCGAACCCAAATCGGAGAAATGTGTCTTCATAGGATACCCAAAGGAGACAGTTGGGTACACCTTGTATCACAGATCCGAAGGCAAGACATTCGTTGTTAAGAATGGATCCTTTCTAGAGAAGGAGTTTCTCTCGAAAGAAGTGAGTGGGAGGAAAGTGGAACTTGATGAGGTAGTAGTACCATCTCCTTACTTGAAAGTAGTACGTCGCAGAAAACAGTTTCGAGACATCCGCACCAAGTAGCGAGGAAGTTGATGATGTTGATCATGAAACTTCAGATCAAGTTACTTCAGAACCTCGTAGATCAACCAGAGTAAGATCCGCACCGAGTGGTACGGTAATCCTGTTCGAAGTCATGCTACTAGATCATGATGAACCTACGAACTATGAAGAAGCGATGGTGAGCCCAGATTCGCAAAATGGCTTGAGGCCATGAAATCTGAGATGGGATCCATGTATGAAAACAAAGTGTGGACTTTGGTTGACTTGCCCGAGGGTAGGCAAGCAATAGAAAACAAGTGGATCTTCAAGAAGAAGACCGACGCCGACGGTAATGTTATCGTTTATAAAGCTCGACTTGTCGCAAAAGGTTTTCGACAAGTTCAAGGGATTGACTACGATGAGACCTTCTCACCCGTAGCGATGCTTAAGTCCGTCCGAATCATGTTAGCAATTGCCGCATTTTATGATTATGAAATTTGGCAAATGGATGTAAAGACGCATTCTGAATGGATTTCGAAGAAGAGTTGTATATGATGCAACCGAAGGTTTTATCGATCCAAAGGGAGCTAACAAAGTGTGCAAGCTCCAATGATCCATATATGGACTGGTGCAAGCATCTCGAGTTGGAATAAACGCTTTGATAGTGTGATCAAAGCATTTGGGTTTGTACTGACTTTTGGAGAAGCCTCAGATTTACAAGAAAGTGAGTGGGAGCTCAGAGCATTTCTGATCTTATATGTGGATGACATATTGCTGATCGGAAATGATATAGAATTTCTGGTAGCATAAAGGGATACTTGAATAAGAGTTTTTCAATGAAAGACCTCGGTGAAGCTGCTTACATATTGGGCATTAAGATCTATAGAGATAGATCAAGACGCTTAATTGGACTTTCACAAAGCACATACCTTGACAAAGTTTTGAAGAAGTTCAAATGGATCAAGCAAAGAAAGGGTTCTTGCCTGTGTTACAAGGTGTGAAGTTGAGTCGACTCAATGCCCGACCACCGCAGAAGATAGAGAGAAAATGAAAGATGTTCCTATGCTTCAGCCATAGGCTCTATCATGTATGCAATGCTGTGTACCAGACTGATGTGTGCCTTGCTATAAGCCTAGCAGGAGGTACCAAAGTAATCCAGAGTGGATCATCGACAGCGGTCAAGAACATCCCAAATACCCGAAAAGGACTAAGGATATGTTTCTCGTATATGGAGGTGACAAAGAGCTCATCGTAAACGGTTACGTTGATGCAAGCTTGACACCGATCCGGACGATTCTAAATCGCAGACCGGATACGATTTACACTAAACGGAGGAGCTGTCGGTTGGTGCGATTCTAAACAAAGCGTCAGAAGGGATCTACATGTGAAGCGGAATACATAGCAGCTTCGAAGCAGCTAATGAAGGAGTCTGGATGAAGGAGTTCATATCCGATCTAGGTGTCATACCTAGTGCATCGGGTCCAATGAAAATCTTCGTGACAATCTTCGAGCTATTGCCTTAGCGAAGAATCCAGATTTCACAAGAGGACCAAGCACATCAAGAGACGCTTCAATTCCATCCGGGACTTAGTCCGATCGAGACATAGAGATTTGCAAGATACATACGGATCTGAATGTTGCGACCGCTGACTAAGCCTCTTCCACGAGCAAAACATGATCAGCACCAAGACTCCATGGGTGTTAGAATCATTACTATGTAATCTAGATTATTGACTCTAGTGCAAGTGGGAGATCAAGGAAATATGCCCTAGAGGCAATAATAAAGTTATTATTTATTTCCTTATTTCATGATAAATGTTTATCATTCATGCTAGAATTGTATTAACCGGAAACATGATACATGTGTGAATGCATAGACAAAACAAGATGTCACTAGTATGCCTCTACTAGACTAGCTTGTTAATCAAAGATGGTTATGTTTCCGACCATGAACAAATGAGTTGTTATTTGATTAACAAGGTCACATCATTAGTAGAATGATCTGATTGACATGACCCATTCCATCAAGCTTAGCACACGATCGCTTAGTATGTTGCTACTGCTTTTATCCATGACTTATACATGTTCCTTTAACTATGAGATTATGCAACTCCGCTTACGGAGGAACACTTTGGTGCTACCAAACGTCACAACGAATCGGGTGATTATAAAGGAGTACTACAGGTGTCTCCAAAGGCGTATGTTGGGTTGGCGATTTTGAGATTAGGTTTTGTCACTCCGATTGTCGGAGAGGTATCTCTGGCCCTCTCGGTAATGCACATCATCAAGCCTTGCAAGCACTACAACTAATGAGTTAGTTGTGAGATGATGTATTACGGAACGAGTAAAGAGACTTGCCGTAACGAGATTGAACTAGGTATTGATACCGACGATCGAATCTCGGCAAGTAACATACCGATGACAAAGGAACAACGTATGTTGTTATGCGGTCCGACCGACAAAGATCTTCGTAGAATATGTAGGAACCAATATGGGCATCCAGGTCCCGCTGTTGGTTATTGACCATGAATAGTTCTAGGTCATGTCTACATTGTTCTCGAACCGTAGGGTCCGCACGCTTAAGGTTTCGGCGATGCTTATTATGAGTTTATGTATTTTGATGTACCGATGAAGTTCGAGTCCCGGATGTGATCACGGACATGACGAGGAGTCTCGGAATGGTCGAGACATAAAGATTGATATATTGAAGCCTATGTTTGGAGTTCGAATGGTTCCGGCGAAACGGAATTTATCGGAGTACCGGAGGTTACTGAACCCCGGGAGGTAAATGGGCCTCGATGGGCCCTAGTGGAAAGGAGGAGGGCAGCCCAAGCCTGGTCAAGGCCCTTCCCTAGTCCTACTAGGACTAGGAGAAGGGGCCGCCCCTCTCTCTTTTCCCCCGGGAATCCTAGTTGGACTAGGATTGGGGGAATCCTACTCCCGAGGGAGTAGGACTCCTGTATGCCGCCCTCCTTGGCCGCCGCCCCTCCCCTTGGCTCCTTTATATACGGGGCAGGGGGCACCTATGGACACACAAGTTGATCTTTAGATCGCTCCTTAGCCGTGTCGGTGCCCCTTCCACCATATTCCACCTCGGTTATACCGTCGCAAGCTTAGGCGAAGCCTCGCGCCGTGAAACATCAAGATCGCCACCACGCCGTCGGTCGACGGAACTCTCCCTCGACACTCGGCTGGATCGGAGTACGAGGGACGCCATCGAGCTGTACGTGTCAAGAACTCGGGGCGCGAGTAACGGCGCCGGATCGGTCGGATCGCGAGGAGAACGTCGACTACTTCCTCTACGCCAGATCGCTTCCGCTTGGGTCTACAAGGGTATGTAGACAACACTCTCCCTCTCGCTGCTATACATCACCATGATCTTGCGTGTGCGAGGAAAATTTTTGAAATTACTACGCTCCCCAACAGAACAAACATCGAAAGAAGTAGAAGGACGACCTTGTGTGGTGGCCGGGGTGGACGATGGTGTCCTCCTTCTCAGCTCAGGCATCCTCCTGCACCAAATCGAACAGAAAAATATTGAAGAATGTCGAATAACTAAACATACATGTATATATATATAATATAGAAGCAACAAAAGCACATATATATATATATCCTATTTCTTCCACAAAGTGTGTATATAGATAGGTCAGATTTTTAATGCATTGTTGTTGTAAAAACAACTATGTTGTTGAGAAATTTGACTAGATTTTAGATATGTTAAGCAGAGGCAAGCATTTTCCCACAATCAATCAACCTGCTGTGTTTTCCCAAATCATCACCGAAAACAACACCAAATGCAGACCATGCGATTCTAGCCATGCAAGTCCCTGTTGTACAGCCACCATGCGTGATACGAGTGACACTATGAGCGATAATCCAGCCGGCTGCCACAATAAGCTAGCAAGACATTTACACCATAATATGAAGCAAACAAAGCAATCCCAATGTACACGTAAATTGTACTGATTCCATTAAAACAATACTAGGTACTACTGAGATGCATAAAGAACCACTAGATTCCATTAACAGCTTTTTGACTATCGGTTTAATAGTACGTAATGAGAAACTGTTAACTATTTTTCATACCACAACAATTTCAGTAAATTGTTTCTCTGACTATAACAGTTTCAGCAAAACTGGTTCACTCACAAGCAGATTAGCACCCCCAATAATGAAATAGTATTATGTATCTTTAAAGGTTGCAGTTTAAATCACTCGAATCCATCTCAGATATATAATGTGGCCATATCACATTTCTTTCTTCCGGCAGCCACGAGAGATTATCAGGTGTGCAGCCACGATAGTGGATCTGGCCTCAGATTAGCATTAGCACATTGATCCTAGTCACCCAATCAGAATAAACCCCCCAATCCCACTTCCCACAAGACTGCCAAGAGATGAACCAACGTTATACAGGACAACAACTACATGATCGAATATATTGTTGGGGAACGAGTAATTTCAAAATTTCCTATGCACACGCAAGATCATGGTGATGATATAGCAACGAGGGGAGAGTGTTGTCTCACGCACTCGAGACCGAAGCGAAGCGCTGACGCAACGTAGAGGAAGTAGTCGACGTCCTCCCGGTCCGACCGATCCAATCACCGCATCCGGCACCTCCGAGTTCTTGACACGCAGACAGCTCGATGACACACCTCGATCTCCAATCCAAGAGAGGCTCCGAGGGGAGTTCCGTCAACACGACGGCGCAGTGACGATCTTGATGTTCTCCAGCTGCGTGGCTTCGCCTAAGCACCGCTACAATATGACCGAGGTGTAATATCGTGGAGGGGGCACCGCACACGGCTAAGGAACGATCAATGAACAACTTGTGTGTTCTAGGGTGCCCCCTACCCCGTATATAAAGGAGGGAGGGAGGAGGTGGCTGCCCAAGGAGGGCGCGCCATTGGAGGAGGAAACCTACTCCAAGTAGGTTTCCCTCTTTTCCTAATCTTATTTGGAGGGGAAGGAAGGAGTACTAGTAGTAGGAAGGAGTACTAGTAGTAGGAAAGGAAGAGGGGAAGGAGAAGGGAAAGGGGCCCCCCCCCCAATTGCAAAATACATAACGGATCTGAATGTGAAAGACCCATTGACTAAGATTCTCTCACCCCATGGACACACAAGTTGATCATTGAGATCGTTCCTTAGCTGTGTGCGGTGCCCCCCTCCACGATATTACACCTCGGTCATATTGTAGCGGTGCTTAGGCGAAGCCCTCCGACAGGAGAACATCAAGATCGTCACCACGCCGTCGTGCTGACGGAACTCCTCCCCGCGCCTCTGCTGGATTGAAGATTGGGGTGCGTCATCGAGCTGTACGCGTGTCAAGAACTCGGAGGTGCCGGAGTAACGGTGCTTGGATCGGTCGGACCGGGAGGACGTACGACTACTTCCTCTATGTTGCGTCAACGCTTCCGCTTCGGTCTACGAGGGTACGTAGACAACACTCTCCCCTCTCGCTATGCATCACCATGATCTTGCGTGTGCGTAGGAAATTTTTCAAATTACTACGCTTCCCCAACAAAGGGCATCGAGCCTAGGTTTTATGGTTTGATGTTATATGCACGAGTAGAACACAAGTGAGTTGTGGGCGATATAAGTCATACCGCTTACCAAAGATGTCATACTTTGGTTCGGCGGTATTGTTGGATGAAGCGCCCGGACCGACATTACGCCAGACGCTTACACGAGACTGGTTCTACCGCCGTGCTTTGCACACGTGTGGCTAGCGGGTGTCATTTTCTCCAACTTTAGTTGAACCGAGTGTGCCTACGCCCGTCCTTGCGAAGGTTAAAACAGCACCAACTTGACAAACTATCGCTGTGGTTTTGATGTGTATGTGAGATTGGTTCTTGCTTAAGCCCGTAGCAGCCACGTAAAATTTGCAACAACAAAGTAGAGGACGCCTAACTTGTTTTTGCAGGCATGTTGTGATGTGATATGGTCAAGACGTGATAAGATATAAGTTGTTGTATGAGATGATCATGTTTTGTTGAAGTTATCGGCAATCGGCGTAAGCCCTATGGATGTCTCTTTGTTGCATAAGATGCAAGTGCCAAATAATTGCTTTACTTTATCGCTATACGATAGCAATAGTTGCAAGAGCAATAGTTGGTGAGACAACCATGTGATGACACATTGATATAGATCAAGATGATGAAGATCATGGTGTCATGCCGGTAATGATAGAGATCATGACAAGATTTTTGGAGATGGAGATCAAAGGCGCAGGATGATCATGGACATATCATGTCACATATTTTGATTGCATATGATGTTTATCTATTATACACCTTATTCTTGCTTTGATTGACGGTAGCATTTTAAGATGATCTCTCACTAAAATTATCAAGAAGTGTTCTCCCGAGTATGCACCGCTGCCAAAGTTCGTCGTGCCTGCACACCACGTGATGATCGGGTGTGATAAGCTCTCACGTCCATCTACAACGGGTGCAAACCAGTTTTGCACACGCGAATACTCAGTTAAACTTGACGAGCCTAGCATATGCAGATATGGCCTCGAGCACGGAGACCGAAGGTCGAGCGTGAATCATATAGTAGATATGATCAACATAGTGATGTTCACCATTGAAAACTACTCCATCTCACGTGATGATCGGTTATAGTTTAGTTGATTTGGATCACGTGATCACTTAGATGACTAGAGAGATGTCTGTCTAAGTGGGAGTTCTTAAGTAATATGATTAATTGAACTTAAATTTATCATGAACTTAGTCCTGGTAGTATTTTGCAAATTATGTTGTAAGATCAATAGCTTGCGTTGTTGCTTTCATATGTTTATTTTTATATGTTCCTAGAGAAAATTGTGTTGAAAAATGTTAGTAGCAATGATGCGGATTGGATCCGCGATCTGAGGTTTATCCTCATTGCTGCATAGAAGAATTATGTCCTTAATGCACCGCTAGGTGACAGACCTATTGCAGGAGCAGATGCAGACGTTATGAACGTTTGGCTAGCTCAATATGATGACTACTTGATAGTTTTGTGCACCATGCTTTATGGCTTAGAATCGAACTTCAAATATGTTTTGAACATCATGGACCATATGAGATGTTCCAGGAATTGAAGTTAATATTTCAAGCTAATACCCGAGTTGAGAGATATGAAGTCTCCAACAAGTTCTATAGGTAAAAGATGGAGGAGAATCGCTCAACTAGTGAGCATGTGCTCAGATTGTCCGGGTACTACAATCGCTTGAATCAAGTGGGAGTTAATCTTCCGATAAGATAGTGATTGATGAATTCTCTAGTCACCATCACCAAGTTAGTAGAACTTCGTGATGAACTATAGTATGCAAGGGATGATGAAAATGATTCTCGAGTTTTTCATGATGATGAAATCGATGAAGGTAGAAATCAAGAAAGAACATCAAGTGTTGATGGTTAACAAGACCACTAGTTTCAAGAAAAGGGCAAAGGGATAGAAGGGAACTTCAAGAAGAACGGCAAGCAAGTTGTTGCTCAAGTGAAGAAGCCCAAGTCCGGACCTAAGCCCGAGACTAAGTGCTTCTACCGCAAAGGGAATGGTCACCGAAGCGGAAATGCCCTAAATATTTGGTGGATAAGAAGGATGGCAAAGTGAACAAGGGTATATTTGATATACAGGTTATTGATATGTGCTTTACTAGTGTTTATAGCAACCCTCAAGAATTGGTACTGGTTCAGTTGCTAAGAGTAGTAACTCAAACGGAGTTGCGAATAAATGAAACTAGTTAAGGGTGAAGTGACGATGTGTGTTGAAAGTAGTTTCAAGATTGATATGATCATCATCGCACACTCCCTATACTTTCGGGATTAGTGTTGAACCTAAATAAATGTTATTTGGTGTTTGCGTTGAGCATGAATATGATTTGATCGTGTTTATTGCAATACGCTTATTCATTTAAGTAAGAGAATAAACTGTTGTTCTGCTTACATGAATAAAACCTTATATGGTTACACACCCAATGAAAATGGTTCATTGGATCTCGATCGTAGTGATACACATATTCATAATATTGAAACCAAAAGATGCAAAGTTAATAATGATAGTGCAATTTATTTGTGGCACTTGCCGCTTAGGTCATAATGGTGTAATGTGCATGAAGAAACTCCATGCTGATGGGATTTTGGAATCACTTGATTATGAATCACTTGATGCTTGCGAACCATGCCTCATGGGCAAGATGACTAAGACTCCGCTTCTCCGGAACAGTGGAGCGAGCAACTGACTTATTGGAAATAATACATACCGATGTATGCGATCCAATGAGTGTTAAGGTTCATGGCGGGTATCGTTATTTTCTGACCTTCACAGATGATTTGAGCAGATATGGGTATATCTACTTGATGAAACATAAGTCTGAAATAGTTGAAAGGTTCAAAGAATTTCAGAGTGAAGTGGAAAAATCATCGTGACAAGAAAATAAGGTTTCTACGATCCGATCATGGAGACAAATATTTGAGTTACGAGTTTGGTCTTCAATTAAAACAATGTGGAATAGTTTCACAAATTCATGCCACCGAACACCACATCATAATGGTGTGTCCGAACATCATAACCGTATTTTATTGGATATAGTACAATCTATGATGTTTCTTACCGATTTACCAATATCGCTTTTGGGATCATGCATTAGAGACAGCTGCATTCACGTTAAATAGGGCACCATCTAAACCGCTGAGACGACACTATATGAACTGTGGTTTAGCAAGAAACCAAAGTTGTCGTTTCTTAAAGTTTGGGGCTGCGATGCTTATGTGAAAAAGTTTCATCCCGATAAGCTCAAACCCAAATCGGAGAAGTGCGTCTTCATAGAATACCCAAAGGAAATTGTTGGGTACACCTTCTATCACAGATCCAAGGCAAAACATTCGTTGCTAATAAATGGATCCTTTCTAGAGAAGGAGTTTCTCTCGAAAGAAGTGAGTGGGAGGAAAGTAGAACTTGATAAGGTAATTTGGACCTTCTCCCGAATTGGAAAGTAGTTCATCATGGATATCAGTTCCAGTGACACCTACACCAATTAGTGAGGAAGTTAATGATGATGATCATGAAACTTCAGATCAAGTTGTTACTGAACTTCGTAGATCAACCAGAGTAAGATCCGCACCTGAGTGATATGGTAATCCTGTTCTGGAAGTCATGTTGCTAGACCATGATGAACCTACGAACTATGAGGAAGCGATGATGAGACCAGATTCCGCAAAATGGCTTAAGGCCATGAAATCTGAGATGGGATCCATGTATGAGAACAAAGTGTGGACTTTGGTGGAGTTGCCCGATGATCGGCAAGCCATATTGTATAAATGGATCTTCAAGAGGAAGACGGACGTTGATAGTAGTGTTACTATCTACAAAGCTCGACTTGTCGCAAAAAGGTTTTTGACAAGTTCAAGGTGTTGACTACAATGAGATTTTCTCAAATGTAGCGATGCTTAAGTCTGTCCGAATCATGTTAGCAATTGCCACGATTTATGAAGTTTGGCAAATGGATGTAAAAACTGCATTCCTGAATGGGTTTCTGGAGGAAGAGTTGTATATGATGCAACCGAAGGTTTTATCGATCCAAAGGAGCTAACAAAGTGTGCAAGCTCCAGCGATCCATCTATGGACTGGTGCAAGCATCTCGAGTTGGAATATACGCTTTGATGAGTTGATCAAAGCATATAGTTTTGCATGCACTTATGGTGAAGCCTGTATTTACAAGAAAGTGAGTGGGAGCACTACAAAGATTTCGATAAGTATATGTGAATGACATATTGTTGATCGGAAATAATGTAGAATTATTCGCAAAGCATAAAGGGGTGTTTGAAAGGAGTTTTTCAAAGAAAGACCTCGGTGAAGCTGCTTACATATTGAGCATCAAGATCTATAGAGATAGATCAAGACGCTTGATAAGTTTTTTCAATGAGTACATACCTTGACAAGATTTTGAAGTAGTTCAAAATGGAACAGTCAAAGAAAGAGTTCTTGCCTGTGTTACAAGGTGTGAAATTGAGTAAGACTCAAAGTCCGACCACGGCAGAGATAGAAAGAGAATGAAAGTCATTCCCTATGCCTCAGCCATAGGTTCTATAAAGTATGCCATGTTGTGTACCAGATCTATTGTATACCCTGCACGAAGTTTGGCAAGGAGTACAATAGTGATCTAGGAGTAGATCATCGACATCGGTCAAAATTATCCTTCTTGGAATAAGGATATGTTTCTCGATTATGGAAGTGACAAAAGGTTCGTCAGAAGGGTTACGCCGATGCAAGTTTTGACACCGATCCGATGACTCTAAGTCTCGATCTAGATACATATTTAAAGTGGGAGCAATTAGCTAGAGTAGCTTAGTGCGAGCATTGTAGACATAGAAAATTGCAAAATACATAACGGATCTGAATGTGAAAGACCCATTGACTAAGATTCTCTCACAAGCAAAACATGATCACACCTTAGTACTCTTTGGGTGTTAATCACATAGCGATGTGAACTAGATTACTGAATCTAGTAAACCCTTTGGATGTTGGTCACATGGCGATGTGAACTATGGGTGTTAATCACATGATGATGTGAACTATCGATGTGAATCACATGGTGATGTGATCTAGATTATTGACTCTAGTGCAAGTGGGAGACTGAAGGAAATATGTCCTAGAGGCAATAATAAAGTTATTATTTATTTCCTTATATCATGATAAATGTTTATTATTCATGCTAGAATTGTATTAACCGGAAACATAATACATGTGTGAATATATAGACAAACAGAGTGTCACTAGTATGCCTCTACTTGATTAGCTTGTTAATCAAAGATGGTTATGTTTCCTAACCATGGACAAAGAGTTGTTATTTGATTAACGGGATCACATCATTAGTTGAATGATCTGATTGACATGACCCATTCTGTTAGCTTAGCACCCGATCGCTTAGTATGTTGCTATTGCTTCCTTCATGACTTATACATGTTCCTATGACTATGAGATTATGCAACTCCGCTTACGGAGGAACACTTTGTGTGCTACCAAACGTCACAACGTAATCGGGTGATTATAAAGGTGCTCTACAGGTGTCTCCAAAGGTACTTGTTGAGTTGGCGATTTCGAGATTATGATTTGTCACTCCGAATGTCGGAGAGGTATCTCTGGCCCTCTCGGTAATGCACATCACTTAAGCCTTGCAAGCATTGCAACTAATGAGTTAGTTGTGAGATGATGTATTACGGAACGAGTAAAGAGACTTGCGAACGAGATTGAACTAGGTATTGGATACCGACGATCGAATCTCGAGCAAGTAACATACCGATGACAAAGGAACAACGATGTTGTTATGCGGTCCGACCGATAAAGATCTTCGTAGAATATGTAGGAACCAATATGGGCATCCAGGTCCCACTATTGGTTATTGACCGAGACGTGTCTCGGTCATGTCTACATTGTTCTCGAACCGTAGGGTCCGCACGCTTAAGGTTTCGATGATGCTTTATTATGAGTTTATGAGTTTTGATGTACCAAGGAGTTCGAGTCCCGGATGAGATCGGGGACATGACGAGGAGTCTCGAAATGGTCGAGACGTAAAGATCGATATATTGGACGACTATATTCGGAGTTCGGAAAGGTTCTGAGTGATTCGGTATTTTTCGAGTACCGGAGAGTTACGGAATTCGCCGGGAGAAGTATTGGGCCTTATTGGGCCTGCAAAGAAAGAGGGCTGCCTAGGGCAGGCCGTGCCCCCCATGGCCTAGTCCGAATTGACTAAGGGAGGCGCACCCCCCTTCCTTCCCTTCTCTCTTCCCTTCCTTGTCTCCTACTCCTAATACATGGAAGGACTCCTAGTTGGACTAGGAAGGGGAATCCTACTCCCGGTGGGAGTAGGACTCCCCTAGGGCGCGCCATAGAGAGGTCCGCCCTCCCTCCTCCACTCCTTTATATACGGGGCAGGGGCACCCCATGGACACACAAGTTGATCATTGAGATCGTTCCTTAGCTGTGTGCGATGCCCTCCTCCACGATATTACACCTCGGTCATATTGTAGCGGTGCTTAGCGAAGCCTGCGACAGAGAACATCAAGATCGCTCCACGCCGTCGTCTTGACGGAACTCCTCCCCGCGCCTCGCTGGATCGAAGATTGGGGTGCGCCATCGAGCTGTACGCTGTGTCAAGAACTCGGAGGTGCCGAGTAACGGTGCTTGGATCGGTCGGACCGGAGGACGACGACTACTTCCTCTATGTTGCGTCAACGCTTCGCTTCGGTCACGAGGGTACGAGACAACACTCTCCTCGCTCGTTGCTATGCATCACCATGATCTTGCGTGTGCGTAGGAAATTTTTGAAATTACTACGTTCCCCAATAGCTTCATCAAGTAGATATACCCATATCCGCTCAAATCATCTGTGAAGGTGAGAAAATAACGATATCCGCCACGAGCCTCCACATTCATCGGGCCACATACATCTCGTATGTATGATTTCCAACAAATCTGTTGCTCTCTCCATAGATCCGGAGAACGGTGTTTTGGTCATCTTGCCCATGAGGCACAGTCATAAGTACCAAGTGATTCATAATCAAGTGATTCCAAGTCCATCAAGATGGAGTTTCTTCATGCGTTTTACATCGATATGACCTAAACGGCAAGTGCCACAAATATGTTGCACTATCATTATCAACTCTGCATCTTTTGGCTTCAACATTATGAATATGTGTATCACTACTATCAAGATTCAATAAAATAGACCACTCTTCAAGGGTGCATGACCATAAAAGATATTACTCATATAAATAGAACAACCATTATTCTCTGATTTAAATGAATAACCGCCTCGCATCAAACAAGATCCAGATATAATGTTCATGCTCAAAGCAGCACCAAATAACAATTATTCAGGTCTAAAACTAATCCATTTGGTAGATGTAGAGGTAGCGTGCCGACCGCGATCACATCGACTTTGGAACCATTTCCCACGCGCGATCGTCACCTCGTCCTTAGCTAATCTTCGCTAATCCGTAGTCCCTGCTTCGAGTTGCAAATGTTAGCAATGTAACCAAGATCAAATACCAGTGCTATCTGCGAGCATTAGTAAGGTACACATCAATAACATGTATATCACATATACCTTTGTTCACTTTGCCATCCTTCTTATCCGCCAAATACTTGGGGCAGTTCCGCTTCGAGGTCCATCGCTTGCGAGAAGCACTCGATTTGTGCTTAGGTCCGACTTGGGTTTCTTCTCTTGAGCAGAACTTGTTTGCTGTTCTTTTGAAGTTCCTTCTTCTTCCCTTTGCCCTTTTCTTGAAACCAGTGGTCTTGTTGACCATCAACACTTGATGCTCCTTTTGATTTCTACCTCCACGGCTTTCAAAGATCGCCAAGAGCTCGAATAGTCTTGTTCATCCCTTGCATATTATAGTTCATCACAAAGCTCTTGTAGCTTGGTGGCGGTGATTGGAGAATTCATCAATGACGCTATCATCCGGAAGATTAACTCCCGCTTGAATCAAGTGATTATTATACCCGCACATTTTGAGTATATGCTCACCGACAGAATGTTCTCCTCCATCTTGCAGTTGTAGAACTTATTGGAGACTTCATATCTCTCAATCCGGCATTTGCTTGAAATATTAACTTCAACTCTGGAACATCTCATATGCTCCATGACGCTCAAAACGTCATTGAAGACCCGGTTCTAAGCCGTAAAGCATGGCACATCGAACTATAGAGTAGTCATCGCTTTGCTCGCCAGACGTTCTTAACGCCGCCGGTTGCATCAGAAGCAGTTCGCACCCAGCGGTGCTTCCAGACGTAACTCTTCAGGCAAAGAATGAGGATAATCCTCGAGTTACGGACCCGATCCGTGTAATTGCTACCATCATCTTTCAACTTTGCTTTCTCAAGGAACGCATTAAAATTCAACGGAACAACAACACGAGCCATCTATCTACAAACAAACATAGACAAGCAAAATACTATTAGGTACTAAGTTTATGATAAATTTAAGTTCAATTAATCATATTACTAAAGAACTCCCACTTAGACAGACATCTCTCTACTCATCTAAGTGATTACGTGATCCAAATCAACTAAACCATGTCCGATCATCACGTGAGATGGAGTAGTTTCAATGGTGAACATCTCTATGTTGATCATATCTACTATATGATTCACGCCGACCTTTCGGTCTCCGTGTTCGAGGCCATATCTCAGATATGCTAGGCTCGCCAAGTATAACTCGAGTATTCCGCGTGTGCAACTGTTTTGCACCCGTTGTATTTGAACGTAGAGCCTATCACACCGATCATCACATGGTGTCTCAAAGACGAAGAACTTTCGCAACGGTGCATACTCGGGAGAACACTTCTTGATAATTAGTGGAGATCATCTTAAAATGCTACCGCCAATCAAAGCAAGATAAGATGCATAAAGGATAAACATCACATGCAATCAATATAAGTGATATGATATGGCCATCATCATCTTGTGCTTGTGATCTCCATCTTCAAGCACCGCGTGATCACCATCGCCATCGGCGCGACACCTTGATCTCCATCGTAGCATCGTTGTCGTTACGCCATCTATTGCTTCTACGACTATCGCTACCGCTTAGTGATAAAGTAAAGCAATTACAGGGCGTTTGCATTTCATACAATAAAGCGACAACCATATGGCTCCTGCCAGTTGCCGATAACTTCGGTTACAAAACATGATCATCTCATACAATAAAATATAGCATCACGCCTTGGCCATATCACATCACAACATGCCCTGCAAAAACAAGTTAGACGTCCTCTACTTTGTTGTTGCAAATTTTACGTGGCTGCTACGGGCTTAAGCAAGAACCAATCTCACCTACGCATCAAAACCACAACGATAGTTTGTCAAGTTGATGCTGTTTTAACCTTCGCAAGGACCGGCGTAGCCACACTCGGTTCAACTAAAGTTGGAGAAACCGACACCGCTAGTCACCGTGTGCAAAGCACGGCGGTAAAACCAGTCTCGCGTAGCGCACGCGCGTAATGTCGGTCCGGCCGCTTCATCCAACAATACCGCTGAACCAAAGTATGACATGCTGGTAACCAAGATGACTTATATCGCCCACAACTCACTTGTGTTCTACTCGTGCAAATAACATCAAACCATAAAAACCTAGGCTCGGATGCCACTGTTGGGGAACGAGTAATTTCAAAATTTTCCTACGCACAGCAAGATCATGGTGATGATATAGCAACGAGGGGAGAGTGTTGTCTACGCACCCTCGTGAGACCGAAGCGAAGCGTTGACGCAACATAGAGGAAGTAGTCGTAGCACCGCTACTCCGCACCTCCGAGTTCTTGACACGCGACAGCTCGATGACACACCTCGATCTCCAATCCAGAGAGGCTCCGAGGGGAGTTCCGTCATCACGACGGCGTGGTGGACGATCTTGATGTTCTCCAGCTTGCAGGGCTTCGCCTAAGCACCGCTACAATATGACCGGTGTAATATCGTGGAGGGGGCATCGCACACGGCTAAGGAACAATCAATGATCAACTTGTGTGTTCTAGGGTGCCCCCTACCCCGTGATATAAAGGAGGGAGGGAGGAGGTGGCTGCCCAAGGAGGGGCGCGCCATAGGAGGAGGAAACCTACTCCAAGTAGGTTTCCCTCTTTCCTAATCTTATTTGGAGGGGAAGGAAGGAGTACTAGTAGTAGGAAGGAGTACTAGTAGTAGGAAAGGAAGAGGGGAAGGAGAAAGGAAAGGGGCCGCCCCTCCCCACCGGATTGGGCTTGGGGCGCCCCTTCCTTGCTCCTTCTCCTTCCTCCTACATGGGCCCAATAAGGCCCATATACTTCCGAGGGGTTCCGTAACCTCCCGAGCTCGTATATTCCCAAACTCTTCCGAACTTTTCCGTGTCCAAATATATCCGTCCAATATATCAATCTTTATGTCTCGACCATTTCGAGACTCCTCGTCATGTCCGTGATCATATCCGGACTCAACAAACTTCGTACATCAAAATACATAAACTCATAATATAATTGTCATCGAAACCTTAAGCGTGCGGACCCTACGGTTCGAGAACGATGTAGACATGATCGAGACATGTCTCGGTCAATAACCAATAGCGGGACCTGGATGCCCATATTGGTTCCTACATATTCTACGAAGATCTTTATCGGTCAAACCGCACAACAACATACGTTGTTCCTTTGTCATCGGTATGTTACTTGTCCGAGATTCGATCATCGGTATCCAATACCTAGTTCAATCTCGTTATCGACAAGTCTCTTTACCCGCTCTGTAATACTTCATCTCATAACTAACTCATTAGTTACATGCTTGCAAGGCTTAGGTGATGAGCATTACCGAGAGGGCCCAGAGATACCTCTCCGACAATCGGAGTGACAAATCCTAATCTTGAATTATGCTAACTCAACATGTACCTTCGGAGACACCTGTAGTACTCCTTTATAATCACCCATTCGTTGTGACGCTTGGTAGTACCCAAAGTGTTCCTCCAATGAACGGAGTTACACAATTCTCATAGTTATAGGAACATGTATAAGTCATGAAGGAAGCAATAGCGAATACTAAACGATCAAGTGCTAAGCTAACGGATGGGTCATGTCAATCACATCATTCTCCTAATGATGTGATCCCATTGATCAAATGACAACACATGTCTATGGTTAGGAAACATAACCATCTTTGATTAATGAGCTAGTCAAGTAGAGTCATACTAGTGACTATATGTTTGTCTATGTATTCACACATGTATCATGTTTCCGGTTAATACAATTCTAGCATGAATAATAAACATTTATCATGATATGAGGAAATAAATAATAACTTTATTATTGCCTCTAGGGCATATTTCCTTCATATATAAAGGTAACATGTCAAACTAGCCCGATTCACATGTTGAATGGACAGCAAGCAAGCACGCACTCTATTTGACAAGATAAAGCTGTGCAAGCAAGCATGCACTATATAACATAGACAAGAATTTCAGAGATTCAGTGTATAAGCGGAAACCAGGAACCAAGGATTCAACTCCAAGAAGTCACCCACAAGGCCACCACCCACGAGGCCAGGACCGGCACTTTAAGCGGGACAACTAGTGCCGGAGAGATGAGGGATGGAGACGGAGCAGCGGTGCCCTAGTTCGAGTCGGAGGAGACGAGGATGGTGTCCGTGATCCAGTGTCCGCAGCTCGGGCGTCCGTGGTTCAGCCCGTGTCCTCAACCTTAGCGGACAAGGGGGCGGCGGCGGCGCTGCTGCGGCCGTGGGAGGGCCAGTTCGGGGAGCGGGTTCACGGCCTGTGCTGCCGTTGTCGCTGCAGATCCCGGATCGAATCGGATGAACCTATAGCACCAGATCGAATCGAATCAAACCAAAGGGGAACATGGTAATCGAGAGAGAATTAAGGAGGGGATCCAGAAGAAGAGAGCTCACCTCGCCATGGCCATCGATGGAGGTTAGAGGAGGGAGGCCCTCGCTGCCATGCCGCGGATCCGTCCATGTCACGGCGGCTAACGACCAGAGGAGCCTCGCCCTCGACAAGGAGGTCGAAACCCTAGCCATCGGAGGGTGGCGCGTGGCCACTGTAGGATGCGCGCGTCGGATCTGGTCTGATGGGAGGATGAAGCGGGGGGTAGGGGTCACAGTGGTGCGTTGGGAGCCACCGTTTGCCGCCAAAACTCGCCGGATCGGTCTCCGTAGGTGGCGGCGGCGGCGAGGAGTCACGGGGGAGAGAGAGATGGGGCTCGCGAGAAGAGAGGGGTCGTGGGGTTTCTGTCTTTCTCTTTTTTTTCTCGCTTATTTTGACTCCGCAGCACCAAGGTCGTGGCTAATCACATGCGAGGCCACAGATCCCTCCCTAGAACAAATCTTAGCCATCCACTCCACCTACATCCAACGCTCCAAACCCTCCCTCATCCAACACACCTTGGTCTTTTTCTCTCTTTATTTCAATCGGTTTATTATTCACCTCTCTTTTGAGAAGAACATACCCAATATTTGTTTCAAAACTGGACTGCACCAATTTTCAAAAATATTAGGCAATATTTTATGTTCAATTAACTAAATGTTTGCACGTAAAAAATTGCATTCACTGTCACAAATTCACAAAATTCGATTTAATCGACAGAACCCGGTCAAATTTGAACTACGATGCTTCCTTGTTTGCTTTTTTTGAAGAATCTTTTATGGATACATAAGTAGCTATTTCATCATAGATACGAAAGAGTTATGGATGATTTCACCCCTAGCTATGAACGGTCATACCCACCGCTTTGATCGTATTTTGAAACACGCATAGAAAAATCATCTTATGGTCACATTCATGGCATGGTTTGTTTAAATGATCTCATATTTTGCACAAGGATGCATTTTGGAATGGCAAACAATGTTTCCTAAGGAAGTTTTCATTTTCTTTGGACGAAAAATTCATTTCCATTTTTCGAGTGCCCAAAATGAGTTTTTTTGTGAAGGACCTACCATATATTTGTTGCAAAATTGGACAAAATCATTTTTCTAAAATACTAGGCCATGTTTAATGCACAATTGACCAAATGGTTGGGTGCAAAAAGTTTTGATCCACCTCTGGTGAAAAAGACAAATTCCCGTCGATTCAGTTAGAAACGGGTCAAATTTGAACTGCAGCTGCCTCATAGTTTGCTATTTATTTTTTCCAAAAATCATTTCTAGGTACATAAGTATCTATTTAATCAGAGAAACATCAAAAGTTTTCCAAGATTCACCCACTAGCTAGGAACGGTCAAGCCCGCCGTTTTGATCGCATTTTGAAACGGGCATAAAAAATTCAAAAAAAATCAAAAATTGAAAAACCTTCAGATTGTGTCATTATATCTTACCAAGTTTCCAGGAAAAATAATAAACTTGTAATACAGCAATTATTTTAAAAAAGTGTTCTAAAAATGAGCTGTCATGCGTGAAGATTCATGGCTTTCAAGCCAAATGATCAATCCTATGGCCACATTCATGGCATAGTTTGTTCAAATGATCTCATATTGTGCACAAGGGTGCATCTTGGAATTCCAAACAATGTTGCCTAAGGGAGTTTTCACTTTCATTGCACAAAAGAGCCATTTTCCATTTTTCGAGTGCCCCAAATGAGGTTTTTTTGTGAAGGACCTACCAAATAATTATTGCAAAATTGGACCAAATCATTTTTCTAAAATACCAATCCATATTTAATGCACAATTGACCAAATGGTTGGGTGTAAAAAGTTTTGATCCACCTCTGGTGAAAAAGACAAATTCCCGCCGATTCAGTGGGAAACGGGTCAAATTTGAACTGCAGCTGCCTCATAGTTTGCTATTTATTTTTTCAAAAATCATTTCTAGGTACATAAGTATCTATTTAATCAGAGAAACATCGAAAGTTTTCCAAGATTCACCCACTAGCTAGGAACGGTCAAACCCGCCGTTTTGACCGCGTTTTGAAACGGGCATAAAAAATTCAAAAAAATCTAAAAATTGGAAAACCTTTGCATTGTGTCATTATATGTTATCAAGTTTCCAGGAAAAATAATAAACTTGTAATACGGCAATTATTTTAAAAAAGTGTTCTCAGAAATGAGCTGTCATGCGTGAAGATTCATGGCTTTCAAGCCAAATGATCAATCCTATGGCCACATTCATGGCATAGTTTGTTCAAATGATCTCATATTGTGCACAAGGGTGGATCTTGGAATTCCAAACAATGTTGCCTAAGGAAGTTTTCATTTTCTTTACACGGAAAATTCATTTTCCATTTTTCGAGTGCCCCAAATGAGGGTTTTTTGTGAAGGACCTACCATATAATTGTCAAAAAATTGGACCAAATCAATTTTATAAAATACTAGGACATATTTAATGCACAATTGACCAAATGGTTGGGTGTAAAAAGTTTTGATCCACCTCTCGTGAAAAAGACAAATTCCCGCAGATTCAGCTGGAAGCGGGTCAAATTTGAACTGCAGCTTTTCTATAATGAAAAATATGAGGAAAGTGCAAGGCATCTCTTCGGGATTGTTGTTTCTCTAAAGATTTTTGTACCAACATCATTCCAAGAAAAAAAGATGGGTATCTCTAACTTTGATGTTATACTCCTAGCCCACCAACTACTTCCAAGGACAATTGCTATTTATGCCTCATACAAGGATGCTGGAACATTTGGATCAAAATAAATGGTATGGTTTTTAGAAATGAAGTCCATAGTGTTAACTGTTCGAAATTCAGGCTCAAGGTAGATGTTGTACTGTTGGAGCACATAATCAAAGGAAATCATTTAAATACTTTGAAAGGATGGATTAGTGCACATCTATGACGCTAGCACTTTGAGAATCAGATCTACTAGATAATCTCATGTTCCCGGGAGCAGGAATTGGTTGAAATCAGTAATTTTTCTTTACTTTCATTGTTGTTTCTCTTGTTCCCAGTTATTTCCTTTACAATTATTTGTTCGACAGTTTGCGGTTAAAAAAAAACTTGTGGTGAATTCAACAGAATTTCAAACACCTTCGGTAGAGTATTAGCTATTGATGAGGTGTATGTCTAGTAGAATTATGGACATGTTGCCTATATAACACGGTCTCAACAATATGTTATGATTTGTTATGAATGTTTAATTGGTCATTACACATATGTATGTTTATATTTATGTGTCACCGCTGCTTTGAGAAATTTTGCTGGTGAATTTATGAACCCCTATAGAATTTCGTACATAACAAACTTCTTCAAGCTACTTTTACATGCACTTTTAGTTTCTGCAATTAATTCATCTGAAATTACAAAAATACTTTTATTAACATCATTTGCCCATAACTTAATGCAACTAGCAATGCTAGTGAGGTTCGCAACCCGACTAAAACCGTTGGGAGCACGAGTGGGTTGGACTTTCACGTGGCATGATAAGTTACAATATATGGTGCAAAATACAAGTTAGTCTAAAATGGATAGGTGATACGATACCCATTTTCAAATGAAAAAGTCAATTACATTCAAAAACACATAAATCTATTTCCAACTAAAATGAACACTTGCCATGTTTGGATTAAAAATGGGAATCTTCATATCGGTGTCCCTCTCATACTACAGAAATCTAAGACCGGCCCGTCAAACCTAATACCATATTTTTCTCAAAAAAGGAAAAAAAAACTGAAACCATATTATTGGTCTGTGTCAAAAACCTTTACCCCGATGACACTGATGTGGCTGCAATTTTGCATACCTAGCAAACCCAAACAACACAATACTTGAAAGATAAGGGGGGAAACAAGAAAAACATGTTCATAGAAATTATTAACAAAGCATGTTTGTCCTAAATATTCTACAAAAACACATGGGGTTCAATTAATTTCTAAAGTTTGTTTAATATATTTTGTACAAAATACAAATTAGTCTAAAAATGGTTAGGTGATCCACTTTCAAATGAGGAAGCCAATTAAATTCAAAAGCGCATCAGTCTACTTCCAACTAAAATGAACACTTTCAAACAAAATAGCCACAAAAGAATCATGAACCGCGCCATACAAAGATTCAGGGGAAACGATGAGGGAGCGGAATCAATAGAGGTGCAAATTTTATTCTAAAGAAAAACAGGTCAACCAAAATGTCGTAAATTTCAGAGACTGCCCGGGAAATTTCCAAATCGGAAAATTTTGAAACCATGCATAATTTTCACTCCGAGATGCCGAGTCCATGCTTTGGAACATCTTCAGCAATTACTATGAGGCGACGAGTACTTGTCCACCACTAGTCACTCCAGGGAATTGAAACAGTCATCATAGGGAATTTCATGTGGGAACCCGGGTCTCTGTCACCAGCAAGGCCCGGAGATCAATTCAAATCCGGTGTCCACATCGCCGCAGAATGGGGAGTTCCACACTTTGGCGGTGCCCCATCGAGAAGAAGCCAAAGAAAAAGTAGCAGCCATGACCATGGCGCCGCCCCCCTCCCCTTGCTCCCGCCACTTCGTCCTCTCTCTTTATATATATGCGCCGCTGAGACAACAAGTGCCAATTATGCATCGGCAGCTCCAAATCGGCCATCGCAATCTCTGGTCGTTTCCAGGCAGCACGAGCCACAAGCCACGAGAGACGGACAATTGGACGCATCGCATGCGCTTGACGCCTTGAGAAACCTCCGTGGATTGATCCGGTCCGCTTTGATTGTGCATCTAACAAGCAGAGCATACTGTACGCTGGTGCGTCGAGCGGTTCATGGTGGGACGAGCCATGGCCAGGGCCAGGGCGGTGACCGGCGGCAGCGAGGAGATGGCGGCGGCCGTGGCGAGCGCGGTGAGCTGCCTCGGCACGGGGGTCGACATGGCGGGCGACCTGCGGCTGAAGCACTGCAAGGCTGCGGAAGGGTGCCTCGTCGCCAGGAGCGGCGGCAAGGCGGCGGCGGTCCCCGTGCCGGGGATCGGTGCGGTGCCCGACGTGCCGGCGGACGTCATGTGCGGCAAGGGCAACCGGGTCAGGATCAGGTCCGACGTGCTCGAGTTCAACAAGGTTTGTTAGCTGCTCAATTGCACCTTCCTCTTCTTGTTCTTGTGGGAGGTGTACTAATTTTCTACTAATGCGTTAAGAGTTAGGGAGAAAGATTCCGGCCAAAATGATTCAATATGCAAGTGGAATTTGTTGAGCTATGTTCAACTGCTAGATTTATATCCACCAGAAAAATGTCAGATTGATAAACCAGAGATACTAAAAAAACTAGTCAAGTCATGAAACTATTGACCAAAATAATCCATTATCATTCTAATCCAGTTCCCTCGCAATCCCACTCAAGTACGTACTCAACTCCTCGCCCTGGTCAAATTTTCCGATCAAACTAATCAGAGCAGCATGACAAATTACACTATCTTGTATTGACTTTCTTTACATAATAGTTGTCTTTGAATCCTGGAGTTCTTGACTAAGCCAACCGATAGGACAGTGGCACACAGCGGCAGCCTCAAAATAAGCTAAATTAACGCTGCTAAATGACTAAAACCGTTATATCCCGCTATTCAAAACTTTGAATTTTCATAAGGAAATTATTAGAGAACGCGTTCTTGACTGTCGATGGGATCTCGACCGCGCGCGCGCGTGCATGCAGATGGCGGAGCTGTTCAACGGCCGGAGCTCGGTGGCGGGGAAGATCCCGTCGGGGCTCTTCAACGCGTGCTTCGGCCTGGACGGCGGCTCCTGGGCGCACGACGCCTCCAGCACCAAGTGCCTGGCGCTCGACGGCTACTTCATCTCCTCCTCGACCTCCGCCTCGACTGCCGGCCGCTCGCGCTCGCCGACCGCGTCGTCGCCGACGTGCCCGCCGCCTGGGACCCGTCAGCCATAGCAAGGTACCCCACAGTCTGCATTGCGTACACACACATGAGCAGCTCCTGCTCGACCGTACTTGGAAACGAATCATGCAAGTTGTTGACGATCGAGGTGATCAGCTGTGGACGGTGAACTCGTCGTCCTTTGCCAGGATAATTCAAGGCCGCCCACGACACTCGTGCCCATGTGGTGTGAAAGATCGTATGCGTGCGCGGTGGAAAATTGACGCAGGACTTGACTTGTTCAAGTCAAGGTCTCGAATTACCTTTCACAACTTTGTGGGGCCTAATAGTATGTGAACTCTGATCGTCATTTCACCCTCAAGAGTCATGGAAGCACGATGCATCAGATGATGTTTTGTCGGTCAGGACTTAGGACTCGGGACTCGGGACCCAAGATGCAGATGCAAATTCTCAGCTGATCTGCACGCTAAACCGCATGAAAACTAACCCCACTTTGTGTGAATCTGTGGGCAGTTTCATCGAGAAGTACGGGACGCACATCGTCGTCGGGGTGAGCGTGGGCGGCCAGGATGTGGTCTACGTGAAGCAGGACAAGTCGTCGGTGCTACCGGAGTCCGAGATCAAGGAGCACCTGGAGAAGCTAGGCGACCAGCTCTTCACCGGGACATGCCCCATGCCTCCTTCACACTGCAAGTCCAGAGATAACAAGACCAAGGTCAAGAAATTTTATTAATTTTTATTATGACCATCCCAAACTGAAACTATGATGACCTCAAGCGAAATGTGCTTAAAAGAACTCCATGATTCTAACTTATGACTGCAGCAGGTCCCTGAGGCCTTCAACGTGTTTGATGGTCAGTTAACGCAGCCGAGGGTTGAAGGAATGACTAGTCAAGTCGCATGCAAAGAGGTACTACTACTACTACTACTCTTCCAGGCTGCAACTTATCAAGGGTCATGAAGCAGGTCATCTTTGCTGATTTTCGGCTGATGCAGGGTGTGACGGTGATACACTCCAAGAGGGAGGGACACGGCGGCGAGGAGCCACGCCGAGTGGCTGCTCACCGTGCCGGCAAAGCCGGACGCCATCGGCTTCAAGCTTGTGCCCCTCACATCCCTTCTCAAGGGAGTGTCGGGCTTGGGCTTCCTCTCCCATGCCATAAACCTCTACCTGAGATGTAAGACCTCCACTAACACACATTTTGCTTAGTCATGATCTGCAGTAAAATGCTTAACTATGCCACTGCTCTTTAACAGACAAACCGCCAGTAGAAGATTTGAGGTACTTCCTCGACTTCCAGCACCACAGGTTGTGGGCCCCTGTGCTCAGTGACCTACCCCTCGCTCTGTGTTCGAACCGGCAGGGCGCGAGCCAAACCTTGCACTTCAGCCTTGTGGGATCAAAGCTCCATGTCAACTCAAACCAGGCAAGCAATGATCCCCATTTGCTTAAAACCATCTGCAGTCCAATAGAGATGCATGCTCACTCAACTAATGCAGGTTATCATTCCAAACTTGCCGGTCACCGGGATGAGACTGCATCTAGAGGGCAAGAAAAACAACAGGTTAGCTAGCTGCGGTTAACAACATTCTGTTAGCAGTATGTTCAGTCTCCTTCTGGTGGAACGTTGTCTGAACATCTTCATGTCATGGTCAGGCTAGGCCTCCACCTGCAGCATCTGGCGAGCACCCCAACGTTCATCAAGGGCGGCGGGACAAGCCGCCGATATGGCGCGGGTCGGAGACGGTCTCCGACGAGCGGTACCACGAGCCGGTGCAGCGGCGGATGTTCGCCCACGTCTGCACCGCGCCGGTGAAGTACGACCCCAACTGGTGCAGCGCGCACCGGCGGACCGCGTACATCGTGTCCGGCGTGCAGCTGCACGTCAGGGCCCATGACTCGACCGCCGTGCTGCACCTCAGGCTCCTGTACACCGAGCTGGCAGGGTGCGCCGTGGTGCAGTCCAAATGGGCGCACAACACGACAAGGCTTTCAGGTAAAGGAGCTTCCTGTCGAAGTCATTTGCGTCGGCGGCGTCAGGCGCCACTGAGAGAGACCGGCAGGAACCGGCGAGAGTCAACGTCGACTCCGGCGTGTTCGCCGGAGGGCCGCCGGTGCCCGTCGGCGACCAGAAGCTGCTCAAGTTCGTTGACACGTCTCAGGTTACCATGGGGCCGCAGGACGCCCCTGGGTACTGGCTGGTCACAGGTGCAAAGCTTGATGTGGAGAAGGGGAAGATCTCACTGCATGTCAAGTTCTCACTGCTGGCTCCAGTTTCTTGACAAGCTGCTCCAAGAACTGCACAGTATCAGACTTGCTATATCTTTTTCATGCATTCTTTCAGAAAATTGTACAGGGGATCAGATCCAGGGGAAATCCAATGGGAAACGTTTCTGTTTCTGATTGTCGGCCTGAAATGTAAACTGAAGACAAGTATTGTAACGGAATTCCAACCCAGACAGCGGGGTAAATAGAGGAGAGCCAATAATCATGTGAGAATAACAAATATATTCACAACCTGGGCGGCGGGGGTATGGAGGAGCAGAACCAAGCAAACACTCTAGCTACATTACAGATGGGAGAGGGCGTGGAGACCGCCCAGCCTATACAGAAGCATCAGGTGCGTCGACGACAAAACGGGGGCAAGCCGTAGGGGGTTAGACCTCGCCTCAGGGCCACCTCCTCTACGGCAGAGAAGCAATCACGTCAGATCCGAGCCTACTACCCTTTCCCCGGCTCCCAAGATTATCACAGGGTCATCTGTGCTATGATCTCAACCACAAAACTAATAGGTAATAATGGAACGAAACAAATACGGAGCGAAATGGACTCTATGGAATAATACGCCGCCTCAAGTTAGTGCCGCCGTCATTGGAAGTTGCGTGCCAACCCACTTCGTGGTGCGCTTCTGCACACAAGGAACAAAATTCACGGTGGGTTAGAGGAAGAAACTGTATGAAGATGTGTAATTTCAGGAAGAGGGTGGTAAAATAGAATATCTTCTTAAACTTTTTCAGTTTCACCCCATAGCAGTTGAGGTCATAAGGTTTAGATTTGAGGGCTTTCTCCGGTATCAAAATCACTAAGTGGCAAAACAATTCTAAGCTGTTGTTGTAAATGTAGTTCTGTACACCCCAATAATTCACAATTTCACATCCCTTCCTCGTATATTTTTTAGTGGCAAGACATCATAAGAGAACTAAACACTAAGAGCAAATATGGACATAAAATTGCAGGTGCGCCATAACAAAACTAAGATCACCGGGTAATGGAAATATTAAACAGAAATTGCTACTAATGTCACACATGACAAAATCATCATCCCAACAATGTCATTTGAACTATTTCAATCAGAATAAGTTCCTGAAAACGTTTAAGAATCTGTGAAGATGTACCTTCCAGGAAGCAGTTGAGAACTCCCAGACCCTTTTGAGTTACCAAGCCGCCTGGCTTTGATTTCTTGGTCCTTATCGACACGCATAGCTGCAACTTCTTTCTCCATGGCAGCAACTTCTCGCCTCATCTTTTTAGCCTCCACTTCCATTGCTTTGGTTAAGGTATCAACTTTCTTTGCTAACATCTGCAGGACAAAAGGAGATAATAAATAACTTTATAATGCTGGCATCATGTCCACACAAACTGCATAAACAAGAAATGGCTGCATACTTCAATGGCATCGTCCTTGTCCTTCAGACTTTGATCTTTTTCGTGGCATGCTTTCCTCAAAGAAACCACCTCCTTCTGCAACATATTATACAGGAAACCAGAGACCATTTCAATTGAGTTGCTATTTGTGGTTTCATTACTTCTCTGATCTGCATTGCTATTTGGACTTTCAGTAGTTCCCTCATCCACAGTCCCTTTCCAACCATCATTAGCTTCACGATCTTTAACTGCGTCTGTAGATTTGTTAAGTAAATGTGATCCATTCCCATGGACCTTTCCCCTGTCTAGTGACCTAGTTCCACCATCAAATGACTTTGAAGTTCCTTTAGCGTGTTTTAGTATCAAGCTGCTGCTAGAAGAAAGAGAGGATCTTGAATGGAAAGATGGAGATCTCCTTGTTAATAAGCCATTTGGTGAGACTTTAGACATATTATCTGCTCCGCCGAGTGATAACCGACGGGAAGGGCCATTGCTGAAACTCTTCCCTTCAGTAGGCGGTCGACTAGAGCCACTTGGTGGCCCCCGCAGTCCATCTTCCAAAACTTTCAGGCGCAACTGGTATTTCTCCTGAGTTTATGAAGAACTAACAAGTTTAGCCTGTCTGAACAACTCCCTTAACAAGTTTTAGCTCACACTGAATTAAAACAGAAAGGTTTGCAAACCTTTAGTTGAGCTTCAGACCGTGCTGTTCGTTCTGCAACAGCAAGCTTATCACGAAGCTGTTGCATTTCACCCTGCAGAAACCAAAAAAAAAAAGGTAATTACAGGTCACCACATATGATTTCGATAAAAGAGCCAGCAGGCAAAAACGTTTCACTTCACCAAGAACAAGCATATGCCTGCATCTAAGCAAGCAATGCGCACATCAATAACAGAAAGGCGTAAATAAATCCTACTAGTCTCACCTGCATGAATCTGCGCTCTTCAAGCCACTGTTTAACTGGCATCACTTTATCATTAGAATCTTTCCACTCATTTGCTACCACCACAGCAACCCTATTTGCTGTAACTTTCGCACGAGCAAGTTCACGGTCAAGTGTTTTTCTTTCGTCCTGACAAAATCATGAACATAACTAGGTATCAGCCAATTAATATTTGATGGCAAAGGAACAATTTAAGGGTAGTTTGTTACATTCATCTCCTGCACTTTGCGCTGGTAATCTCTAACAGCATTGGCAGCTGCACCACCTGCAAGAACAGACTCTTCCAGCTCCCTCACAGTTTGACTAAGCTTTTCAACTTCTGCAACCTTTTGGCGATGCAACTTATCCAATATCTTATTTTCTTCCTGCAATGCATAGTAAACAATTCAGCATTTTCATAGCTCTATTACTATGTTGAAAGTTGTTTACTCCAGATGACCAAGAATACACTACATGCACCCACATACATGACAGATCTCAATTTGCTTCATCAAATCTTGGTTCTTGTTTTGCAAGTCATCAACCATAGCAGCTTTTGCCATTGCTATTTGCACAGTCCTTTCTGCTTCCAGTAGTGCTGCCTCTTTTTGTTTTGTTAGTCGATCCAAGGCTCTATTATCCTCCTGGAGCTTTGCAATCTGAAATCAACCAAGTCAATTTCATAGTTTATCATCTCTTTTGATCATAGTGAATACATGACTACTGGAAAGTTGCAATTAGATACTCCTCCATATCACAAATAAGTGACATTTTGGACGTTGACACGGCCTTCAGATGTAACTTTGTCCACTAACTTCTATTATAATATATGTATAAAAGACAAGAAAAATATACTGCTCTAGAAATACACATGATTTTCAAATTTTCAATATGAATAATTAAAATGATATTCACAGTCAAAGTTCAAAATAAATTACTGGAGACATGTCCAAAACGTCACTTATTTGTGATATGGAGAGAGTACCATCTAGGTGCATTGGAGGATGAAGATTGCGGGCTGTTAGGGAGACATTATAAATTCATGACAAACACAAAAATAGAAGGGGGATATATGAAAAGTAAAAGTATAACCTCTTGCCGAGATAGCTTTAGCTCTGCTTCAAGTGGAGCAAGAATGGCTTCAATTGGTGGCATGTCATCATCCTTTTGAGCTGCATGCACTCTTCGCAAAGTAGCTTCTGCCGCAAACTGAGCAGCCATTGCAGCCTTTTTCTCGTCATTTATCTTCTTGACTTCTAGATTCTACAAGTTTTATTCTCTATATTAATGCACAATCAAAAGACAGAGAAGAGCAACAGATAGACATAAATCATAAGACAGTACTTTGTTATCTAGGTGATATTCTGTCAACTTGAGCTTCTCGTCCATCCTCTCCAGCTCATCTGTAAGCTGCCACACAAGATTACAATCATGTTAATCAGAGAAAGTAGGTAATCATCGTCAGGTTTATGGTTAATAATAAAATAATAAGTATCAACAAGTAATTCAGCGTTGTAACTTATGAACTTACACGAAACAGAAAAAATATTCAGTATAATATGAGCTGCAACAACTTATACTCAAACTTGTTTTTTAATTCATAGTTCTTTAGTCAGAAGATTTCAAGCCCTAAGTTTCAATCCATAATGATAAGTTGATAACAAACAAGTAAAATTCAATATAGGTATACACAAGCATTTTAAGTTCTTCGCAACAATTTATATAAAACTCATTGTCCACCAAAAGTATTCAATCATAGATAGTGATTCATATAAAATAAAAGGACTACTGGTGCATTACGGTCATCGAATGGTCAAGAAAATGAAAATAATAATCAATAGCACATCGTAAATATTTTGTATTTCAAAGTTTGTTCACATGAAAGCAGGATATAGTATGCCAATGCACAAATACATAAGCTCCTCTACCTTATCTATGGACCATGGAATGCACTAAAACCCAAGAGTTGAAGAAAGCGGTATTATGCAAGTGCAACTCAAGAACTTAACTCATGAAAAGTCATGCTACCATATTTGACCAATTAACTCTTGATGCCGAAAAAATACTGATAAAAGAATAACAGAGAGCGAAAGTAAGCTATAAGCATTCAGTAACCCAGTCATAGTAATCCTAAGAGTTGGTAACAACAAGAGCCATTATGTCACAAGAAAAGAAAAGCCAGGCACCTCCTATACAACAGTTTGGCACCATAAGTCCCCGGTTAGCAGAATGATTTCATTGTTGTTGAGCATCTAAACCCATTCAGTCCTTGCAAATCTAAAAATCTAGTTTGATAACCTAGCACACAGTATATCGAAATGAACCAGATTCAGTGACAGCAAACACAGCAAGAGCCATGAGATTAGCATATACTGAAGTGCTCATTCTAAATAAATACAAGACCAGCAAAAAAACAAACAGCTTTATCTTTCTACTACAGGTGCTTCCGGCATTGCTTAAGAATGCAGTCGTGGAAATTCGGTAGAGTTGAGCACCAAAATACCACAAGTACAGCCCAGAAAAATACAAGGCACAGGACCACTAAAAAATTTGAAGCATGAAAAACAAATGGCTATATTCCATTGCTAAGAACAAAATTAAAGATGACTGTAGAAACACAAACACCTCCTATACGACAGTTGACAGCATAGGTCCCCACTTAGCAAAATGACTTCATTGCTGCTGAACATTTAAACCCATCGTTGCAAAACTAAAATTTTGGTTTGATAATCTAGCATTCAGTGGGCCGAAATGGACCATAATGCAATGACAGTACAAGGTACCTCAGCACCGCAACAAGAGGCTAGAGCGATGCAATTAGCATACTGAAGTGCCCATTCTAACTAATAACCTAACCAAATTTGGCACTCCCCTGCAATCCCTGACATCAATTCCAGCCTAAAATAGTAGATTCCACACCTCCGTACCACAAAATCTCAAGAGCAATCGGCAATTACCTCCTCCACGGCCTTCTCGCGCGCCCTCTCGGACAGCCGCAGCGCGCGTATCTCCGTGTGCGCCTCCCCGAGCTCCCGCTCCTTGTCTAGCACCACAAACCAGCAAAACAGTCAGGCCCTCCCCGACGCCGAGCCCCCATCGAAAACACCAGACCGAAACGGCGGGGGCAGATCAGCGGCTCACCCCTGAGCTCGTTCTCGAGGCGGGTGAGCTCGACCCGGACGGGATCCGAGCCGTGCATGAGCGCCATGAGCTCGTCGGCGTCGAGGCTGGCCCGAACCGTGCCCCTCCGCCGCGAGAAGCCCCTGGGCGCCGCCGCATTCCCCTCCTCGCCGCCGTCGGCCATCTCAGATCTGAGCCCCGGCGGGCCGCCCCGGCATGCAAGGTCCGCCGCGCCCCCCGCGTCGGAGGGAGCCCTCGCCCCGCCGCGCCGGCGAGCCTCCCCGCCCTAAGCGGCGAGCTCGGGGAGCGCCCCTGTCGCGCGCCGGGATCGGGGAAACCCTAGCTGAGCTCCGGCGCTTGCTCCTCCTTCCCACCGCGTCACTGTGCGTGTGCTGTGCTGTGTGTCTCGCTTTTAGTAGTTGCGGTTGTCTTGCTCTTAAGTGGCGCGTTTAAAAAACTCGGGAGAGGGAAGGGGAGGAGCTTTTGGATTATCTTAGTGTAAGCGTGTGGGGTTTTGAGAGCGATTAGTGGCTTGATTTCTTTTTCATGGAGGAAGATTAGGGTGGTTCACAATGCTATTTTTAGAGAGAAAAGGAGGATTGTTTTTTTTCTTTTGAACACAAGACTGAGATCGAAATTTCGTATATCTGCCAATCTACACTCACACCTATGAACGCATACACACACTCTACCGCTTTGACCACCTTTGAGAGACTGTGCCGGCATATCAAAAGTCACCGTAGGCGCCTCGTAGTCGATGGAAATGTCACCTCCCACTGAACGCGCATCATCGAAAATTCTGAAATAAATCCAGAAATAAATGCGAGCATCAGGATTGTTTACGATGCTCATGCTCCCTCCATTTCTAAGTATAAGGCTTAGATTCAGATGTGGATTATATACAAATGTATATAGACGAATGTATGGAGGTGATTCGTTTTTTTTTTCTTTTGGTGGATACCATGGTGGTGCCAGACGTGACGGGCGTTATTGTCATGCTCATAGTATTATTCGGTCTCGTTTGTATTTTTACTTTTTGTCTGGTGTTTTTTTGTGCAAAGGTTAGCGTTTGGCTGTCTTTTCAGTTTGCCATGTTTGTACGTGCCTTGTATTATGATTCTTATGATATATGTAAATGAGGCACGTATTACCATACAAAAAGAGTAATATATTGTTACTCAAGTGTTTCCCTCCATTGAGCCTTCGTACTTTATTTTTTTCTTCAGGATTTGTGTACTTTAGTTTTTTCTTATAAAAGTAGGTATTTACATCTTAAAAATCCCGCTTTAAATATGATGACAACACATGGTAACTTTGGCTTGGTGGTGCTCTTCGAGCACAAGTCTCGAGCTCCGTTTTGAAACCCTATATCTAACCTTCTATGGTTGCACGAGGCAATGCAATGTTTACGCATCGCGCCCTTGTTAAAGGCGTAGCTTTAGAGTCTGCTCGGGTGTGTTTTCGGGCTGAAAACTAAATATGTGATCCTAAGTGGCGAGCCCGATGCCGCCGCCTACGAGTCGCTTCATTCTGGAGGGGTTGCTTTTGGAAAAACCTTTCTCGAAGTTCGTGTATTGTCAAAGGTGGGTGGATGGAGTCGTCTCCGCCACGGCTTCCCAACACGCCGCCACCTCGGTCTGTGTGGTTGCCTCGTATGCGACAAGAGGAGTGGGTACTGCGTGTCTCATTTTCTTTTTCGAGATTTGGTTTCCTCGGAACATTGATGAGGTGATGGCGGCAATAGCGTGTCGGAGTAAGATCTGTACAGTCTCTCTCTACCTCGATGACGTCTGACTCGGCAATGACGAAGAGCCTGTGGAGTTTGTATCCCCAGATCTGTTGGTTCCCTTAAGATGTTGGTGGATGGTGTCTTTCAAGGAGAGCAAATTGGTTGGTTATTGCTGCTGCGACTTCGACATCTCCTTCCATGTTGTTCTGTGGCATGCTCCAGTTTTCTCCAACCCTGTGAACTGGTGATACTCGATCACAAGCCTGTATTTGCGTGGGGTTATGCTCCAACCGATGTTGCTTAAGCGATTTATAGTTCTCGTCTCAAAGGGGCGTGTGACTATTGCGGCCTTTAAAATTTGGTATGCATGTATACTTTTCCTTTAGTGTTGTTCAGTGCAACTTTCAATTTTCTGCGAGCAACATACAATCCAAAGAAGAAGAAGGCTAGTAAAATTTCCATGTAATTTTATTTTACTTTATTGACCGTTTCGCCCAATTATCTATCTGTTGTACTCCCTCCGTTCAAATAAGTTTGTCCCAAACTTGTCTCTTAAATGGATGTAACTAGCACTAACTTGATGCTAGATAGAACCATTTGAGGGACAAGCTTTTTCGGACCGAGGGAGTATTTTTTTTACATGAATTGGATCTAAAATATGCTTTGGGTATTTTTACTGAAAGAAGACGACGGATGATGCTCCGTTGTAAGTCATTGATCACGTTGGCTCTCTTTGTTTTTTCTTCTTCTTTTGATCTTCTTGATTATGTGCGTTTTTGTGTCTTGATTCAGCCTTGATATTGTGTCATTGGCTAACGTAGGTGTACTTTGTATCTATCTTAATATTATTATATTTAGCTTGTTTAAAAATACACATGTGTGCTAAATTACTTGAAAACATGGTTTCATGTGTGAGCTACAAAATATAGAAAATATGAAAATCTGTAATAGTAAATCGTAGTAGGGAGTAGTCGTGGTGCTTACTAGTACCTCTTTTGTAAAGAAATATAAGAGCATTTTAGATCACTAAGTAGTGATATGCAGATATTTTTTATGTTTTTCTTGGAGGGGTCATTTCCATATTTTTTAGCAACTAAAAAATGCACTTAGGCATTGCTCTGTTTTTATATCTTTTTTTAGATTAGTGTTTGTGTCGTATTCAGGAAGGAGATGTGGATGCAGCTCCCTAAAAATGGAATAACGTCCTCCCCGCCTAGTCATTGCCCCGGCGGTCTAGCGTCGTCGAAGGGCGTTGATGGTGCAGATTTTCGTCAATACCCTCAGTAGGCCGCCTTGCATAGCCGGAAGTCACAGATCGGAGGTCGCACGGTTCAAGCCTCCATGGTGGAGTAGTGCCATGCGTCCCGCTTGTAGCTTTTGTATACCGATGGTGGAATACCTCGTCGAGAGTTTTCAATGGGGTGAATGATACTATCGAGAATTATTCTACGAGGCGTAGATGGGACTGAGAGCCCCTGGCCTCCCCATATATACACGGTGGAGGCTAGGGTTTTATAAAGGAGATGTGATCTGGCTCGCCGTCGACATCAAATTAGGGATCAAGGTGGTTAGAGAACGCTTATCCCTTCCTCCGGGCTCCCTCCTGCCGTCGGGTACATAGTGGGCCTTGTGGGCCTAACGACAGTGAAAGTTTTTTAATATGGCGGCAACACATGGTAACTTTGGCTTGGTGGTGCTCTTCGAGCACGAGTCTCGACCTCCGATGTGAAAGCTCTATATCTGACCATTCATGCTTGCTTGTGGCCTAACTCAGGTCACAGAGACCGTTGTTATAAATTCTGAGTGGTTCATTGTTTCCTCTTTTGACTCTTGTAGTGAAATCCTAGAATTTTTGCATCCTTGGATTCCTTTACGTGTCATTGGAGGATGTCCTTCAATTTTGTTGCCACTATTCCATAACAGAGTATCAGAAAAAGCATGCTGTAGCTCTCAGTCAAGTATGTTTTCGTGGATGGATAACCGTTCAACCTTTTGAAATTGGGCATATGTGACTCGCCCATAAGTTGTCGTAAATTTGAACTAATTGTGATAAGGCAGGTAGGGCAAGCCAGATTATTGGCTGCCATCCAAGCATGCGCCCACGCCCACGCCCGGTGAGCGACCATTTTTTCTTAAACAGGGCGACCAATTTTTTGGTTGGACTGCTGTAGGCTCCAATCCAAACAGCCTCTAGCTTTTCTTATAAACCAGGTCACTTTGTCCAGTCTTTTCTATCCATATAAGCCCGACTAGGTTAGTAAAAAAAAAGGGCGGTGATAGGCGCCGGTCTTGCCGTCGAAAGTTTCGGCGGTCTAGCCGAACCGTTGGATGTGAGCGCGCAGCGGTTGGATCTGGAAGCAAAAAAAAAACACCCAGCTTCTTCTTCCTTGGGTTCGATCCCCTCGCTCGGGCTGCGCCAGCCAGCCCTCCTATCCTTCCGTAGCCGTCCTCGTCGCTGGTCCGCACCCTCGCCGGCCATCCCCGTCGCCGGTCCCCATCCTCGCCGCCCGTCCCCGTCGCCGTTTCCAACCGTCGCCGGCCGTCCTCATCGTCGCCGCGACGCATGAAAATAAAACTACATCTGCGGTTGCAGCTTGCGGCGGCGGCGCTTGTAGCTCTCCCGGTTGTAGCTCGTCGCGCGACTCACCATTGATGCTCGTCGTTGCGCGAAAATTGCGCCGACGACGGCTACCGAACCATCAACTATGGTTGCAGCTCGGTGGCAACGCACGCCGGTTGAAGCTTTTCACACATACGATTGAAGCTTTCTATACAACGGATGCAACTTTTCCGATTTGCGCAGTATGGTTGTAGCTTTCTCTTTCAATGGTTGTAGCTTTTTGTATCTACGGTTGAAACTTTTCTATCAACGGTTGCAGCTATTTTCCTTTGTAGCAGTCTTGGTTAAGCCCGCCATCGTCGTTGTAGCAAAAATGTTAAATGGATGTAGCTTCGTGGTTGTCGATTGCAGCAAAAAATGACGTGGTTGTAGCAAACACAAAAAGGAAAAAGTTTCCATCGTTTTGAAAGCTTCGACTGTGGTTTGGAAAAGCTTCAATCGTGTATAAAAAGCTTCATCCGTTAAGAAAAAGGCTTCAACCGGACTCGCAACCAGAGAAAAAGTTGCGAACATTGACAGAGAAAGCTTCAACCGTATATAGGAAAAGCTTCAACCGCTACGGCGATGGAAAAGCCGTGGTTGCAGCCCACGGTCACCTCGGTCATCGCCGTCACACACCCGCCTCCTGCGGGTTGCATCAGCGTCGCCGTGGTAGCACCCGTCGCCCGGTTGCAAAGATCTCCGTGGTCACCCCTCCCGATCGCCGCCAGAGATGGGATGGTCACCGCAGAGCCATGGCGAGCTTGAGCGGAGAGAGAGGCGTGGTCGCGGCGACGGGGCGGGCAGGGAGGAGGAGGAAGGGATGGGAAGGGGTGGGGAGGAGGCAGAAGAAGAGGCGGCGGCGCCCGAAGCTGCGCGAGATGTGGAGGAGTGACGCGAGGAAGAGGAGACCGCCCAATCTTCACGGTGCGCCGCCCCAACCGCTTCCCAAAAAAGGATGCTCCTGCAATTTTACATGAATATAGAAAAACTATTATTTTTACTAAAAATACTACTCCTCCATCTCATAATATAAAAGCGTTTTTGACACGAGAGGAAGTAGTTGTTCGTTGTTACACACGACAAAGAACCCATCATCTCGTGGAGCCAATCAGGCTAACTCCACCGCATGACCTTAAACGGACGTCCGGTTTGACCGGATTTCGTCCATTTGGGAGGCAATGGATTCATCAATATTTGCTTGGGGCCGTTGGGTTGTTGGTGTGCCCAACACGCGGCCGCACCCCAAACCATGCCCGGATGGACGTGATTAAAAAAACACAAAAACTAAAAAAAATGCTGAAATTAAATAAACGCAATCATAAAAACATAAAACATAAATTAACCATCACGGCCAAAAAACGGCCCAGTTTCACGGTTCACATAGACATAATTAACATAAAAAACAAAATAAAACCGCCGCCCGCGCGCTCCTGCCGTGCTCGTCGATGTCGTGGCCGTCGCCATCTTCTCAATGGTCGCCGTTGTCGTCGTCGTCGCTGACGAGGTCGACATAGTCCGGCGGCGTCCAGAGGTGGGACGGCGGTGCGTGGTACACGGGGCGGGCTGAAAGGCGGAGGTGCTCGCACCACCTCCTCCCGTGGCGACGCCTCGCTTCGGATGACCGCGCGGCGCGGGCACCGATTCCGCCCCCATGGCGCCGCCATCTCCGGAGCCGCACGCACCAGCTCCACTCATCGCCCACCAGGCCCGGATGGAACGAGGCCACGGGCTCCTCCTCCGTCACCTCCTCCGCCCTCACCATCTCGAGCTCGAGGATGGCGTTGATGCCGGCCGCAGAGAGGGCCATCATCTCCTCGAGGCCCTCCCATTGGCGCTCATCGTGCGTCTTCATGGAATCCTCCATGACACGTTGAATGAGCCGGGCCTCCTCCTCCGCTGTCATGCGAGGAGGTGGTGGTGGCGACAGAGATGGTGAAGGCGACTGCGTGGGCATGAGTCCCCGCACCCACGTACGCCCCCCACACCTAGGGAGCAGCCACTGCACGCGCTCGACGTGGCCGCCGCGTCCCCGACGAGGTGCAGGCGAAGAAAGAGGCGCGCCACAGATCGTGTTTCGCCCCGAAACCACGTGTCCCACAGGTCGGAGTCAGGGGCTTCCCATTTAAGAAGGACGGCGGCCGTTCGCCTGGCGGATGACAAAGGGGCCAACCGCTGCGATTAACGCGTTGGCGGTGGGAGGTAGGTGACCGCCGCCACGCTGCCCGGCGACGACGAGCGACGCGTCTGTTTGTTGTTCACCGCGACCCAAACCCGACGACGTTTGCTTATTTGAAATGGGTCGGCCGACCAACACAAATGGACTAGATGGGTTCGGTAGTCGTTCGCGCCGGGCCGTGGGGTTTGTCCGTATTGTCCCAAATGGACGGGGCCAGACGGGATGGGGTCACAGGAGTTGGCCTCACCCCTACGTTCGTAGTCTATCTCACATTGATCACTCGACAAAACCATGGACAGTCAGTTCACGAGCCGAGGACCACCCCAGACGTTATCAATCAATAAAAAAGAAAAGAAAAAGAGGACCACCCCGGACGAGAAACCAAAACGGTCTGGCGCTGCGTGCAACCGGAAAGCGGCATCGACGGCCGACTCGTCCTTGGCAGCAGAGAATATCGCGGCCATGATCCGCTGGCCCCGCCCCTCTCCTCTCCTCCGACGGCGAGTGCGAGGGTGCAGCTACAGCTACAGCTAGCGCAGGGGCGCACCGAGCAGTGTAGTCCTGGTATATCAACCAGCAAATTATATGACCAAAGCAGCGAATCAAGCTGGCAATCACCGTCGGCTTCTAATTAATAAGATTAAGGAGAGTGGTGGCCGACATGATGAAAACTGTTGGCGAGTCTGAAGCTGAGATGAAGAACAGTGACATTGGCGAGCAGCGAGTAGAGGCGCCACGCCTGGTTTGATCAGCACGGTCACTTGTGCAAGACCACGATCGTGAAGGGACGCAACGGGTGTGTGGACAAGAAAAAAAGAGGCATTGGTGCTGAGGACCTAGGTCACCGAAATTTCCACGCGACACAGCAATAAATTTTCAACCATAAGCTAGCTACCCCACCATTTTGCCCGTATCTACAAAAAGAAAAGCGTTTGCTGGCAATTGTCTTCCTACCATCGAGGCGACAGATCAAAATCATCGCTAGTTTTGGTATTGCTGGAAAATGAAAACATGCCACAGCACTGTCTAAACATTAATGACCATCAAACCCGATAAAGACCCATTAGAAACATCTTTTCGTGAATGGTCTGCCTTTTCTCTTCATATCATTTGCCTCTGGAAGAAACTTGAGCATGCGGATCCCTAATCAGATACTTTCACTGTAGAGAATTTATGTATTTGTTTATAGGCCAATATCAACCTGTTGCAATGCAAACGATGCGTTTGAATGCAAACCCAAATGACAAAATGTGATTTGTATATTATTAATTTACCTATAAGCCCGGGCCACTAGGAAGTTGCGTAAAATATGACACATACTAACAAGACCTCTCATTGCACGTGTCGACTTGACGGTGTGTGAGAAGTAACAGACATATACGGAGGCCCAAATGTAGAGATAAGAGTTTTTGGGCAAATCACGGACCCGTTACAGCCGTTTTCTTTCTTCGTTTCTAAGAAAGGAAAAGGATCTCCCGCCAGGGGAGTTCCTCCACCGCCGTTCCTCTGGGGCTCCCCTCCGCCGGTGACTTCGGTCGTCGGTGGTGAGGGGGGTCGCCGGATTCACGCATGTGGATCGGTTTAGGCCTACGTAGTCTAGATTTTTAGGCTGTTCATCGTCTCGTCTTCGGCGGCGGCGATGGCGGCGCTGAATAAAGATTTTTCAGATCCTTCCCAATGAGATGATCGGTCCTATGGTTGGGGATGAATTTGAAAACCAGTCTGTTCAAGCAAGGATGGCGTGGCGGCAACGGCATCCTCGTGGTGGACATGTGTCCTCGGGCTTATTGTGGCGGCGGCGTTTGTTCGATGTCGGCGCATAGCTTGGGAGGTAGTCCAGAGAGGATGCAGATTGTGGTCTGCATCGACGACGATACCGAAGAAGGAACATGTCTTTGGGTTCGTGGTTCATGGATGGCGGTATGGTTTCCTCCTTCAGCGTCTTAGTCGTGATGGGGTGCGGATCTGAGTTTGATTGCGTGTCCGGTGTTGCCCGTCCGATTCGCTCAACGGCAAGGGCTTCACTTTTGATGAGCCACCACGAGGTCCGCAGTTGCATATCGCTGATGGAGCCGCGTCGAGCTCGGGTGAGGAGGTGATCCGTCATTCTTTTTTTGGTAGCTGCTGTGGTGGTGCCGGAGGCAGGTGACGGACGTTGGTGTCAAGCTCGAGAGATGTTCTGCTATCTTTTCGGTTCTGTCATGTCGGTCATTATGTGACTTGTATTTTGATCTTTACGACATAAATGAGACATGTACTACCACGAAAAAAATGTAGTAATTTGCAAAGACGTGAGCCCAAAAGAATAGACCACCCCGTGTTGCTCATAGCAAACAGCCAACGAAAAATAAGCGTGTGTACTAGCAACGGCGTAGCCAGGATTGGCCGACGCCCCGGGCCAAAAATGAAGGGCCAAAAAATTTCTCAAAAATTACCCCAGTTTTAAGGCATACCAAAAGTAACGCTCATTTGCAAGGGATAAAAATCTGAACACAATATTTAATATTGCTCCATCTGATAATGTAGACATAACAAAAGACAATATAAAGGACAAATAATACTAAAGAGGGTACCAAATCAAAGGGTTGTTTGATTTTAGCTTTCCGCGATTACATCTTCAATAGTCACAAATGATTCACCTTCAAGAATAAAATTTGATATGCAAGTCAGTGCATAGAAAGCAAGTAAAATAATTGCTACTGGATGCAAAAATATGAACCATTACCTCTAGGACGAGGTAAAATGCCTTTGCGCGTGCGATAACCCTGAAATCGCTCAATGATCTTTGACTCTTCAATAGTAACCAACACATCTCGCTCAATGTAACATACCATTCTGTGATTCAACCAATCATCACCCATCCTGTTCCTCAAGTCAGTCTTGATAATGCTCATTGCCGAGAAGGTTTTTCCATCGCTGCGGTTGCAACAGGTAAAATTAATGCTAACTCAACAAGGCGGTAAACCAAGGGAAAAGTTGTGTGCATATTACACAATGCTAACTCAACAAGACGGTGGCGGAGGCCGGAGGCGGGCGAGGTCACGGACGAGCGGTCGGTGTGGCGTCACCGACATGGACGGCCGGACGAGAGGCTGGGCTAGGTCGCGGTTGCAGCCCGTGCAAAGAAGTTCGCGGAGGAGCAGATGGATCGGCGCCGCCTCGGACGAAAGCAGATGGATTTGGCGCCGCCTCGGGACAAGGGCCGACGGGAGGGTTCGATCGTGGGTTCCCCTCCCCTCTGGTTCGATCTGATTCGAGGGCCGAGGGGCCAAGTCTTTGGCTGGGTTGCGCCTCGCCCGGCCACTACAAGACATTCTCAAAAATATAGGCTATTTTTTCCCACGCCTGGCCATGGCCCCAGTAGCTGGGGCCCAGCTACGCCTTTGTGTACTAGTATCATGTTATTAAGCTCCTCGTTCTTGCCGCTCCCTCCGGTTAACCCTACTAACTCTTGCACTTTCTCATCCTCTCCGGTTTTGAATGAGATGGCGACGGTGGAAGTGCATGCTTTAGCCATATACAACCAAAAGACTGATTTGATGAAAAAGACTAGGCAATACATTTATATGTCAACACCCCTCACGTGTGGCTTTCTCATGCCTAAGCATGGACTGAAAGTTGGCCGTAATTTAATTTGTGTCGGCCGGGTCTTGAACTCAAGACCTCTTGGCTCCGATACCATGTAGAAGTGCATGCTCTAGCCAATGCAACCAAAAGACCGATCTAATAAAAAAAGACTAGACAATACATTTATACGTCAACAACGACGACAACCACTCAATCCCCTCTCCGCGACCAACCTCACGATCGCCAGTCCCCTCTACCTCCCGATCGCCGCTCCCATGTGTGTGCTCTCTCCACCTCCTAGGCGGTCGATCCCATCTCAGCCAGGGGTCACGGTCTATAGCGGAAAAGTGTGGTTTCAGAACCGGCCAGATTGAGGCCGACAGGAGCGAGAGGAGTCCCAGTACCATCGGTTCTGAGCCACAACCATGGTTGCCGGGCGGCAAACTTTAAGATCTCCAATAAGAGGGTATGGTAGGCATATCATGATATTGTATCATAAAAATGATAGACTAGTATATGTCATGCAAAATAATAAATGAGGTCATCTAAGATTACTAACATATGATACCCCCGATCCTTTTTACGCCGCATAGAAGATTTGTATGAAGTCGAACTTCGTAAATTTGACCAACTTTATAGGGAAAAATAACACTCACAATACAAAATCAATATCATAAGATGCGTCATGAATTTAGTTTGCATACTTATAACTTTAAAATTGTATATGTTGATATTTTTCATATAAACATGGTCAAACTTGACGAAGTTTGACTTCCGACAAATCTTATAGGCGGAGTTAAAAAGACCAGAGAGAGTAGTATGTATTATGGACGTAGTATCATATGCAATGATACTGGTATATGATACTCAACAATACGAGCAATTTAAACTCTTCAAGGACGGACATATCCACTAACCTCCATAGGCTTAACCATGCTAATATTAACCTTCTGTTCAATAATCTCTCTCTCTCTCTCATTCGTTCATTAACTGGCCTTTTATGACTCTGGAGTATTCTTTTTTCTTTTTTCGAAAAGAGGGACATCCCTCGGCCGCTGCATCGAGTGATGCACACAGCCTTCTCCGGAGTATTTTTTTTAGCAAGTCAATATGAGGCACAATATATTTCATATTATTGGGATGAAGACGTGTCGGTATTCATTTTGCTTTCAAATATTAGTAGTGCAACCTATGCGTGCAGGTTTTGCTAAGTTATTGAAAAACCCTGAATTAACACTCGCACAAACTTTTCCATCTTTTGATTGGCGGGGCTTATGCAGTGCAGGTGCCATATAAACAATCGGGTTTACGCGCTCACATAAGTTCAGCAAACGTCCCGGCTGGATAGCTTTTCGTAGTACGTAGTGATCTGAACGTTTTTATATTTATTTACTAAGGGAGTAAGATGCACACAACATTTATTGCAAAGTGTTAGCCAAGTGCTGAAGGAGAAGAATCAGGAAGCTGTCCAGAAGCTGGCCATACAATCGGTAGAGATGATATACTGAAAGGAACGATGAAGGGGATAGATAGTTCACCACCCAAAGTGTTAGCCAAGAGCTGAAGGAGAATCGCACACGATCGCTAGAGATAGGAGTAGCTAGAGAGTCGCGATGCGGCGCGGTCGATCGCGTTGAATTGAAGTCTCCATCTCGAGCACATGCAATATACTCGCTTCGTTTCAAAATAACTGTCTCAACTTTGTACTAGCTCGAGTATAAATTTATATTAAGGTCAAGACACTTATTTTGAGACAAAGGTTATACTAGTGTAGTACGTTCAGCGAATCCTGCCACCGGAGGATCGATGAAAGGGATGATCCGCCACCCAACTTATGTGGCGTACGTGTCCAAGGACACGCTACTTGCTTGGTCTGCCGGAAAGGAACCAGCAGCTTTACAAGCTAGCTTAGCTAGCGACCGCTTCGGTCCCTGCCAACAAGATTAATTAGCAAATTCTCATCCACTTTGTTAAGTTCCGGCTGCTTGATGATCATCCAACAGGAGTCCGTGATGTCCCACACCAACTTACGGCCTGTGATCTGACGCTAATGGCGGTGCATACCCGAGGGATTAGATAGGTTGCCGTCCTGGCTACCGTGAGGTTGGCAGGTGGACTGGTTAGGGCATTTACAACCAGATCCTACATATCCGTCCCAAACGAAAAACAAGCAGGCTCTTCGCAACCGTCCGAACCGTCTGACACTCTTCATATCCAGTCCAATCTAAGCGGATATGAGACGCCCGGACATGCCTACCACATCGGATTGATCGCTAGAGCCCACGTCAATTTGCTCATATCCGTCCCCCTTTCTTGTCTGCCACACCGTGGAATGATGGCTATAACCCCTATGCAAATGGCTCTCATTTGCGGTAAAAATTATTCAAAACAGAGCAAAGGGTAAGTGAGAAAATGATTTTTAACTTAAAGAAGTAGGGTCATCAATGCTTGCTTTGTAAAAGGTATGAACTATCACTATGAGTCTCTGTTCAAAGGATATGGTCGCAGATTATACTGGCCATACCTCGGGCGGGCCGGGCTCGGGCACGTGGTACGAAAAAACCTAGGCCCGAGCCCGCCGGTCCGCCATCAGCCTGTTTTCTTGGCTGAGCCCGCCTAAACACGTAAAAGCCTGTCGGGCCGGGCCGGCCTGCCCGACCTTCAGAGAAATGCAAAAGCGATGGGCCGGGCCTGCCCGCCCGCCTTCGGCTCAAAATATCTAGGTTCCGAGCCGCCCGGGCAGCGTCGGGCGGGCGGGCTTCCCATGGCCAGTATAGTCACAGTTCATATCCTTCATAAAGGGTGCATTGACCCCTATTTAGAGCGAGAGAGAAGTTTACCGTTTTTGGATGACACAGCTATTTAAACCAGCCGCGTCGCTCTCGCGCAGCGAGGTGAAACTAAACCCCCAACCCTACCAGCCCAACACAAATGTTACATCCACGCTAGAAACCCCCAGCCCTGCCAGGCCTGAAATTTTGTATTTGTGTGCACTAAACTATGTTTGACCAAAATGATCGATGTGCATGTATTTGCATGTATTTGATGTTTTAAAAATAGAGTTTATAGTTTCAAATGGCAAAAGTTAAGGCACGACCGGTCACTATCCATGAACGTATAGGGATTCAGATTAGGCAATTCCGGTTGTAGATGCTTACTTTTGTTGTGGCTTGTGACCGGGCCTGTCATGGCGCCGGTTCACTAGCCATATAGAAATGGACGAGGTATGATCAAACATGTTGCTCTTTTTTTTTGGCAAACTTGGACCTTCCTAATGAGGGCTTTCCCTGAATACCATTTAAGCTCATATTACATATTAGGGTCATGACAAACCCTAAGAATAGAAATAACCATGTTGAAGAAAAAGATTACAAATAAATCCCGAAAGAAGACGTGGTCCCCCGCCACTGATGGGTGATCCACGTGTCGGTCTTGAGAGCAAAAGTTGCTTCAGGCTTCTAAACAACTTCCGTGGCATTCTCGACACCAACGCTGACTGGAGGAGGTTTGTCAATGACAAGCGGTGATGCGGGTACCACCAGCTAGGCAGTGCCACCGCCAGTGCCCTGCTAGTGTAGCCAGTCTCCGGCTACACTAGCAACCCCTCTGGGCTCACGGACTATGGAGCTACCACCGCGGTAAGGATGGCGCCGATAGATATTATGTTGATGCCATGACAAACAATGAAGCATATGTGTCGGCAACCAACACTCAAGTTGCTTAGGAGAAGCAACACCAAAAGCTCCCAACAACAACAGAGAGCATCGCACATGACGACAATGGGGCCGAGTCCACCAACCCTCTTGGCGCCAGGGACCCTTGAAGGGGCCTTCAAGATGGAGGTTAGAGGCGCCACGGAGAAAACTTGGCATGCACGGCACGAGAGATCAACCTCCGCCGAATGCATAAAATCAGAGGTGAAAGCATCACTCAAGGAAGAAGAGGAAGACGCACCCGAGGAAGGAGAGGATAGTGAAATTTGTTTATTTCGTGATTTTTACAAATCTATGCACATTTTGTACAATTCATGATTATTTCACATTTTTAATGTATGGATTTTTTAACCTACAAAAGACCGTATCTATTTTTTATCTGATAAAGTAGAGTGGCATCGGTAAAAGCCGAGTGATTTTATTTTTAAATGAACGGGCTAGCGAGAGAACTCAGACCAGCCGAGTATGGGGCAATTTTGTTTTAGGCAAACTATATTTGAAAACCGTGAACAATTTTTGAAGCTCTGAACACTTTTAAAAATTCCTAAATAATTTTTGAATTCACGAACATTTTTTGAATTAGTGAACATTTTATTCAGCTCATGAACATTTTTTGAATTCGTAAACATTTTTAAATTCATGAACATTTTTGGATTCATGAAGAAATTTTTAATTCATGGTTTTTTCAAATCCATGAACATTTTTGAATGTTTTTCCGAATTCATGACCTGCTTTTTGAATTCATAAACATTATTTGAAGTCATGACCTTTTTTTTGAATACGTGTATATTTTTCAAATCCATGAATATTTTTTGGAATATGTGAACATGTTTTCAAAGTCATGAACCATTTTTTGAACTCTTGAATAACTTTTGAACCCGTGGACAGTTTTTGAGTTTTGGAAATAGACTTGAACGAGGAAAATAAAAAGGGAAAAAAATCAAACCTGTATGTAGCGCCAGCCATATAGGCGATCTCTTTTTCCAGCAATGGTTTTTTAGGCCTCTAGCGAGGCAAAGGCAATTCCTATTCGGCGCTTAAGGCGCCGGAAGTAGGCAGACCCTATTTGGCGTTTCAGGCGCCCGTTACTAGTGTTTACTAAGGACGGCAATGGGTAGGGTATGGGCAGGGTAGAGCAATACCATACCCATACCAGTATAATCAGTGGGTACAAAATTCTACCCATACCCGCACCCATGGGCGTGAAACTTTACCCATACCCATACCCGACTGGTACCCGTGCACCCATTGGGTACCAGTGGGTAGAACAAATAGTACACAAGTTGTTCACAATTTTAAAACTTATTGATAGCACATTTGACAAAAACAAATTAACTATCTCAGCTCAATAACAGGTAGATGAGTAAATGACCACTATCAGTATTTAGAAATCACACCATACTCCTTAAGTCAATAGGAGTAGATGAGTCACATGACAAATTAAAAACTAATTGACGACTTCCCACAAAAAAATGACTAATTGACGACAACTTAACATTAGTTCACAAACGGGCAGGGTATGGGTATACCCGCGGGTACAAGGCTATACCCATGCCCTCCCCATGACTTAACGGGTAGGGTATGGATACTACAAATGGGTATAAAAGTGTGCCCATACCCTGCCCATACGGTACGGTACCCATGGTACCCGTGCATCTGTGGGTAAATGCCATCCTTAGTGTTTACGCAAACAGGCGCCTGAAGCGCTCCCACACTGGGCCAGACCATCTAGTGTTTTTCTTATTCTGTGTTTTAATCTGCAAAAAAAGAGAGGATTGATCGTGATTCGAACTAGCGACCTCATTCATCTAGTTACGCAGCTTGATCTGGTAAGATTGAACTTTTTCCTTCTTTTATTCTTTCTTCTTCTTTTTCCTTTTTTGTTCTTTGTTTCTTTCGTGCTTTGCTATTTTTTGTTCTTTGTTTTTCCTTTTCTTCTTCTTGGTTCGATCAATCGTTTGCAAATACCTAAAATTTTATTTAAATTGTTGATTTTCTTAAAATTTGATGATTTTTTTCAAATTTGTGATCTGTTTTCAAAATCGATGTTTTTTTTTCCAAATTTGGTGAACTTTTTGAAAATTGATTAACTTATTTTCAAATTTCTTGAACTTCTTCATTAACTTATTTTCAAATTATCGGGATGCCTTCTAACTAAAGTTTAGACTTCTTTATTCCCTTTATCATAAATTTTAATTTTACTAAACAAGGAATCAATAGAAGAAACACCAATCACTTGAAGATCTTCATCCTTTTTATCTTCTAACGAGATTTGTTTAGCGGCCATTTGATTTACTAGAGTAGCTTGTGCATCGAATATTTTGCCTAACAAATTTTCAGCAAAAGCATAATTAGATTGGAGACTACAAACTTCTCTACTAATATCATCGAGTTGTTTTGTTATAGCATCTAGCACAATAGAGTGTTCTTTAAATTTTTCGGTAAAATATTTATTGTGCTCAAATTGTGGTCATATATTTGTTAGTACTTTTCTCAATTTCAAGCAAAATATTGGGGTAAGGAACATCTTAATATTTTCTTTGAGGCATCATGACTACACAAATAAGATTGCACACAAAAACAGATCTGACGAGAAAATGGCAAACAAAAAGATGTCAAATAAAACGACAAATTTTTGTAAAGTGGGGTGATGAAAACGAGAGGCAAATGACACATAATGTAAATTGTAAGGAGATGGGATTTGTGATTAGAAACCCGATAGATGTTGATGATGTCTCTCGGCAACGGCGTTAGAAATTCCTTTTGATGTCACTTGAACTACGTCGGTATTTCTCCAAAGAGGAAGGGATGATGCAAGACACATTCGATAGGTATTTCCTAAGTTGTGAAACCAAGGTATATATCAATCCAAGAGGAGAACCAAGCAACACTATGTAAACGGTACCTGCACACAAAGAACAAATACTTGCAACCCGATGATTAGGAGGGCTTTAATCCATCTACGGGTAAAAAGATAGATAAATTTGTGGTAGATTGGATAAATAGATCTCGATAAAACGCTAAATAAAATATGCAAATAAAAGTGCAACAATGTATTTTTGGATTTTTGGAATAATAGATCTGAAAATAAAAATGGCAAATAATAGATTGAAAAACAAATATGATGAATAATAGACCGGGGCCGTAGATTTCACTAATGGCTTCTCTCAAGAAATAGCACACGGGGTAAACAAATTACTGTTTGACAATTGATAGAACCTCAAATAATTATGAGGATATCCAGGCAATGATCAATTTATAGGCATCACGTCCAAAATGATTAGACCGACTCACCTGCATCTACTACTATTAGTCCACACATCTACCACTATCCAAAGATGCATCTAGTGTATTAAGTTCATGAAGAAGCGGAGTAATTCAATAAGAACGATGACATAATGTAGACAAGATCTATTTGAAGGAAATATGCCCTAGAGGCAATAATGAAGTTATTATTTATTTCCTTATATCATGATAAATGTTTATTATTCATACTAGAATTGTATTAACCGGAAACATGATACATGTGTGAATACATAGACAAACTTAATGTCACTAGTATGCCTCTACTTGACTAGCTCATTAATCAAAGATGGTTATGTTTCCTAACCATAGACATGAGTTGTCATTTGATTAACGAGATCACATCATTAGGATAATGATGTGATTGGCATGACCCATTTCGTTAGCTTAGCACATGATCGTTTAGTATCTTGCTATTGCTTTCTTCATGACTTACACATGTTCCTACAACTACGAGATTATGCAACTCCGTTTACGGAAGAACACTTTGTGTGCTACCAAACATCACAACGTAACTGGGTGATTATAAAGGAGCTCTACAGGTGTCTCCAAAAGTACATGTTGAGTTGGCGTATTTGAGATTAGGTTTTGTCACTCCGATTGTCGGAGAGGTATCTCTAGGCCCTCTCGGTAATGCACATCACTATAAGCCTTGCAAGCAATGTAGCTAATGAGTTAGTTATGGAATGATGCATTACATAACGAGTAAAGAGACTTGCCGTAACGAGATTGAACTAGGTATTGGGATACCGACGATCGAATCTCGGGCAAGTAACATACCGATGACAAAGGAACAACGTATGTTGTTATGCGGTTTGATCGATAAAGATCTTCGTAGAATATGTAGGAGCCAATATGAGCATCCGGTTTCGCTATTGGTTATTGACCGAAACGTGTCTCGGTCATGTCTACATAGTTCTCGAACCCGTAGGGTCCGCACGCAAGGTTTCGATGGCGGTTATATTATGAGTTTATGAGTTTTGATGTACCAAGTTTGTTGAGTCCGGATGTGATTATGGACATGACGAGGAGTCCCGAAATGGTCGAGACATGAAGATTGATATATTGGAAGCCTATATTTGGATGTCGGAAGTGTTTGGGTGAAATCGAGATTTTACGGGAGTCTGGGGTTACTGGAACCCCCCGGGGGCTTAATGGGCCTACATGGGCCTTAGTGGAGAAGAGGAGATGAGGCAAGGGCTGGGCAGCCCCTCCCTCCTAGTCCGAATAGGACAAGGAGAGGCGGCGCCCTTTCCTTCCTCGCTCTCCTCCTCTTCCCCTTCTCCTAGTCCAACAGGAGCGGGGAGTCCTACTCCCGGTGGGAGTAGGACTCCCTTGGCGCCCCTCCTAGACCGGTCGCCCCATCCCCCATTGCTCCTTTATATACGGGGCCAGGGGGGCACCTCTAGACACAACAATAGATCTCTTGATCTCTTAGCCGTGTGCGGTGCCCCCCTCCACCATAGCCCTCCTCGATAATATTGTAGCGGTGCTTAGGCGAAGCCCTGCGACGATAGAACATCAGATCGTCACCACGCCGTCGTGCTGACGGAACTCTCCCTCGACACTCGGCTGGATCGGAGTTCGAGGGATGTCATCGAGCTGAACGTGTGCTAGAACTCGGAGGTGCCATAGTTTGATGCTTAATCGATCGGGTTGTGAAGACGTACGACTACATCAACCGCGTTGTTCTAATGCTTCCGCTTTCGGTCTACGAGGGTACATGGACAACACTCTTCCCTCTCGTTGCTATGCATCACCATGATCTTGCGTGTGCATAGGAAATTTTTTAAATTACTACGTTCCCCAATAGTGGTATCAGAGCCAGGTTTTATGCGTAGATGTTATATGCACGAGTAGAACACAAGTGAGTTGTGGGCGATACAAGTCATCTTGCTTATCGACATGTCATACTTTGGTTTGGCGGTATTGTTGGATGAAGCGGCCGGACCGACATTACGCGTATGCTTACGGAGACTGGTTCTACCGACGTGCTTTACTACAATGTGGTGGCGGGTGTCGGTTTCTCCAACTTTAGTTGAACCTAGTGTGGCTACGCCCGGTCCTTGCGAAGGTTAAAACAACACTAACTTGACGAACTATCATTGTGGTTTTGATGCGTAGGTAAGAACGGTTCTTGCTCAGCCCGTAGCAGCCACGTAAAATTTGCAACAACAAAGTAGAGGACGTCTAACTTGTTTTTGCGGGGCATGTTGTGATGTGATATGGTCAAGACGTGATTCTATATTTTATTGTATGAGATGATCATGTTTTGTAACCGAGTTATCGGCAATGGCGAGAGCCATATGGTTGTCGCTTTATTGTATGAAATGCAAGCGCTCTGTAATTGCTTTACTTTATCACTAAGCGGTAGCGATAGTCGTCGAAGCAATAGATGGCAAAACGACAACAATGCTACGATGGAGATCAAGGTGTCGCACCGGTGACGATGGTGATCACGACGGTGCTTCAGACATGGAGATCACAAGCACAAGATGATGATGGCCATATCATATCACTTATATTGATTGCATGTGATGTTTATCCTTTATGCATCTTATCTTGCTTTGATTGACGGTTGATTTTAAGATGATCTCTCACTAATTATCAAGAATTGTTCTCCCTGAGTATGCACTATTGTGAAAGTTCTTCGTGCTGAGACACCACATGATGATCGCGTGTGATAGGCTCTCGTCAAATACAACGGGTGCAAAACAGTTGCACACACGGAATACTCGAGTTAAACTTGACGAGCCTAGCATATCTGAGATATGGCCTCGGAACATGGAGACCGAAAGGTCGAATGAAGGAAATATGCCCTAGAGGCAATAATAATGTTATTATTTATTTCCTCATATCATGATAAATGTTTATTATTCATGCTGGAATTGTATTAACCGGAAACATGATACATGTGTGAATACATAGACAAACATAATGTCACTAGTATGCCTCTACTTGAACTAGCTCATTAATCAAAGATGGTTATGTTTCCTAACCATAGGCATGTGTTGTCATTTGATTAATGGGATCACATCATTAGGAGAATGATGTGATTGACTTGACCCATTCCGTTAGCTTAGCACTTGATCGTTTAGTATGTTGCTATTGCTTTCTTCATGACTTATACATGTTCCTACAACTATGAGATTATGCAACTCCCGTTTACCGGAGGAACACTTTGTGTGCTACCAAACGTCACAACGTAACTGAGAGATTATAAAGGTGCTCTACAGGTGTCTCCGAAGGTACATGTTGAGTTGGCATAATTCGAGATTAGGTTTTGTCACTCCGATTGTCGGAGAGGTATCTCTGGGCCCTCTCGGTAATACTCATCACCTAAGCCTTGCAAGCATTGTAACTAATGAGTTAGTTATGAGATGATATATTACGGAACGAGTAAAGAGACTTGCCGGTAACGAGATTGAACTAGGTGTTGGATACCGACGATCGAATCTCGGGCAAGTAACATATCGATGACAAAGGAACAACGTATGTTGTTATGCGGTTTGACCGATAAAGATCTTCGTAGAATATGTGGGAACCAATATGAACATCTAGGTTCCGCTATTGGTTATTGACGAGAATAGTTCTAGGTCATGTCTACATAGTTCTCGAACCCGTAGGGCCCGCACGCTAATGTTACGATGACGGTTTTATTATGAGTTTATAAGTTTTGATGTACCAAGGTTGTTGAGTCCCGATGTGATCACGGACATGATGAGGAGTCTCGAAATGGTCGAGACATAAAGATTGATATATTGGATGACTATATTCGGACACCGAAGTGTTCCGGTGTTTTTCGGAGAAAAAGCGAGTACCGGAGGGTTACCGAACCCCAGGAAGTAATGGGCCTTGATGGGCCCTAGTGGAGAGAGAGAGGGCCGACCAGGGCAAGTGGCGTGCCCCTCCCTTGAGTCCGAATAGGACAAGGAAGGGGGGCCCTTGCCTTCCCCTCTCCCACTCCTTCCTTCCCCTCCTTGGAATAGGAAGGAGGGGCAAACCTACTGGAGTAGGTTTCCCCCTCCTAGGCGCCTCCCCTTAGGCGGCCCCTCCTCCTCTCCCCTTTATATACGAGGAGGGGCTCCCCATAAACAGAACAAGTTGATCTACGGATCGTTCCTTAGTCGTGTGCGGTGCCCCTCAACCATATTCCACCTCGGTCATATCGTCGCGAGTTTAGGCGAAGCCTGCGCCGATAGAACATCATCATCGTCACCACGCCGTCGTCTTGACGGAACTCATCTCCGACGCTCACCGGATTGGAGCCCGGGGCGTCATCGAGCCGACGCGTGTCTTTGAACGGAGGTGCCAGACGTTCGGTGCTTGGATCGGTCGATTCGTGAAGACGTCGACTACATCAACCGCGTTGTCATAACGCTTCCGCTTAACGGTCTCACGAGGGTGCGTGAGACAACACTCTCCCCTCTCGTTGCTATGCCCTCACCATGATCTTGCGTGTGCGTAGGAATTTTTTGAAATTGCTACGTTCCCCAATAGTGGTATCGAGCCTAGGTTTTATCGTTGATGTTATATGCATGAGTAGAACACAAGTGAGTTGTGGGCGATACAAGTCATACCGCTTACCAAAGATGTCATACTTTGGTTGGCGGTATTGTTGGATGAAGCGGCATGGACCGACATTACGCGTGACGCTTCGCGAGACTGGTTTTACCGCCGTGCTTTGCACACGTGGGACTAGCGGTGTCAATTTCTCCAACTTTAGTTGAACCGAGTGTGGCTACGCCCGGTCCTTGCGAAGGTTAAAACAGCACCAACTTGACAAACTATCGTTGTGGTTTTGATGCGTGGTAAGAACGGTTCTTGCTCAGCCCGTAGCAGCCACGTAAAACTTGCAACAACAAAGTAGAGGACGTCTAACTTGTTTCGCAGGGCATGTTATGATGTGATATGGCCAAGGCGTGATGCTATATTTTATTGTATGAGATGATCATGTTTTGTAACCGTAGTTATCGACAACCGGCGGAGCCATATGGTTGTCGCTTTATTGTATGAAATGCAACGCATACAGTAATTGCTTTACTTTATCACTAAGGGTAGCGATAGTCGTAGAAGCAATAGATGGCGTAACGACAACGATGCTGCGATGGAGATCAAGGTGTCGCGCCGGTGACGATGGTGATCACGACGGTGCTTGAAGATGGAGATCACAAGCACAAGATGATGATGGCCATATCATATCACTTATATTAATTGCATGTGATTTTTATCCTTTATGCATCTTATCTTGCTTTGATCGACGGTAGCATTTTAAGATGATCTCTCACTGAAAATTATCAAGAAGTGTTCTCCACAGTATGCACCGTTGCCAAAGTTCGTCGTGCCCAGACACCACGTGATGATCGGGTGTGATAAGCTCTCGTCCATCTACAACAGTGCAAGCCAGTTTTGCACACGCAGAATGCTCGAGTTAAACTTGACGAGCCTAGCATATGCAGATATGGCCTCGGAACACGGAGACCGAAAGGTCGGCGTGAATCATATAGTAGATATGATCAACATGGAGATGTTCACCATTGAAAACTACTCCATCTCATGTGATGATCGGTTATGGTTTAGTTGATTTGGATCACGTGATCACTTAGATGACTAGAGAGATGTCTGCCTAAGTGGGAGTTCTTAAGTAATATGATTAATTGAACTTAAATTTATCATGAACTTAGTACTGATAGTATTTTGCTTGTCTTCGTTTGTTGTAGATAGATGGATCGTCTTTGTTGTTCCGTTGAATTTTAATGCGTTCCTTGAGAAAGCTAAGTTGAAAGATGATGGTAGCAATTACACGGACTGGGTCCGTAACGAGGATTATCTTCATTCTTTGCACGAAAGAATTACGTCCCGGAAGCACCGCTGGGTGCGAACTGCTGCAGAGCAACACCGGATGTTGTGAGCGTCTGGCGAGCAAAGTCGATGACTACTCTATAGTTCGATGTGCCATGCTTTACGGCTTAGAACCGGGGCTTCAACGACGTTTTGAGCGTCATGGAGCATATGAGATGTTCCAGAGTTGAAGTTAATATTTCAAGCAAATGCCCGGATTGAGAGATATGAAGTCTCCAATAAGTTCTACACTGCAAGATGGAGGAGAATAGTTCATCGGTGAGCATATACTCAAAATGTCTGGGTATAATAATCACTTGATTCAACCGGGAGTTAATCTTCCGGATGATAGCGTCATTGATGAATTCTCCAATCATCGCCACCAAGCTACAAGAGCTTTGTGATGAACTATAATATGCAAGGGATGAACAAGACAATTCCGAGCTCTTCGCAATGCTAAAGGCATGGAGGTAGAAATGAAGAAAGAGCATCAAGTGTTGATGGTCAATAAGACCACCAGTTTCAAGAAGAAGGGCAAAGGGAAGAAGAAGGGAACTTCAAAAGGAATGGCAAGCAAGTTGCTGCTCAAGAGAAGAAACCCAAGTCCGGACCTAAGCTCGGCCGAGTGCTTCTATTGCAAGCGATCGACACCGAAGCGGAACTGCCCCAAGTATTTGGCGGATAAGAAGGATGGCAAAGTGAACAAAGGTATATGTGATATACATGTGTACCTAACTAGAGCTCGTAGTAGCACCGGGTATTTGATACTAGTTACATTGCTAATATTTGCAACTCAAAGCAGGGACAACGGAATAAGCGAGCATCGCCAAGGACGAGGTGACGATGCGCGTGGGAAACGGTTCCAAAGTCGATGTGATCGCGGTCGGCACGCTACCTCTACATTTACCTTCGGATTTGTTTTAGACCTGAATAATTGTTATTTGGTGCCGCGTTGAGCATGAACATTATATTTGGATCTTGTTTGATGCGAGACGGTTATTCATTTAAATCGAGAGAATAATGGTTGTTCTATTTATATGAGTAATATCTTTTATGGTCATGTACCCTTGAAGAGTGGTCTATTTTATTGAATCTCGATAGTAGTGATACACATATTCATAATGTTGAAGCCAAAAGATGCAGAGTTGATAATGATAGTGCAACTTGTTTGTGGCACCGCCGTTTAGGTCATACGATGTAAAGCGCATGAAGAAACTCCATCTTGATGGACTTTTGGAATCACTTGATTATGAATCAATTGGTACTTATGCGAACCGTGCCTCATGAGCAAGATGACTAAAACACCGTTCTCGGTACTATGGAGAGAGCAACAGATTTGTTGGAAATCATACATACTGAGATGTATGTGGTCCGATGAATGTTGAAGCTCGTGGCGGATATCGTTATTTTCTCACCTTCACAGATGATTTGAGCAGATATGGGTATATCTACTTAATGAAGCACAAGTCTGAAACATTTGAAAAGTTCAAAGAATTTGAGTGAAGTGGAAAATCATCGTAACAAGAAAATAAAATTTCTACAATCTGATCGTGGAGGAGAATATTTGAGTTCTGAGTTTGGTTTACATTTGAAACAATGCGGAATAGTTTCGCAACTCACGCCACCGAACACCACAAAGAAATGGTGTGTCTGAGCGTCGAATCGTACTTTACTAGATATGGTGCGATCTATGATGTCTCTTCTTGATTTGCCGCTATCGTTTTGGGGTTATGCTTTAGAGACGGCTGCATTCACAATAAATAGGGCACCATCTAAATCCGTTGAGACGACACCTTATGAACTGTGGTTTGGCAAGAAACCAAAGTTGTCGTTTCTTAAAGTTTGGGGCTGCGATGCTTATGTGAAGAAACTTCAACCAGATAAGCTCGAACCCAAATCGGAGAAATGTGTCTTCATAGGATACCCAAAGGAGACTGTTGGGTACACCTTCTATCACAGATCCGAAGGCAAGACATTCGTTGCTAAGAATGGATCCTTTCTAGAGAAGGAGTTTCTCTCGAAAGAAGTGAGTGGGAGGAAAGTAGAACTTGATGAGGTAACGGTACCTGCTCCCTTATTGGAAAGTAGTTCATCACAGAAATCAGTTCCTGTGACAAATACACCAATTAGTGAGGAAGCTGATGATATTGATCATGAAACTTCAGATCAAGTGTCTATTGAACCTCGTGGGTCTACCAGAGTAAGATCCATATCGGAGTGGTGCGGTAATCCTGTTCGAAGTCATGTTACTTGACCATGATGAACCTACGAACTATGAGGAAGCGACGATGAGCCCAGATTCATAAAATGGCTAGAGGCCATGAAATCCGAGATGGGATCCATATATGAGAACAAAGTATGGACTTTGGTTGACTTGCCCAATGATCGGCAAGCCATTGAGAATAAATGGATCTTTAAGAAGAAGACCGACGCCGACGGTAATGTAACTGTCTATAAAGCTCGACTTGTTGCGAAAGGTTTTCGACAAGTTCAAGGGTTGACTACGATGAGACTTTCTCAACCGTAGCGATGCTTAAGTCTGTCCGAATCATGTTAGCGATTGCGCATTTTATGATTATGAAATTTGGCGATGGATGTCAAAACTGCATTCCTAAATGGATTTACGGAAGAAGAGTTGTATATGATGCAACCGAAGGTTTTGTCGATCCTAAGGAGCTAACAAAGTGTGCAAGCTCCAAATGATCAATCTATGGTCAGTGCAAGCCTCTCGGAGTTGGAATAAGCGCTTTGATAGTGTGATCAAAGCATATGGTTTTATCTGAGACTTTTGGAGAAGCTTTGTATTTACAAGAAAGTGAGTGGGAGCTCTGTAGCATTTCTAATATTATATGTGGATGACATATTGTTGATTGGAAATGATATAGAATTTCTGGATAGCATAAAAGGATACTTGAATAAAAGTTTTTCAATGAAAGACCTCGGTGAAGCTGCTTACATATTGGGCATTAAGATCTATAGAGATAGATCAAGGCGCTTGATTGGACTTTCACAAAGCACGTACCTTGATAAAGTATTGAAAAGGTTCAATATGGATCGAGCGAAGAAAGGGTTCTTGCACATTACAAGGTATAAATTTGAGTCGGACTCAATGCCCGACCACTGCAGAAGATAGAGAGAAAATGAAAGGAGTTCCTATGCTTCACCATAGGCTCTATCATGTATGCAATCTTGTGTACGGACTGATGTGTGCCTTGCTATTAGTTTGGCGGGGAGGTACCAAAGTAATCCAGAGTAGGTCATCGGACAGCGGTCAAGAACATCTGAAATACGAAAAGGACTAAGGATATGTTTCTCGATATGGAGGTGAAAAAGAGCTAGTCGTAAATGGTTACGTCGATGCAAGCTTTGACACCGATCCGGACGATTCTAAATCGCAAACCGAATACGTATTTTTATTAAGCGGTGGAGCTGTAAGTTGGTGCGATTCTAAACAAAGCGTCGTGGCGGGATCTACATGTGAAGCGGAGTACATAGCTGCTTGAAGCGGCAGATGAAGGAGTCGGATGAAGGAGTTCAATTCCGATCTAGGTGTTATACCTAGTGCATGAGGACCAATGAAGATCTTCTGCGACAATCTTGTGTGCGATTGCCTTGGCAAAGGAATCCAGATTTCACAAGAGGACCAAGCACATCAAGAGACGCTTCAATTTCATTCGGGACCAAGTCCAAGTGGGAGACATAGAGATTGGCAAGATACATACGGATCTGAATGTTGCGAACCCGTTGACTAAGCCTCTCTCACGAGCAAAACATGATCAGCACCAAGACTCCATGGGTGTTAGAATCATTACTATGTAATCTAGATTATTGACTCTAGTGCAAGTGGGAGACTGAAGGAAATATGCCCTAGAGGCAATAATAAAGTTATTATTTATTTCCTCATATCATGATAAATGTTTATTATTCATGCTGGAATTGTATTAACCGGAAACATGATACATGTGTGAATACATAGACAAACATAATGTCACTAGTATGCCTCTACTTGAATTAGTTCATTAATCAAAGATGGTTATGTTTCCTAACCATAGGCATGTGTTGTCATTTGATTAATGGGATCACATCATTAGGAGAATGATGTGATTGACTTGACCCATTCCGTTAGCTTAGCACTTGATCGTTTAGTATGTTGCTATTGCTTTCTTCATGACTTATACATGTTCCTACAACTATGAGATTATGCAACTCCGTTTACGGAGGAACACTTTGTGTGCTACCAAACGTCACAACGAATCGAGTGATTATAAAGGTGCTCTCTGGTGTCTCCGAAGGTACATGTTGAGTTGGCATAATTCGAGATTAGGTTTTGTCACTCCGATTGTCTGGAGAGGTATCTCTGGGCCCTCTCGGTAATACTCATCACCTAAGCCTTGCAAGCATTGTAACTAATGAGTTAGTTATGAGATGATATATTACGGAACGAGTAAAGAGACTTGCGTAACGAGATTGAACTAGGTATTGGATACCGACGATCGAATCTCGGGCAAGTAACATACCGATGACAAAGGGAACAACGTATGTTTTATGCGGTTTGACCGATAAAGATCTTTGTAGAATATGTAGGAACCAATACGAACATCCGGTTCCGCTATTGGTTATTGACCGAGAATAGTTCTAGGTCATGTCTACATAGTTCTCGAACCCGTAGGGTCCGCACGCTTAACGTTACGATGACAGTTTTATTATGAGTTTATAAGTTTTGATGTACCGAAGGTTGTTCGGAGTCCCAGATGTGATCGCAGACATGACGAGGAGTCTTGAAATGGTCGAGACATAAAGATTGATATATTGGATGACTATATTCGGACACCGGAAGTGTTCCGGGTGTTTTTCGGAGAAAATCGAGTACCGGAGGGTTACCGAACCCCGGGAAGTAATGGGCCTTGATGGGCCCTAGTGGAGAGAGAGAGGGCTGGCGGGGCAAGTGGCGCGCCTCCCCTTGAGTCCGAATAGGACAAGGAAGGGGGGCGCCCCTTGCCTTTCCCTCTCCGACTCCTTCCTTCCCCTCCTTGTTGGAATAGGAAGGGAGGGGCAAACCTACTTGGAGTAGGTTTCCCCTCCTAGGGCGTGCCTCCCTTAGGCCGGCCCCTCCTCCTCTCCCCTTTATATCACGGGGGCACCCATAGACACACAAGTTGATCTACGGATCGTTCCTTAGCCGTGTGCGGTGTCCCCCTCCACCATATTCCACCTCGGTCATATCGTCGCGGAGTTTAGGCGAAGCCTGCTACCGATAGAACATCATCATCGTCACCACACTTGTCGTCTTGTGGAACTCATCCTCGACGCCACACGCTGCTGGAGCCCGGGACGTCATCGAGCTGGATGTGTCTGAACACGGAGGTGCCGTCGTTCGGTGCTTGGATCGGTCGATTCATGAAGACGCGTCGACTACATCAACAGCGTTGTCATAACGCTTCCGCTTAACGGTCTCGAGGGTACATAGACAACACTCTCCCTCTCGTTGCTATGCCATCACCATGATCTTGCGTGTGCGTAGGAATTTTTTGAAATTACTCGTTCCCCAACACTAACGTGAATCATATAGTAGATATGATCAACATAGTGCTGTTCACCATTGAAAACTACTCCATCTCACGTGATGATCGGACATGGTTTAGTTGATTTGGATCATGTGATCACTTAGATGACTAGAGAGATGTCTGTCTAAGTGGGAGTTCTTTAGTAACGTGATTAATTGAACTTAAATTTCTCATGAACTTAGCACCGATAGTATTTTGCTTGTCTATGTTTGTTGTAGATAGATGGCTCGTCTTTGTTGTTCCATTGAATTTTAGTGCGTTCCTTGTGAAAGCTAAGTTGAAAGATGATGGTAGCAATTACATGGACTAGGTCCGTAACTTGAGGATTATCCTCATTCTTTGCCTGAAAGAATTACGTCTGGAAGCACCGCTGGGTGCGAACTGCTGCGAGATCTGGCCGACGGCGTTAAGAACGTCTGGCGAGCAAAGATGATGACTACTCGATAGTTCGATGTGCCATGCTTTATGGCTTAGAACCGGGACTTCAACGGCGTTTTGGGCGTCATGGAGCATATGAGATGTTCCAGAGTTGAAGTTAATATTTCAAGCAAATGCCAGATTGAGATATATGAAGTCTCCAATAAGTTCTATAGCTGCAAGATGGAGGAGAATAGTTCACGGTGAACATATACTCAAAATGTCGGGTATAATAATCACTTGATTCAACTGGGAGTTAATCTTCACGATGATAGTGTCATTGATGAATTCTTCAATCACCGCCACCAAGTTACAAGAGCTTCATGATGAACTATAATATGCAATGGATGGACAAGACTATTCTGAGCTCTTCGCAATGCTAAAGGCTACGGAGGTAGAAATCAAGAAGGAGCATCAAGTGTTGATGGTCAATAAGACCATCGGTTTCAAGAAAAAGGGTAAAGGGAAGAAGAAGGGAACTTCAAGAAGAACAACAAACAAGTTGTCTGCTCAAGAGAAGAAACCCAAATCTGGACCTAAGCACGAGGCCGAGTGCTTCTACTTCAAGCGGTCGTCATTTGGGCGGAACTGCCCCAAGTATTTGGCGATAAGAAGGATGGCAAGGTGAACAAAGGTATATGTGATATACATGTTATTGATGTGTACCTTACTAATGCTCGCATGAGCACACAGGTATTTGATACTTGTTCTCTTGCTAATATTTGCAACTCAAACAGGGACTCGGATTAGCGAAGATTGGCTAAGGGCGAGGTGACGATGCACGGGAAATGGTTCCAAAGTCGATGTGATCGCGATCGACACGCTACCTCTACATCTACCTTGGGATTAGTTTTAGACCTGAATAATTGTTATTTGGTGCCGCGTTGAGCATGAACATTATATCTGGATCTTGTTTGATGCGAGACGGTTATTCATTTAAATCGAGAATAATGGTTGTTCTATTTATATGAGTAATATCTTTTATGGTCATGCACCCTTGAAGAGTGGTCTATTTTATTAAATCTCGATAGTAGTGATACACATATTCATAATGTTGAAGCCAAAAGATGCAGAGTTGATAATGACAATTACAACTTATTTGTGGCATCTTGCCGTTTGGGTCATATTGGTGTAAAGCGCATGAAGAAATCCCATCTTGATGGACTTCGAAACACTTGATTATGAATCACTTGGTATTTATGAACCGTGCCTCATGGGCAAGATGACTAAAACGCCGTTCTCGGAACTATGGAATGAGCAACTGATTTGTTGGAAATCATACATCTTGATGTGTGTGGTCCAATGAATGCTAAGGCTCGTGGCGGTATCGTTATTTTCTCTCCTTCACAGATGATTTGAGCAGATATGGGTATATCTACTTAATGAAACACAAGTCTGAAACATTTGAAAAGTTCAAAGAATTTAAGAGTGAAGTGGAAAATCATTGTAATAAGAAAATAAAGTTTCTACGATCGATCGTGGAGGAGAATATTTGAGTTCTGAGTTTGGTTTACATTTGAAACAATGCGGAATAGTTTCACAACTCACGCCACCCGAACACCACAGCGAAATGGTGTGTCCGAGCGTCGTGTCGTGCTTTACTAGATATGGTGCGATCTATGATGTCTCTTCTTGATTTACCACTATCGTTTTGGGGTTATGCTTTAGAGACAGCCGCATTCACGTTAAATAGGGCACCATCAAAATCCGTTGAGGCGGCGCCTTATGAACTGTGGTTTGGCAAGAAACCAAAGTTGTCATTTCTTAAAGTTTGGGGCTGCGATGCTTATGTGAAGAAACTTCAACAAGATAAGCTTGAACCCAAATCGAGAAATGTATCTTCATAGGATACCCAAAAGATACTATTGGGTACACCTTCTATCACAGATCTGAAGGCAAGACTTTTGGTTCTAAATTCGGATCCTTTCTAGAGAAGGAGTTTCTCTCGAAAGAAGTGAGTGGGAGGAAAGTAGAACTTGATGAGGTAACTATACCTGCTCGATGCGGAGCATCCTTCCATCATCCCCATGGGCTCTACATCAACACATCCAACCCCACAAGGACCCATGACAAGAGCTAGAGCACGTGCTTTGGAAACCGAGGTGATCTCCTTCCTACTAGACTTGCATATGGACACAAATGGAACATGTATACTACCTCACCAAAATGTGCTATGCCTCCTTAGGTATGAAGAGGAACATCACCAAGAAGCTCAGAGCATCCCCAAGAAGAAGGAGAACCACCCCAAGGCCACGTGGACCAAGAACAAGAACAACAAAGAAGAAGACAGAGGCTCCAGCAACCCCGTGCGCACGTGCCCCCAAGACCCGTGCCCACGGACTACTCGAGGAGTTGGCGCTGGATCACCCGTTGCGCACGGGCTTGTCTTGTGCCCACAGGACCCCGTCTTGCACGGGCCCAACTTACCCGTCGCACGGGCCTCCCAGATGGCCGGCCGAGATGGCTTCTTGACTCACTTCTCCTCCTTCGACCCCAAGCCTATATATTCCGTACCTAGGGTTATGTTTAGGGTGAGCAAAGTATTAGATGAGATCTTGGTGAGCTTTGCTCCATTACCTTACCTCTTTGAGGATCAAGACCCCCTAGGGAAGAATCCTTGAGGATTTCAAGACCTCCATTAGGAGAAGACTATCTACCACCACCAAGACCCTCTTCCTTTGGATTTGGGATGAACTTTTGCCATTGTATCTTTCCTTTGATTGTGTTTGAGACTTGTGGATCTTGTGTTGTTACTCTAGTGGATGTGTAATTGGGAATTGTTGGAGTGATTACCTCTTTGTGTTCATCCTTGTGTTCTTGTTGTTCTTGTGTTTCCCTCCATTTCCCCCTCCAAGTGTGAAAAGATCCTTCTTAGGGTTCTACCCTACATCATATTGGTATCATGAGCCACGTTGATTCACATCTTGGAGTCCTTACCTTCCACTTTCTAGCTTGATTTTGTTATTTTTCGTCCTAATCCGAAAATCCCCACCAAAAATAGCCCCAAAATTTTTCTTGCAATTTGTTGATCTTGTGAGATTTGGTTGATTTGATCCACGAATTTGGTGTTTGGCAAGTGGATCTACACCTCCACCATCATCCCCACCCATCTCCCTCTGGAATTTGGCCAAAAGAAAACCTCACAATCACCACGAAATCACAGAGATTCATCCGCTCTTGGGAGACCCCGTGCACACGGGCCATCGGGACCCCGTGCACACGGGCCTCACTTACCCCGTGCGCACGGACTATCCAGGAACATTCGGCCATTTTTCTGTTTTTCTCATTTTGTTTCACCACCACCTCTTGAGTTCTTCCACACCATTCCACGTGTTTGTTGAGTGTTTGGTTGCGATTTCTCTTGTGTCCTAAGGTGTTTCGGCTACTTAGGCGCAACTTGGTATCATCATCGCCACCAACCATCGACTCGAACAACACTTCGGCTTCGACAAAAGCATCTTCGACCGTAAGCAAGGACGGTAACCTCGACGACACCTTGTACCCTTGCCATTAACTTGATAGCTTTGAGCCATTTTGCGTAGCTTACCCATCGAGACTAGCTTGTTGAGTATTGCCGGGCCACGTCTTAGTGCACCATTTAGTGTTCCGTCCATCCCGTGCATATACTACTTGTTACCTCATTGTGTGGCTCGCATATCAAGCATCATGGCATAGTTGAAAAAAAGTGAGAAAAAGCTTTTAAGCAAAAGAGAAGAAAAGTGAAGAGCTTATAAGCAATAGCATCGAGCCTTCGCATTCGTGCATCATCTTGGTCACCACATACATAAGCATACTTGGGATAGTGAGATGAGTAGATTCTCTATTAGGTTGGTGCACTAGTGTATCTAGCCCACTAGTGCAATCGAGCTAGCGTCTCTCTAGTATCCGTGCGACAAGAGCTTTTCCGTGTTTCGATATCTTGAGCTCATTCCTTGGTTGTGCGGATCCCATTTATCTTCCATGTGTGTGTTCTAGTGTTATCTTGGGAGGTTGATCTATTTGTCTTATTTGCCATTTGTGAATCTTCTCAACTTTATCAACATATTGACTAACATTTGCTTGAATTATTTGTGCCTTTCCTAACCAAGCTCCTCCATAGACCATTTACTTGTAGGTGTGAGAAACAATTCCGGTACCAATTCCCTATTGTAACATCACGTGGGATCGTACTTGTTACATCCACAATCTTCGGAAAAGGTAACTTTGGTTTTGTTCTCTCATTTTCCTACTCACCACCACTTTCTCATGATGGATAGGCCAAGTTCTTCTACCAACCCACTCTTCATCGAGCAAGGCGACGACATGTCATCTTTCGTCACCAAGAGCCACCTCTTTGGCGCAACGAGCTCTACATCAAGAGCAACAAGCAATGAACGACCACATCGACAACCTCGCCACCGACTTGCGACTCTCCGAGCAACGTACACGCGACTACTTCGACAACAAGCTAGATGCGCACAAGCAAGAGAACGATGCAAGAATGGACGAGATCCGAGCTTTGTTGGTCAACCGGCATCCTTCAACTTCTTCCTACTCAAGACGGAGCCACTCAAGTCGCCACTCCGACGACACCTTCTCCGGCTCAAGTACACCGTCATCAACCATTCTTCGACGAGCAGCGCGTCAAGACCGCTCATGCATCTCGAGATCCGCTACACGCCAAGCATTCACAAGAGCAAGTCGATGAACAAGTTCCTCGTCCTCAAGCAAATCAAGTCGCTTTTGCTCAAGCTCAAGAACAACAACGTCTTCGTCGTCAAGAAGAAGAAGAACGAGCGCGTCTACACCAAGAGGAACAAGACGCCGAAGCCCAACATCTTCAACAACAACAACGAGAAGCACAAGCTCTTGAGGCGGAACATGCCCTTCAAGAATCAAGTCGAGCAATCGCCAACCGCAATCGCGAACGGCGCAATCAAGAGGAAGAACTTCGAGAAGAAATACAAGAAAGGAACTATCAACCACGTGGGCACCGTCAAGCTTCTCAAGCCCCTCCACAAGCTCGTCAAGCCCCACCTCAACCTCAAGCGCAACAAGAGCGACACCAAGCGGAACAAGTGCGTCACACCCTCCTCGACATCAAGAGCGACATCAAGAGGAACGAGCATTCGAGGACCCTCCCAAGCAAGAGCGACACCGCAACCGCTACCAACATGAAGAACAACGCTATGGGAAACTCAAATTCACGATGCCCAAGTTCAATGGAAGCAATGATCCGGAAGAATACCTCTCATGGGCATTGAAGGTCGACAAAATCTTTCGTTTGCACAACTATGAGGAAGAGAAGAAGATCGCAATGGCATCACTTGAGTTCCAAGACTATGTGCTCATATGGTGGGAACAAGTCCTCGAGCGTCGAGAAGCAAGAGGTGACCCTCCAATCACCACTTGGGCTCAAATGAAGGATGTCATGCGAGCACGATTCGTGCCCAACTACTACAACCGTGATCTCTTCAAGAAGCTACAACTCCTCAAGCAAGGAACCAAGAGTGTTGAAGAATACTACAAGGAAATGGAGATAGCCATGATTCGAGCCAATGTCAAGGAAGATGATGAGCAAACAATGGCATGGTTCTTGAATGGACTCAATCATCCCATCAAGAAGATCGCCGACTTCCAACCCTACTCCAACCTCATCGAGCTAGTACATCAAGCGACCAAGGCGGAACGTCAAGTGCAAGATGACTTCAAGTACGCCAAGTACTCATCCAAGACATACGACTTCTAAAACAATCAAGCTTCAACAACTATTCCAACATCTACTTCAACCAAGCCTTCTCCAAGCATTGGCGACAAGGCGACATACAAGAAACCTTCGTCAAGTTCATGTCGTCCTCCTCCTACTACAAGCAACTACAAGCCGCGTGCTACTTCCTCCACTCCGACCGATGAGACCATCAAGACAAGTTCAATCAAGTGCTTCACATGTGGCGGCCGAGGCATAAGTCCTTCAATGCACCAACAAGCGCACTATGATCCTCAACGACGATAGCACCTCGACTCAATGAGTGAAGATGAAATGGAAGATATTGAGCAAGTGGCCATGCACCGGCGCATGAGCGAGGATGAAGATGACCAAGTCTTTTGTGATGAAGATCTGAGCCCGCTCTCGTTGTCTCCAAGGTCTTGACACTTCAACATCAACAAGAAGAAGACCAGCGATGCCATATCTTCCACACCAAGGCCGGCATCAATGGAAGATCCGTCAAGGTCATCATCGATGGAGGTAGTTGCCACAACTTGGCAAGTGAAGAACTATGCTCCAAGCTTCAATTGGTCAAGAGGAAGCACCCGCACCCCTACAAGGTTCAATGGCTAGCGACTCGGCACTATCTGAGTTGAGCATACGGTCCAAGTATCATTCAAAATCGGTGCATATGAAGACACTTTGGAGTGTGATGTGGTCCCAATGACCGTTTGCCATCTACTCCTTGGTCGACCATGGCAATTTGACCGTGACGTCCTCCACAATGGGCGTACAAATCACTATAGCTTCAAGATGAAAGGAAAAGAATATGTGTTACGACCCATGTCTCCTAGTCAAGTGATAGCCGACAAGCAAGCCACCCACCATAGAGAGAAGAGTGAGAAAGAGAGCCACCAAAACATGAGTGAGAGCAACAAGCCACACTTGGCGCCTCTTAGCCTAGAGAGAAAAACCTCATACTATTCGCCACAAAAGTGAGATGAGAGAAGTGTGTGAGAACCCATCGAGTGTGATGCACTTTGTCCTTGTGTGCAAGGATGGAGAACCGAAACTAACACAACTCATGAGCTACCTTTGGTGTTTCAATCTCTTTGCAGGAATTTCAAGATGTTTTCCCGATGAGCTACCTTGGGTCTACCTCCTCTCGAGGCATTGAGCATCGAATCGACCTCATCCCGGGCGCCACTTCCAAACAAAGCTCCATACCGTGTCAATCCCAAGAAACCAAGGAGATTCAGCGGCAAGTACAACAACTAATCGACAACGGTCATGTACGTGAAATCTTAAGCCCTTGTGCCGTTCCGTTATACTTGTGCCTAAGCCCGATGGAAGTTTCCGCTTGTGTTCGATTGTAGACCTATAAATGCTATCACCGTTAGCTATAGGCATCCCATTCCTCGCTTAGATGATATGCTTGATGAACTTAGTGGAGCCAACTTTTCTCAAAAATTGATCTTAAAAGTGGCTATTATCAAATTCGCATACAAGAAGGTGATGAATGGAAAACTGCTTTCAAAACAAAATTTGGCTTATATGAATGGTTAGTCATGCCTATAGGTTTATCGGAGGCTCCCGATACTTTTGTGCGTCTCATGCATCATGTACTTCGATCTTACATTGGTGTCTTTGTTGTGGTTTACTTTGATGATATTCTTGTGTTTAGCAAAACCATGAAAGAGCATCTTGATCATGTTAAGCTTGTTTTGCAAACACTTCGAAAGGAAAGTCTTTATGCCAACATGAAAAAGTGCATGTTTGGTGTTGACAAAGTGGTTTTCTTGGGTTTCGTTGTCTCTTCCAAGGGTGTCCATGTTGATGAAACTAAAACTGAAGCAATTAAAACTTGGCCCCAACCCACCAATTTGCAACAAGTGCGAAGTTTCCTTGGTCTTGCGGGTTTTTATCGTCGCTTTGTGAAAAACTTTAGCACTATCGCAGCCCTTTGCATGCTTTGAGTAAGAAAAATGCTCCTTTTGTTTGGGGAACTTTACAATCAACCGCTTTTGATGAGCTCAAGTCTTTGCTTACTCATGCTCCAATTCTTGCTTTGCCCAACTTTGATAAAACTTTTGAGGTTCATTGTGATGCAAGTGGTACCAGAATTGGCGGAGTTTTGATGCAAGAAAAATGTGTAATTGCATATTTTAGTGAAAAACTCTCCGGTGCTCAACTTAACTATCCCATCTATGACAAAGAATTGTATGCTTTAGTGCGTGTCCTACATGTTTGGGAACATTATCTTAGACCTCATGAGTTTGTCATACATACCGATCATGAAACGCTTAAGTACTTAAAAGGTCAAACTAAATTGAACAAGCGTCATGCCAAATGGAGTGAATTTATTGAATCTTTCCCATATGTGATCAAGTACATTAAGGGTAAGGAAAATGTAGTTGCCGATGCACTTTCACGCATATGCACGCTTGTCACTCAACTTGAGTTGAATGTTATTGGCTTTGAGCACATAAAAGACTTGTATGCTAGTGATCCATCTTTTGCACCTCATTATGCTAAATGTTTGATGCATACATCTTGGGAACAATACTACATCAAGGATGGTTATCTTATGAGAGCTAACAAACTATGCATTCCCGAGTCTTCTCTTCGTTTGCTCCTTTTGCAAGAGGCTCATGGAGGCGGACTCATGGGACACTTTGGACGCGACAAGACTTTTGCCACGCTCTCCAAGAACTACTTTTGGCACAAGATGTTCCGCGACGTCTCCCGCTTCACTACTCGATGCTCTACATGCCGCAAAGCTAAGTCAAAAGCTCAATCTCATGGTCTTTACATGCCTCTTCCTATTCCTTATCAACCTTGGGAAGACATTAGCATGGACTTTGTACTTGGTTTGCCTAGAACTCAAAATGGAAAAGATTTCGTGTTTGTTGTTGTGGACCGATTTTCTAAGATGGCACATTTCATTCCTTGCAACAAGGTAGACGATGCTTCACATATTGCAAATCTCTTTTGTAGGAAATCTTGCGCCTCCATGGAGTACCAAAGACAATCATCTCCGACCATGACGTCAAGTTCTTGAGTTACTTTTGGAAGACTCTATCGCCAAGCACGGAATCAAGCTCTTGTTCTCATCCGCATACCATCCTCAAACCGGCGGCTAAGCGGAGGTGACGAACCGGACACTATCCACTCTACTTGGCGTGTTGATCAAGAAGAACATCAAGGAGTGGGGCGTGTCTACCCATCGCCGAAATGCGCCTACAACCGCAAGACATTCGACTACCGCAAGTCCCCTTGAGGTCGTCTCACGGCTTCAACCCATTGTCCCCATTGGACATTCTACCTCTACCTCTACAAGAGCGCACCAACATGGATGCGAATGCACGAGCAAGCTACATCAAGAAGATGCATGAAGATACAAGAAACATCATCGGCGCCAAGTACATCGACTAGCGACCAAGCTCAGCGTCAACAAACAACCCATGATCTTCAACATAGGTGATCTCGTGTGGCTACACCTTCGCAAGGAACGCTTCCCCAACGAACGCAAGTCCAAACTACTACCTCGAGCCGATGGACCATTCAAGGTGCTAGCACACTACAACGACAACGCCTACAAGATTGAACTCCCACGAGACAAGTACAACGTGAGCGACATCTTCAACGTTAAAGACCTCGCGCCTTTCCATGGTGATGAAAATCTTGATTCGAGGTCGGATCCTTTCGAAGGGAGGGGAGATGATGCGGAGCATCCTTCCATCATCCCCATGGACTCTACATCAACACATCCAACCCCACAAGGACCCATGACAAGAGCTAGAGCACGTGCTTTGGAAACCGAGGTGAACTCCTTCCTACTAGACTTGCATATGGACACAAATGGAACATGTATACTACCTCACCAAAATGTGCTATGCCTCCTTAGGTATGAAGAGGAACATCACCAAGAAGCTCAGGAGCATCCCCAAGAAGAAGGAGAACCACCCCAAGGCCACGTGGACCAAGAACGAGAACAACAGCAGCATCACAGGAGGCTCCAGGCAACCCCGTGCGCACGGGCCCCCAAGACCCCGTGCCCACGGACTACTCAGGGAGTTGGCGCTGGAGCACCCCGTGCACACGGGCTTGTACCGTGCCCACGGGACCCCCGTGCGCACGGGCCCAACTTACCCGTCTTGCACGGGCCTCCCGAGATGGCCGACCGAGATGGCTTCTTCGACTCCACTTCTCCTCCTTCGACCCCAAGCCTATATATTCCGTACCTAGGGTTATGTTTAGGGTGAGCAAAGTATTAGATGAGATCTTGGTGAGCTTTGCTCCATTACCTTACCTCTTTGAGGATCAAGACCCCTAGGGAAGAATCCTTGAGGATTTCAAGACCTCCATTAGGAGAAGACTATCTACCACCACCAAGACCCCTCTTCCTTTGAATTTGGGATGAACTTTGCCATTGTATCTTTCCTTTGATTATGTTTGAGACTTGTGGATCTTGTGTTTTTACTCTAGTGGATGTGTAATTGGGAATTGTTGGAGTGATTACCTCTTTGTGTTCATCCTTGTGTTCTTGTTGTTCTTGTGTTTCCCTCCATTTTCCCCCTCCAAGTGTGAAAAGATCCTTCTTAGGGTTCTACCTACATCAGCTCCCTTATTGGAAAGTAGTTCATCACAAGAACCGATTCCTGTGACAACTACACCAATCAATGAGGAAGCTAATGATATTGATCATGAAACTTCAGATCAAGTAACTACCAAACCTCGTGGGTCAACGAGTAAGATCCGCACTGAGTGGTACGGTAATCCTATTATGGAAGTCCTGTTACTAGACCATGGCGAACCTACGAACTATGAGGAAGCGATGATGAGCCCAGATTCCATAAAATGGCTTGAGGCTATGAAATCGAGATGGGATCCATGTATGAGAACAAAGTATGGACTTTGGTTGGCTTGCCCGATGATTGGCAAGCCATCGAGAATAAATGGATCTTCAAGAAGAAGACCGACGCGATGGTAATGTAGCTGTCTACAAAGCTCGACTTGTTGCGAAAGGTTTTCGACAAGTTCAAGGAGTTGACTACGATGAGACTTTCTCACCGTAGCGATGCTTAAGTCTGTCCGAATCATGTTAGCAATTACCGCATTTTATGATTATGAAATATGGCAAATGGATGTCAAAACGCATTCTGAATGGATTTCTAGAAGAAGAGTTGTATATGATGCAACGAGAAGGTTTTGTCGATCCAAAAGTGCTAACAAAGCGTGCAAGCTTCAGCGATCCATTTATGGATGGTGCAAGCCTCTCGGAGTTGGAATAAATGCTTTGATAGTGTGATCAAAGCATATGGTTTTATCTGAGACTTTTGGAGAAGCTTTGTATTTACAAGAAAGTGAGTGGGAGCTCTATAGCATTTACGATATTATATGTAGATGACATATTATTAATTGGAAATGATATAGAATTTCTGATAGCATAAAGGGATACTTGAATAAAAGTTTTTCGATGAAAGACCTCGGTGAAGCTGCTTACATATTGGGCATCAAGATCTATAGAGATAGATTAAGGCGCTTAAATGGACTTTCACAAAGCACATACCTTGATAAAATTTTGAAAAAGTTCAAAATGGATCGAGCAAAGAAAGGGTTCTTCGCGTGTTACAAGGTGTGAAGTTGAGTCGATTCAATGCCCGAACACAAGAAGATAGAGAGAAAATGAAAGATGTTCCTATGCTTCAGCCATAGGCTCTATCATGTATGCAATCTTGTGTACTGACCATATGTGTGCTTAGCAATAAGTTTAGCAAGGAGGTGCCAAAGTAATCCGAGTGGATCATTTGACAACGGTCAAGAATATCTGAAATACGAAAAGGACTAAGGATATGTTTCTCGTTTATGGAGGTGACAAAGAGCTAGTCGTAAATGTTTATGTCGATGCAAGCTTTGACACCGATCCGACGATTCTAAATTGCAAACCAGATACATGTTTATATTGAGCATGGAGCTGTTAGTTGGTGCGATTCTAAACAAAGCGTCATGGCGGGATCTACATGCGAAGCGGAGTACATAGCTGCTTGGAGCAAAGAAATGAAGGAGCGGATGAAGGAGTTCATTTCCGATCTAGGTGTCATACCTAGTGCATCGGGACCAATGAGGATCTTCTGTGACAATCTTGGTGCAATTGCCTTGGCAAAGGAATCCAGATTTCACAAGAGGACCAAGCACATCAAGAGACGCTTCAATTTCATCGGGACCAAGTCCGGTGGGAGACATAGAGATTTGCAATATACATACGGTTTCAATATTGCGAGACCGTTGACTAAGCCTCTTCCACAAGCAAAACATGATCAGCACCAAGGCTCCATGGGTGTTAGAATCATTCTTGTGTAATCTAGATTATTGACTCTAGTGCAAGTGGGAGACTAAAGGAAATATGCCCTAGAGGCAATAATAAAGTTATTATTTATTTCCTTATATCATGATAAATGTTTATTATTCATGCTAGAATTGTATTAGCCGGAAACATGATACATATGTGAATACATAGACAAACTTAATGTCACTAGTATGCCTCTACTTGACTAGCTCATTAATCAAAGATGGTTATGTTCCTAACCATAGACATGAGTTGTCATTTGATTAACGGGATCACATCATTAGGAGAATGATGTGATTGATATGACCCATCACTATAAGCCTTGCAAGCAATGTAGCTAATGAGTTAGTTATGGAATGATGCATTACATAACGAGTAAAGAGACTTGCGTAACGAGATTGAACTAGGTATTGGGATACCGACGATCGAATCTCGGGCAAATAACATACCGATGACAAAGGGAACAACGTATGTTGTTATGCGGTTTGACCTATAAAGATCTTCGTAGAATATATAGGAGCCAATATGAGCATCCAGGTTCCGCTATTGGTTATTGACCGGAAACATGTCTCGGTCATGTCTACATAGTTCTCGAACCCGTAGGGTCCGCACGCTTAAGGTTTCGATGACAATTATATTATGAGTTTTGATGTACCAAAGTTTGTTTGGAGTCCCGGATGTGATTACAGGGTGAAATCAGGATTTTACCGAGTGCAGGGGGTTACGAGAACCCGGGGCAATGGGCCTACATGGGACTTAATGGAGAAGAGGAGAGGAGGCAAGGGCTGGGCCGTGTGCCCCTGCCCCCTAGTCTGAATAGAACAAGGAGAGGAGGCGGCGCCCCTTTCCTTCCCTCTCTCCTCCTCTTTCCCCTTCTCCTAGTCCAACAAGGAAGGAGGAGTCCTACTCCCGTGGGAGTAGGACTCCCCTTGGCGCGCCCTCCTAGGCCGGCTGGCCCTCCCCCCTGCTCCTTTATATCTCTGGGGCAGGGGCACCTCTAGACACAACAATAGATCTCTTGATCTCTTAGCCGTGTCGGTGCCCCCTCCACCATAGTCCTCCTCGATAATATTGTAGCTGTGCTTAGCGAAGCCCTCGACGATAGAACATCAAGATCGTCACCACGCCGTCGTCTTGTGGAACTCTCCGTCGATACTCGGCTGGATCGGAGTTCGAGGGATGTCATCGAGCTGAACGTGGGCTAGAACTCGGAGGTGCCATAGTTTGATGCTTGATCGGTCGAGCCGTGAGGGCGTCGACTACATCAACCACGTTGTTCTAATGCTTCCGCTTTCGGTCTCACGAGTGCGTGGACAACACTCTCCCCTCTCGTTGCTATGCATCACCATGATCTTGCGTGTGCGTAGGAATTTTTTGAAATTACTACATTCCCCAACACTATTCATGTAGGAATAGACCCCATCTTGTTATCCTTAATAGCAACGATCAATCGTGTCTCGCTGCACCTTACATCCTTTGGGAAAGACCACCGCATGATTGAGCCCATCGCAAAGCACCTCTTCCCATGGCAAGAAAAATTGATCTAGTTGGCCTAACTAAACCAAAGATTCGAAGAAGAAATACGAGGCTATAAGTAATCATGCATAAAAGAGATCAAAGAACTCAAATAACTTTCATGGATATAGATCGATCATAAACTCAAGGTTCATCGGATCCCAACAAACACACCGCAAAAGGAGTTACATCAAATAGATCTCCAAGAGACCATGGTATTGAGAATCAAGAGAGAGAGAGAGAGAGAGAGAGAGAGAGAGAGAGAGAGAGAGGAAGTAATCTAGCTACTCCTATGGACCCGTGGGTCTACAATGAACTACTCACGCATCATCGGAGAGGCTCCAATGAGGATGATGAACCCCTCTGTGATGGTGTCTAGATTGGATCTCGTGGTTCTGGAACTTGCGGCGGCTGGAATTGTGTTTCGTCGACTCCCTAGGGTTTTGGAATATTGGGATATTTATAGGGCGAAGAGGCGTCACGGGAGGCCATCGAGATGGGCACAACACACCAGGCGCGCTGGGCCCCAGCGTGCCAGTGGGTTGTGCCCCTCGAGCACCCTCTGGTACTTCTTTGGCCCATCTTATGGTCCAGAAGAATTCTCCAAAAAGTTTCACTACGTTTGGACTCCGTTTGCTATTGATTTTCATGAAGTAAAAAACAGCAACTGGCACTAGGCACTATGTCAATAGGTGAGTCCCAAAAAATGATATAAAGATGCTACAAAATGATTGTAAAACATCCAAGAATGATAATATAACATCATGGAACAAGCAAAATTTATAGATACGTTGGAGACGTATCACGTACCTTCTAACCAATTCCCACTTCCATCTTTCAATCCTTTAAGAAAGGTCCTCTTTCTTCTAGCAGACGCAAAGGCCTAAAAGAAAGCGGTGTTGCGGTCACCACTTTTCAACCATGTTGCACGAGACCTTTGAATACCTTGAATTTTTTCTAACTCGAGTTGGTATTCAATCAGTTCTGCAAGTTATTATTTTTCTTTTTCTTTACTCATTGGCCCATACATAACCTTTTTCGGTCTATTTTTGCCTTAAGGAGTCTCTTCCTTGGCTTCTTTAGCACCATGGATCTCGATCATGCAATTCAGCCTGCGTCTTATTCATCTTCTCATTGATACATGTGACGCTCGGGTCAACCCCATTCTTACACTAGGCCTCTAGCACATTCACATTAAAGCTCTCTTCCCTTAGCTATCCGTGTCTCAAACTAGTTTTATTGTCCATTCTTTGGTGCTTGGGTTGGTTATAGTATTCACTATTTGCACAAACAAGCCGATGGTCAGAATGGTTGTACTCCATATTTTACGCGGCATTGGGAAAGAGTGTCGTCCATGCATCGTTAACAAGTCCCACGTCCTAGCTCTCTCTATTTCACCCTCTATGCCATGTGAAGGGGTCCCCAATAAACCCTAAGTCGTGTGGCTCACAGTCATCGATAGCGCTACGAGAGGCTTGCAAAAACTGAGATGGATGTGGGTTCTCGCCTTCTATCTCATGCAAGAACTATATTTCATTAATTTCTCCTAACAAAATTCAGATCGAATTTGGTGTAGCTATCTAATATGGTTCCATGTTAGGTGCTTGTTCTCAAAATGAAATTCCCCGTACATCCTTATCAAGTGCCAAACACTATTATTCTTTCCTCAACCAGCGCCTTTAGTTCCCCTATACTAAATACAACTTTTTCACATCATCCTCATTATAAATGTAAATCGAAAAAATTTATTCATCTATTTTGTAACTATGGCTTGTACTTTTTTTATAGAATAGAGGGGTATTTTTGTCGCTATTCACACGTAAACAAATGATTGAAATAGTTTTTTATATGAGGGTTTAATCCAGCCATACCTTCTAACATATTCCCACTTCAACTTTAAATTTTGTAGCAAATTTCCTCTTTATTCTAGCAGACGCAAAGGCCCGAAACAAATCGGTGTCGCGGTCACCTCTTTTCAAGCAAGTCACACGAGACCTTAGCATAACTTGAATTTCTTCTAACTCTAGTAGGTATTCAATCAATTTTGCATGTAATTTTTTGTACCATTTTCATGATTCATTGACACCTGACATAACCTTTTCCATGTCTATTTGTTCCTTAAGGATTCTCTTCTGTCTTTATCACCCGCTGATCACAATCATGGAATTCAGCGTGCATCTTATTCAACATCTTATAGATATATCGATGTGGCCTTGAGTCTGCCCCAACCATAGATGAGGGCTCTCGCACAGTCGTGTTAAAGCTCTCCTCGCTTAACCACCTTGCTTCAAACAGGTTTTGTTGTCCATTGTTTGGTGCTACGGGTTGGTTATAATATTCAATATTTACACACAATGGTCGATGATCAGAATGGTTGCACTCCATATTTTCCAGCGTCACATTGGGGAAGAGTGTCTTCCCATGCATTATTAACAAGTCCCCTATCCAACCTCTATCTAGTTCGCCCTCTATGCGATGTGAAGGTGTCCCCAATAAACCCCAAGATGCGCATCTCACAATCATCGATAATGCTTTGGAAGGCTTGCATATCTTGATGTGGGCGTGGATTCCCTGCTTCTTTCTCGTGCAAGAACTGTATCTTGTTAAGGTCGTCTAACAAAATTCATGCGAGATCAAGACAATGGACTAGCGGTCTCATACGGTTCCATGTAAGGTGCTTGTTGTCCCAAGGAATTCCCTGTACATCCCCGTCAAAAGCCAAGCACTATTGTTCTTTTCCTCAACCAGACGCCTTTAGATGCCCTATACTAAATACTTAACATTTCCACATCATCCTCATTATAAGGTGCCATCAAAAAAGTATTCATCTATTTTGTATCTTTGGATTAAATGTTTTGTAGAATAGATGGTTCTGTTTGCTTCACTTCAGACGTAAACAGATGAATAAAATAGTTTTGGGTATGAGAGTTTAACCCAACCGTACCTTCTAACCAATTCCCGCTGCCATCTTTTAATCTTTTAAGGAAGTTCCTCTTTCTTCTTGTGGAAGCAAAGGCCTGAAAGAAAGCAGTGTCGCGGTCACCACTTTTCAACCAAGTTGCACGAGACCTTTGAATAACTTGAATTTTCTAACTCTAGTAGGTATTCAATCAATTCTGCAAGTTATTTTTTCTTTGCATCATTTCCTTTAGTCATCGCCCCATACATAACCCTTTTTGGTGTCATTTTGCCATGCGAAATCTATTCCTTGGCTTCTTTAGCACCCGCCGATGCCAATCATGCAATTCAGTGTGCATCTTATCCAGCTTTTCATAGATACATGTGACGCTCGGGTGAATCCCAACCTTACACCAGGCCTCTAGCACATTCACATTAAAGATCTCTTCCTTAACCACCATGTCTCAAACATGTTTTGTTTTCCATTCTTTCGTGCTTCGGGTTGGTTATAGTATTCACTATTTGCACACAAAGGCCGATGGTCAGAATGGTTATACTCCATATTTTATGTTTCATTGGGGAGGAGTGTCATCCACGCATCATTAACAAGTCCCATCTCCTACCTCTCTCTATTTCGCCCTCTACGCCATGTGAAGGGTCCCCAATAAACCCAAAGTCGTGCGGCTCACAGTCATCGATAGCGCTATGGAAGTCTTGCATAAACTGAGATGGGCGTGGATTCTCGCTTTCTACCTCGTGCAAGAACTATATTTCATTTATTTCGGCTAACAAAATCCACGGGAGATCAAGAATTTGCTGTAGCTATCTGCTATGGTTCCATGTCAGGTCCTTGTTCTCAAAATTAAATTCCCCGTTCATTCCTGTCTAACACCAAACACTATTATTCTTTCCTCAGTCAGGTGCCTTTAGTTCCCCTATTCTAAATTCAACATTTTTCACACCATCCTCATTATAACATGACATCAAAAAATATTATACATCTGTTTTGTAACTTTGGGTTGTACTTTTTATAGAATAGAGGGTATGTATGTCACTATTCACACGTAAACAAGTGATTATAATTGTTTTTTATATGAGGGTTTAATCCATCCATACCTTCTAGCCAATTCTCACTGTCATCTTTCAATCTTTTAATGAAGTTCCTCTTTCTTTTAGCGGACGCAAAGGCTCGAAACAATCGGTGTCGCTGTTACCTCTTTTCAAGCCATTCACACGGACCTTAGCATAACTTGAATTTCTTCTAACTCTAGTAGGTATTCAATCAATTCTGCAAGTAAATTTTATGTATCATTTCCATGATTCATTGACACCTGACATAACCTTTTCCATGTCTCTTTGTGCCTTAAGGATTCACTTCTTGGCTTCTTTAGCACCCATTGATCACAACCATGGAATTCAGCATGCATCTTATTCAACTTCTCATAGATACATGTGACGCCAGGGTCAGGCCCAACCTTAGACGAGGCCTCTCGCACAGTCACATTAAAGTACTCTTCGCTTAACCACTTTGCCTCAAACGTGTTTTGCTGTCCATTGTTTGGTGCTTCGGATTGGTTATAACATTCAATATTTGCACACAATGGTCGATGATCGAGAATAGTTGTACTCCATATTTTCCAACGCCACATTGTGGAAGAGTGTCTTTCAAGCATCATTAACAACTCCTGTCCAACCTCTCTCTAGTTCTTCCTCTATGCCATGTGAAGGTGTCCCCAATAAACCCCAAGTCGTGCAACTCGCAATCATCGATAAGCGCTCGGGAAGGCTTGCATATAATGAGATGGGCGTGGATTCCGCCTTCTTTCTCGTGCAAGAACTGTATTTCATTAAGGTCGTCTAAGAAAACCCATGGGGATCAAGACAATGGAGTAGCTGTCTCATACGGTTCCATGTCAGGTGCTTTTCTCTCAACGAAATTCCTCATACACCCTTGTCGAGGGACAAACACTATTATTCCTTTTCTCAATTCTAACATCATTGAACATATGATGAATAGCTAATCGTTGAACTTTAACATCACTTCTCCAGAAAAGCATCAAGCCTCCTTTTCTATCATTACTCGGGCACACAAACTTCTGATCCATTTTTAATTTGCTCCTTAAATATTCATTTGGATAGCTATCAAAGTGAGCCTCCGACAAAAACGTCACATCGGGGTTGCATCTTCCATGGACGTCGAACAAAGCACGAACCACCGGGGCATTCCCAGGATCCCGGCGGTTCCAAGCAAAGATTTTCATTGCTTCTTCTCCAAACGAACAAACCTTTAGAAACTAGAACAATCCACCAATGAAAAAGAAATTACCACATCACATCCCATCCCTACTTCGCCTCATCCACTCTGTGATGGTCCGGAGAGCCACTGTAGCGTGAGACCTTGCATGGCATGTTCCTCGGATCAAGCCGATGGAACAGAGAAAGACAAATCTACGGTTGACCTGGAACCTCGAAGGCCAGGATCTCACAGTAGATAGAAGAACACCAGCGACGGGTCCTCACGGGAGCTTCGCCTCGCACTAGATTTTAAGTCTATGTATCTCAGGAGATACCACCCCTAGGTATCTGACATTGATCACCCGACAAAACCATGGAAACCAAAACGGTCTGGCCGTTACATGGAACGGGAAAGCGGCATCGATGGCCCACCGTCCGTGGCAGCAGAGAATATGGCGCCCATGCATGATCCGACGGCGGGTGCGAGGGTACAGCCAGCGGAGTGTACGTCCTGGTCCCTAGCAGCCCCATGCATGCATGCGTCTCCCTCCCTCTCAAGTTCGAATAATAGCTCGCTAGCCGATCGTTTGTGCTTTTTAATTGGCCATGTTGTTATGGCTCATGTGAAGCACAAGCGATGTGGTGGTTGGTGTGCTGGCCTAGCCGGTCGAGCGGTCGAGCTACAGCCTTCGTCACTCTTCTGGGCCCGTCCTCCAAAGTACACGAGCTAATTAGTACGTAACATCAAATCATGCATAGCTGGTCGAAACTAGGCGAACATAGCTAGCTGATCGTTGGCGACTGTCGCCGGAGACTAGTCTCCGCTCTTTGTTGACACGTCTCATGCATGATGGCGTTGCCGTTTGTCCCGAAGTGGTGACTTTATCTGTTTTGTAAGTTAGTTCCAGTTTGGTAAATACGGAGTAGCTTTTAAAGTTGAGACGACACTTATTTGGGGACGGAGGGTAGTACCTACCGAATGAACTTAACCACAACAAGAATTATCGAACGGAGGAGTACATGGAGTATGAATTACGCGGGAGAATGGTGGCCTGAGTGTGTAAGACATCATGAGAGTATTTGGTGAGTCTGAAGTTGACGAGAAGAACAGTGACGTTGGCAAGCAGCAAGTGGAGGCGCCAAGGGTGTTTGGACAGGAAGAGAAGATCCATGTGGAGATGAAGACCTGAAAATCATAGAACGAATTGGGTAGGGCCGGCCATTTTGACAGGAGAGACGTTACAAGAAGCTAGGACACTGAAATTTCCACACTACACAGCAATATATTTTCAACCACATAAGCTACCCCGCCATTTGCCCGTATCTACAAAAATAAAGCATTTGCTGGTAATTGTCTTCCTACCATCAAGGCGACAAATCAAATCATTGTTCATATCTCTCACCAGTTTTGGTACTGCTGGAAACGAAAAGGCAAATTTGACAATTTTGACCTGTGAATGAAATCATTTCATAAAATAAACTGCCCCTAAAAATTTCACTTAGCTGAGTGAATTTTTTTTAAGGCAGTTCATTCTGTGAAATGATGTCATCCAGAGGTCAAAATTGTCAAATTTGCCAAACGAAAATATGCCAAAGCACTGTTTAAACATTGATGATCAGCCCGATAAAGACCCATTACAACATCAATTGGTGATTGGTCTGCGTTTTCTCTTCATATCATTTGCTTTTTGTTGAAGACACTTGAGCACGTGGCTGTCAAAAGCATGTACCCCACTCTCCAAGATAGATAGAGCATAGAATCCATAATCAGATAGTACCACATTTATTAATTGTGTTTATAGGCCAACATCAACCTTTCGTCAAGCAAACAATTTGTTTGTATGCAAACCCAACTGACAAAATGTGATAAAGAAGCTAAAGCATCATGCGGATTAATGTTATGCAAGGTCCAACGTCAACATGAATTAATCTGTTCCCATGCGAGGGTTCATTTCATGTGTGACCGAGGTGTCCATATCTGATAGCACCTTCTCGTTGGTGATACCTGCAGAAGACATTAACTTTTGTAGTGGTTAGTTATACGGTTTCCTATCTCCTCTTACCCCTTTGCTATTTACCTCTTTCGGATTTATTTTCTTTTCCCCCTTCGCCTAGACATAGCTTCGGTCTTGAATGACTTTGCTATTTACCGACGTGATACTTTGCGTGTGTGTTAGTGTTGACTGTGTGCATCCTAATTATGCAGATGCCAGATGTGTACTTATTATAGTTGTATCGCTTGATGCTGATTTTGAGTCAATAAAAAACACCCTTTGTCAAAAAATCTCCTCTTACCCCTCCACTACTTCTCGTCCATCCTTCTTTAGCTTCTTTATCATATTCACCGTCTTCCTCTCATTGCACACGATCTAGTACTTCCGACGGCCTATGTTGTTATTAGACCTTACTACATAAATAAGGTCATCTCCAACGCAGACTCTCAAACTACCGACAAATGTCCGGACCGAGCTGTCCGTACACATTTTGCAGTAATTTGCCATCTAACGTGGACTTGTATATGTGCGCGGACGCGTCCGCTTTTCGAGATCCAGCAAACCAGACGCAAACCCATGGGATGTTTGCGGGATTCCAGACGTCCACCTGGCCAACCAGAAGTTGTCACGTATCCTACTACGGCGTGCCGTGTTGAGGCGAAAGAGGATGCTATTTGGTGGAAAGCGGATTAGTGACTTGTATTTGGCGTATAGTGGGTTTCATTTTGCGGAAAGTAGATTTCATTTGGTGAAAAGTGGCTTATATTTGGCAGAAGGTGACTTAAGTGGTTTTCCTCCACCCACGGTCGCCGCTCCCCTATCCGCGCTCTCTCCACCTCTCGGTTGCTCGTTCCTATCTACTCCCGGCCAGGTGTCACTGTCCGCGGGGAAGAGGAGTGGGTGGTTCCGGTTGCGGCGGGTTGAGGCTGACAGGAACGAGAGGAGTCTGCACCATCACATCCCGAGCCGCAATCATGGTTGCAGGGTGGCAAACTTGAACTCTTCAGGACAGACATATCCACTAACCTACATAGGCTTAACCATGTTAATATTAACCTCCTGATTAATAATATGCTTTTCTCTAATTGGTTTGTTAACTGGTTTTTTAGGACTCGAGATTATTTTTAAGCAAGTTAATATGATGCGCAATGGATTTCACATTTATTGCGATGAAGGCGTGTCGGTATTCATTTGTCTTCAAATATGAGTGCAACCTATGGTTCTTGGGATGTGCAGTGATGCAACCTATGGTTATTGGGATGTGCAGTGATGCAACCTACGCGTGCAGGTTTTGCTAAGTTATGAGAAAAATCAATGAACTGAGCATAGCTCAAATGGTTAGGTTACTTATGGTGGAACCAACCCATCAGGGTTTTAGTCTAAGACATGGCACTAGTGATCGCATTTTTCTATATTTATTTTAGGCAGTGTTCGTTTAGTGGGAGGTGATGTTCCCGTAGATGTTTATGATGATTTCATCAATTACTAAATATCTCGGAGGTGCTCATAGGGGTAGGGTATGCCTTCATACTGCCTCCATCATAAAACAAGTGACTCAACTTTGTACTATTTTTAGTGTAAAGTTAGTACAAAGTTAGTCACTTATTTTGAGACCGAGGAGTATATAGAAATGAGTTTATATGCGTGTATATGAGTATGACTTTTCCATGGTCTTTTGAGCGAGGGACTTATGCAGTCAGGATATATAAACAATCCTGGCCGGGTCAACCTAGAGAAAACAATCCTTACGTAGAGAAGCTTTTCTCACGTGAGTTCAAGCAACGTTAGTGGATATATAAATATCCTGGTGAGTCTGAAGTTGACGAGAAGAACAGTGACGTTGGCGAGCAGCAAGTGGAGGCGCCAAGGGTGTTTCGACAGGAAGAGAAGATCCATGTGGAGATGAAGACCTGAAAATCATCAAACGAATTGGGTAGGGCCGGCCATTTTGACAGGAGAGACGTTACAAGAAGCTAGGCCACTGAAATTTCCACACCACACAGCAATATATTTTCAACCACATAAGCTACCCCACCATTTGCCCGTATCTACAAAAATAAAGCATTTGCTGGTAATTGTCTTCCTACCATCAAGGCGACAAATCAAATCACCGTTCATATCTCTCACCAGTTTTGGTACTGCTGGAAGCGAAAAGGCAAATTTGACCTGTGAATAAAATCATTTCATAAAGTAAACTGCCCTAAAAAATTTCACCCAGCTGAGAGAAATTTTTTTAGGGTCACTTCATTTTGTGAAATGATTTCATCCTGAGTCAAAATTATCAAATTTATAAACGAAAACATGCCAAAGCACTGTTTAAACATTGATGATCAGCTCGATAAAGACCCATTACAACATCAATTGGTGACTGGTCTGCCTTTTCTCTTCATATCATTTGCTTTTTGTTGAAGACACTTGAGCACGTGTCTGTCAAAAGCATGTCTCCAAGATAGATAGAGCCTAGAATCCATAATCAGATAGTACCACATTTATTAATTGTGTTTATAGGCCAACATCAAGCTTTCGTCAAGCAAACAATTTGTTTGCATGCAAATAACTGACAAAATGTTATAAAGAAGCAAAAGCATCATGCAGATTAATGTTATGCAAGGTCCAACGTCAACATGAATTCACGGGTCAAGCGAGGGTTCATTTCATGTGTGACCGAGGTGTCCATATGTGATAGCACCTTCTCGTTGGCGATACCTGCACAAGACATTAACTTTTGTAGTGGTTAGTTATACGGTTTCCTATCTCCTCTTCTTTGCTCTTTACCTCTTTCGGATTTTTTTTCCTTTTTCCCCTTCGCCTAGGCATAGCTCCGGTCTTGAATGAATTTGCTATTTGCCGACGTGATACTTTGCATGTGTGTTAGTGTTGACTGTGTGCATCCTAATTATGCAGAGGCAGATGTGTACTTATTATAGTTGTATCGCTTGATGCTGATTTTGAGTCAATAAAAAACACCCTTTATCGAAAAATCTCCTCTTACCACTCCACTACTTCTCATCCATCCTTCTTTAGCTTCTTTATCATATTCACCCTCTTCCTCTCATTGCACGCGATCTAGTACTTCCAACGGCCTATGTTGTTATTGGACCTTACTACATAAAATAAGGTCATCTCCAACGCAGACCCACAAAACCACCGACAAATGCCCGGACCGAGCTGTCCATACACATTTTGCAGTAATTCGCCATCTAATGTGGACCTGTGTCGGACGCGTCCGCTTTTCGAAATCCAGCAAACCAGACGCAAACCCATGGGACGTTTGCGGGATTCCGGATGTCCACCTGGCCAACCAGAAGTTGTCACGTATCCTACTACGGCGTGCCGTGTTGTGGCGAAAGAGGATGCTATTTGGTGGAAAGCGGATTAGTGATTTGTATTTGGCGTATAGTGGGTTTTCATTTGGCGGAAAGTAGATTTCATTTGGTGAAAGGTGGCTTATATTTGGCAGAAGGTGACTTAAGTGGTTTTCCATCACCCCCGGTCGCCGCTCTCCTATCCGCGCTCTCTCCACCTCTCGGTTGCTCGTTCCCATCTACTCCGGCCATATGTCACTGCCCGGGGAAGAGGAGTGTGTGGTTCCGGATGCGGCCAGGTTGAGGCTGGCAAGAACGAGAGGAGTCTCTGCACCATCACATCCCGAGCCGCAATCATGGTTGCAGGGTGGCAAACTTGAACTCTTCAAGGACAGACATATCCACTAACCTACATAGGCTTAACCATGTTAATATTAACCTCCTGATTAATAATATGCTTTTCTCTAATTGGTTTGTTAACTGGTTTTTTTTAGGACTCTCGATTATTTTTAAGCAAGTTAATATGATGCGCAATGGATTTCACATTTATTGCGATGAAGGCGTGTCGGTATTCATTTTCTTCAAATATGAGTGCAACCCACGTGTGCAGGTTTTGCTAAGTTATGAGAAAAATCAATGAATTGAGCATAGCTCAAATGGTTAGGTTACTTATGGTGGAACCAACCCATCATGGTTTAAGTCTAAGACTTGGCACTAGTGATCGCATTTTTCTATGTTTATTTTAGGCAGTGTTCGTTTGGTGGGAGATGATGTTTCCATAGATGTCTATGATGATTTCATCAATTACAAGATGTTGTGTCTGCTAAATATCTCGGAGGTGCTCATAGGGGTATGGTATGCCTTCATACTGCCTCCATCATAAAATAAGTGACTCAACTTTGTACTAACTTTAGTGAAGTTAGTACAAAGTTGAGTCACTTATTTTGAACGGAGGGAGTATATAGGAATGAGTGTATATGCGTGTACGACGGGACTTATGCAGTCCAGGATATATAAACAATCCTATGTGCTCACGTAAGTTCAAGCAACGTTCGGGCTGGATAGCTTTTCGTAGCAGGATACACACAACATAGCGTTTATTACAAAGTGTTTGCCAACAGCTGAAGCAGAGGAACCAACAAGCTGGCCATACAATCGCTATAGATAGTACCCCAAGAGTCGATGAAGTTGATGATTCACTACAATCGCTAGAGATAGTAGCTAGGAAGTCCCTATGCGGCGCGGTGGATTTGCATTGGACTGAAGTCTCCATCTCGAGCACATCTGCACATGCGATAGTACGAGATCGGGCGAATCTACCAGCGGATCGATGAAGGGGATGATCCACCACCCACGCTAACTTGCTTGGTCTGAGGGAAAGGAACCAGCTAACCCTATCAAGCTACCTTAGCTAGCGACCGCCTCGCTCCCTGCCGACGATCGAGATTAGCAAGTGCACTGTTAGTTTGCGGCTGCTTGATGATCATCCGACAGGAGTCCGTAATGTCTCACACCAACGTGCTTACGGGTTGGGATCTGACGCTAATGACGGATTAGACGGGTGCCGTCTTTGGCTCCGGGGAGGTTGGCAGGTTGTACTGGTTAGTTTGTTGTGTCCTGTGGCCGGGCCTGTCATGGCATCGGCTCGACGTATGATTAAACACGCTGTTTAAGCATCATCATTATCCTCCTGTGCCCTAAAGATCTGCACCGGCGTTGCTTTGGATGCATCACGTATCGTCATAGCCGAGTTGGCTGCCGTGATCCCATGTTCTACTGGACTTGCAGGCTCGTCGTTCATACGAGGCACTCCTGCACAAATTGCCCTCCTACCTTGGTCTATAAAGTTAAGGGGTTGGCCTCCCGTTCATTCACAATATCTTCATCATCTTCTTCCTCCAAGGAGAATCCCTGTCGAGCCATTGTTCCTTTCACTTCCACCCCCTTCCCGCCATGGAGCCTGTGATCCGTGGTCGTCCCACGTACCTCGAGGTTCACTACCCCTTGTCCAGGATCACAACGCGCTGGTCTGCCTCGTCAACATTACTCCTGCCATGCCTGTTTTCCTCCCTTGGCTCAAGCGCGTCTTCCACCAGCGTTTGGGCATCACGGCGGTGCGCTTCGCCGGCTCCTCTGTTGCCACTGCTTTTGTGGTGTTCCAGAGGGAGACTGATCAGATGCGCGCCCTCCGGGCCAGCCCCGTGGACGTGGGGCCTCACCGGGTTGACATCCGGCCACACCATGCGCGGAGCAACTCCTTCTCTTTCGCCTACCGCCACATTGTTTGCCTCTCCCTGGAGAAAATGCCGCTTGAGCTCTGGAGCCGGCGTGGCGTGGCAGCCAGCGTCTCAGGCTTCGCCGACCTGATCAACGTCGAGCATGCTTGCCTGCATGGCCGGGACTTCGCCGGCATCTTTGTCCTGGCCAAGGTGGAGGCGCTCCAGCACATCCCCCACCACATATCATTTCACAAGATCAACGGCACCGGCCTGGCCTATGCAGATGTCTACATCAATGAGATATGGGATGTGGCTCGGTCCCTCGGGAACCCTGCTGCCCCCGCGGTCAGGCCACCATCCATTTGATGGACGTGGTCACTCGCCGGCGCGGAGCCTTCCTGCAAGGGGCCACACCTGCCGGAGATCGTCGCTAGGGCTGCCTACGGCCGCGGAGCGCGCGCTCCGCGCCTACAAACGCCCCCACCTGGCCTCCTTCGACGACTTCATGGCGATGCTGAAGCTCTCTGCCAAGCCCAAGTTCAAGGTCCCGGTAGTCACGGGCATGCTGGACGTGTCCGACTTTGACGCGGATTCGGAGAATGACGGCCACCTCAAGCGCCTGCTGGTCGCCGCGCCCGTGGCCCGGCCTCATGCGGTCACGTACTTTGACCCAGACCACGCCAAGTTCTTCTTCAAGCTGGAGCTTAGCCTGGGAAGGGTCTTCCATGGCGCCATCTCGGTTGGCCCTTCCAGCAGGCTGGATGACGGCTATTTCCCAGTCTTCGACCTTTCCATGGGCAAGCAATCCCGACAAAGGTGCTCCTCCCTTCTTTTCAAGTTCTGGCCAAAAAGCCTCTCGCATGATCCGTTTGCTCCTGAGACGATGTGCAGCCGCACGTTGCCTTTACTCCCTTCTGTTGACTGCCGCTTTGCGCCAAAACCTAATGTGCCACTGAGCCTCTTCAACTACATGGGCCCAAGCTTGTCCCTTGCCACTGCCCCTGCTTCGGATAGCTACGATGTCGCCTCCACCGCTTTTCTTCAGCTTCAGTGCCAGATTTGGCTTACCTCGCCGCCAACCTGCACTATGCCGCCAACAGCGGGGCCATCATCCCATGCTTCTCCTGCTTGTGAGGCCAAAACCGATCTATTGACTGGCACCCGCTCGTTCATGCTTCCTTCTACTCTCTGCCAGCGGCCATAGCTCCTTACGCTTGTGGCTGTCTTGTTGCGCCCACCAGTTCCCAGTGCAAGGCGTCTCCGGTGCTCCTACCACTTTTCCCGACATCGTCAGCAGCTGCAACAATGGATGTTGTGAACTCGGCGGCTAACCCGGTCATCCTCGACTCATCGGCGTCGGTGGACGCGCCGGCTGAGCTGGTGGCTGGTGACCCCGCCGCCAGCAAGGACGAGGAGATGCGTGTTGCTGTCGTGACCCAGTCAGAGTTGGCACTTAAGCAGGCGCCACCCAGGCGCAGCGCGAGGCTGATGAATTTGCTGGATGGGCCGCGGGTGAGATGGGTGGAGCGAGCGGCCAAGCGCAAGGAGTCGCTGTCTGCATCCACTGCTTCCGGCTCCTCGTCTGCGCACTCATCCGGCCCGTCCTCCGCTCCTCGCAAGAGGGCCAAGAAGATCAAGGACGTCTCCTCGCCGATCCAGTTACCGCTCAAGCGCACGCCCAAGACCATCTGGAGGAACAAGCTCAAGGCGCTATCATACTGTTGTGATCTCATTGCCTCTGATATTCTGCTCAAGCCGGAAGATCGTTCTGCCGCCTCCACTTCCCACGCGCGTGCACTAGACCTCAACGATTAGGAGATGTGGAGTGTTCATTGCACTGCGTCGTACGCCCTCTGTCCCAAAATAAGTGTCTTGACACTTATTTTGGGACGGAGGGAGTAGTGGTTTGCTTTCACTGGGGCTGTTGCATGGGTCCGTCACTTCCCAACCTGTCAGGGGCGTCTTCTGTTTCGTCTCTCTATCTTGTGTTGTGTTTTATCGCGAGTCATCAGGTCTCCATTTTAGCTTTGGTTATGGTCTTGTTCTGTACTTCTGTTAGTAGCTTTGTTAGTATGGCCTAGCGCCATTTGTGTTGTAAGCTCGAGCTCTACATTGATGCATGGCATGTTTACTTTCTTATTGCATTGTGGCTCTTATTTTTTCTCTCTCTTTGGTTATTACTGTTTCCTGTGCATGCGTTCTTTCCCCATGAAGATTGCTAATTGGAATGTTCGGGGCATGTTAACAAGCATTGTCGGGTTCGAGATGCCATCTACTCATGCAAACCTGCAATTGTGTGCCTGCAAGAGAGGAAACTGAGTGATATCATGGATTTTTTAAATTTAGGAAGTTCATGCCAACTTGCCTTGACAATTTCTGCTTTCAACCAGCTGATAACATGTGTAGTGGTATTTGGTTGTGTTAGAAGATTTTTTTTTTTTTTGAAGCTGGTTGTGTTAGAAGATAGAATTAGTTTAAACATATCATGTCTTGTCTTGTACTCCAAGTCTCTCCTCTCATTATTATTCTATAAATACCCACGATGACCAAATCAATATAACAAGAAATATTTAGGTTCCATTATTTTCCATAGGTTGCATGGGTCTCTCTGTGCATGGTACTCTAATTGGGCAGGACAACTTTCATGTTTCTATGGCATTCGCATCAGCATCAGATAATAATTAGTTAACTCTAACCACAGGCTATGCTCCTTTTGATGATGTTTTACAACCGGATTTCTTTGGCTCTATAAACAATGTCATTACCCAAGTTAATGGGTTGTTGATTCTTTTGGGTGGTTTCGACATGTACCATTATGATTTTGAGAAGAACAATGATCGAACTAATTTTCCATGCTGGGGGGCTGCTTATTGATTGGATCAACGGCCCCGGATGATGGATATTGATATTGCCAACATGCGGTTTACTTGGTCTAACAGGCGAAGAGAACACACTTTGGTTAAGCTAGACAGGGTGCTGATTAATGCAGAATGGAGCATGGCTTTTGCAGATGCTACATCGACATTGTGTGTCACCTTTGTCATGCCAGAGCATGTGCCAATTTGTGTGATGGTCCTCTCACAGTTGGCCAGGGATAAGATATTCCGACTCGAAAATCACTTGATGCACGTTCCTCAGGTTCAAGAGTTTTGATAGCTAATTGTTGGTCCAAAGGGCACCGCTATATCACCTCCACCACGTCCTAGTTTAGTGTTAAATTTTCCCAACCAGGCGAAATGTCGGAAATGCCCTCGGCGGGCTTTGGGAATTACCGCGGTGGCATGAGATCTTTATAGCGGGAGGTAACTACTCGTTCCTACAGGGGGCGGGGATTCGATCCGACGGCCGACGTCCTTCCACCGCTCGATCGGACGGCCGGAATCGCATCAAGCAACTCGATCGGACGGCCAGGAGGCCCAAATCGCTGAGAACGCTCAGGTTTCGAGCGGTCTCGTTTTTCTGGATTCAGAAGATTGCGCGTAGCTCTGCGGCAATGGGCGAGTAGAAAAGGAAAGCAACAATTACTGATTTAATATGTACCTCACTCGAAAGCAGGAATATCTCATTATGTTTTTATAGCAGTCACGACACAAGCACAAACCATATCAACTAAAATTTGCCACTAGAATAAGAAATCATAACCAAAAGGTATTGTACAACAGAAGAGATGGGGAGTAGAGATGAAATGAATGTACCAAACACATGCAACCAACTTGGTAAGAAAGGGTGTGGTATTGGACACGTTTTCAACTCGGCATACTCCTATCCAATCAATGATGATTTATGACTCGGATCAAGTCACAGGACTGGATTGCCAATGATTATATTAGTAAAAGAAAAAATATAAGGAGCTTAAGTAACTAGTTACCAACCTTATTTGTTCATACTTTTCGGCGGGGGTGATGCTTCTACTAAGCACTGAGAAAGAGGGAGGAAGAACATGACACCAATGCGTCCTTTGTGCAATGTAGAAGGAACCAATGATGCAAGACAACACTAGTGGAAAAAGTGCTAGCCACAACTTTTGTTGGTGGCACACCATTTTCAAATAACGCCAGCACTATTTTTTTAAATAGTTGTGGCGTCGGCTTATTTGGTACGACATTGTTAGGGACATGATGGTGGCGTAGGACAATAGTCGGACGTCATAGGTATATGGGACCCACACTTTGTACTAGGCGTAATACAGTGTTGGCGTGGTATAACACGGAACGCCTGTACTATTATGTTTAGCTGTGGGGTGTCATGGGTCGCCACGTCAGCACTACATGACATGGGGCCCAATGTTTGGAATTACTTATATTTATAGTTATTTGGAATTACTTTTAAATATATAGTTTGAGACTTCAACTTTAATTTTGAATTACTTATATATTTTTCATTGGAAATACTAATATTTTTATATTATTCTAAATGGAATATTGTTTGACTTTAAAGTACTATTAATATTTTGTATTACTTTTATTAAGTTGTGAGTATTGTTTTAACTTTAAAGTACTATTATTATTTTGTATTACTTTTATTAAGTTATGAATATCGTTTTATTAAATTAAGAATTTGTATTACCTTTATTTTAATTGCTTTAAATAATTTAGGAAAATTGATTTGACTTTAAAGTACTATTATTATTTCGTATTACTTTTATTAAGTTATGAATATTGATTGCTTTTATTTTAATTGTTGTTACTAATATAAGAATATTGTTTTCACTTTAAAGTACTATTATTATTTTGTATCACTTTTACTAAGTTATGAATATGTTTTATATGAAATTAAGAATATTGTATTGCTTTTACTAAAGTAAAAGATTTTTTCTAAATCTATTTTCTTGTTTATTGGGCCAAGCCCATAAACTTTTAGGAGGTAGTGGGGTTCAAAACCAAGGGCAACGGCCCCTCGCCTCATCCTTTCTCTCTCTGCCACCGCTCCCTCTCTCTCTGCCGTCGCTCACTCGATCCCCTTTCTCTCGCCGCTCGTTGCCCTAAGATTCCAGCGGGTTCTGGTCGTTAGGTCACAGGTAAATCTCTCTCTCTCTCTCTCTCTATCTCTCTCTCTCTCTCTCTCTCTCTCTCTCTCTCTCTCTCTCTCTCTCTCTTCCCTACTCTCGAACCATTTGATTTCATTTGGTTTGATTTTATTTGATTTGATTTCGTTGGATTTGCATCGCTAGGGTTTTGGCGACGACGATGACGGACTGCTAGGGTTCATCCCTCCACCTTCATCCCTTCTACGACATTGATTACAAGTCATTGGTGAGTTCATCCCCATCCACATCCTTGACTACAAATCATCGGTGACTAGGGTTTCAGTTTGGCGATGCTAGATAATTTGACTAGGTAGGGAAAATAAGCAGTTTGTTAGAAACTACAATGTGAAGTGAGCAGGCCAAATGAACAGAAACTACAATGTGAAGTGGCTGGGCCAAATTAGGAGTTTGGCAGTGCATGGTAATTTGAATATATGGATAATTTTCATGAGTTGAAACGCCATATGTGTTGGATATATAATTTGTGTTTGCTCTCGCATTTTGATACACATGTTGAAGCAATACCAAATCAGTGCAAAATCACGCTCTAGGCATTTCGATACACATGGCTTGTTCAGTTGCCATCCACACTATTGGGGAACGTAACATGCAATTTTAAAAATTTCCTACGCTCACGCAAGATCTATCTAGGAGATGCATAGCAACAAGAGGGGGAGAGTGTGTCTACGTACCCTCCTAGTCCGAAGCGGAAGCGTTTGACAACGCGGTTGATGTAGTCGAACTTCTTCTCATTCCGACTGATCAAGTACCAAACGTATGGCACCTCTGAGTTCTGCACACGTTCAACTCGATGACATCCTCGTCTTCTTGATCCAGCAAGACGGGCGAAGTAGTAATGGCGAGTTCCGGCGACCTGACGGCGTGGTGACGGTGTTGGTGAAAAACAATCTAAGAAGGGCTTCGCCTAAGCACTGTGGAAACTATGACAAAAGATAAACTAAAGTGGACGGGGTTGCCGGCACACGGCTTGGTGATTCTTGATGTGTCTTTGGTGCTAGCCCTGCCCCTCTATTTATATGTTGAGCCCTGGGGTCGAAACTTGGAGCAAAAGCCTCCTGAAAGTCGGTTTTGCCCGAAAGGCAAGAGTCTCACTTGGATCCAGGACCAAACACGACAATCCTTGGCGTTTGGTCCAGACGCCATGGGCCTCGGCGTCTGGCCCAGTGTTGGACACCAGGGTCTCTGGCGTTTGGCCTCTGACCTCCGCAAAACTTTCTTTTGCACCAACCTATAGCCCCGTGGGCCTGACCCCTTAGCCTAACCATATCAACCAATATATGAATTTTTACCTCCGAACTATTCCGGAGCTCCTCATCATGTTCTAGATCTCATACGGGACTCCGAACAACATCTGGTCACCAACCTACATAACTCTTATAATAGTACATCGTCAACGAACGTTATGCGTACGGACCCTACGGGTTCAAGAACTATGTAGACATGACCGAGACACCTCTCCGGCCGATAACCAATAGTGGGACCTGGATGCCCATATTGGCTTCTAAATATTCTACGAAGATGTTTATCGGTCAAACCTTATGAGAACATACGTTACTCCCTTTGTCATCGGTATGTTACTTGCCCGATATTCGATCGTCGGTATATTCATACCTAGTTCAATCTCGTTACTGGCAAGTTTGTTTGCTTGTTTCCTAATGCATCATCCTCCAACTAACTCATTAGTCACTTTGCTTGCAAGGCTTCTTATGATGTGCATTACCGAGAGGGCCCAGAGATACCTCTCCGATACTCAGAGTGACAAATCCTAATCTTGATCTATGCCAACCCACCAAACACCTTCGGAGATACCTGTAGAGCATCTTTATAATCACTCAGTTGCTCGTGACATTTGATAGCACACAAGGCATTCCTCCGGTATCCGGGAGTTGCATAATCTCATAGTCGGAGGAATATGTACTTGACATGAAGAAAGCAATAGCAATAAAACTGAACGATCATTATGCTAAGCTAATGGATGGGTCTTGTCCATCACATCATTCTCTAATGATGTGATCCCGTTCATTAAATGACAACACATGTCTATGGTTAGAAAACTTAACCATCTTTGATTAACGAGCTAGTCTAGTAGAGACTTACTAGGGACACGGTGTTTTGTCTATGTATCAACACATGTATCAAGTTTTCGGTTAATACAATTCTAGCATGAATAATAAATATTTATCATAAATAAGGAAATATAAAATAACAACTTTATTATTGCCTCGAGGGCATATTTCCTTGAGTCTCCCACTTGCACTAGAGTCAATAATCTAGAATACATTGTAATGATTCTAACACCCATGGAGTCTTGGTGTTGATCATGTTTTCTTTGGTGGAATAGGCTTAGTCAACGGGTCTGCCACATTTAGATCTGTATGTATTTTGCAAATCTCTATGTCTCCCTCCTTGACTAGATCACGGATAGAGTTGAAGTGTCTCTTGATGTGTTTGGTCTTTTGTGAAATCTGAATTCCTTCGCTAAGGCAATTGCTTCTTCTTCAAGACATGCTTGCAAGCTCAACTCTCAAATGACCAATCTTTGGATAATTCCTTGAATAGCACCTTGGTCGACACAAACTCTCCTTGAGAGCATCTTTATAATCACTCGGTTGCTCGTGACATTTGATTCTAATCTTGTCATAAAAGATTTTCATTAGACCCGATGCACTAGGTATTACACCTAGATGGGATATGAACTCCATCATCCGGACTCCTTCATTTGATGCTTCAAGTAGCTATGTACTCCGCTTCACACGGTGATCCCGCCATGATGCTCTGCTTGGAACTGCACCAACTGATAGCTCCACATTCAATATAAATACATATCTAGTTTGTGACTTACAGTAATCCGGATCAGTGTCAAAGCTAGCATCAACGTAACTATTTACGACGAGCTCTTTGTCACCTCCATAAATGAGAAACATATCCTTAGTCCTTTTCAGGTACTTCAGGATGTTCTTGACCGTTGTTCGGTGATCCACTCCTGGATTACTTTGGTACCTCCCTACTAAACTTATAGCAAGGCACACATCAGGTCTGCAGTACACAAGATAACATACATGATAGAACCTATTGCTGAAGCATAAGGAATGATTTTCATTTTCTCTCGGTCTTCTGCAGAGGTCGGGCATTGAGTCTGACTCAATTTCACAACTTGTAATACATGCAAGAACCCTTTCTTTGACTGAGCCATTTTGAACTTCTTCAAAAATTTATCAAGGTATGTGCTTTGTGAAAGTCACATTAAGCGTCTTGATCAATCTCTATAGATATTGATGCCTAATATATAAGCAGCTTCATCCGGTCTTTCGTTGAATTTTTTTCAAGTATCCTTTTATGCTATCTAGAAATTCTATATCGTTTCAATCAACAATATGTCATCCACATATAATATTAGAAATGCTAAAGAGCTCCCACTCACTTTCTTGTAAATACAGGTTTCTCCGAAAGTCTCATATAAAACCATATTCTTTGATCAGCTCATCAAAGCGTATATTCCAACTCCGAGATGCTTGCACCAGTCCATAAATGGATCGCTGGAGCTTGCACACTTTGTTAGCACCTTTAGGATCGACAAAACCTTCGGTTGCATCATATACAACTCTTGTTTAAGAAATCCGTTAAGGAATGTAGCTTTGATGTCCATTTGCCAGATTTCATAATCATAAAATGCGGCAATTACTAACATGATTTGGGCAGACTTAAGCATCACTATGGGTGGGAAAGTCTCATCGTAGTCAACTTCTTGAATTTGTCGAAAACCTTTTGCGACAAGTCGAGCTTTATAGATAGTAACATTACCATCAACATCAGTCTTCTTCTAGAAGATCCATTTATTTTCTATGGGTCGCTGATCATCGGGAAAATCCACCAAAGTCCACACATTGTTCTCATACATGGATCATATCTCAGATTTCATGGCCTCAAGCCATTTATCGGAATCTGGGCTCATCATAACCGTCATAGTTCATAGGTTCGTCATGGTCAAGTAACATGACTTCCAAAACAGGATTGTCGTACCACTCTGGTGTGGATCGTGCTCTGGTTGACCTACGAGGTTCAGTAGTAACTTGATCGGAAGTTTCATGATCATCATCATTAGCTTCCTCTCTAGTTAGTGTAGGCATCACGGGAACAGATTTTCTTGGATGAGCTACTTTCCAAATTGAGAGAAGGTACAATTACCTCATCAAGTTCTACTTTCCTCCCACTCACTTCTTTTGAGAGAAACTCCTTCTCTAGGAAGGTTCCATTCATGGAAACAAAGATCTTGCCTTTGGATATGTGGTAGAAGTTGTACCCAATTGTTTCCTTAGGGTATCCTATGAAGACGCACTTCTTCGATTGGGTTTGAGCTTATCAGGCTGAAGCCTTTTGACATAAGCATCGCATCCTGAAACTTTAAGAAACGACAGCTTAGGTTTATTGCAAAACCATAGTTCATATGGTGTCGTCTCAACGGATTTTGACGGTGCCCTATTTAACGTAAATGCAGCTGTCTCTAATGCATAACCCCAAAACGATAGTGGTAAATTGGTAACAGAGATCATAGATCGCACCATATCTAATAAAGTATGGTTACGACGTTCGGACACACCATTACGCTATGGTATTCCAGGTGGCGTGAGTTGTGAAACTATTCTACATTGTTTTAAATGAAGGCCAAACTCATAACTCAAATATTCACCTCCACAATCAGATCGTAGAAACTTTATTTTCTTGTTACGATTATTCTCCACTTCACTTTGAAATTCTTTGAACTTTTCAAATGTTTCAGACTAGTGTTTCATTAAGTAGATATACCCATATCCGCTCAAATCATCTGTGAAGGTCGAAAAATAACGATATCCGCCATGAGCCTCAACACTCATCGGACCGCATACATTGGTATGTATTATTTCCAATCAGTCATTCGCTCACTCCATTTTTCTGGAGAACGGAGTTTTAGTCATCTTGCCCATGAGGCATGGTTCACAAGTATCAAATGATTCATAATCAAGTGATTCCAAAAGCCCATCAGCATGGAGTTTCTTCATGCGTTTTAAACCAATATGACCTAAGCGGTTGTGCCACAAATATGTTGCACTATCATTATCTACTTTGCATCTTTTGGCATCAATATTATGAATATGTGTATCACCATAATCAAGATTCAAAAGAAATAGACCACTCTTCAAGGGTGCATGACCATAAAAGATATTACTCATATAAATAGAACAACCATTATTCTCTGATTTAAATGAGTAACCGTCTCGCACTAAACAAGATCCAGATATAATGTTCATGCTTAACGCTGGCACCAAATAACAATTATTTAGGTCTAAAACTAATCCCGAAGGTAGATGTAGAGGTAGAGTGTCGACGGCGACCACATCGACCATCGAACCATTCTCGACGCGCATCGTAACCTCGTCCTTATCCAATCTTCATTTAATCTGTATCAAATAACCAGGCACTAACACGAGCATTAGTAAGGTACACATCAATAACATGTATATCAAATATACCTTTGTTCACTTTGCCATCCCTTCTTATCCGCTAAATACTTGGGGCAGTTCCGCTTCCAGTGACCAGTCCCTTTGCAATAGAAGCACTCAGCTTCAGGCCTTGGTCTAGCTTTGGGCTTCTTCCCGGGAGTGGCAACTTGCCTGCCATACTTCTTGAAGTTCCCCTTCTTTCCCTTGCCCTATTTCTTGAAACTAGTGGTCTTGTTAACCATCAACACTTGATGCTCCTTCTTGATTTCTACCTCCGCAGCTTTGAGCATTGCGAAGAGCTCGGTAATAGTCTTTTCCATCCCTTGCATATTATAGTTCATCACGAAGCCTTTGTAGCTTGGTGGCAGTGATTGGAGAACTCTATCAATGACACAATCATCTGGAAAATTAACTCCCAGCTGAGTCAAGTGATTATGATATCCACACATTACGAGTATGTGTTCACTAACATAACTGTTCTCCTCCATCTTGCAACTATAGAACTTGCTGGAGACATCATATCTCTCAACCGAGGCATTTGCTTCAAATATCAACTTCAACTCCTAGAACATCTCATATGGTCCATGACGTTCAAAACGTCTTGAAGTCCCGATTCTAAGCCGTAAAGCATGGCACCTGAACTATTGAGTACTCATCAGATCGAGCTTGCCACACATTCATAACATCAGCATCTGCTCCTGCAGCAGGGCTTTCACCTAGCGGTGCATCAAGGACATAATTCTTACGTGCGCAATGAGGATAATCCTCAAATTCTGAGACCAGTCCGTGTAGTTGCTACCATCATCTTTCAACTTAGCTTTCTCTAGGAGCATTAAAATTCAAAGGAACAGTAGCACGGGCCATTGATATACAACATAGATATGCAAAACTATCGGGACTATGTTCATGATAAATTAAGTTCAATTAATCATATTACTTAAGAACTCCCATTTAGATAGACATCCTCAAGTCATCTAAATGATACATGATCCAAATCAACGAAACCATGTCCGATCATCACGTGAGATGGAGTAGTCTTCAATGGTGAACATCTCTATGTTGATCATATCTAATATATGATTCACGTTCGACGTTTTGCTCACTACAACAAAATCCCCCTATACCAACGCATTTGTACCAACGATACTGTAGGATCTGTTGTTTATCCCACCTCCCACCTCCCGCACTTAGAGCTAACCTCCTCGTCCCCAATACTTCCGCGCTTAGAGCCAACCTCCTCTCCTAAAATAAATCAAACCCCCGTACCAACACCTACCTCATCCGCTTCTCTCTCCCCGATTCCCCTCTTTCTCATCTGACTTCCATGACGAGCCGCCGCCACCTTCGATTCTCCCTAAATCCGGCGATGTCCCGCACCGTCGCTCATGGGCCAGGCTCCCTCAGTGCACTCGTCCTATATTCCTCCTTGGCGATGTCCTCGACGCCACTACACGTGTCCCGCAGTAACTCTAGTCGACACGGATCGCCGGCGCAGCTCGCTCGCCTCTGTTCCAGAGGTCACTACTCCGCGTCGCTGGTTCCGCCTTCTGGCTCAGGCATCGCTGCCTCCGCCTTCCGGATCAGGCATGGATCTGAAACAAGCTATGGTGTAGGGTTCTGCTCCCTTCTCTCGGTGGTGGTCGACAGTGGAGACGGGCCCGAGGGAAGAGGAGCATGTGGTGGAGCTCCGGCCGTGTTCCTCAACTACCAATTGGATCCCGCGCGTGCAGGTGGTTCTTGTGGCTCGCGAAGCCTTCGGCGGCGATGGTGCTCCTTTTGGATTTATTCTGGTGCCCGGCGTGCTTTGGTTGCCCCGCGTGTGTTTGTCTGCAGTTGCGTGTGTGCTTGGCTCGTGTGCATGTGTGTGTGTGTGGTGCGTGCGTGCCTGCTGATTGAAAGTACAGGTACAACCCTATTACACTGATTGTTTGCTACTGCCACTAATTGCTATGCCGATGCTACTGATTTTGCTGCTCCTTGGTTCCTATACAGTAAACACTTGCTATCGCCGCTGGTTGCTATTGCTGCTGCCGCTGATTGCTATTGCTGTTGCTGCTGATTTTCCTACTCCTTAGTACATATACAGTAGATAGAAGATAATATGCATTGCCAAATAAAAGTAGAAGATCTGTATGTTTTAAAATTCTTGCAAATTGAAACAACTACTTGTTATCTTATCTCCTCTCTAATCTTTCTCTCGATCAGATTCTCATTTATGCTCTCCATTGCAAAAAATTACTCAATATGTACAATGCGTACAATAATAATCACGGAACTCTCTAGCTCCTTTATGATTCCATGGTTCCTTGTCCTTGCAATTGTTAGTATTATTTGTACCACCTGTATCTCATCATGTGATTTTTTTCCCTTGCAATTTTTGTGCCGGCAAGATGTCAGCTAACTGCCCCGCAAAAAAAAAGATGTCAGCTAATAGTATTCCAGTATGTAAACAGATGCAGTAACTATGATGTTGGTATGAAAATGTCCTACAGGTCAGGTTTCGAACTGTTGACAATAGATGTGCAGATCGATAGATTGTGTTAAAATCATTAACTTGCCTGGCCTGATTGTGTAAGGGGTTAACTTGCTTTAATGGCGTGCAGCTTCAGGGGCAGATGGAAATGTACAGCTTATGACATAATCGCAGAAAGTCGGGCAACCCATTCGCTTACTTGATAAACCCTCCCCTGGTTCAGGCCACTAAGGTGTCCATTTCCTTATCTCCTCCTCATGACATAGCATTCTTATTTATTCCATATCCTTAATTTTTACACTAACTGGTCCAATGAATCTTTGTTAGTTAAGTGTGCCAATATATGTCTATTTTTTCTGGTCCTAACGACATGACAAATGATAAATGATTAGGGAGCTGAGTTGTGACCAAATATCAAATCCTCTTGGTTATATGATATTCTACATTGGCAGCAAAGGTACATGGGTAGTGTTTGCTAAAACTGGGTAAGTACTGACATAAAATTGTTCATCCATTACTTAGGTTTGCTTTTATTCAGATTGTTCAGCCATTACGTAGGTAGTCCCTGATGCATTTCTTAAATATATATTCAGCTTAGTGCTAGGTTGGTCTTGAAGAATTAAATAGTACCGCATTAAATTATTTTATTTCCTATAAATTATTGCTTACCTACTCATCATTTAGTTGGTTGCTGAATTCATCTCATTGTTGATATAATATAATGTTTGAATAATTGTTAGTAGTTAATACATGCTGCTGGCTGTTCGTACGGAACAGGCACACGCAATTGGCAAAGATAATCAGTCTTTTAACATGTCCTCCTACTAAGTTATTTGTCAGATATACATAAGATTATGTCTTTCCCCCAACAATATTTTCTTGCACACTTTGTAATTTTTATGTGGATCCTTTTAGGTATAGTGCATAGTATGTATATTTTTAAACTTCATATTGAATTTATGCCTAAATAGTATTATGATTTTCCTTTGTAGGTTGAGAAATTCAATACAAGATGATTACTTGGATCTTGGAGAACGTATGATGATTCTTGGTACTTGGAGGAGAAACAAGACAGTTCTTTGAATGTTTAGAAATTCGATATTTTTTTTTCTATGGAGATGATGTACCCCTAGTAGATGATACTTCCGTTGTACGTAATGTAACTGATGGTTCCATTGAATAAATATATCATTTTCAATTCTACTCTATCGAATTTTGCTAAAGTTCTACCTTGTACTGCCATTCAAACTACCTACTATTACAAATGATTATATATGGAGGTTATTCTATTTTGCAAGCACAAACAGTGTTATAAATGATTATATATGGAGGTTATTTTATTTTGCAAGCACCAACGCATAGAAGCGTTGCATGAATCCGTTGTTGCTTTGCAACACATTATTTCCTTGATTACCAACGAATCTATATACGTTGTAGTAGATCCTTGCAACGCCACCAACGGCAACACATATGAATCCGTTGGTGTAGACCTTAGCAACGCTAATATGGACAAACGACAACGCAACTATGCGTTGCTGAAGGGGGGTTCTTGTTGTAGTGGCTCTCCAGTGTTCCGAGGCCATGTCTGTACATGCTAGGCTCGTCAAGTTTAACCTGACTATTCTGCATGTGCAAAACTGTCTTGCACCCGTTGTATGTGAGCGTAGAGCCTATCTCACCCGATCATCACGTGGTGTCTCGGCCGAAGAACTGTCATGCGGTGCATAATCGGGAGAACACTTATACCTTGAAATTTTAGTTAAGGGATCATCTTATAATGCTACCGTCGTACTAAGGAAAATAAGATGCATAAAAGATAAACATCACATGCAATCAAAATATGTGACATGATATGGCCATCATCATCTTGTGCTTTTGACCTCCATCTCCAAAGCATCATCATGATCTCCATCGTCACTGGCTCGACACCTTGATCTCCATCGTAGCGTCGTGGTCATCTCGCCAACTATTGCTTCTACAACTATCGCTACCGCTTAGTGATAATGTAAAGCAATTACATGGCGTTTGCATTTCATACAATAAAGCGACAACATAAGGCTCCTGCCAGTTGCCGACAACTTTTACGAAACACGATCATTTAATACAACAACGTATATCACATCATGTCTTGACCATATCACATCACAAGCCAGCCCTGCAAAAACAAGTTAGACGCCCTCTACTTTGTTGTTGCAAGTTTTACGTGGCTACTACGAGCTTCTAGCAAGAACCATTCTTACCTACGGCACAAAACCACAACAGTGATTTATCAAGTTTTTTGTTTTAACCTTCAACAAGGACCGGTCGCAGTCAAATTCGATTCAACTAAAGTTGGAGAAACAAACACCCGCCAGCCACCTTTATGCAAAACTAGTTGCATGTCTATCGGTGAACCAGTCTCATGAACATGGTCATGTAAGGTTGGTCCGGGCCGCTTCATCCAACAATACCGCCGAATCAAAATAAGACATTGGTGGTAAGCAGTATGACGATCACCGCCCACAACTCTTTGTATTCTACTCGTGCATATCATCTACGCATAGACCTGGCTCGGATGACCCTGTAGGGGAACGTAGCATGTAATTTCAAAAAAAATCTTATGCTCATGCAAGATCTATCTAGGAGATGCATAGCAATGAGAGGGGGAGAGTGTGCCTACGTACCCTCGTAGACCGAAAGCGGAAACGTTTGACAACGCGGTTGATGTAGTCGAACTTCTTCTCGTTCCGACCGATCAAGTACGCAAGCGTCGTAACCTACGAGTTCTTCACACATTCAGCTCGATGGCGTCCTCGCCTTCTTGATCCAGCAAGGCAAAGTGAAGTAATAGATGAGTTCCGGCAGCACGATGATGTGGTGACGGTGTTGGTGAAGAACAATCTCCACAGGGCTTCACCTAAGCACTACGGAAACTATGATGGAGGATAAACCAGAGGGGACAGTGTTACCGGCACATGGCTTGGTGATTCTTGATGTGTCTTTGCTACTATCCCTGCCCCTCTATTTATATGTTGATCCCTCGGGTCAAAACTTGGAGCAAAAGCCTCCTCGAAGTCGGTTTTGCCTGAAAGGCAAGAGTCCCACTCGGACTCCTGGACCAAACACCATGATCCTTGGCATCTGGCCCAGACGCCATGGGCCTCAGCGTCCCAGGGCCAGATGCTAGGGTCTCCGCCGTTTGGCCTCCGACCTCTGCAAAACTTTCTTATGCACCGACCTATAGCCCCGTGGGCCTGACCCCTTTGCCTAACCATATCATCCAATATATGAATCTTTACCTCCGGACCATTCCAGAGCTCCTCGTCATGTCCATGATCTCATCCGGGACTCCGAACAACATTCGGTCACCAACATACATAACTCATATAATACTATATCATCAATGAACGTTAAGCATGTGGACCCTACGGGTTCGAGAACTATGTAGATATGACCGAGACACCTCTCCAGTCAATAACCAATAGCGGGACCTGGATGCCCATATTGGCTCCTACATATTCTACGAAGATCTTTATCGGTCGAACCTTATAACAACATATGTTACTCCCTTTGTCATTGGTATGTTACTTGCTCGAGATTCGATCATCGGTATCTTCATGCCTAGTTCAATATTGTTACTGGCAAGTCTATTTACTCGTTCCGTAATGCATCATCCTGAAACTAACTCATTAATCACTTTGCTTGCAACGCTTCTTATGATGTGCATTACCGAGAGGGCCCAAAGATGCCTCTCTGATACTCAGAGTGACAAATCCTAATCGTGATCTATGCCAACCCAACAAACACCTTCGGAGATACCTGTGGAGCATCTTTATAATCACCCAGTTACGTGTGACGTTTGATACACAAGGCATTCCTCCGGTATCTGGGAGTTGCATAATCTCATAGTCGGAGGAATATGTATTTGACATGAAGAAAGCAATAGCAATAAAACTGAACGATCATTATGCTAAGCTAATGGATGGGTCTTGTACATCACATCATTGTCTAATGATGTGATCCCATTCATCAAATGACAACACATGTCTATGGTTAGGAAACTTAACCATCTTTGATTAACGAGCTAGTCTAGTAGAGGCTTACTAGGGACACCGTGTTTTGTCTATGTAGCCACACATGTATCAAGTTTCCGGTTAATATAATTCTAGCATGAATAATAAACATTTATCATGAATAAGGAAATATAAAATAACAACTTTATTATTGCCCCTAGGGCATATTTCCTTCACACACTTGTGTGCCACAAGTGTGGCATGCCGCTACAGTTTTTGTGGTGGCCAAATTGGCGAAAGTAGGGTATTTGACTGAAAAAGTGTGGCATGCTAGTCCATTCTTTGAATGGATGCTAGTTCAATGTGTCCATATGTGTAGAAACTGCCATGTGTTAAATAATTATGATGCATATGTTGAACTACTTTGTCTAACAATTATCTATTTATGCGGTCATGGCTAATTCATGGCAACAACGAGGAGGTGTACGATGTGGACATGCTCAACAAAGATCTCCTAGAGACCTATCGGTATACCATGAACAGCCTGCAAGAGGTGAATGCCTCGCTAAAGGCAAAGATTAAAGAGCCGCACAAGAAGTGTGTTCATCTTGTTCAAAAGACTAATAAGCTGAGGGATGATAGGGATAAGCTAGTCGAGGAGAGGATGACTGAAGCGGGAGAGAAAACTCCTTGAGGCGAGAGAGGAATGAGCTCAAGGTGGACATAGCTCATTTCAAAAAGATGGAGAGGACAACAGAAAGAAGCTTCGCCAGTTGGCGTAATCCTTGATGAAGAGTAGTTCTTTAACTGGCTAGTCGATCTTGAGTTGATGAGTAACTTTTGTGAAGTTTAATTAACTTGTTAAGTTTATGAGTATCTTGTGTTAATGAGTATTTATTGAGTAACTAGTTAGTATGTTTTGTGAAGTACAATTATTTAGTTTGTGAAGTAAAATATTTTTTATTACCAAAAAATCAGTTTCTGGCGTTGGCCACCAAGGAACGACAATGTTAAGATGAACTTACTGCTGGTGTTGGCCAATGGCACACCAGCAACACCTAAAATATTGCTGGCATGGGCTCCAACACCACCACTACTTTTTAGCAATGGCGCCATATTGGTGGCGTCGAGCATCCACGCCAAACAAGGTCGTTTTGGCATACCATAGCTAGGCTTTTCTACACTAGTGGAAGGAGGGGCACATGCAAAGCATATATACCTGTTCGGCGTGTGTTGTGTATGGCAGGGAGGCAACTACTGATAACAGCGGTAGTGGTGCATCAGTCCTTTGGAACCGAAGCCCCAGCGATCTGTCGAAGTGTTTCCTTTTGGGTTATCTCAATGGCTTGGTCCTCACTCTAAAGTACATATAAATTGGAAAAGGGATGTGCAGTTGTTCATATCAAATGAAGTCTCTCACCCAAAGGTTTCTTTGAACATACAACACAATAAAGAAGGAACTACTAGAAGTTTGCTAGCAAACATGTAATTAAAATAATGAATGTAGGAAAAAAGATGGACCTAACCATTAAAGTAGTATCTTTATCTATTCCAAGCGACAGTTTCCATGCTTTTTTTGTTTTAAATTTGTTTTCAATGACAGACTATCAATAGAGATTCCTCGCAAAAAATTATAAGCTTGATCTTCAAACAATTTCTGCTAGATGAATTTGCTATTTGAACCAAAATTGTGTATGTTATAAGCCAAAACACATGCAAGGATAATCTACAGCTTGATGCCCAATTGAGTAACTACTCAATGCTTGCAACTATCCATCGAGCAATGGGACATAAACAATGTCCTAACCAGCTGGTTTACACTTTGCGGCATGATATAAATGGAGGTGTCCTTTGTAGTATAGATACCATAACACACCTTTGGGAAGGAAAATTCAGAAACATATATCACATATCAACATCAAGTTTATTTGGAAGTGTAAAACATCATTTTTTAAGCATGTCAATTGAAACAAAACCATACAAGGAAAATGTATAGTAAAAAATAACCAAGCATGAGAAGTTTGACCTTTAAATCCTTACCTTATAGATGAAGTAAATGAAGTCCCCATCTAGTGTTGCAAGTAGATCCACGAGATGTTCTCTGCAAACCTGCATATCTATCTTTATCTTGATGATACAAATGGTGCGATGTAAGGCGCATATCCATCTTCATGACAATGAAATAAAATGTAAAATGTGGAGTGTTAAGGATAAGTAAACCATTCTTTGCACCGGCATAACAAAGGCTTTTTCTTAACTAAATAATGGTTTTTAGTTACTGAATCCGGAATGCATAAAACAATGAAACATTAAAGGATATAGCTGCAAGTAGTCTTCTTTAGAAAAAATAGAGACCACTTGGCATTACCTGGTAAAATTTTACACCTCCCACAAAGAAGGAACAACTGGATGATTGGGACACAGTGACAAACCGTAAAAGTTCTAGCCAACACAACTAACAAAAAAATGGTGCCCAACACCATTTGACAAACAAAAGCAAAAAAGACTAAATTAATAGCTTAGCACATTGCCCTATAACAATAGATGCTATATTGTATCCATGGATCAGATAATAACCTACAAGGTTGTTCTTGACTCGTGACACTCGTAACCAAATATTGTTTCATTTGAATTGCTTCAAATGTGTAGTTCTTCGACTTATGTATACTCTTTGATCATGGGCATCACTTTGTTTGAAACAATGTGAAACCAACCTGCAGATAAAATTAAACATATGCTTGTTATAAATTTGGAAAATAGTATGCATAGATATGTGCTTGCTATAAAACCAAAAATCAATGGATGGAAGTAATAAGGCCAACTATATATCTCAACCATATGATGCTAGCTTATTCCTGAAGCTGTCTCGAAGCTCTTTTGTTGTCCATTGTTTTGTGCTCCGGGTTGGTTAAAATATTTAGTATTTACACACTAGAACCAATGTCATCGATGCATCATTAACAAGTTCCCTGTACAACATCTCTCTAATTCACCCTCTATGCCATGTGAAGGGGTCCCCAATAAAACCCAAGCAGCGCAGCTTGCAATCCTTAATAGCGCTATGAAAGTCTTGCATATACTGAGATGGATGTGGATTCCTGCCCTCTTTCTCGTGCAAGAGTTGTGTTTCATTAAGTTGTCCTACCAAAATCAATTGGGAATCAATAATTTGGTCTATCTGTCTCATACGATTCCATGTCAAGTGCTTGTTCTCCCAACAAAATTCCCAGTACATCACGCCAAACACTATTGTTCTTTTCCTCAACTAGGCGCCTTTAGATCCCCTATACTAATACCGCTTTTTTCACATCATCATCATTGTAAGTTGCCATCAAAAATTGTTCATATGATTTGTTACTTTGGACTAAACTTTTTGTAGAATAGACGGGTCTATTTTCTACCCTTGAGACGTAAACAGATGAGTCAAATAGTTCTGTGTATGGCGCTTTAATCCAGCCATACCTTCTAACCAACTTCCGTTGTCATCTTTCAATCTTTTAACGAAGTTCCTCTTTCTTCTAGCGGGCGCAAGGACCTAAAAGTAAGCGGTGCTGCAATCACCACTTTTCAACCAACTCACATAAGAACTTTGTTAACTTGATTTCTTCTTACTCTAGTAGATATTCGGTCAATTTTCCAAGTTCTTTTTTACTCTATATCATTTTCATCATTCATCAGTCCAGAAACAACATTTTCCAGGTCTCTTTGTGCCTTACGGAGTCTCCTCCTTATTATCTTTAGCACCCACTAATCCCAATCTTGGAGTGGCGCACATCTTATTGAGCTTCTCACAGATATATGTGACGCCCGGGTCAGCCCCAATCTTAGAACAGGCCTCTAGCACAGTCAATTTAAAGCTCCCCTTCCTTGACCAATGTGCCTCAAACCTATTTTGTTGTCTATTTTTTTGGTGCTTCGGGTTGGTTATAACATTCAATATTTACACACAAGGGGCGATGATTAGAATGGTTGTACTCCATATTTTCCAATGTCGGATTGGGGAAGAATGTTGCCCATGCATCAATAACAAGTCCCATGTCCAACCTATCTCTAACTCGCCCTCTATGCCATGTGAAGGGTCACTAATAAACCCCAAGTTATGCAGCTCATAATCGTGATAAGCGCTCTGGAAGGTTTGCATATAATGAGATGGACATGGATTCATGCCTTTTTCTCATGCAAGAATTGTATTTCCTTAAGGTCGTTTGAAAACCTCATGGGAGATAAATACTTAGGGGTAGCTGCCTCATACAGTTCCATGTCAGGTGCTTGTTCTCCCAATGAATTTTCCTATACATCTTTGTCAAGAGACAAACACTAGGATTATTTTCCTCAACCAAACGCCTTTAGATCCCTATACTAAATATTGTTTTTCACATTGTCCTCATTATAAGGTGCCATCAAAAAATTATTCATCTATTTATAGCTTTCGACTAAAATTTCTGTAGAATAGAGGGGTCTATTTTCTGCACTTCAGACGTAAACAGATAAGTAAAATAGTTTTCTATATGAGGGTTTAATCCAACCATACCTTCTAACCAATTTCCATTGTCATCTTTCAATCTTTTAAGAAAGTTTCTCTTTCTTCTAGTGGACGCAAAATGCCTGAAAGAAAGTGGTGTCGCGGTCACCACTTTTCAACCAAGTCACGCGGAACATTTGCGTAACTTGAATTTCTTCCAACTCTAGTTGGTATTCAATCAGTTCTGCCAGCTCTTTTTTCTTTGTATCATTTTCATCATTCATCGGTCTTAATATTTCCTTTGTGAGGTCTCTTTGTTCCTTACGGAGTCTCTTCCTTGGCTTCTTTAGCACCCGCTGATCTCAATCTTGTAATTCAATGTGCATCCTATTCAGCTTCTCATAAATACATGTGACACCACCAGTTCAGCTGCAATCTTGCACCAAGACTCTAGCACTGTCACATTAAAGCTCTCTTCCCTTAACCACCATTCCTCAAACATGTTTTGTTGTCTATTGTTTGGTGCTTTGGGTTGGTAATAATATTCAGTATTTAGACACAAAAGCCAATGATCAGAATTGTTCATATTTTCCAACGCTAAAATTGGGGAAAGGTGTCATCCATGTATCATTACCAAGCCCCCTATCGAACCTCTCTTTAATCCCTCTATGCCATGTGAAGGGGTCCCTAATAAACCCCAAGTGGTGCAACTTGTAATCATTGATAGCGCTATGGAAGGCTTGCATATGTTGATATGGACGTGGATTATTGTCTTCTTTCTCGTGCAAGAATTGTATTTCATTAAGGTCGCCTAGCAAAATCCATGGGAGATATATCAAGACTTTGGTGTACCTATATTCCATGTTAGGTACTTGTGCTCCCAAAGAAATTCGGTGTACATCTATGTTAAGCGCCAAACATGATTATTCTTATCCTCAACCAGGCGCCTTTAGATCCCCTATACTGAATACTATTCTTTCTCACACATCATCCTCATTATAAGGTGCCATAAAAAAATTCATCTGTTTTGTAACTTTGGACTGAACTTTTTGTGGAATAGAGGGGTCTATTTGCTGCAATTCAGACTTAAACAAATGAGTAAGATAGTTTTGTATTTGTGTGTTTAATCCAGCCATACCTTCTAATGAATTCCCACCGTCATCTTTCATCTTTCGGTCTATTAATGAAGTTTCTCTTTCTTCTAGCAGACGCATAAGGCATGAAAGAGAGCAGTGTCGCGGTCTCTAGGTTTCAACCAAGTCGCACGAGGCATTTGCATAACTTGAATTTCTTCAAACTTGATGAGGTATTCAATCAGTTCTGCAAGTTCTTTTCTTTGTATCATTTTCATCATTCAATTAGCCCTCACAAAACCTTTTCGAGGTCTCTTTGTGCCTTCTGAGTCTCTTCCTTGGCATATTTAGCACCCACTGAGCACAATCATGGAACTCTACATGCATCTTATTCACTTCTCATAGATACATGTGGCCTTGGTTAGCCCCAAACTTACACAAGGCCTCTAGTACAGTCATGTTAAAGAGCTAACCACAATGCCTCAAACCTGTTTTGTTGGCCATTGTTTGGTGCTTGGGTTGGTTATAATATTCACTAATTACAGACAAGGGCCGATGCTCGAATGGTTGTACTCCATATATTTCAACACCGCATTGAGGAAGAGTGTCGTCCATGCATCAATAACAAGTCCTCTGTCCAACCTCTCACTAATTCCCCCCCCCTATGCCATGTGAAAGGGTCCCTAATAAACCCTAAGTCTTGTAGCTTGAATCGTCGAGAGCGCTCTAGAAGGCTTGCATATCTTGACATGGGCGTGGATTCAGCCTTCTTTCTGTGCAAGAAGCTGTATTTCATTAAGATCACCTAACAAAACCCATGGGAGATCAAGACTTTGGTGTAGCTGTCTCATACGGTTCCATGTCCGGTGCTTATTCTCCCAACGAAATTCCCGTACATCCGTGCCAAGCGCCAAACACTATTATTCTTTTCCTCGGTTTTAACATCAACGAACATAGGATCATAAGCCAACCCTTGAACTTTTACATTGCTTTTCCAAAAGAGTAGCAATCATCCTTTCCGCCATTACTTGGGTACACAAACTTCGATACACCTTTAATTTCCTCCTTCAATATATATTCAGCGGATAGCTATCAAGGTGAGTCTCCGGCAAAAACCACACGTTAGGTTGCATCTTCCTGGACATCCAACAAAGCACGAACCACGGGGCATTCCCAGTCCCCTACAAGTCAAAGCCAGAGTTTCATAGGTTTTTCCCCAAAGGAACAAACCTCCAGAAACTAAAATAATCCACCAACAAAAAAAATTACCCGATGGAACAAAGAAAAACAAAAGAGCTTCACCTCGCATGAGATCTTAGGTCTATCTAACCCAGGAGGTATCACCCCTACTTATCTGGCATTGATCACCCGACAAAACCATGGACAATGATAGTTCACGAGCCGAGTTCCCGCAGAAAACAAAAGAGTTCACGAGCCGAGGACCACCACGGACAAGAAACCAAAACGATCTGGCCGTCAAGTGCAACGGGAAAGCGGCATCAACGGGAAAGTGGCAGCAGAGAATATCATGCCCATGCATGTCCTGACCCGACGGCAGGTGCGCAGTGTACAGGCCCATGCTCGCTGTCTAGCCGATCGTTGGCGCTTTAATTTGGCCTTGCTGTTATGGCTCATGTGAGGCAAATTTAATAAATTTGACCTATAGACGAAATTAAATCACAAAATGAACCGTCCGGTGAAACTATTTCACACGGCCGACTGTGGCGCTTAGCTCTCGGTATGCACTAGTCTGAACGCCGGAGCTAGGCGCTGCACTAGTGCAACTCCTACTGAGCTAGGCTGCTGTCATAGTGTGGCGCTAGCTCTCGGTATTGCCTACGACTTAGTAATTTTCGATTACTGCGTGTGCGACGCTGGCCGTGTAGCGTCTATCGTGAGGCGTTGCACATCGTAGTGTAGCGCGCCGTGGCGGCGTCACACAAAAGGTCGGCCGCGTGAAATAGTTTCACGGATAGTTCATTCTATGATTTGATTTCGTCATAGGTCAAATTTGTCAAATTAGCCCTCATGTGAAGCACAAGGGATGTGGTGGTTGGTGGGCTGGCCTAGCCGGTCGAGCGTTCGAGCTACAGGCTTCGTCACTCTTCTGGGCACGTCCTCCAGAGTACACCAGCTAACTAGTAACATCAAATCATGCATAGGTGGTCGAACCTAGGCGAACATAGCTAGCTGATCGTTGGCGATTGTCGCCGGAGACTAGTCTCCGCTCTTTGTTGACACGTCTCATGCATGATGGCGTTGCCGTTTGTCCGCTTTCCGATTTGTTGACGTGGTAACTTTAACTGTATTTCCTTAAGGTCGTCTAAAGAAATCCATGGGAGATCAAGACAATGGAGTAGTTGTCTCATACGGTTCCATGTCAGGTGCTTTTCTCGCAACGAAATTCATCGTCCATCCCTGTCAAGGGCCAAACACTATTATTCGTTTTCTCAATTCTAACACCAATGAACGTATGATGAAGAGCTAATAGTTGAACTTTTACATCGCTTCTCCAAAAAAGCATCAAGCCTCCTTTTCTATCATTACTCGGGCACACAAACTTCTGATCCGTCTTTAATTTTCTCCTTAAATATTCAGCTGGATAGCTATCAAAGTGAGTCTCCGACAAAAACATCACATCGGGTTGCATCTTCCGTGGACGTCCAGCCATGGACGTCCAGCAAAGCACGAAACACCGGGGCATTCCCAAGACCCCGACGGTTCCAAGCAAAGAGTTTCATTGCTTCTTCTCCAAACGAACAAACCTTTAGAGACTAGAACAATCCACCAATGAAAAAAGAATTACTACATCACATCCCTACTTCGCCTCATCCACTCTGTGATGGTCCGGAGAGCCACCATGGCGTGAGACCTTGCATGGCATGTTCCTCAGATCAAGCCGATGGAACAGAGAAAGACAAATCTACGGTTGGCCCAGAATCTTGAAGGCGGGATCTCGCGATGAGAGAAGAACACCAGCGGCGGGTCCTCACGGGCACCGTCCCTGAACAAGGACCGCCGGCGCGGCGGCGGGCATGCTAACCCTAGTCGCACGAGCTTCGCCTCGCACGGATTTTAAGTCTATGTATCTCGTGAGATATCACCCCTACTTATCGACATTCATCACCCGACAAAACCATGGAAACCAAAACGGATGAGAAACCAAAACGGTGCAGAGCGGAAAAGCGGCATCGATGGCCCGCGTCCGTGGCGGGGAGAATATCGCGCCCATGCATGATCCGGCGGTGGGTGCGAGGGTACAGCCAATGAAGGTGCGTCCCGATGCCTAGCAGCCCCATGCATGCATCGTCTCTCGCTCCTCTCAAGTTCGAATAATTTTTTTAAAGCGAGGCAAAAGTTTTGCCTCATCGATTAATAGCGAAGAGAGTTGCTCGGTTAATTAGGGAAAACCGGCGAAAACCAGATTGCCCGATTAATTATGGAGAACCGGGCTAAAACCCTCTCAACCGCCGGCGGCACACATAAAAGCCCCACGCACACCACTCCAAAGAGGGCCTCGGCGAGACCGCGACGCAGGCGTCATCGTCATCACTTCTCCCCTAGAGCGTCATCGCCATCCCTACACTCGAGCAAACGACTCCCACTTCGCCATAGGCGATCGTCGTGAACCCACACCGTAGCGGACACGTGAAGCTGCATGAAGATCGATGCCAAAACCTCGGCCTCCTGCGGCGACGGTCTGACTCAACTCGGCGGAGAACTCGGTAGGACAAAACCGAGCACGGTGGCGCCACGGAGATCGCGGAGCAGGCGACTGCAGCCGGTCATCGTATACCACAGGCCTCGCCGCGCAGCCGACTCCATAGCAACAAGCAAACCGAGGCAATACCGTGGACACGCCAAGAAGAGCCGACTACGCAACCATTGCCGCGTCGCCGACATCACTCCCACCATCATTGTTGCCACGAAGCACGGGCGCCACCAACCACGGTCCCGCTTGCCGATGCGAGCTCAAGGCGAAGCCCCAAGAGGAAAACGACGCCAAGGCGCCGCCATCGTCCGATCATAAAATTTAGGGTTTCCCTGAAGAGGCCGAGATGGCGGGTCCGTCTGAGAGGAGTCGCGGCGAAGCAAATCAGCGATGCCTCCGGAAGGTCACGACGGCCACAGCCGCCGCCATCGCTGGTCACGGCAGACAGGCGAGACGAGTCTTCACCCGAGCTCCCACACCACCTCGGTTGCACATCATCCCGCGCCGCACCGACAAGCCCACCAATCATCCTCGCGGCCGAAGCCGCCGCCCGGCGCCAAACAGCAGCCCGAGCCCCTCCACCACGCGCCCGCCAGAGCGGCGGACCATGACGGGCCTCGCCACGCCGGAGCGGTGGCCGCCCACCACAGATCCGTCTTTGCCTTTCTTGCGCACATCCGCCGAGCCTCCCTGCCGGCCTCGCTGAGTCGCAGCCCCTCACGCCCGCTGCCGAGCTTCCTGTCGCGGCCTCACTGTCGCCTCGGTCGACCCACACACGTAGATCCGTGCGGTGACCGCCCTGCGCGCCGCCGTGCCTCTGCCGGTCCCCTTGCTTTTCTTTGCCGCTCTGCCAGACTGCCTTGCACGCCGGAGCACCGCGGCATGGAGCCCCTTCACATCACCCATCGCTGCGGTAGCGCTTCGCACCGCCGATCCTCGCGCTCGCTTTGCACGGCGCCCTTGCCGCGGCAGCGCGGCGAATCCGCGCCACAGACCCTCTGCACGCACAAGACGCCCTCGCCCGGCAAGCAGATCCGCGCCCGACCCGCCGAGCCCTGCGCCATGGCCGTGCACGGCGGCGCCGCGCGGCATCCCACCAAGGCCGCCAACGCCGTAACGCCCAATTTTGAACTTCGCCGGCGTGCAGCCTGGACCACTGCTGCCGGACGCCAAGCGGCGAGATCCGCCCCATGCGCGAAAAAAGCCCGCCGCGCCGACGCCGCCGGGCTTTGCCGGCGACGCCCTCGGCGGCGAGGAGAGAAGGAGGGGCGTGCCTTAGGTGGCGGATCTGGGGCGCCCGGTGCGGCCCGTGGAGCCGCACGGGGCGAGAGCCTCTTGCACGAGATTTGAACTTGGAAAAATCTGTTCCAAGTTCGAATAATAGCTCGCTAGCCGATCGTCTGTGCTTTTAATTGGCCACGTCGTATGGATAGCACAAGTGATGTGGTGGTTGGTGGGCTGGCCTAGCCGGTCGAGCGTTCGAGCTGGCTTCGTCACTCTTCTGGGCCCCTCCTCCAAAGTACACCAGCTAATTAGTAACATCAAATCATGCATAGGAGGTCGAAACTAGGCGAACATAGCTAGCTGATCGTTGGCGATTGTCGCCGGAGACTAGTCTCCGCTCTTTGTTGACACGTCTCATGCATGATGGCGTTGCCGTTTGTCCGCTTTGCGATCTGTCGATGTCGTCCCTTATTTGTTTTATAAGTTAGTTCTATACTTGTTGTCGTGGTTTAGTTCCTATCTTGTACTAGTACAAGTCTGCAGCCATGATAACAAATTAACAATTATTGAACAAAAGGGTATGCATGCATATCTTTCGCCGTTAAAATAGATGGCCAACTTTTGTCTTAAAGTTAGTATAAAATTGGGTCATCTATTTCAAACGGAAGAAGAACTACTGGGCCCGGTGTGGGGAATACATCATGAGTGTCTATGGCGAGTCTGAAGTTAACGAGAAGAACAGTGACATTAGCGAGCAGCAAGTGGAGGCGCCAATGGGTGTTCGGAAAGGAAGAAAAATGCTATTTGGTGATGATGACCTGAAAATCACCAAACGAATTGAACAGGACCGGACATTTTTGACAGGAGAGACGTTACAAGCACCTATGGTCACCGAAATTTCCATACTACACAGCAATAAATTTTCAACTATAAGCTACCAATAATGCTACACATACAAAAATTACAACCCCCCTTAAATTCAACTCGGGTATAGTGCGCCCTTCATCCTCTTATTACCAATCATAGTCCCCCACATCAGCTTGTTTGGAAAAAAATTGCCTAACATTTTGCAGATGTAGCATTAATCATAAGCTACCACATCATTCACCGGTTTCTACAAAAGAAAGCATTTGATATGCTCAAAAAAAAAAAGCATTTGATGGTAGTTGTCTACCTACCATCAAGGCAACAAATCAAATCACAGTTCATACCTTTCACAAGTTTTGGTACTGCTGGAACGAAAACATGCCAAAGCACAGTTTAAAAATTAATGATCAACCCGATAAAGACCAATTAGAACATGTTTTATGCCTTTTGTCTTCATATCATTTGCTTTGTGGAAGACACTTGAGCACGTGGCTGTCAAAATCATGTACCCTACCCGCCAAGTTAGAAAGAGCCTAGAATCCATAATAAGATAGTATCGCATTTATTAGTTTGTTTATGGGCCAACATCAACCTGTCGTAAAGCGAACAATGTGTTTGCATACCTAAATGTGAAAAAGCTAAAGCATCATGCGGATTAATGTCATGTAAGGTCCAACATCAACATGAATTCAGGGATCAAGCAAGTGTTCATTTCATGTGCGACCTAGGTTCGCATATGTGATAGCACCTCGTCGTTGGTGATTTTTTTTCCAAAAAGGAGGATAACATCCGGACGATGCATATAGTCATATATTATTAAGAATGCAAAATCCAGCAGCCAAACAACATCGACTTGACAATAAAACGAAAAGAAAACTCGAGACCGCATTCCTCGTGAGCGGTAACTTACAGATAGCCACTAACTATATGTTACAAACCAACAACGCTTCGTGTCGCCTCCGGCGACTTCGGCGCCTAACCGCCGCCGCCTCGACCTCCTCCTCCTTCTTCCCGCCGCCGAAGGAGGCGGTGAGCGCGCTTACGGATGGACGGCGGACGGCGGGCCTTCCTCCTTTCTTCACGAGGATCCTCGGCTGAGATGCATCGGCGTCCCTTAGCGTCTGACATGGGCGGAGTTGGCGCGCTTCGGCGGCGGCGATGGGATCCCGGCGAGCTGCGAAGCTGACGGCGGCGGATCTGGGGTTTCCGCCCGGATCGGTTCTCCCAATGGTCGGGCTCGGCGCCGTCCGCGTCCTAACCGGTGGTGGGCGCTCGCGTTGACTATCCTCCTTCACCGATCTGATTGGGCGGTGAAGGTGTTGGCGTGATGCGGATCCGAAACGCAGTGGTGGCGTCGTCCCCTTCGGCGATGACGGTGGGGTGGTGGGTCCTTGTGGCGGCGTCGGTGGCGGCGGATCTTGGGATCCCGCTCCGGGGCGTCGCGGGACGGCGGCCGTGCACGAAGATGAAGTTTCTTGAACAGATCTGAGTGAAAACTTGCTTTTGACTCTCGCAAAGGCGGCGGTGGCGGCGCTATGCGTGTTGTTCCCTTCTTGAAGGCATCACCGTGGAGAAGTTCAAGGTCACTCTCTGCTACCTGGGAAACCCTAGATCGATTGATCGGATGATGGCGGCGCTGGTGTCGTTTCCCCTTGGGCGTCATTCATGGAGGTACACGGGCTCGGGGAGCAGAGGGCGGTTTCTTTGGTGGAGTGGTACTTCATCTTATACATTGATGGCGGCGGATCTTGGCGGCGTGGCGCCGTGGAGATTCGAGTCCGATCGCGCGAGATGAACTTCGCGCAAGGAGGTGGTCTTGTCTAAGCGTCATGGTGGCATCGGCGGCGATTAGACCGGACAAGGTTGATGCAGGCGATACAACGAAGATGGATTGGTGCCGGTGGTGTGGCAGCCTCATACCCGGCAGCGTCTGGTTGAGGAGTGCGCCGGATGGTAGGTGCCCCATATCCGGCGCGTCTGGTTGGGACCTCGGCTCTTAGATGTTTAGGTTTGGCTGCGATGTCATTTGGTATTAGACCCGGACTATCTGCGCCCTTCATCAATTGGATAGGTTTAGCGGCGGTTGTTGCTTAGACGGTGGCTTTAGTCTTCTTTGTTGTATGGCTTTGTAAGGTCGTGTGAGAATAATTAATAAAGTGGTCGTATGCATCGCCCGGATCACGAGGCGGGGTCATCCTCCTTTTCTAAAAAACAACAAAATAAAAATACACAACCCTTTGGTTGCGCCTTCAAGAATCATCGCCAACCATGGCGGGTCCAACACAAGATTGATCTCCAGTTCTCATCCCAAGGCCAAACTTCAATCCACCACCTTGAAAAAGTCATGATACAAGCGTGCATCGACATAGCCAAATTAGAGATCTTATGTTTCCACGAGTGCATAAACTCGTCGTTGAAGTCGTCAGACGATCATCCTTTATCCGACTACCGGCGCCTCGATAACCGGATACCTCTGGAGAAGACAACGAAAGACAAAGGCGTCCCATACCGTCGCCTCCCATCACAATCGCACCACCTTGATCCAATAGCAGCAGACTAAACATGACACCTCCACGAGCCTCGTGCATCACCTACCGTAGCGAGCATGACTTGATGCCTCCGCATGGGGCGTCGTCCGTAGAATCTACCGGTTGTGCATCCTCTAGCGCTCACCGCGGCGATAACCATTGCTCAGCGTCTTTGGAGAAGGCGCATGTGTCACCTGCCGAGCCGCATCGAGCGAGATATGTTGATTGAGGGCGTCACATACCGCCGCAAACCTCGAAAGGCCATCACCACCTCGAGATCATGTCTTGAGTCGTCCACATGACCACGGAGTTTGCCGCCGTCGAAGAAGAAGGGCCGCCTCAATTCCAGGTGCAGCGAGGAGCACCGTCCATTGCGCCGACCAGCCGTCGCCCATACAAATGGCAACCGCCGTTGTGGCCGTCGATATATGAACTAGGGCCCAAATCCCTCGCCGCGCTGCCTCCGTCGGCCATGCTCGACCTCTATCACCATCCTCAAGCCAGCCATCACGGATCCGGCACACCGCTTCGCCGCCGTGTCACCACTAGTCGGTCGACCGGAGGAGCACCTGCCCACACTCGGCGCAGATCGCGGTGTATGCGCATCAAATCCCGGTGGATCCGATCGGTCGATCATGAAGCACATTACCACCCCGCCAAGACCTGATCGGACAAAGCTCCACTCGAGCCTAGCGGACCTGCCATCGCATCGTTCCTACAACCTCGGTAGTAATACGCCGCCACCGCGACGAGGGTTGACTCGCTCCCATTTAAATCCGGCTAGCTGCAATCATTTGCCCCATCGCCGCCCAAGGAGGATAACATCCGGACGATGCATATAGTCATATATTATTAAGAATGCAAAATCCAGCAGCCAAACAACATCGACTTGACAATAAAACGAAAAGAAAACTCGAGACCGCATTCCTCGTGATAAGTAACTTTACAGATAGCCACTAACTATATGTTACAAACCAACAACGCTTCAGGTCGCCTCCAGTAGGCGACTTCAGGCGCCTAACCGCCGCCGCCCTCGACCTCCTCTCCTCCTTTCTTCCCCGCCGCCGCGAAGGAGGCCGGTGAGCCAAGCTGCCCGGCGGACGGCGGACGGCGGGCCTTCCTCCTTTCTTCACGAGGATCCTCCGCTGAGATGCATCGGCGTCCCTTGGCGTCTGAGATGGAGGCGGAGTTAGCGCTTCGGGCGGCGGCGATGGGATCCCGCGGAGCTGCGGGTGACGGCGGCGGATCTGGGGTTTCCGCCCGGATCGGTTCTCCTTCGGTGGTCGGGCTCGGCGCCGTCCGTGGTCCTAACCGGTGGTGGGCGCTCGCGTTGACTATCCTCCTTCACCGATCTGATTGGGGCGGTGAAGGTGTTGGCGTGATGCGGATCCGAAACCGCAGTGGTGGCGTCGCCCCTTCGGCGATGACGGTCGGGTGGTGGGTCCTTGTGGCGGCGTCGGTGGCGGCGGATCTTGGGATCCGCTCCGGGGACGCCGCAGACGCGCGGCCCGTGCACGAGAGATGAAGTTTCTTCAACAGATCTGAGTGAAAACTTGCTTTTGACTCTCGCAGCGCGGCGGTGGCGGCGCTGTGCGTGTTGTTCCCTTCTTGAAGGCATCACCGTGGAGAAGTTCAAGGTCACTCTCTACCTGGGAAACCCTAGATCAGTTGATCGGATGATGGCGGCGCTCGGTGTCGCTTCCCCTTGGGGGCGCTATTCATGGAGGTACACACGGCTCGGGGAACAGAGGACGCGGTTTCTTTGGTGGAGTGGTACTTCATCTTATACATTGATGGCGGCGGATCTTGGCGGCGTGGCGCTGTGGAGATTCGAGTCCGATCGCGCGAGATGAACTTCGCGCAGGAGGTGGTGCTGTCTAGCGTCATGGTGGCATCGACGGCAGTTAGACGGACAAGGTTGATGCAGCAAGACAACACCGAAGATGGATTGGTGCCGGTGGTGTGGCAGCCTCATACCCGCAGCGTCCCGGTTGAGGAGTGCGCCGGATGGTAGGTGCCCCATATCCGTGAGCGTCTGGTTGGGACCTCGGCTCTTAGATGTTTAGGTTTGGCTGCGATGTCATTTGGTATTAGACCCGCACTATCTGCGCCCCTTCATCAATTGGATAGGTTTAGCGGCGCTTGTTGCTAGACGGTGGCTTTAGTCTTGTTTGTTGTATGGCTTTGTAAGGTCGTGTGAGAATAATTAATAAAGTGGTCGTATGCATCGCCCGGATGCAGGCCGAGGTCATCCTCCTTTTCTAAAAAACAACAAAATAAAAAATACACAACCCTTTGGTTGCGCCTTCAAGGAATCATGCGCCAACCATGACGGGTCCAACACAAGATTGATCTCCGGATTCTCATCCCAAGGCCAAACTTCAATCCACCACCTTCAGCAAAGTCATGATACAAGCGTGCATCGACATAGCCAAATTAGAGATCTTATGTTTCCACCAGAGTGCATAAACTCGTCGTTGAAGTCGTCTGTACGATCATCCTTTATCCGACTACCGACGCCTCGATAACCGGATACCTCTGGAGAAGACACTGAAAGACAAAGACGTCCCATACCGCTCGCCTCCCATCACAATCGCACCACCTTCGATCCAATAGCAACAGACTAAACATGACACCTCCACCGAGCCTCATGCATCACCTACCGGTAGCGGGCATGACTTGATGCCTCCGCATGGGACGTCGTCCGTAGAATCTACCGGTTGTGCATCCTCTAGCGCTCACCTGCCGGCGATAACCATTGCTCAACGTCTTTGGAGAAGACGCATGTGTCACCTGCCGAGCCGCATCGAACGAGATATGTTGATTGAGGGGACGTCACATACTGCCGCAAACCTCAGAAAGGCCATCACCACCTCGAGATCATGTCTTCGAGTCGTCCACATGACCACGGAGTTTGCCGCCGTCGAAGAAGAAGGGTCGCCGCCTCAATTCCAGGTGCAACAGGGAGCACCGTCCGCTGCGCCAGCCGCTGCCGTCGCCCATACAAATGGCAACCGCCGTTGTGGCCGTCAGATATGGGAACTAGGGCCCAAATCCCTCGCACGCTGCCTCCGTCAGCCATGCTCGACCTCCTATCACCATCCTCAAGCCAGCCATCACCAGATCCGGCACACCGGCTTCTGCCGCCGTGTCACCACTAGTCAGGTCGACCAGGAGGAGCACCTGCCCACACTCGACGCAGATCGCCGGTGTCTGCATCAAATCCCGGTGGATCCGATCGGTCGATCATGAAGCACATTACCACCCCTGCCAAGACCTGATCTGGACAAAGCTCCACTCGAGCCTAGCCAGACCTGCCATCGCATCGTTCCTACAACCTCAGGCCGTAGTACGCCGCCACCAGACGAGGGTTGACTCGCTCCCATTTAAATCCGGCTAGCTGCAATCATTTGCCCCACTGCTGCCGCCGAAAAGAAAAGGCCCGCGCCACCCCCTCTGCCATGCGGGCATCACCCCCCGACGTCCTCTAGTGGCGGCGCAGGGAGATCACGAGGAGGGACGACTCTCGTTGGCAGCGGCTAGGTCTACCGCACGAGCCGCCCAGCAGAGCGACGTGGGGGCATTTTGCCTTTCTCAGACCATTTTTGCTACGGCCGGCAATTTTTCCCTGCTACCGACAACCCGAGGGTGAGCACATTTTTCTGTGAGTTCGTCTTCGTGTCTTTGGGAACCACGGCTCATGACAATGGGCTATGGCCGCACTACAAGAAATATATCAACTAGTGACCTTCATCGGTGACCTCGAAGAATTGCTCATAGATCTATGACCATTTCAGAGCAATTGGTGAAAAACTATTCGAGGGGCTCCAAACCCTAAACTATAACGACCATTTTGGTCGGAAAGGTCATAATTTCCTTACACGGAATGGTCATAAAGCAGACGGCAGTGGTCCGCTGCCTTATTTCTAGCTGATCACGACCAATATAGATGGTCATAACCTTGTAAATTGTGGTGGGTTGATATGACTAGGCGCCACCTCACCAGTTTTGCCTATGTGTCATGTCCATGTGTCAATTTTTGACCTAGGTTGTCAAGCAACCTATATTTTTGTTATTCCCAAAATTCCCAAAAATCTCATAAATTCTTTGGGTCATATCTTCACAAATATGTCAAATACCTTCCTTGCCTAGTTCAAAATAATTAAGCAATATTCATTTTCCTATTCTGTTCAGAACAACACTTTGTGAAGGAAGTGCTATTTATATATTCTTGATTGCCCTCAAAATTTTGGGGCACTATTTCCTATCCAAATCATTGCCTCATGACAAAATTCAGCTCCATTTGCCCAGTAAATCTTCCTCAGCAAATTTCCAAAGTTATTGTCCACTTAGAACCTTTGTGAAAGAAGTACTAGCTATGCATATCCTAATGAGTTGAATTTTTTCCACATATTCTTTATGCCTATGTAACTTACTACACCAAATTTTAGCTCAGTTCATTTAGACAATTTCTCTCACTAATTTTCCGAAGTTTCTGTCCAGAGAAGAGCATTGATAAGGAAGTGTTATTTATATATTCTTGGTTGCCCTCAAAATTTTTGGACACTCTTTCTTATCCAAATCATTGCCTCATGACAAAATTCAGTTCCATTTGCCCAGTAAATCTTCCTCGGCAAATTTCCAAAGTTTTTGTCCACCTGGAACCTTTGTGAAATAAATTCTAGCTATGCATATCCTAATGAGTTGAATTTTTGTCACATATTCTATATGCCTATGTAACTTACATACACCAAATTTGAGCTCATTTCATTTAGCCAATTTCTCTCACTAATTTTCTGAAGTTTCTGTCCAAAAAATAGCATTGTGAAGGAAGTACCACTTTGGCATGTCCAAATGGTATCCATTTTATACAAGGCTTTCCTATGCCCAAATAACCATCCTCCACCGAATTTCAGCTTAATCCATTCATTATTTTGGGCCTAGCTTCAATATTCAGATTTATGTCCAGTGTGGTACTTTGCAAAGCAAGTACCACCTAGGCTCTTCCTTTTGAGCTAAAAATTTGTGAAGACAGTCTTCTTAGTAATCGATCATCGTCAGCCAAAACTGACGCCCATTAGCCATGTGCATTTCCGTGCACTCGCTAACCAAACACTTGGCTGCTAATTCATGTTCGAGCATAGATCGGTCTCTTCGTGAGAATTTTATATTGTAATTTTCTTTCTAGCACCTACCTGGGGAGTGCCCAACCCACTAGACATGCCTAGGTCGCGTAGAACGCATGGCAACACCACGGCACGAGGCGGGCATGCGAGTTTACGCGCTCTAGAGTTGGGGCCCTCGGCCACCGTCCAAACCTCGATGTATCACCACCAAACCATGTATTTCTGATTAAATAGGTACTTGTGTAACTAGCAATGATTTTTGGAAAAAATAAATAGCAAACTATAAGGCAACTGCAGTTCAAATTTGACCCGCTTCCAACTGAATCGGCGGAATTTTCTCTTTTTCACGAGAGGTGGATAAAACTTTTACACCCAACCATTTGGTCAATTGTGCATTAAATATGTCCTGGTATTTTATAAAATTAATTTAGTACAATTTTGCAACAAATATGGTAGGTCCTTCACAAAAAACTCATTTTGGGCACTCGAAAAATGGAAAATGAATTTTCCATCCAAAGAAAATAAAACTTCCTTAGGCAACATTATTTGCCATTCCAATATGCACCCTTGTGCACAATATGACATCATTTGAACAAACTATACCATGAATGTGGCCATAAGATTGAGCATTTGGCTTGAAAGCCATGAATCTTCACACATGATAGCTCGTTTGTGAGAACACTTCTCTAAAATAATCGCCGTATTACAAGTTTATAATTTTTCCCGGTAACTTGGTCACATATAATGACACAATGCAAAGGTTTTCCAATTTTTTGTTTTTTTTAATTTTTATGCCCGTTTCAAAATGCGGTCAAAACGGCGGGCATGACCGTTCCTAGCTAGTGGTTGAATCTTGGAAATTTTTTGGTCTTTCTTTGATTAAATAGATACTTATGTATCTAGAAATCATTTTTAAAAATAAAATAAAGAGCAAACTATAAGGCATTGCAGTTCAAACTTGACCCGCTTCCAGTTGGATTGGCGAAAATTTGTCTTTTTCACCAGAGGTGGATCGAATTTTTGACACCCAACCATTCGGTCAGTTGTGCATTAAACATGGCCTAATATTTTGGAAAATTGATTTGGTCCAATTTTGCAACAAATATATGGTAGGTCCTTCACAAAAAAATTCATTTTGGGCACTCAAAAAAATGGAAAATGAATTTTTCGTCCAAAGAAAAGGAAAACTTCTTTAGGCAACATCGTTTGCCATTCCAAGATTCACCCTTGCACATGATATAAGATTATTTGAACAAACTATGTCATGAATGTGGCCATAAGATTGATCATTTGGCTTGAAAGCCATGGATCTTCAAACATGATAACTCGTTTCTGAGAACACTTTTTTAAAATAATCGCCATATTACAAGTTTATAATTTTTGCTGGTAACTTGCTCAGATATAATGACACAATGCAAAGATTTTCCAATTTTTTCTTTTTATTGAATTTTTTATGCCCGTTTCAAAATGGGGTCAAAACGGCGGGCATGACCGTTCCTAGCTAGTGGTTGAATCTTGGAAATTTTTTGGTGTTTCTCTTATTAAATAGATACTTATGTACCTCGAAATGATTTTTGAAAAAAATAAAGAGCAAACTATAAGGCAGCTGCAGTTCAAACTTGACCCGCTTCCAACTGGATTGGCGGAAATTTGTCTTTTTCACTAGAGGTGGATCGAAACTTTTGACACCCAACCATTTGGTCAATTGTGCATTAAACATGGCCTAATATTTTGGCAAATTGATTTGGTCCAATTTTGCAACAAATATATGGTAGGTCCTTTACAAAAAACTCATTTTGGGCACTCGAAAAATAGAAAATGAATATTTCGTCCAAAGAAAAGAAAAAGATCTTTAGGCAACATTGTTTGCCATTCCAAGATGCACCCTTTTGCACGATATAAGATTATTTGAACAAACTATGTCATGAATGTGGCCATAAGATTGATCATTTGGCTTGAAAGCCATGAATCTTCACACCAAAACTTTTTAAAATAATCGCCAGATTACAAGTTTATAATTTTTGTTGGTAACTTGGTCACATATAATGACACAATGCGAAGGTTTTCCAATTTTTGTTTTTTTTGAATTTTTTTATGCCCATTTCAAAAGGCGGTCAAAACGGCGGGCATGACCGTTCCTAGCTAGTGGTTGAATCTTGGAAATTTGTTGGTGTTTCTCTTATTAAATAGATACTTATGTACCTAGAAATTATTTTTAAAAAAAATAAAGAGAAAACTATAAGGCAACTGCAGTTCAAACTTGACCCGCTTCCAACTGGATTGGCGGAAATTTGTCTTTTTCACCCGAGGTGGATCGAAACTTTTGACACCCAAACATTTCGTCAATTGTGCATTAAACATGGCCTAATATTTTGTGAAATTGATTTGGTCCAATTTTGCAACAACTATATGGTAGGTCCTTTACAAAAAAACTCATTTTGGGCACTCGAAAAAATAGAAAATGAATTTTTCGTCCAAAGAAAAGGAAAACTTCTTTAGGCAACATTGTTTGCCATTACAATATGCACCCTTGTGCATGATATAAGATTATTTGAACAAACTATGTCATGAATGTGGCCATAAGATTGATCATTTGGCTTGAAAGCCATGAATCTTCACACATGATAACTCGTTTCTGAGAACATTTTTTTAAAATAATCGCCGTATTACAAGTTTATAATTTTTGCTGGTAACTTGGTCACATATAATGACACAATGCGAAGGTTTTCCAATTTTTTTTTGAATTTTTTATGCCCGTTTCAAAATGTGGTCCAAACGGCGGGCATGACCGTTCCTAGCTAGTGGTTGAATCTTGGAAATTTTTTGGGGTTTCTCTTATTAAATAGATACTTATGTACCTAGAAATGATTTTTGAAAAATAAAGAGCAAAATATAAGGCAACTGCAGTTCAAACTTGACCCGCTTCCACCTGGATTGGCGGAAATTTGTCTTTTTCACCAGAGGTGGATCGAAACTTTTGACACCCAACCATTTGGTCAATTGTGAATTAAGCATTTCCCAATATTTTAGAAAAATGATTTGGTCCAATTTTGCAACAAATATATGGTAGGTCCTTCACAAAAAAACTCATTTCGGGCACTCAAAAAAATGGAAAATGAATTTTTCATCCAAAAAAATGAAAACTTCTTTAGGCAACATTGTTTGCCATTCCAAGATGCACCCTTGTGCACGATATAAGATTATTTGAACAAACTATGCCTTGAATGTGGTCATAAGATTGATCATTTGGCTTGAAAGCCATGAATCTTCACACATGATAACTCGTTTCTAAGAACACTTTTTTAAAATAATCGCCCCATTATAAGTTTATAATTTTTGCTGGTAACTTGGTCACATATAATGACACAATGCGAAGGTTTTCCAATTTTTTTTGAATTTTTTATGCCCGTTTCAAAATGCGGTCAAAACGGCGGGCATGACCGTTCCTAGCTAGTGGTTGAATCTTGGAAATTTTTTGTGTTTCTCTTATTAAATAGATACTTACGTACCTAGAAATGTTTTTGGAAAAAAATAAAGAGCAAACTATAAGGCAGCTGCAGTTCAAACTTGACCTGCTTCCAATTGGATTGGCGAAAATTTGTCTTTTTCACCAGAGGTGGATCGAAACTTTTGACACCCAACCATTTGGTTAATTGTGCATTAAACATGGCCTAATATTTTAGAAAATTGGTTTGGTCCAATTTTGCAACAAATATATGGTAGGTCCTTCACAAAAAACTCATTTTAGGCACTCGAAAAAATGGAAAATGAATTTTTCGTCCAAAGAAAATGAAAACTTCTTTAGGCAACATTGTTTGACATTCCAAGATGCACCCTTGTGCACGATATAATATTATTTGAACAAACTATGCCATTCAAAGATGCACCTTGTGCAAAAAATACAAGAGAAACAAATAGAAAAAACACAATTCTATAAGCTTTGTTCCCATTGGTTGAAACGTTTGTGCCATGGATCGATGCCATGGTATCCATCCATCCATCCCATTTATCTAATGAAAAAGAGACAAAAAGAAAAAAAAACCATACCCGCAGCCCAACCACCCAAACCCTAACTCAGATCTCCACCCACTCTATCGTCACCGCCCCTTCTCCCCAGATCCAATCGCCTCCCCTCCCACTCCATCGCCGCCCCCTTCTCCCCAGATCCAATCGCCTCATCCCCTCAGACACCGCCCCTACCTCCCGTCACCACACCTCACTGCGGCCTCACTCCCCTCTCTCTCCGCCCCACCCCACTCCCTCCACCTACCCTTCTCCCCACGCTGCTCGCCAGCGCCGACCGCCTCCAGTCCCTCCCTCCACCGCCGCTTGGTGGAGCAGCCGCCGCCTCCCATCTTCTCGGCTGGTACGCCTCCAACACGATCTTCTACCTCGCAATACGATATATCGATTCAGTCACACCATGATTGGTGGGCAACGGAGCCGTCTGTGTATCGGATTCTCATTCTAGTTCTGTCCTTATGCAAGATTTCGCCTTTTGTGCGCTCTGCAGGAACATCGATAATTCTTGATTAATGCGGCCACCAAGTCCGATGGCGAGCTCGGCGATCTTGGCGATTCTTGTGATGGATCCCCCCCTTTTCTTCAGTACTAGTACATGATGCTGAAGTCGTAATTTATTTCCCCTTGTGTGCCCTGGCTCATGTTGTTGCTGGTCATTGTTCTAGGCACGCTAACAACCACTTTGAGGATGACGAGGTTCAGAGGGACATGGAGTTGGCGCAGCTAGCCATGGTTGCAGAATTGAGCACTAGTACTGTTGTGGTAAGATCCTGCTCGCACTCGTTTCTTGATGTTATTGTTTCAAGAAAAGTAGACGTAACCCATTGTTCATTACTAATTCAGGATTGCTCATGTAATATGTGGCATATGTACTTGCTGCTATATCTTTTTTCCTATTGCTAGTCAATTCATTGGATATGCTTGTCATTAATTTTCTGATGGCTGGATTTTGAACCTTTAAGCTATTGTTTTGACATTAAGGGGATTACATGAATCAGTTTGTTACTATTTCGGTGTTGCCTTCACTTTAAACTAGTCTCACTTTCTCATGGTCACTTGTATTTGCTGATTGTAAGGATTTTCTCCAAGGAAAGAAAATATCAGCAGATTCCCTATTTTCTTGTCGATGTACCATGGTAACTATAGGTTATTAGTATTGTTGATCCTGCCATGAACTTCAGTTGGGTAGAATCCCCCTTTCCGCATCTTAATTGGGCCAATACCTACATATGTACATACTAGAGCTGTGTATTTTGTGCGCTTCACTGATTAAGTTAATTTCTTCTCCTTCGTTGCTGTTCAGAGTCGAATAGTTCCGATTCCTGATGTAGATCTACTGATTAAGAGTTAGAGTGCGAAGTTGTGGTTGTCTCAATTCCTGTTCAGTTGTAAATATTTTCTATGCTGCATGCAACTATTTTTCTAGGTTTCGCTGATTGTTTAGAGCTGAAGGGTTTTAATTCATGATGTAAATTCCTATTGGTTTACATTGAAACTGTAGCAAGTGTCAAATGATGGTTTCTTCTAAGTGCACATAATTGTTGGTTGTGCAATTTGTCTAGTAATCTAGGTGCATATAAGTATCAGGCCATATGTTTTCTTATAAGCAAACTTTATTGATGGTTGTAGCATTAGTGTGTTGTTTTGCTTTTGGTCTTCTCTATCTATGTTCTTATAAGTCAGGTTATTTTTGTGGCATCCAGGGCACAATGTTGGAGCTGGTAGGCAAGCTAGCACCCATGGATTCGTGAACTGGCTTGGATGTTTGGTCACCGGGGTTGGATAAGGACGACAGCAACAAGATGAGACCATTGTGATCCACCTCCCACTTCCTTCTCGTGATTCCCTAACTGCTCAACATGTTGATCTGTTCTGAACATATGAAACTTGCTGTGTGCAGGGTGACTAGTGATATTCAGTGTTTCTTGTGTGTGTTTTCTACACACACACATGGTCCTTCCTTTTAAATCTGCTCTGCTGCTTACTGTCATAGTACTACGACGTCTGATGTAGTAGTGTGTAGGACTCGGAGAAAAGTTTACGTACTTAAACATTATGCTTATATGCTTAAAAATAAAAAGTTGTAGTACCCTTGTAGTAGTATGTTTATGAATGGCTGCATGAAATGATTGTCCAGTACTTCAAATATTTGAATCGGGGTTAATGTAATCACTTGCTGCATCCTATTTGATTGACCGGAGATGCTAACAGGAAAGCAAAGCAAATAGGAAAAGCATGCGCTGCTACTTTTGCTTATCCTCCGCACACTAGTAAAGCAAAACATCCTATTTTGATTTCTTCATGATGCATAAAATTCTGGTACTGTTAGTTATGGGTTATTTGATTATGTTCATATAGCTAATCTGCTGCACAATGTATCCATTTTTCGCATCACAATGTATGCATCCATAATATAATTTGCAGCATTAATTAGGTCATGCTATAGTCTTTTTTAAACTTCTTATGAGATTGAAGTATTTGTTCTGATTTCTGGTTTGCTGATTGTTGTAGACAAATGTATGAAACCTCTTAACTGTGGACGACAACTACTTCCTTGAGAAGGAACATCATCACCCATCAAGTACGCCATTGAGGTAATTCACCAGTCCCTCCAGCACCGACAATGTATTTTATCTAGTATGCTTAGGTTTTCGATGCTGTTGTGCTAGCCCCATCACTGTTGCGTTGAATCTCATGCCAACGCTGGTGCGCCTATGGCTTGATGTGACGTGATCTTTATCTGTGTAGGTTTTGTTTGATGATATGCTTAGATTATGATCATAAGCATGGTGGTTTGGTGATCCTGAGGCCGGCTGTGAAATTGAACTGTTATTCATTACATGCCGAGGCCGGTTTGATGATATAGTGGCTGGAACTTAGCTTAATATTCATATATGTGTGTGTGTGTGTGTGCTGCTGCGTGTGTGTGTGTGTAAATGGATTATAAAGTTGTGGTTTGTGCTGCTCCTTTGTAACGTGATGAAACAAAGAATGTCCTTTACTCATTTACTCCTTTTTTTGAATGGAATGTCCTTTTTCTAATTCTTATTAGCTGATTCATGTAACAGGCGTCCGTGGAAGGCCCAGTCTTGACTATGGCCCTCCAGTGATTCCAGCATTTGATCGCTATTGAAGGAGCTACATGCAGATGAAGAAAACACATCTAGAGCTTGTAACTGTGATTCCCATACTTGTAAAGTTTGTATTACGTGTAACTTGTAGAACTTGCAAAGTACTCAGATATGTTACTGACTTGTAGTACGCGTCATTTGTAGAGCTTGTATTGAATCTGGCTATTGTTATTTGAAGTATCATGTGTGTTTTCTGCTTGCCAATTTAACTACTGAATTTTTTCATCACTGTCAAATTGAAATATGAACAATCTGGGCCTAATATGGGACCCACTTATCAGAACCCGACAAGTGGGACCTGTTTTACTAGTGTATCCATTTTATTAAAAAATGAAAAACTAAAATTGTTGGTGCTAAAAGGCCACGACCCATGAAATAAAAAGGCTGAATTGTTGGGCTTGGCCCATGAAGTCAACCAAAAATTGACAGGAAAAAATATAGAAAGGCTGAATTGTTGGGCTTGGCCCATGTAAAACACCGAAATGGACTGGGCTGAATCTTATCAACGACCTTTTTAATTGGTCGCAATTTTGCCACGTCAGATTGCCACGTCGGATCCGACGTGGCCTAGGCAGACAGACCGATGACCAAAACAAAAGGTCATGGGTTCAACGACCTTCGCTTTTGGTCGTAAACGCTCACGACCTTATCCCAAGAAGGTCGTTAATTTCACTTTACGATTGCCACTTTTGACATTCGCTTTTGGTCACAAAAGGTCGCAAATGAAAAACAATGACCTTTCAAAGGACCAATAGTGATGGTCGCAAGTTGACATATTTCTTGTAGTGCCGTCGCCATAAGGAGCTGCAACCGTGGGCACACACTGTTGCATGCATGAAGCCGGAGACAAACGCAGGAGGCGGCAGCAACGGCAACAACTGACGATGAGGGCAGCGAGATGCTAGAGCGAGCGGGGCAGTGTTTCGTGGCCATGGGCGCTACTCCTTAGTGTCGGCGCAATGGAGAGTTTTTTTCGAAAGGCGCCTTGGGAGGAAGGAAGGGAATCATGAGGCTCGTCATTGTTTGATCGAAGTTGCTGGTGCAACCTACCCAAATTTGGGCTGGTCGACCGACGCCTATCAATCGCCTTTCAATATTAGTGCAACCTATGTGTTCCTGGGATGCGTGATGATGCAACCTATGCGTGAAGGTTTTGGTTATGAGAAAACCCGAATTAACACTCGCAAAACTTCTCCATCTTTTGATGGTAGGACTTATGCAGGACTTGGGTGGCGGCTCATGGGTTTTTAGGCGTCGATGACTGTCTATGGCCATGCGGATGGCGCGGCGGTCGAATCTGATGTTGGGTGGTCGCAGCTTCGGCGCCGTCCATGGTCGGCCCTGCTTGGCTGCCCTCATTTGGATGTGGGTGGCTTGGTGGTTGTGATCAAGGTCAGGTCGGCCTAGCGGTGGCGGTTGTATAGCTGCATCGACCTCTTATGGCTCTACAACATTAGTAGTCATCGAAAGGTCTTTGGGAGTGTCCATCTCTTCAGAGCTGATTGTTGACTTCAGCTCTGAGATATAAACTATGGACAACGGCTTGACAAAAAGGGATGATTGTGCGGCGGCGGCGACGGACATCACATGTAGCTGTTGGATAGCGGTGGCGGCGACTGCTGTGATGACAACACAAGAGTGACTTTGATAGTGGTGCTACTGGAGCACTCGGTCTAGGGCTCCGGGGTGGCTTAGGTCTGACCTGGGATGCTTATACCGTAATGAGGATGTTCTCATGTCGTTACATTGTTAAAGGCATTGCTCGGATTTGTTCCGATTGATTCTTTAGGGTGAAAACCTAGATTCCAACCTTGGTAGTTGGACTCGGTGACAACGACGCTGGAGTGTCATTTCCTTGTTGAAGGTGTTGTTGTTGATGAATCTCGTCGTTTGTGTGATGTCATGACATGGTAAGTACAGACATGGTCAATTTTGTAGTTTGCCAATCATGTATCTGATCGCTTTGGGTTTTGTTTTTTCCTCGCCTACGCATAGCTTTGGTCTTATATGACTTTACTATTTGTCAGCGTGTTTTGTGTGTGTGTACGCTGGTGTTGGTTGTGCAATCTAGTTATGCAGAGACCGAGGGTTTCCTCTTTGAGTTCGTATCCTCTTGATGCTTTTCTTTTTTGAGCCAATAAAATTCATCATTTGTTGGAAAACATAAACAGCCCTGACGGCTTACGCACTTACATAAGTTCAACGAACGTTTCAATTGGATAGCTTTTCGATGCACACAAACATTTATTACAGTGTTAGCCAAGAGCTGAAGGAGAAGCATCAACAAGCTGTCTAGAAGCTGGCCATACAATCGGTAGAGATAGTATACTCAAAGGATTCATCGATGAAAGGGATATTCGCCACTCCCAAAGCGTAGCCAAGAGCTGAAGGAGAACCATAAAATTGCTAGAGTGGTTAGAGCATCTCTAGCAGACCCCGTATATCGTCGACCCGCAAAACTCATTTACAGTTCGCGAAAAATAGGTTTTATGGGCGATCTGGCGCTTACCGAATGCAGACCATGTAGAGCGGAACTATAAAATGAATATTCATGAATCAGAAACGAAATATTCGTCCGAATATGCATTTCGATGGACCAACTATGCATAGTGCATCCCAAAACACAAGCACAAGTACTCACCGACGGCTCGGGGATGTGGCTCAGCGGCGGTGGATCCCGGGGCGGTGGCTCTGCGGCGGTGGATCCCGGGGTGGTGGTGACGACTAGGGGCGGCTCGGCCCGGCGGATCCGGGGAGCCGGTGAAGCGGCTAGGTGAAACAGGGTGAGGGGCGCCCGCGGCGTGATTCCGTCCGCAGATTTGGCTGGAATAGCCGGCGGTGGACGGGAGGAACCAATGGCGGGCGGCTGCGGAAGGGGGTAGGGAACGGGCGCGGGCTGAAATGTCCCTCCCGCCAACCGCTTTTTTAGGATACGGGGCGCCGTCAGGTCGAGGGGGGAACCTGCGTTTTTGCGGGTTGAAGATGGGATTTTACCGCACCCCTCAAAAAAATTTACAGACCCGATGCATTACAGTGTCTTATCGTGCAACATTTTTCGCATGGACCATATTTTAACGGTTATTTTACGGGTCCGGATATTATACAGGGTCTGCTAGATATGCTTTTAGAAGTCGCGATGCTGCGCGGTTGATCGCACTGAATTGAAGTCTCAATCTGGAGCACATGCGATCGTACGCTGAGCGAATCCAAGGATGGATGATGAGGATGATCCACCGCCCAACTTATGTGGCGTACGTCGGTACGTGTCCAAGGACACGCTTCTTGCTTGGTCTGCCGGAAAGGAACCAGCAGCTTTACAAGCTAGCTTAGCTAGCGACCGCTTCTGTCCCTGCCAACGAGATTAAGTTGCAGCTGCTTGATGATCATCCGAGAGGAGTCCGTGATGTCCCGCACCAACGTGCTTACTGGCTGTGATCTGACGCTAATGGCAGTGCATACCCGGGGGATTAGATGGGTTGCCGTCTTGGCTACGGGGAGGTTGGGAGGTGGATTGGTTAGAACATCTACAACCAGATCCTACATATCCGTTCAAATTGAAAAACAACATCTAACCGGGCTCTTCGCAACCATTTAAACGGCCCAACTGACCGGCACTTTTCATATCCAGTTCAATCTGGGCGGATATGGGAAGCCTGGACATGCCCGTCATGTTGGACTGGCCGCTAGGGCCCGCCAATTTGTCCATATCTGTCCCCCTTTCTTACTTGCCACGTCGTGGAATGATGGCTATGGATACCCGTATGCAGATGGATTCTCGTTTGCAGTAAAAATTATTTAAAACAGAGCAAAGGGTAAGTGAAAAAATGATTTTTAACTTTAAAATGTAGGGTCATCAATGCTTGCTTTGTAAAAGGGATGAACTATCACTATGAATCTCTGTTCAAAGGATATGGTGACAGTTCATATCCTTCATAAATGGTGCGTTGACGTCCCTATTCAGAGTGAGAGAAAAGTTTAGCGTTTTTGAATGGCCGCGTCGCTTTTCGCGCGGCAAGGTGAAACTAAAACCCCAACCCTGTCGGCCCAATACGTATGTTACATCCACACTGGAAACCCCCAACCCTGCCAGGCTGGAAATTTTGTATTTGTGTGCACTAAACTATGTTGGACCAAAGTGATCGACGTGCATGAATTTGATGTTTTAAAAATAAAGTTTATGGTTGCAAATGGAAAATTTTAAGGCCTGGCCGGTCACTATCCGTGAACGTATAGGGATTCAGATTAGGCAATTCCGTTTGTAGATGCTCTTACTTTTGTTGTGGCTTGTGGCCGGCATGTCATTCTGCTGGCTCACTAGCCTGATAGAAATGGACGAGGTATGATCAAACACGCTACTTTTTTGGCAAACTTGGACCTTCTAAATGAGGGCTTTCCCTGAATACAGTATCATTTAAGCTCATAGTACATATTAGGGTCATGATAAACCCTAAGAACAAAAACAACCATGCTGAAGAAAAAGATTACAAACAAATCCCGAAAGAAGAGGTGCTCCCCCGCCACTGATGGGTGATCCACGTGTCGATCTTGAGAGCAAAAGTTGCTTCGGGCTTCTAAACAACTTCCGCGGCATTCTCGACACCAACGCTGACTGGAGGAGGTTTGTCAAGGACAAGCAGGTGCTCTGGCTACCACCAACTAGGTAGTGCCACCGCCAATAACCTCGCTAGTGTAGCCATTCTCCGACTACACTAGCAATCCCTCTGGGCTCGCGGACTATGGAGCTACCACCGCGGTAAAGATGGTGTAGGTAGAGATTATGACGACACCATGACAAGTAGTGAAGCATATGTGTCGGCAACCAACACGCAAGTTGCTTAAGAGAAGCAACACCAAAAGCTCCCACAACAACAGAGAGCATCGTACCTGACCTAAGAACGGGGCCGAGTCCACGAACCCCTCTCCATCGCCAGGGACCCTTGAAGGGGCCTCGAAAGATGCAGGTTAGAGAGGCTCTGGGAGAAAACTTGACATGCACGACGCAAGAGATCGACCTCCGCCGAATGCATAAAATCATAGTTGAAAGCATCACTCGAGGAAGAAAGGAATATGCACCAGAGGAGAAGGACAGATCGTGAATTTTGTTTATTTCATGTCTTTTCTTGAAAATCCATGCACATTTGGTAAAATTCATGATTATTTCACATTTTAATGTATGGTTTTTAACCTATAAAAGACAATATCTGTTTTTTATCTGAGAAAGCAGAGTGGTATCCAAAAGCCAGTGATTTTTTTAAATGAACGGGCTAGCGAGAGAACTCAGACCAGCCGAGTAAGCAGCAAATTTTTTCGGGCAAACTATATTTAAAAACTGTGAACAATTTTTAAGCTGTGAACACTTTTACAAATTCGTAAATAATTTTGAATTCACAAATGTTTTTACAATTCGTGAACATTTTAAAATTCTTGAACATTTTATTCAATTCATGAACAGTTTTTGAATTCGCAAACATTTCTTAATTCATGAAATTATTTTGAATTCGTGAATAAATTTTTAATTCATGATTTTTTCCAAATCCATAAACATTTTTCAAATTTATGAACATTTTTCCAAATTCATAAACTTTTTTTAATTCATAAACATTATTTGAAGTCTTTTTGAATTCCTGTATGTTTTTCCAATCCATGAATATTTTTCGAATTTGTGAACATGATTTCAAAGTCACGAACTATTTTTGAACTCGTCAATAACTTTTGAACCCGTGGATAATTTTTGAATTTTTGGAAATACAGTTAAACAGGGAAAACAAAAATGGAAAAAATTGCAAATCCGTATGTAGCGCCAGCCATATGGGCAATCTCTTTTTCGAGCGATGTTTTTTTCAGGTATCTAGCGAGGCAAAGGCAATTCCTATTCAGCGCTTAAGGCGCCGGAAATAGGCAGACACTATTTGGCGTTTCAGGCGCCCGTTACTAGTGTTATGCAAACAGGCGCCTGAAGCATTCCTGCCCTGAGCCGGCTCATCTTGCATTTTTCTTATTCTCTGTTTTAATCCGAAAAAACAAAGCGCGCTGTTCGTAATTCAAACCAGTGACCTCATTCATCTAGTTAAGCAGTGGGATCAGGTAAGATTGAACTTTTTCCTTCTTTTATTCTTTCTTGTTCCTTTTTTCTTTTCCTTTTTCAGTTTCCATTTCTCATTTTTCTTTTATATTTTATCATTTCTTTTTTCCTGGTTCGATGAATTCCTTGTAAATACATGAACTTTTATTTAAATTGATTGTTTTTTAAAATACGTTGATCTTTTTTCAAATTTGTGATATGTTTCCAAATCGATGAACTTTTTTGAAATTTGGTGAACTTTTTTGAAATCGACGAACTTATTTTCAAATTTCATGAATTTTTTCAAAATCGATGAACGTTTTTTCAAATCCACTGAAATTTTCTCAAATTTGATGAACAGTTTTTGAAAATTGAAGAACTTTTTTGAATCCAATGATTTATTTTTTTCAAATTTACTAACTTCTTTAAAAATTTCATGTACATTTTTGAATTCACGTTTTTTCTTCTTTTTTTTTCTTTTTTAAGTCACGGTTTGACCGGTCAATGGTTCACCGGTTAACTTCGACCAATCAGCATCGAACCCATGTGACTATCTACACCGAAACTGCGTGTCAGCCAGCCCCCGTGAGCATTTTTTAGTTGGGCCCAATAGCATGCCTGCTTGAGCGCTGGGATCCCTAGTTGGCGGCAAAGGCGTTGACTAGGAGCTCCCCCGAAAATAGGCTAGATGGCCAATCGGCACACACCCGCATCCGCCTTGGGTCGGCCATGTACATCCTGTTTTCTTCATATGTCAAAGTTCAAAAAAACATGTGCGGCCAAGCATCGGACTCGCGACCACTAGGAATCACAGGCACACCGTAACCAACAGGAAGCCTTAGCATTTGAAACGAGTATACATCTTTCCTCTATAAATATAAGGCTAAAAAACCCGTGGTTCCCTGTTTTTTTGGTTTTTGTTTTGGCCGGTTTTTTTCTTTTTTTCTTTTTTCTTTTCTTCTTTTTCAATTCATGAACTTTTTTCTTCAAATACCTGAACTTTTTCCGAATCAAAAATCCTTTTTTAAAATCCATGATCTTTTTTTCAAATTTGTGAACTCTTTTTCAAACACGTGAACTTTTCTTCAAATTCATAAACTTTTTGCAAGACCTTGAACATTTTGCAAATTCAATGAACTTTTTCAAAATAAATAAATTGTTTCAAATTTGTGAACATTGTTTTTGCAAATTCGACTAGCTTCTTTTAATTCAGTGATTTTTTTTTCATCGATGAACTTTTTTTTCAAATTCGTAGAACTTTTTCTCAAATTTGATGAAATTTTTTCAAATTCAATGAACTTTTTTTGCCCTTTTCATGATTTTTTTCAAGTTTGTGAACTTTTCTTCAAAAATGATGACTGTTTTCAAATTCACAATTTTTTTCAAATAATTCAAAAAGTAAGTGATAGAGTAGATGGTATGGTGCAATAAATAGCGTGGCCACATTGTTCTTATAAGGTTGGCGCTATTATCGGTCAAAATAGTCGAGTAGGTCTAATGCTTAGCTGAACTCATACTTGAATGCAACAGCGTGAGTTTGAATCCCGGGGAGAGCCTCATTCTTTTGTGGTTTTTTCATGTTTTTATAAGTTCCCTGCGCTTGTGTCTTCCCGGGCCGGCCCAATTGGGCGCTGCAGTGAGCGGCATTCGGCTTCCCCGGCGCTGAAGGCGCCTAGTAGGAGGTCCATCTAGCAATGGTTGACTGAAGTCACACTCTCATGATGAGCCTGGCTCATATGTGGGTTGTAGTGAACGACGCTGTTGTGATCGTGATCGCAAGGTGGGATAGTAGCGCCCTTAAAAGGTTCCTTCATGTTTTTGGGCTAGATTTTGTCTGTTTTTTACTTTGTTTTTACTTGTTTTTCACTAGCTTTTGTTCATTTTTCTGTTTATCTTTTTATTTTAAATGTTTTTAATAGATATAACTGACCAGATTTAATAAAAATCTGAATATTTTTCAACTTCGTGAACTTTTAAATTTTGTGATTTTCTCAAACTCAAGGACATTATTCAAAATAACGATTTTTTAAAAAATCATGAATATTTTTAAAATTTTACAAACATTTTCTTACATTCACGAAAATTAATCAAATTTGCAATAAAGTAAATTCTAGTTAGCAAAATCATTTTAAAATTCACGAGGTTTTAAAATTCATGAATATTTCTAGATTTCATGAATACGCTACGACAACCCCAAGTGAAGATAGCGCGAGGTGCGACTGCATCGGCTCATACCGTGATCGTATCGCATGGCGCCGCTTTTCCCTTGATCAACTATTTTAGCCGTGTGTGATCGAATCGAAAAAGAGACGAATAGAGAGACAAGAACCACGATGCGGAACAAGAAATCATCGTCTCCAGAATGGATCTGGTGGGGGAATTGGCAGAAGGGCACCGCCACACCTTCACCTTAGTCAAGGAAGCCTCAACATTGATCTTCATCACCATCTTCGCATCCACCCTCATCATCAACTCAATTTATCTCATTGTAATACCAATCCTAGTTTGAACTCATATGTGCTTTACACAAATCATTCTTCCGCAATTACCGTTAGTACTTTGATGATGTGTGTTGTCTGTGCAGGAGTAATTTCTATCGTTCTCGTGAATATTAAGGAACCCTAGTATGTTTACGAGCTGAATGCCGATAGGATAGAATATCATGTTTGTATGCTTATGTTAGTTCGTCTTCTTGATATTCTTTTAAGTACAACACATAACATCTGCTTTATGGTCGAGATGGAAATTATTGTCCTTGTGATGCGGGAAAGAGGAGGTATTGTGGTGATAAAACTATCTCCTCCTCAAGGAACTCTGCTGGGGAATAACAAGGACCGACCATTAGCCGCATCCACGTGGAGACCCTTAATCATTGTTGTCATCACACACATGGAGGGGAATGATGGTAGTCTGTGTGTGACACGGGGTTATACATTTATGCACATGTATGTACTTGGCTCTGCCCACTTATAAAAGCATATAGAGTGGATTAGTTATCCAGACCAAAATTTATGCATCAACATAATTAAGTAGCAAGCATACTAGAGGGAATCCAGACTCGCTGATTTCATCATTTTCATTACTCTCTCGCTCCTTATTGTTATTTCTATGTACTTAAATTCAAGCTGCTACACCATTCCAATATTTACATATTCGTAATTTTACTTCGAACCGTAATTAACTGGCACATTTCAATAAACATCTACAAGCAAAGATTATTTGTTGTGCTTTCGGTGAGATCGAAACTCTTACTTCAAAAATGCTACAACTAAACATGTGCACTTGTAGGCCATCTATTACTTCCCCAGCTGCGCCTAATATATACCTAGCCATCTTATGTTTGTCCACGACGGAAGATTTCATAGAAAATTAGTAACACATGGTTGTTGATTTCATAGAATTTGTTAGATCTTCTTTAGACGGCGGACCCTATTCTGATTAACTATATAATCTAGATCTCACGTTCTTGACTAAAAAGATACCCTCTAAACAAAAAAGGCTCCCATTTGGTGTCTTCTACCCCTTCATGTATGCATCACATGCTATAGGGTAATGCACGATTTTCCACACCATTCCTCGGTCATGATTTGAGTTTTTTTCTGGGCTATTATGGTCAGAGGTGAGCAACCTTACACCGAAAATTGAATAGCCGAACTGGATTGAGTTGACCGATATTTCTGATTTATTCGGTTTATGGTGTTCGGTTCGGTATTCCTATCACTAGATGTTTGTGCTGGCGCATCGCCGATTTTCATCTTATATAAACCAAATTGACCAATTGACCATACCTACTGAAAATTGATCTTCATATTCCCTGACTTCCCTACTTTATTGACACGTGTACGCATGACTCTAGGCCCTTGTATGATGCCCACCCTCTCACACAACCCAACCCACTCGTGACTCTACTTCTTAGAATCAATCACCTTGCAAAAGTTTTCGTCCCCAGAAGGACTCCAATCTCTCAACTTGACCACCTCCCAACCCCAAGGTTTGATCTACAACCACAAGGCCTGGCTACAATGGCTCTCATACATATGCTCATGTTGGTTTGGATATCCAACACATGGTCTTTCCGTTCTAGATCTCCCCAATGGTAGCGCAGCATCGTTCTTTCATGGTTAATCCATCGGCTGAGGATCCCGACAAAGAAAGTGCCGACCCGACCACTCAACGCAGATCCATCAAGTTGGTGCCACACCCTCACAAAACGTATGAAGCAGAAAACCTGGTCACCCTTCCCCGGCAGCGAAATAACCTACGCATACGAGAGGTCCTATTCAACGCACATCTTCAAATATGCCCTAGGGCGCTCTCTTCAGTTCGTTGGCCAGTCACCTGATTGTGGCTCAACCCATTTGGAGAAGCAAAAAAAGAACAAAGTGGAGGGCAAATAAAAAATGTAGAGAGAATATTAAAATATTGTGCAAAAAAACATAGATTTTAGAACATTGTAAAAAATATTGTGAATTTTAAAATGTATACCATTTGAAAAAATCATGAATTTAAAAAGTTTGCTAATTATAAAAATGTTCAAGAATTTAGAAAATGTTCGCAAATTTTAGAAATGTTCTCCAAAATTTTAAAATGTTCGTGAATACAGAAAATCTTTATGATTATAGAAAATGTTCCTGTATTTCGACGAAGCTTCCCAATTTCAGAAATTTCATTAATTCAAATAATATTTATGAATTATTAAAAATGTTCATGGATTTAAATATTTTCTATCAATCAGTGTAGGAGCACCACTTTCATGTGCGAATAGGCCCAACCACAACCCACAACGGGTCCACTCCCTGACTTGTGGGGCCATGGATGCAAAAATTTCTTCGATGCACCAGGAGGCTCCATTCCTAGGGAGCTTAATAACTTAAGAGATTCACATATTGTAACCACCTCAAACATATTTCTCTTTCCTTCATGTCGGCCTCCTCGAAGCAAACTAAACCTGAGAATAGTGGAGATGGTGGACATTGCGGGAGGCGTTGGGATGCAGCCTACATCCGAAGGAAGGCAACGACGATGCTTGGGTTGTGCGTGGAGGGAGGGTAGGTGGCAAGCTAACCCTAGCTTCTTCCTCCCTACATCACGAACATGGGAGTGGAGAAAATGTTACGTAGTATGGGCCAAAAAATCCTGAAAAGGGAGGCTAAGAGGAACTGCGAAGAGAATGGGAGTCAGACGGAAACAACCGGCAGGCAAAAAACAAAGACGACATGAGAGAACCTTACAAAAAATGCCCTCGTAGGCTTATACACCATAATGGAAAGGAAAAGTTGCAACATGACCATGCAGCTAGAACAGACATAATAGAATTAGGGATTTCACACCCTTGCCACAGCCGCAGCCGGTCCCCTCCCTCAGATCGCCCTTGGGCCTTAGAAGTGTGGCATACCCGAGCACCAGCCCTTTCGCCCTTGCCAGTGGTAGGGGTCTAGCCCATGCTTTAGGTAGTTTTAGTGTCTTGGTTGGGACGGTGAGAAGCAGCGACGATGTCCAAGAGTTAGCATATTGTCCTCCCTTTCGTATCATCGCTCCGGCTAATCTTTTTGGATTAGGCCAATGCTGGTCTTCAGTGGATGTGCTTGGATCAAGTCGTCGTTGGTCTCCGATGATCGGTCTCGATTCTGTTGGCCCCCGTTTTCGTAAGTGTATCCGCATGTATTGCCTTTTCGATCTGGGCATCTCCTTGTCGGTGATGTTTGATTTTCTTCATGAGCCGGTCCTACAAACCATAAGCGCTTGTAGTTAGCGCTAAGTGGTTCATGCCCGAGTTATAATTTGTGTTACTTATGATGAAGATCTTTGTACTGCTGTTGCATATATATTACTTAAAAGAATAAATGACTTATTTAAGGAGAAAAAAAAACCTCCTACGCCGGATACATTTGCCCATAGCCCTCCTCTATCGGTGACAGCCGCACCGGAGTCGGCAGCGGAGGGGGAAGGGGCCCGCTCCGTCAATTTCTGATCTCTCTGCCTGCGGCCGAGTAAACAACTGAACGTGCGGCACTAGAGGAGTACTACCACGTTGAAAAGATCGTGCTGTCCGTATAACCATTGTATAATCTCCGTCGACCAGCTCACCAGCACGTGTTCTCCGTGCCAGAGACGGCCAGGAAGAAATACCCCACCACGTCCCCCACATTCGACAGCAACAGCCCACAGGAGAGGACACGCTGCGATTCCTATAAAGCAAACACATCAATTTCTTTCTTTCCTCCAACCAACACAGCACCCGATCAAGCAGAGCCTCCCCTCTCCACTGCGACACTTCAAGCTCGTTAGGCTTCGAGAGCGTACAGGGAGACCGATCGATCGAGCGAGCGAGCGGCTGGGATGGCGGCGACAGGGAGCGCTAAGAGCCGACGGTTTGCCGCAGCGTGCGGCGTTCTCAGTCGTTGCATCAAGGCGGCGGAGGCGCGGCCGGTGGCTCTCCCCCTCATGCCCGGAGCGGAAGTTCCCGCGCTGCAAGACGAGCACGCGGCGGGTCCTGCGCCGGAGCACGCGCAGATGACCATCTTCTACGGCGGGCGGGTGCTGGTGCTCGACGAGGTCCCGGCCGACAGGGCCGCCGAGCTGCTCCGTGTCGCTGCCGCTGCAGGCACCGCGCGAGGGGACGGCGACCTGCCCATGGCGAGGAAGGCGTCGCTGCAGAGGTTCATGGAGAAGCGCAAGGGAAGGGTCGCCGCGCGCGCCGTCCCATACAGCCGGCCCGACGGCGACGCGGCCTCCTGTAACCGTCTCACGCTCACGCTCTGATTCGTGTTCATGCGTGGTAGAGTAGCTTGAGTAGTTTACGGTCCATGTAAATGTGTGGCTGTTGTTGGAGTCCAAATTCTGAATTATGATGAGAAAATATTGTTGTCGTTGTTTTGACCAACAGATCATGGCGAATTGGCTTGACTGGCTTCTTTTATTTATGACCAATCCATGGTCTTCTTTTTTTCCAATCCATGGTCCTTATTTTTTTGGGGAGGGTTAAGAGCAATCCATGGTCTTTGCTTCACATGCGCGATGACTTGCTACTATTCCCCACTTGGCCGTGTGTGCAGATAGACACCATGCTAGAGCATATACAGCCATCCTTGGTAAATCCGGCCACCTATATGCCTACAGGCACGTCTGCGGACAGCGCCGCCGACCCCTCATATGTTGCACCGCACACCCACATACCTCAGATTTCGATCCTCATATTCATGCAATCCATGCACGTCGATCATACGATACAAATCGCGCGTATTCAACAGTTCAAAATAAAGCAAAGCAAATCATAGAACAACAAACCGGATGTGCCAAAATGAAATCAATGTCCGAGCGTGACGGATGGCTTCGATCCTCGCCGAAGCGCCGCCCGAAGCGGAATGCGCCCCGCCTGCATGAGTGTGTCCCGCTCGTCTGCTCGCTGCATCCGGGCTACCTCCTCCGCCTATATCCGTGCCGCAGCTGCCCTCGCTGCCTCGTGCGGGGGGTCCGGGCGCGACGAAGGTGACAACTGCTCCACCATGTCCGAACCTCCCTGCGACGCCACCGCCGTCCGCCGCCTCCCTCTCTAGCTGCCAGCGTCACCGCAACTTCCGAGCGACGTTGTCCGCCTTGCAAGTCAAAGTCGAGGAAGTGACGCCGATGAATGAGGCGGGGACAGCGTCTCCATCACAGTGGTCTGGGTCAAGCTGGATGACATCTCCGGCGGTGGATCGGGACCGGTGGCGAGGATTGGGAGCAAGGGTGAAGGACGACGAGGGTCCGGACGCGGAAAAGGTTGGAGGGCAGCGGGAGGAGCAGGGAGAGTTTGGTGGATTTGGTGCAATTTTTGAAGGAATTATACCATAGAGGCAATAATAAAGTTATTATTTATTTCCTTATTTCATGATAAATGTTTTTTTCATGTTAGAATTGTATTAATCGGAAATTTGATACATGTGTGAATACATAGACAAAACAATGTGTCCCTAGTATGCCTCTACTTGACTAGCTTGTTCATCAAAGATGGTTATGTTTCCTAGCCATAGACATGCGTTGTCATTTGATGAACGGGATCACATCATTAGGAGAATGATGTGATGGACAAGACCCATTCCGTTAGCTTAGCACTTGATCGCTTAGTATGTTGCTATTGCTTTCTTCATGACTTATACATGTTCCTATGACTATGAGATTATGCAACTCCGTTTATCGGAGGAACACTTTGTGTGCTACCAAACATCACAACGTAATCGGGTGATTATAAAGGTGCTCTACAGTGTCTCCGAAGGTACTTGTTGAGTTGGCGATTTGAGATTAGGATTTGTCACTCCGATTGTCGGAGAGGTATCTCTGGGCCCTCTCGGTAATGCACATCACTATAAGCCTTGCAAGCAATGTGACTAATGAGTTGGTTGCGGATGATGTATTACGGAATGAGTAAAGAGACTTGCCGTAACGAGATTAAGCTAGGTATTGATATACCGACGATCGAATCTCGGGCAAGTAACATACCAATGACAAAGGGAACAACGTATGTTGTTATGCGGTTTGACCGATAAAGATCTTCTTAGAATATGTGGGAGCCAATATGAGCATCAAGGTTCCGCTATTGGTTAGTAACCGGAGACGTGTCTCGGTCATGTCTACATAGTTCTCGAATCCGTAGGGTCCGCACGCTCAACGTTCGGTGACAATTTATATTATGAGTTATGTGTTTTGATGTACCGAAGATAGTTCGGAGTCCCGGATGAGATCGGGGACGTAACGAGGAGTCTCAAAATGGTCGATACGTAAAGATCGATATATTGGATGACTATATTCGACATCGAAAGGTTCCGAGTGATTCGGTATTTATCGAGTACCGGAGAGTTATGGGAATTCACCGGGAGTATATGGGCCTTATTGGGCTTTAGGGAAAAGAGAGAGGGGAGGTTGCGCCCCCAAGGCCTAGTCCGAATTGGACTAGGGGGAGGGGCTGCGCCCACTCCTTCCTTCTCTCCTCTCTTCCCTTACCTTGACTCCTACTCCTACTACATGGAAGGGGGGAATCCTACTCCCGGTGGGAGTAGGACTCCCAGTGCGCCATAGAGAGGGTCGCCCCTTCCTCCTCTCCTCCTTTATATACCGAGGCAAGGCACCCCATAGACACACAAGTTGATCTGTTGATCTCTCCCAGCCGTGTCGGTGCCCCCCGCCCACCATATTCCACCTCGGTAATATCGTGCGGTGCTTAGGCAAAGCCACGTGTCGGTAGCATCATCAACACCGTCATCACGCCGTCGTCTTGGAACTCTCCCGCAAAGCTCTGCTGGATCGAGTTCGTGGGCGCCATCGAGCTGAACGTGTCTGAACTCGGAGGTGTCGTGCGTTCGGTACTTGGATCGGTAAGATCGTGAAGACGACGACTACATCAACCGCGTTGTTAACGCTTCCGCTTTCGGTCTACGAGGGTACGTGGACTCACTCTCCCTGATAGTTTCTATGCATCACCATGATCTTTCATGTGTGTAGGAATTTTTTGAAATTACTATGTTCCCCAATAGTGGTATCAGAGCCAGGTTTATGCATAGATGTTATATGCATGAGTAGAACACAAGTGAGTTGTGGGCGATACAAGTCATACTGCTTACCAGCATGTCATAATTTGGTTCGGCGGTATTGTTGGATGAAGCGGCCCGGACCGACATTACGCGTACACTTACGCGAGACTGGTTCTACCAACGTGTTTTGCACATAGGTGGCTGGCGGGTGTCAGTTTCTCTAACTTTAGTTGAACCGAGTGTGGCTACGCCGGTCCTTGAGAAGGTTAAAACAACACTAACTTGATGAACTATCGTTGTGGTTTTGATGCGTAGGTAAGAACGGTTCTTGCTCAGCCCGTAGCAGCCACGTAAAACTTGCAACAAGAAAGTAGAGGACGTCTAACTTGTTTTTGCAGGGAATGCTGTGATGTGATATGGTCAAGGCATGATGCTATATTTATTGTATGAGATGATCATGTTTTGTAACCGAGTTATCGGCAACTAGCAGTGAGCCATATGGTTGTCGCTTATTGTATGCAATGCAATCGCCTGTAATTGCTTTACTTTATCACTAAGCGGTAGCAATAGTCGAGAAGCAATAGTTGGCGAGACGACAACGATGCTACGATGGAGATCAAGGTGTCGTGCGGTGGCGATGGTGATCATGACGATGCTTCAGAGATGGAGATCACAAGCACAAGATGATGATGGCCATATCATATCACTTATATTGATTGCATGCGATGTTTATCTTTTATGCATCTTATTTTGCTTAGATCGACAAGAGCATTATAAGATTATCTCTCACTAAATTTCATGGTATAAGTGTTCTCCCGAGTATGCACCGCTGCTAAAGTTCTTTGTGCCGAGACACCACGTGATGATCGGGTGTGATAGGCTCTACATTCAAATACAACGGGTGCAAAACAGTTGCACATGCAGAATACTCAGGCTAAACTTGAAGAGCCTAGCATATGCAGATATGGCCTCGGAACACTCAGACCGAAAGTTCGAGCGTGAATCATATAATAGATATGATCAATATAGTGATGTTCACCATTGAAAACTACTCCATCTCACGTCATGATCGGAGATGGTTTAGTTGATTTGGATCACGTGATCACTTAGATGATTAGAGGGATGTCTATCTAAGTGGAAGTTCTTAAGTAATATGATTAACTAAAATTAAATTTATCATGAACTTAGTACCGATAGTATTTGCATATCTATGTTGTAGATCAATAGCTTGCGATGTAGTTCCCCGTTTATTGTTTGATATGTTCCTAGAGAAAAATAAGTTGAAAGATCTTAGTAGCAAAGATGTGGACTAGCTCCGTGATTGAGGATTATCCTCATTGCTGCACAGAAGAATTATGTCCTTGGTGCACCGCTAGGTGACATGCCTATTGCAGGAGCATATGCAGATGTTATGAACGTTTGACAAAGCTCGGTATGATGACTACTTGATAGTTTAGTGCACCATGCTTCATGGCTTAGAACCGGGACTTTAGAAATGTTTTGAACGCCATGGAGCATATAAGATGTTCCAAGAGTTGAAATTGGTATTTCACACTCATGCCCGTGTCAAGAGGTATGAGACCTCTGACAGTACTTTGCCTACAAGATGGAGGAGAATAGCTCAACCAAGGAGCATGTGCTCGATTATCTGGGTACTACAATTGCTTGAATCAAGTGGGAGTTAATCTTCCGATAAAATAGTGATTGACAGAGTTCTCTAGTCACTATCACCAAGTTACCGAACTTCGTGATGAACTATAATATGCAAGGGATGACGAAAATGATTCCTGAGCTCTTCGTGATGCTGAAATCGACGAAGGTAGAAATCAAGAAAAGCATCAAGTGTGGATGGTTGACAAGACCACTAGTTTCAAGAAAAGAGCAAAGAGAAGAAAGGTAACTTCAAGAAGAACAACAAGCAAGTTGTTGCTCCAATGAAGAACCCAAATCTAGACCCAAGCCTGGAACTGAGTGCTTCTACTGCAAAGGGAATGGTCACTGGAAGCAGAACTACCCCAAACATTTGGCGGGTAAGAATGATGGCAAAGTAAACAAAGGTATATTTGATATACAGATTATTGATGTGTACTTTACTAGTGTTAATATTAACCCTTCGGTATTTGATACTAGTTCAGTTGCTAAGAGTAGTAACTCAAACGGAGTTGCGAATGAACATAGACTAGTTAAGGGTGAAGTGACGATGTGTGTTGGAAGTGGTTCCAAGATTGATATGATCATCATCGCACACTCCCTATACTTTCGGGATTAGTGTTGAACCTAAATAAATGTTATTTGGTGTTTGCGTTAAGCATGAATATGATTTGATCATGTTTATTGCAATACGATTATTCATTTAAGTCAAAGAATAATTGTTATTCTCTTTACATGAATAAAACCTTCTATGGTCATACACTCAATATAAATGGTTTATTGAATCTCGATCGTAGTGATACACATATTCATAATATTGAAGCCAAAAGATGCAAAGTTAATAATGATAGTGCAACTTATTTGTGGCAATCGCCGTTTAGGTCATATCGGTGTAAAGCGCATGAAGAAACTCCATGCCGATGGGATTTTGGAATCACTTGATTATGAATCACTTGATGCTTATGAACCATGCCTTATGGGCAAGATGACTAAGACTCCATTCTCCTAACAATGGAGCGAGCAACTAACTTATTAGAAGTAATTCATACTTGATGTATACGGTTCGATGAGTGTTGAGGCTCATGGCGGGTATCGTTATTTTCGACCTTCACAGATGATTTGAGCAGATATGGGTATATCTACTTGATGAAACATAAGTCCGAAACATTTGAAAAGTTCAAAGAATTTCAGAGTGAAGTAGAAAATCATCGTAACAAGAAAATAAAGTTTCTACGATCTGATCGTGGAGACGAATATTTGAGTTACGAGTTTGATCTTCATTTGAAACAATGTGAAATAGTTTCGCAACTCAAGCCACTTGGAACACCACAATGTAATGGTGTGTCCGAACGTTGTAATCATACTTTACTAGATATGGTGCGATCTATGATGTCTCTTACCATTTTACCACTATCATTTTGGGGTTATGCATTAGAGACAGCTGCATTCACGTTAAAAAGGGCACCATCTAAATCCGTTGAGACGACACCGTATGTACTATGGTTTGGCAAGAAACCAAAGTTTCATACTAATAAGCTCAAACCCAAATCAGAGAAATGCATCTTCATAGGATACCCAAACGAAATTATTGGGTAAACCTTCTATCACAGATCCGAAGGCAAATTCGTTATTGAGAATGGATCCTTTCTGGAGAAGGAGTTTCTCTCGAAAGAAGTGAGTGGGAGGAAAGTAAAACTTGATAAGGTAACTGTACCTGCTCCCTTATTGGAAAGTAGTTTATCACGTAAATCTGTTCCTATGACTCCTACACCAATTAGTGAGGAAGCTAATGATGATGATCAAGTAACTTCGGATCAAGTTACTACCGAACCTCGTAGGTCAACCAGAATAAGATCTGCACCAGAGTGGTCGGTAATCTTGTTCTGGAGGTCATGTTACTTGACCATGACGAACCTACGAACTATGAGGAAAGCGATGATGAGCCCAGATTCCGCAAAATGGCTTGAGGCCATGAAATCTGAGATGGGATCCATGTATGAGAATAAAGTGTGAACTTTGGTTGACTTGCTCGATGATCGGCAAGCCATAGAAAATAAATGGACCTTCAAGAGGAAGAAGAATGCTGATAGTAGTGTTATTATCTACAAAGCTCGAATTGTCGCAAAAGGTTTTCGACAAGTTCAAGGTGTTGACTACGATGAGTTTTTCTCACTCATGTTAGCAATTACTGCATTTTATGAAATCTGGCAAATGGATAAACAAAACTGCATTCCTTAATGGATTTATTAAGGAAGAGTTGTATATGATGCAACCAGAAGGTTTTGTCAATCCTAAAGGTGCTAACAAAATATGCAAGCTCCACCGATCCATCTATGGACTGGTGCAAGCATCTCGGAGTTGGAATATACGCTTTGATAAGTTGATCAAAGCATATAGTTTTATCTGACTTGCGGTGAAGCCTGTATTTACAAAAAAGTGAGTGGGAGCACTACAACATTTCGATAAGTATATGTGAATGACATATTGTTGATCGGAAATAATGTAGAATTATTTTGAAAAGCATAAAGGAGTGTTTGAAAGGAGTTTTTTCAAAGAAAGACCTCGGTGAAGCTGCTTACATATTGAGCATCAAGATCTATAGAGATAGATGCAGACGCTTGATAAGTTTTTTCAATAAGTACATACCTTGACAAGTTTTTGAAGTAGTTCAAAATAGAACAGTCAAAGAGGGAGTTCTTGCCTATGTTACAAGGTGTGAAATTGAGTAAAACTCAAAACCCGACTACGGCAGAAGACAGAGAGAGAATGAAAGTCATTCCCTATGCCTCATCCATAGGATTTATAAAGTATGCCATGTTGTGTACCAGATCTATTGTATACCCTACACTGAGTTTGACAAGGGAGTACAATAGTGATCTAGGAGTAGATCACTAGACAACGGTCAAAATTATCCTTAGAAGACTAAGGAAATATTTCTCGTTTATGGAGGTGATAAAGAGTTCGTCGTAAAGAGTTATGTCGATGCAAGCTTTGACACCGATCAGGATGACTCTAAGTCACAATCCGGACACATATTGAAAGTGGGAGCTATTAGCTAGAGTAGCTCCGTGCAGAGCATTATAGACATAGAAATTTGCATATACATACGGATCTGAATTGGAAGACCCGTTGACTAAACTTCTCTCACAAGCAAAATATGATCACACCTTAATACTCTTTGGGTGTTAATCACATAGTGATGTGAACTAGATTATTGACTCTAGTAAACCCTTTGGGTGTTGGTCACATGACGATGTGAACTATGGGTGTTAATCACATGGTGATGTGAACTATTGATGTTAAATCACATGGCGATGTGATCTAGATTATTGACTCTAGTGCAAGTGGGAGACTGAAGGAAATATGCCCTAGAGGCAATAATAAAGTTATTATTCATTTCCTTATTTCATGATAAATGTTTATTATTCATGCTAGAATTGTATTAGTCGGAAACTTGATACATGTGTGAATACATAGACAAAACAATGTGTCCATAGTATGCCTCTACTTGACTAGCTTGTTCATCAAAGATGGTTATGTTTCCTAGCCATAGACATGTGTTGTCATTTGATGAACGGGATCACATCATTAGGAGAATGATGTGATGGACAAGACCCATTCTGTTAGCTTAGCACTTGATCATTTAGTATGTTGCTATTGCTTTCTTCATGACTTATACATGTTCCTATGACTATGAGATTATGCAACTCCTGTTTACCGAAGGAACACTTTGTGTGCTACCAAACGTCACAACATAAATGGGTGATTATAAAGGTGCTCTACAGGTGTCTCCGAAGGTACTTGTTGAGTTGGCGTATTTCGACATTAAGATTTGTCACTTCGATTCTCGGAGAGGTATCTCTGGGCCCTCTCGGTAATGCACATCACTATAAGCATTGCAAGCAATGTGGCTAATGAGTTAGTTGCGGATGATGTATTACGGAACGAGTAAGGAGACTTGCCGCAACGAGATTAAGCTAGGTATTGAGATACCGACAATCGAATCTCGGCAAGTAACATACCGATGACAAAGGAACAACGATGTTGTTATGCGGTTTGACCGATAAAGATCTTCATAGAATATGTGGGAGCCAATATGAGCATCCGTGTTCGCTATTGGTTATTGACCGAGACGTGTCTCGGTCATGTCTACATAGTTCTCGAACCCGTAGGGTCCGCACGCTTAACGCTCGGTGACGATTTATATTATGAGTGATGTGTTTTGATGTACCAAGATAGTTCGAGTCCCGATGAGATCGGGACATGACGAGGAGTCTCAAATGGTCGAGACGTAAAGATCGATATATTGGACGACTATATCCGGACATCGGAAAGGTTCCGAGTGATTTAGGTATTTACCGGAGTACCGAGAGTTACGGAATTCGCCGGGAGTATATGGGCCTTATTGGGCTTTAGGGAAAAGAGAGAGGAGGCTGCGTGTTCCCAAGGCCTAGTCCGAATTGGACTAGGGGGGGCTGCCCTCCTTCCTTCTCTCTCTCTTCCCTTACCTTGACTCCTCATCTACACTACATGGAAGGGGGAATCCTACTCCCGGTGAGAGTAGGACTCCCATGCGTGCCATAGAGAGGGCCGCCCCTCCCTCCTCTCCCCTTTATATACCGAGGCCCCATAGACACACAAGTTGATCTGCTGATCTCTCCCAGCCGTGTCGGTGCCCCTTCCATCATATTCCACCTTGGTATTATCTTAGTGGTGCTTAGGCGAAGCCCTGCGTCGGTAGCATCATCAACACCGTCATCACGCCGTCGTGCTGACGGAACTCTCCCGCAAAGCTCTAATCGATCGGAGTTCGTGGAACGCCATCGAGCTGAACGTGTGCTGAACTCGGAGGTGCCGTGACGCTCGGTACTTGGATCGGTCGGATCGTGAAGACGACGACTACATCAACCGCGTTGTGCTAACGCTTCCGCTTTTGGTCTACGAGGGTACGTCGACTCACTCTCCCAGCTCGTTGCTATGCATCACCATGATCTTGCGTGTGCGTAGGTATTTCTTTTGAAATTACTACGCTCCCCAACAATTTTTGGTGGGTCGAGCTGTCGGGTCGGACGTGGCAAGGTTGCCGGCGCCCATATTTAGGCTGGATATGGCGTTGTCGGTCAGCCCAGCGCTTGAAACACGCTTAAGGAGTCCGTCTAGATAAAAAAATCATGATCGATCGGTGACCGGTCGGCCGGCCCGGACATATTAGGCGGGTTTGAGGCGCCCGGCTGTAGATGTTCTTAGTCCATCTACAACCGGAGCCCTCAAACGTCCCATCCAACAGTCCGGCCACTGTCCGAACAGGACAAAGTATAAAAAAGCAACCCAACCATAATTCTCATTTTGTCCTTGCGTGGGTGGGCAGTCCACTAATTCTCATATCCAAGCCATATATGAGGAGGATGTAGAATATTCGGGCAGAGTGTTATGTAAGATTTGGCCCACTGCCGACCACCTGTTCTCTTCCTTTATTCTTTTTTTTTTCTTCTCTCTCTTTCTCTTCAACAAATCTCTATCAATCATATGTATGTGACCGTGCAATACGAGGACAAATATAAGGAATGTGGTTGTTTTGCAAGGAAAGTGAGTGTCCAAAATGGACATGCCTGGGCACTGATCGGCACATCCACGAATGTATGGGGAGCCAAATTAAGCAATTATGGTACGGTGTCATTGGGCACTGGCATGTAAATACAAGCGTTCATATGCCCCCCACATTTCGCCGAGTACTCTTATGCCCATGGGACCTACTTCACTGCAATATAAGTAGTACCATAATTTTTTATTAAGTAAATATAGTGTACTCCAAAAATCTTATCCAAAATCATGTGCTTCCAAATAGATATTTGGGATGAGACATGTCGAATCCGGTTCTTAATTAATAGTCCTTCGTCTCAAAATAAGTATAGTTGATTTAGTACAACTTTGTATAAATCAGTGGCACTTATTCGGTGTATATAAATAGAGCAGAAATGGGTATTTACCAACAACAAACATGGCATGAACGATAACAAAATAAATGGTTCTAGTGATTATTTTGCAAGCACAAAATCTACGCCAAGGCCCCACTCTTGATCGCACGATGACATCGATAACAACAAAAAGGTATTCTAGAGAGAGTAATGCAAGAGATACGAATCCATTTTATGGATTCTAATTAGCCGTGAGTTTTTGGTTGCATAGGGGGGTGGGGGGATTCAGAGAGAGGGAAGAGGAGGAGAGAATTTAATGAAATTTTTCGTAAAACATTTGTAAATCATCCACGGATGTAGGATTTTTGTTGTCCAAAATATTAAAGAACCATCCGCAAAAAAAGAAAACATCGTCAAGGCGGTGGATGCCACCTGCCCATGGGATGGGAGGCATCGTTGCAAGGCTTACACTCTTATTCGGTTACCGTCTCATGCTTAGGATCTGATTCGTGGACAAGATCATGTGTTAAATGATAAATTTCTTTGAAGTACTGTAGTGTTGAATGTATATAGTAGAAATATTTGGAGATAATTAGATCCTCCAAAATTCTGGCCCAAAATATTAAGCTAAAAACGAATAGAACCAGGCCAAAGTGGGTATCTGATTTATTCATAAGCAGGGACGAGGAGATGAGATGCAAATTTAATCTCACATTTGTTTTGTCCACATGACGCTGATGAGATTATAAAGATGTGTATTTAATCCTGGGGGGTGATTTTATTATGTGGCAGTTTGAGAAGAACGGTATATTGTCTATAAAGATGTGTATAATCTATCTATGAAGCTCAAGGAGAACCATGAGGGTTATGGGCAATCTAGCGACGGTGTGGATGCGTAAGGAAGCTCTGAAATGTCATTTGAAAGGCCAATGTTCCTCATAAGATCAGAATTTTTGCTTGGCGTGTTGCATTTAATAGCCTCGTGGTCCAGATTAATAGAGTTATTCACCATCAGGCTACCTCGGGTATGTGCTCTATTTGTGGGGTGGAAGATAAATGTATTTTTCATGCTCTAGTGACTTGTCCTAAGGCGAGGGCGTTGCATATGGCGTTGAGGGAAGTGTGAAATATTCTAGGGAAAGATATTTTCAAGTTTTTCGGGCTGGATTTGTTGCTTATCTTGTTGGGTCAATGAAGTTCTTCGGTTCGTGAGAAAGTCATTTCATTTTCTGGAGAGCTTCAATTTAAGGAACGACATGCTTTTTGGTAAGGGGGAGAAATGGTCGTAATCTTTGTTTTGTTAATCCAATGCAGAGTTCATTTCTAACGTCAAAGGCAAGGGAGTAGGGATGATTTAAGATCCGTCAATACTCCTCTAAGTATCATTGAGGTGTGCAGCCTCCGCCTTTGAATTATATTAAGATCAATCATGACTCCAGCTTTGTGGAGAACGTTGGCGCTGCGAGCGTGGGAGTTGCCAGGAATTTTGCATGCCATGTCCTCATCACTTCACTGGATTATATTGGGTCGTGTGTACTAGTGCGGACAAAGCAGAGGTCCTGGCGTCTCTTGATAAACCTATTATTTTTAGACTGGCTGCTCTTTTGTGGTTACTTTCCTTACAAATGAAAACCTTGACAGGTCACCGCTTGTTAATCTGACGAAGAAAGCTTTATCCATCTCTAAACTTCTTCAGAATTTTAAGTTGGAGAAAATCAATCGAAGGGCCAATGAGGTCGCACGCCAGATTGTGAAATTTAGCTTCGATAATAGGTTGGAGGGTATTCTTTGTAATAGTTTTCCACCTTGCATGGCTAATGTTGTAAGAAATGATTGTAGTAACTTTTAATTTAATTAATATATGCATGGGATGTGTTTTAAAGGAAGAAAAATCTTCGTAGCTTGTAGATTGTGCTTCTAGAGTCTCTTGTTGTTGAAATAACTTGGTAGAATATAAATGGAATGTTGATGTGTTCTTGTTTCTCGATAAAGAATGAATTTTATAAACTTAAAATGAAACACTGAACGGATATGAACACAATGAGTACACATTATGACTCTATATGATTAGAATGTACACAACCAACACCAACACATATATACACACATACACACATAAAGAATCACATCGGTAAAAAGCAAATTAGTACAATACCAAAGATATGTATTAGCAAAGTAAAAAAGAAAAGAAACTATCAAAATATTGATCAACAAACAACTACAACAATGTTTTCTTGTACATCATGAGATGAGGTTTTTGGAACGACGGGTTGTCAAAGAAAGACACATGACCCTAATGAAAACCACAAAACGTGGCTACATTCTTTTCTCCTCCATACGAAAATACTCCTAGGCGATCAGGTTTCGTCCTTCTTCGCCCATTGACGCCATCGCTAGTCCGCTCCACCTCCGACGGCCTTCGAGCCGTGGAGGTGCGGAGGACCATGCCCCCCTCCCACCCTGCCGGTAGGAGGTACCTCGCTCTTATTCTTTTTAGATTAAGTGTCTCAGTTGGGGCTATGTGGCGGCGGCTATGTCCTTCAGTAGGAATAATGTCTTTCATGTTTAGTCCCGTCCCGATGATGCGTTTACTGGTCGGAGTGTATGTGAAGGTGTGTCTTCGTCGGATCTCGCAGAATTCGGTCTCGTGAACCGTTTGAATCTAGTCTTCATTCGTGTGTGTCGACAAGTTTAATACTTCTAATCGACGATGACCTCCTCACTATTTACTATAGTAATAAGGTTTGTCAGGCTATGGTGAGGAAGGGGCGATGACGACGATGCGATTTCAGCTCTCTTCAGTTTGTGTAGTCGTCGCTACTCACTAGGTGGTCCACAAATCTGATTGTAGTTTTTGTTAACCACGGTATTCTTTGTACTGTTACGATTGATTATAAACAGATCATGACTTTCTCAGAAAATGAATCACGGTAGGAATCATGATGAGTGGAATTAAGGTTCTTGGTAAACTACCAACAAAAAATTTGCAATCAAAGAGTGGAATTAAGGTTGAATGGTAATTAGGACTGGTGCTTTGAAACTGAAATCGGCACATGCCGTGAACCGGGTCTAAGCTGATGGAGAGTACGACTACAACCCGGTAGTATAAGATTTTTCTCCGGATGATCGCCTCACGGAATCACGGAACCGGCAGCTGGAGGGAGACCCACCCCATCAATTTCCAACCTCTCGGCCTGGTGCCGAGTTAACAACTCAACGTGCGGCATGAGTGGAGTACCAGCAACCACGTTGCAACTATCGTGCTATCCCTTGATCAGCACGTGTTATTCGTGCCAGAGTCCACCAGGAAGAAACAGCCCAAAGGACACGCTGCGGCCGGCCGTGCGATCCTATAAATCAAAACCCATCTCACCACCTCCTAATCCATCAATATCATTCGTCCAACCAATACAGGATCTGATTCGTGGCCATGCTCATGTGTTAAATGATAAATTTCTTTGAAGTGTTGTAGTGTTGGATGGGTCTAGTTAAATATTTGAAGAGATGATTGGATCCCCAGGGATTCTGGTTTAAAATATTAAGCTAAAACGGGTAGAATCAGGCTAAAGTGGGTATCTGATTTATTCATAAACGGGACGAGGAGATGAGATGTGAATTTAATCTCACATTTGCTTTATCCATATGATGCTGATAAGATTCTAAAGATGCATGTTCAATCCTCGGGAATAGTGATTTTATTGCGTGGCAATATGAGAAGACTGGTATATTCTCTATAAAAGTGTGTATAATATGTCTATGAAGCTCAAGGAGAACAAGGAGGATTATGGGCAATTTAGCGATGGTGTGAAGGGGAAAGAAAGCTATGGAATGTCATTTGAAAGGCCAATGTCCCTCAAAAGATCAGAATTTTGCTTGGAGTGTTGCATTTAATAGCCTCGCGGTTCATATTGATAGATATATTCACCACCAGGCTACCTCGGGGATGAGCTCTTTCTGTGGGGTGGAAGATAAATGCACTTTTCATGCTCAGTGACTTGTCCTAGGCGAGGGCTTTGCATATGTCGTTGAGGGAAGTGTAGAATATTCTGGGGGAAGATGATTTTAAGTTTACCGGGCCGGATTGTTTGCTTATCTTGTTGGATCAGTTAAGTTCTTCAGTTCGTGAGCAAGTCATATTCATTTTCTAGATAGTTGGCCATTTAAGGAACGATATGATGTTTGGTAAGGGAGAGAAATCTATCTCCGCCTCTGCTAATTTTGTGGAAAATTAATGGTCGTCGTTTTGGTTTTGTTAATCGAATGTAGAGTTGGTTTCTAACATGAAAGGTAAGGGAGTAGGGGATGATTTGAGATTCATCATTACTCGTGTGAGTATCATTGACGTGTGCAGCCTCCGCCTTTGAATTATATTAGGATCAATGTTGACTCCAGTTTTGTGGATAACGTTGGCGCTACAAGCGTGGGAGTTGCAAGGAACTTTGCAGGCCATATCCTCATGACTTCATGGGATTATAGTGGCTCGTGTGTACTAGTGCAGACGAAGCAGAGCTCTGGGTGTGCCTAACCGATCTTTATATCGGTATAACTTTTCATAAACCTATTATTTTGGAGACTGGTTGCTCTTTTATGGTTTCTTTCCTTACAAATAAAAACCTTGACAGGTCACACCTTGTTGATCTCAAGAGCAAAGCTTTATCCATCTCTATACTTCTTCGGAATTCTAAGCTGAAGAAAATCAATCGAAGGGCCAATGAGGTCGCACACTGGATTCCGAAATTTAGCTTCGAATAGGTTAGAGGGTATTCTTTGTACTAGTTTTCCGCCTTGAATGGCTAATGTTGTTAGAAACGATTATCACAACTTTTAAATTAATTAACATATGGGAGGTGTTTTCAAAGAAAGAAAAAAAATTCTTCACAGCTTGTAGATTGTGCTTCTAGAGTCTGTAGTTGCTCGGTAGAATATAAACAATATGTTGATGTTTTCTTGTTTCTCGATAAAGAATGAATTTATTAACTTAAAATGAAACATCGAGGGATACAAACATGTACACATTAGGACTCTACATGATTAGGCAATACACAACCAACACCAACACACACACACACACACACACACACACACACACACACACACACACACACACACACACACACACACACACACACACACACACACACACACACACACACACAAAAAAAAATCAGTACGTAAAATGTAAATTGATACAAGACCAAGATATGCCTAAACAAAGGGAAAAAAAGAAACTATCAAAATATTGATCAACAAACAACAACAACAACAATTTACCATGAGATGTGGTTTCTGGAATGATGGATTGTCAAAGAAAGACACAAATCCTTGCGTTCTTTCCTCCTCCATACGAAAATACTCCTAGGATATTAGGTTTCGTCCTTCACCTTGGATGCCATCGCCAGTCCGCCTTGCCTCCGATGGCCTTCGGGCCATGGATGTGTGGAGGACCTTGCCCCCTCCCATCCTGCCGGCAGGAGGTATCACACTCTTATTCTTCTTAGGTTACGTGTCTTAGTTGGGGCTATGTGGCGGCGGCTATGTCACTTAGTACGAATAATGTCTCCCATGTTTAATCTCGTCCCAGTGCTGCGTCTACTCGTCGGAGTGCATGTGAAGGTGTGTCTCTGTCGGATCTCGTCGAATTCAGCATGTGATTTGTTTTGATCTAGTCTTCATTCGTGTGTTTACAGTTTTGATTCTTTTGATCTACGACTCTCTTTATCGACGATGTTTGCTGCTCCGTTGCGCTGGTCCTGCGGCACTTTAGCATAACGACTTCCCAACTATCTACTATAATAAGGTTTGCCCAGCTACCGTGAGAGAGGGACGTTGACAGCGGCACGTTTTCGCCTCAATCAATTGTTTATAGTCATCACACTCACTAGGTGGTCCATGGACCCGATTGTAGTTTTCTTACCTATATGGTATTTTTTGCGGAAGTTAATTATGGTATTCTCTACCCTATTATGATTTTTTTGAACTTTTCTGCTGTTATGATTTTTTAAGCGAAATCATAGAACAATTGTTCTACGGTAATTTTCATTAAATAATAAAGACAGAATTTGTACAAAGAAAAGAAAATACAATGACCCTCTAAGAGGTACTTATCCAATTCCTAGTCTTGGGAACATGATAACATTAAAGATCAAAAACTACATCCTCTACAATCATCATAGATGTGTAGAAATACAATCATTGAATCTGTCCAAAAAATTTCCTTTGATCCTGTGTTGTAGAAGACCAAAATCTTCTCTGACCCAATATTTCCAGCAGTTAATACTCGGCACCTCCTTTCTGAAAATCTTTCCATTTCTCAGAGTACAGATTCTCAAACATCCTTGGATAATAATGTCCAGAGCAAATTCTTTTGGGAGATAGGAGTGTAAAATCATAATGTCATCAAGGCTCGATATTCCTAATTTTCTGTTTGGAACAATGCATTTCCAGCATTCTTGTGCAAAGGTACAATCCCAGAAAAGGTGCCTCAAAGTTTCTTCAGAATTCTCCCTACATTTAATGCAATTGTAGTCATCTAGATGCATATTCTTTCTTTTCAACAGATTCGATGTTGATTCTATCATGAAGAAGCAATCGAAAAAGATTTTATGCCTTAATCTATTTGAAGTCTTCCAAATCCATTTAAACAACATATTTTTTTCAGTCTTTGGCCAGATAGCATTGTGTTGGAATTTGCTAGTGGGCTTTTGGCCCAAAGCCCAACTAAAATTCTGAAATTCTCTTGGCCCATTCATGCACACATGTGAGTGGAGTGAGTGAGGATAAAGTTTAGTCCCACCTCATAAGTTGAGAGAGAGTTGCACCTCTTTATAAGATGAACTCTCCTACCACTTGTATGAGCATGAGAAGAGGAGACCTACACGCGTGCTTCTCCTCCTCGCTCGCCTCGCCGCGCCTCGTCACGATGCGCCACGCCGCGGGTTGCGGGATTGAGCCGAGCCGAGGAAAAAGCTATGCACGTTGTCTATATTTTTGCTGCTCGGGAAAAATTAATGAGTCATTAATTAATAATTAACAGATGCATTAATTACTGAACCGCTTCCAATTCTTTTGGATCGTGATTTACTTCGGACGTGGGTTTACTCCCACGACCTACCCGCCCGCACTATATAGTCGGCAGACGTCTACCCTAGCCGCCGCTTCGTATGGTTTCTCACCACCGTTTGCACCATTGCACCGCCAGTAAGTCTTCTCCATCCCTCCTTTCGGCGTGCACCGGAGAAGGGACAGCGAGCCTCGAACGCCGCCTCTCATGATCCCGTGACGGAGAGGGGCGATCAGGTTTTGGGGAGCGACTCGCGCGATCGTCATGACGACGACTTCGCTGAACGAGAACTTCTTCCCGACCTCGGCAACCTCATCCTCGACGACATGGGTGACAACGTCAACGCCGGCGATGCTGCTCCCGCTGCACCAAATGTGATTCTACCTTTCTGTTCGAGATCGTGGTAGAATTCATGTTTCTAGTATGTGCCCTAGATGTGATCTGTTCATCTACGATGCTAGTTCGCATGATTAGTTCAATCTCTATTACTGTAGTCATGATTTATCTTCTGTTAATTCAGATTAAATCTCGTAGTAATTTGCTCATATTTCCAACAATCCAAAAACCTGATTATAGGCAATTTGCTTGAGTGGTTTTGCTGCGCATCCGAAGCACTTTGCATTTAAGGGGCACAATATAAGAGGTGGCGACGATAGCAGTCTACTAGTTTCGCACCATGGGCTGCTATGACGCCACCAAGGGCAAGCCCGAGGGCGATCTTAATCCGCACACACGAAACTTTTGAGAAGATCGATACTCTCTTTAAAGGCGCTCTTAAGGTGTTCTTGATGACTCCATTGTGGACTAATATATGTCGTTTGAGAACGGCAAGGACATGTGGGCTGCGCTCGAGGCCAAGTTTGGTGCCTCGGATGCCGGCAGCGAGTTGTACGTCATGGAGCAATTCTATGACTACAAGATGACTGATGAGCGCTCTGTTGTACAACAGGCTCATGAGATACAGTCGCTCGCAAAAGAACTTGAGTACTTCAAGTGTGTGTTGCCGGACAAATTTGTTGCCAGAGGCATCATTGCCAAGCTTCCACCTTCGTGGAACAATTTTGCTACTTCTCTGAAACACAAGAGACAAGAGTTTTCCGTTGCGGATCTCATTGGCACTCTTGATGTTGAAGAGAAGGCGAGAGCAAAGGACACACGTGCTCGAGTTGCTGAGGGAGCTTCTAGTGCCCACATGGTACAGAAGAAGAAATTCCAGCCCAACAAGTTCAAAAACAACAAGAACAAAACTCGTGGCAAATGCAAGTTTGATACAAAGAACAAGCCATCGCATTCTACCAACTTCAAGAAGAATTCTCACAAGAAGGGAAGGACTTTGCCATGTTTGTAGTGATCCTAATCACTGGGTCTCGGTGTCCTAACCGCTTTGAGGAGCGCGAACATGAGAAGAGCGGCAAGTCCGCTAATGTTGTCATCGGTGATACCGATATGAAGGAATCTGGTGCAGTATTCTTCCTACCATCCTTTCAGTATTTCAATCTCCTGATTGGTTAATCGACATCGGTGCCAATGTACATGTTTGTGCTGATGCCTCAATGTTTTCTTCTTACCAGGTCACAGGGACTTCTCCCGTGCTGATGGGGAACGGGTCACATGCCATCGTTCGAGGTGTTGGTACGGTCGGTCGAAGTTTACTTGGCAAGACCGTGCGTCTCAAGAACGCTCATCATGTGTCGTCCATGAATAAAAATCTCGCTAGCGGTTCCGCTTATGTCGAGATGGTTTTAAGTTGGTTTTGAGTCCAATAAAGTTATAATTTCCAAGTGTGGACAATTTGTTGGAAAAGGCTATGAGTGCGGAGGCTTGTTCCGCCTATCTTTGTCGATATTTGCACTAAAGTTATTAATAATGTTTGCCACAATAATGAGTCGGATATTTGGCATTCACGACTTTGTCATATTAACTTTGGTTGCATGACGCGCTAGCCAATATGAATTTAATTCGAAAATCTCTCTTGTCAAAGGCTCTAAGTGCCAAGTATGTGTGCAAGCTAAACAACCTCGCAAGTCCCATAAGACTGCAGAGGCAAGAGACTTGGCACCACTAGAGCTTATACATTCTGATCTCTGTGAGATGAATGGCATGTTGACAAAAGGTGGAAAGAGATACTTCATGACGTTGATTGACGACTCCACTAGATATTGTTATGTGTATCTTCTGAAATCAAAAGATGAGGCTTTAACTTTCTTCAAAAACTATAAAGCTGAGGCAGAGAACCAACTTGATCGAAAAATTAAACGGCTTAGGTCCGATCGTGGTGGAGAGTATTTTTCCAATGAATTGGATCTGTTTTGTGCAGAACATGGTATAATCCATGAGAGGACGCCTCCCTACTCACCTCAGTCTAATGGGGTGGCTGAAAGAAAGAACCGAACTCTAACTGATTTGGTTAACGCCATGTTAGACACATCGGGTCTTTCCAAGGAATGGTGGGGGGAGGCGCTAGTGACCGCGTGTCATGTCCTAAACCGAGTTCCCACAAAGCATAAGACCATGACTCCATTTGAGGAATGGGAAAGGAAAAGGTTGAAACTCTCTTACCTACATTCTTGGGTTTGTTTGGCGAAAGTCAATATACCAATTCCCAAGAAGCGCAAGTTTGGACCAAAATCCGTGGATTGTGTTCTTCTGGGCTATGCTTTTCATAGCATTGGCTATAGATTTTTGATAATAAAATCTGAGGTATCCGACATGCATGTTGGTACGGCTATGGAGTCTAATGATGCAACTTTCTTTGAGGACATATTTCCTATGAAGGATATGTCAAGTTCATCAAATCAGGAGATACCTACTTCATCTAGTGAGGAACTCACTGTAATTTCTGAACCCACCATTGCGATGGAACACGTTGAGAATCCTGTTGAGGGTGACAATGAAACTCCGTAAGGAGTAAGAGACACAGGACTGCAAAGTCCTTTGGTGATGATTTCATTGTGTACCTTGTGGATGACACACCTGAACTATTTCAAGCCTATGCATCTCCGATGCCGACTCTTTGGAAGGAAGGTGTTCAGAAGCGAGATGGATTCCATCTTAGCTAATGGGACTGGAGATCACCGACCATCCTTATGGGTGCAAACACAGTAGGATGTAAGTGGGTGTTCAAGAAGAAGCTTAGACCTGATGGTACGATTGAAAAGTACAAGACACGTCTTGTGGCTAAGGGTTATACCCAAAAGAAGGGAAGACTTCTTTGATACTTACTCACCATGGCTAGATCGACCACAATTGGTGCTACAATCATGGCTGCCTCACATGGTCTTCTCGCTCATCAAATGGACGTTAAGACGGCTTTCCTCAATGGAGAGTTGAAGGAGGAAATTTACATAGATCAGCCGGATGGTTTTGTAGTACCGGTCGAGAAGGAAAGGTGTGCAAGTTATTAAAGTCTTTATATGGCCTTAAACAAGCTCCTAAGGAGTGGCATGAGAAGTTCGAAAGAACATTAACAGACGCCGCTTTGTAGTAAATGATGGTGACAAGTGTGTGCACTATCGCCATGGTGGGGGCAAAGGAGTTATTCTTTGTCCGTATGTCGACAACATATTGATCTTTGGAACCAAACTTGATTTAATCAAGGAGGTTAAGGATTTCCTTTCTCGTTGTTTTGAGATGAGGGATCTAGGAGTAGCTGATGTTATCTTAAACATCAAGTTGTTGAGAGATGAGAATGGTGGGATCACACCGCTTGGCCTCACTATGTGGAAAAGGTCTTGAGTCGTTTTGGGTACAAATGATCGCACGCCTTCTCCAACTCCATATGATGCTAGTGTGTTGCTTGAAAGAATCGACGGATTGCTAGAGATCAACCGAGGTATTCTCAGATTATTGGCTCGCTTATGTATTTGGCGAGTGCCACGAGGCTGACATCTCTTTTGCTGTGAGCAAGCTGAGTCGGTTTGTGTCAAAACCGGAGATGATCATTGGCGTGCACTTGAGAGAGTTATGCGCTACTTGAAGGGCATCATGAGCTATGGGATTCACTACACCGGTATCCAAGGGTACCGGAGGGTTATAGTGACTCGAATCGGATATCCGATCTTGATGAGATTAAGGCCACAAGTGGTTATGTTTTTACACTTGGTGGTGGCGCTGTTTCTGGAAGTCTTGCAAGGTGCCATCTTAACGAGGTCAACTATGGAAGCGTAACTCACAACATTAGACACCGCCATTGTTGAAGCGAGTGGCTTCATGACCTATTGATGGACTCACCTATGGTTGAAAAACCAATACCCCCTATCCTGATGAACTGTGATAATCAAACTATGACCGTCAAGATAAATAGTTCTAAGGACAATATGAAGTCCTCAAGGCATGTGAAGAGGAGATTAAAATATGTCAGGAAACTGAGGAACTCCGGAGTTATTGCATTGGATTATATCCAAACATCGAAAAACTTGGCAGATCCCTTCACAAAGGGTCTATCACGTAATGTTATAGATAATGCATCGATGGAGATGGGTTGGAGACCCACCGCATGAGTTGTCCATAGTGGTAACCCACTCTATGTGATCGGAGATCCCGTGAAGTAGAAGTGGGAGACAAGCTGTTGGTTAGCTAAGAGGAGAGTATCCTTATTTTAATTATCCCACTCCGTGAAGATGCAATACTCTCTGATCTGCATGGCAGGTTGATATCTATATTAATGTTTTCCAAGTGGCTTATTTGAGTAAGCAGAGATGTTGTCTGCAGAGCATCTCCCGAGGAACACACCCATATGAATTTGACTGTTAACGCCGCAGATCTGTGAGAAGTGGGTGCTCTCTAATAAATTCATGAAAGGCCCCGAGTACGATGTATACGCTCCACCAGGGAAGCCTTGCGGCAGCCAGTATTGGTCAAGAATTTGTGTGAAACTAGTCTCAGAAAACTTGTAGTTCAAGGCATAGTCCACTATTCAAGTTGTGATCTAGTGTAGCATAAATCTCTAAGTGGAAGTTCAACTTCACAGTCTCCACTAAGCACCGGTATATAAACAATTTTTGGAACCAAATGGTGAAATGTGCCAATGAGACTTTGTGGGGATTGTTGAATTTGCTATTGGGCTTTTGGCCCAAAGCCCAACTAAAATTCTAAAATTCTCTTGGCCCATTCATGCACACATGTGAGTGGAGTGAGTGAGGCTAAAGTTTAGTCCCACCTCATAAGTTGAGAGAGAGTTGCACCTCTTTATAAGGTGAGCTCTCCAACCACTTGTATGAGCATGAGAAGAGGAGACCTACACGCGCGCTCCTCCTCCTCGCTCGCCTCGCCACGCCACGCCTCATCACGACGCGCCGCACCGCATCGCGCTGCGGGTTGCGGGATTGAGCCGAGTCGAGGATAGAGCTATGCACGTTGTCTATATTTTTGCAGCTCGGGAAAAATTAATGAGTCAGTAATTAATAATTAATGGATGCGTTAATTCTTGAACGTTTCCGATTTTTTGGATCGTGACGACTCGGACGTGGGGTTTACTCCCACGACCTACCCGCCCGCACTATATAGTCGGCAGACGTCTACCCTAGCCGCCGCTTCGTATGGTTTCTTACCACCGTTTCAGACCATTGCACCGCCAAGCAAGTCTTCTCCATCCCTCCTTTCAGCATGCACCGAGAGAAGGGACAGCAGGCCTCCGAAACCCCGTCTCTCGTGATCCCGCACGGGAGAGGGGCGATCAGGTTTTGGGGGCGCACTTTTCGCGTGATCGCCGGCGAGACGACTTCATGACGACGACGTCTTCCCGATCGTCGTGGAATTGTCACGTCGATGTCCTAGTGAAAGGACTTAGTCGTGGAGCCATCGCAACTAGGAAGCTTGAAGGGGTTAATCAGGTTAGGAGACACGAGAGGTTTATACTAGTTCGCCCTTACGGTGAAGGTAACGCCTACGTCTAGTTGGGTTGGTATTGCTTGATGTTTCGATAACCAGGGAGCGAGATACGCTATACCTGGTTCTCGATGAGTTGTTTCTTGCCCTAAGCCGCCAGCGGGTCGTCCCCTTATATACACGGCTGGACGCCCTGCGGCCTACAGAGTCCCGGCCGGCTCATAAATAGTGTCCGGCTCGGTGACTAGTTAAGTCTACCTTATGCTACAAGTCATATCATCACGGCGGTTTACCACTATGGGCCTTAAGTCGCCTGTGGGCCTTAGACCCTTTATTGAACCGCCATCTTCATGCTTGGTCTTGGGCTTCTTTCTGATGAGTCTTCTTTGCGTAACCCGGCCCCTCCTGGGCGGCTTACACAAATAGTTATATCCCCAACATTAGGCGCCAGATTGATTTGAACTGGTTGATGTCAATCTTAAAATACCTTAAGAAATAAATCTTCAGCCTTACACTGTGCAAAGGTTTTTAACCCGCCATGACATCTTCTTCTGGATCCGCGTTAACCCTCCGTGACGTCATTTTTACTTAAATTCATTCTTTATTCCACCATATCCTCCAACGGATCTTTGCTTTTACTGACCGTTCCGAAAACCGAGGCGTCAGGGCCTCTGGATAATAATGTTTAGTCTCCTCGTTTCTCGCGCCATCTCAGTCGGTCTTCCCTTATAAATAGGCACGACCTAGGTCTTCCATTCCCCCCCCCTTTCGGTCATCTTCTTCCTATCGCTGTCTCTCTGCTGCTTAGAGCTTCGCCGCCACCGCCACCGCAGATCTCCTCGTCTTCACCAACTCAGGCCGCTGCATCAACCTGACTTGACCAGAAAAACGCGATGGGCCTCTGCAACAACTTTGCATCTGTAAGTTTCTTCCTCCCTGTTCCTCAGACCTGCATTAAGATTTTCGAGTTCATCGGTGTTAAATGCCGCCAAGCTAACCATTGATATTTTTACTTTTCCGTGCTCCTTTTGATCTTTAGATGCCTAGAACTACTGCGGTAGCCGTTTTGCATCCATCTTGAATGGAAACAGGTCTTATTTCTCTGTACTGGTTTTTAGGTCTAGAAATTTTTTCTTTTCAGAGCAATTGTTTGATCCAAAAGAATAACTGCAGCTTGTGAAATCTATTTGTTCCACACTTAGTCAAAAAACTGCCTCTGTTGAATTTGTTTAACCATGGTAATCTATGTAACGGTTTATGACAACACCGATTGCCAGTTTTGCTTGCTTCCGCGACTTTAAGAAAATTTAATCGCCTCGATACCTTAGCGGCTTAAATATCATTGCATAGTTACCTATATGTCATTAGGCCCCGTCTTAAGCCTCCATTTATATAGTCTTAAAAGTACTTTCCTTCCGGATTAAAGTTGAACCGAAGCTTCTTATTCTGTCATAGGCTTCCACTTATGCCATGGCACCTAAGGCTCCCAAGGCTCCTGTGACCTGTAATTGGGTCCAATCCATTGTCACAGAAAGCAAATTGTCTGAATTTGTGAAGTCTGGTCACCTGCCCAAGAAGGAGGTCATATTTTATCGTGCGCCTCACCCGTCCGAGGAGAAACCTCAGCCCAAAGAAGGAGAGGTGATAGTTTTTACGGATCATATGAACCGGGGATTTGCTCCACCCGGTTCAAAATTCATCAGGGATGTTTTGCATTTCTTTGACCTCAGGCCTCAAGACATCGGGCCCAATTCCATGTCAAATATTTGCAACTTCCAAGTCTTTTGCGAAGTGTACCAGGAGAATAGCCCAATCTACTTTTCTTCATAGAGCTATTCTATTTAAACCGGCAGAATGAGCGTGCTAACGGGCCCAGCTTTGAACTTGGTGGCATCTCGATTCAGCGGCGGAGAGATCGCTTTTTCCTTATCTTTGAATCGCCGAGTCATCCCAAGGATTGGAATCGACATGGTTCTCTGCCATGACACTTCTCCGGTGAGAAACCCTCTGCTCGCTTCAGCATATGCGCCTTGAATCAACCACCCACCGCCGGATAAACCGATCTTTGTTGAATGTCCGCCACTCGCTCCCACCATTAGAAAAATCAAAGCTCTTTTGGGAAGCGGCTTAGACGGTATGGACCTGGTCTCGAGTGCTGGTCACTTGGCGAGTGCTTCCGTTAAGCCGCCGCCCGGCAATGTGCACTTACTTAGGCGAGAAGGATGACCCACTGCGTCATAGTCCCGACGACTTACCAGATGATGTGGTGGAGGCTACGACCCAAACGTTGTTGAAAGAGGGCACGGTGACTAGTAATGCCTTTGGCTTACTTCCTTTCGCAAGAAGAACCCGCCCCGAGGAGTCATCAACCTCAATGAATACTCTTTACTATATTACACCTTGCTCTTACTCATAACCCTTATCTTTTTCCACAAGCCGATGACAACTTCTGGAAGGTCAAGTATGACCATGAGGCTGCCAAACAAGCCAGAGCGCCAAGAGAACCGAAAGAAAAGCCGCCAAAATGAGAACTTCAAGGAAGAAGAAGCCAAGCGCTTGGATTTATTCAAATTGGACGACACTTCTAATGATGAAGAAGAGGTAATCCTTAATTCTCCGACTCCTTTGTCATTATTTTATTGACATTCTATCCTTTCAGAGGATACGGGAACAGCCAAGCGGTTGTGAAGAGGTAACTATAATCTCCTCTGAATCGAGCCTTTGCCAAAGCAAAAATCCGAAGGGTGACCCGGAAAGTAAGATTTTCACATCCTCTAGCTTATCAAGATCCTCAATTTTATCCGAAGCAACAGCAGTTCGAAAGCCGGAGGCAGACCCGGGCCAGCAAGGATGTAGAGCTCTCCTCCGGCTTACGTGACGTAACCAGGAAGCGTCGGACTGAGGTTATCTCCGATTTATGTTTTGTTTTACCTTTGGCGGGTTTAATTCACCAACCTCTCAATTCATCGACTCAATTATCGATACCTCTCCTTCCTCCGTCGAGTCTATGCAATCTAACATGCCGGCTTTCAAAACTGCCCCCGGGTAATGTAATTTTGTTTACCTTATGCTTTACCTTACTCATGCCTTTGTACTCATCCTTCTGCCTTTGTCCACAGCGTGCAAGTGAAACCCAGTAAGAGGGCAAAAAAGAGTAAGTCGTCCCGAGACCCGGTCGTGACTGAACCGGAGCTTGGCACGGCTGCTCCTGATAGTTCTACCCATCAGCCGCCACCTGGACTAGCCTATGACATTCCAGCACCAACCTCTAATCCACCCACCGAAGGTACTCTCAACAGCTCTGATAACCCGGAAGCTCCTAGCCCGGCCAAGAAAATTGATCCGGAGGTTGAGATTCTGAAGACTCGGTTTGTTGAGCCAGGCGCCCACCGTCCTTGCCAAGTGCTCGCTAAGGAGGAGCTTCTGGAACGCCGAAAGGCCAAGCTATACTCATTTAAGCATTGGAGATATAGTCTCGGCTATCTCAATCAAGTACACAGCTAGGGGTAGGCATAAAACCGACGAACCGAAAACCGAACCGATACAAAACCGAAAAACCGAATTTTCGGTTTTTGTCCTCTCTACTGATAAAATTCGGTTTTCAATTATACTAACAATTTAATTCGGACTGTTGATGTTATACCGATAACCGTAATGAAACCGAAGTCACGTGATGGAACACGAAAATCCCAGTATACCGTCGCTATGAGCGGCCGCATGTGCGAGTCATGGGCGACCTTGTGCCTCCCCGGCCTTCCACGTACATGCAACTACCAAGGCCCACATTTTTGCACAATAGTTTCTCTCTGGCAGCACACTACGATACTTCATCGGATTTATCCCACCTCGGCTAGCTAGGCGGGATGACACGATGAGCTTGGCTACTTAAGAAGACAGGTACAACGCACAAAACAGCTAGCTCGCACCAAGGAAACACTTAACACAATGTCGCTTTTGAGTTTATTCTTTCTCTCGTTAATTCAAAGGCATGCTGGAAAAGAATGTTTTCACCGGTCCCTAAATACGGTTAAAATTGAAAACCGAACCGAAAAATTGGTTAACCGAAATTTCGGTTAGTTGATTTTTTTTGTCCATTTCGGTTTTCACTTTGACTAACCGAATTTGTAAAATAACCGAACAGTAGAAACCGAATTTTCGGTTTCTACCGAATGCCTAGGCCTATACATAGCAGCCGTGACTTGGAAATTGACATGGTGAAGCAAATACAGCAAAAGTCTGAGGTATAACTTATGCTACTTTTCTGAACCATACTTACTGTATCAGCCCCCAAGTCTATTGCTTATGAATAAGTATGATGTAGACTTAGAAAACTGCTTAGCACTGCTTTGTCCGGTTTAGAAAGAAGATATTTAATCCGGTGGTAACATGATACCTTGAACTTGCGATACACATTAGCCCCAAGTGCCAAGTATCTTTGCTTGCAAAGTGCTTGGGACTTAATTTGCATGATCCGACATTGTAAGTTAAAATTCTTGACATACATTAGCCCCCAAGTGTCAAGTGTCTTTGCTTGCAAAGTGCTTGGGACTTAATGTTATCTTACCATGATTCTGACTATGAGCCGGCATCAATGTAGGCCACCATAAGTCAATTTGAGTCGGAGATTGCTGACCTGAAGAGCCGTCTGACAGCTCAAGAACTTGAAATTCAAAAGGCCAACTCAAATTTGAATTCAGCGTCTCGAACAAGAGAAGTTGAAGAAGAATTTTGAGGCGAAGAAGAAAATCTGGGCTGATGAGAAAGCCTCACTAGTAACCCGGGTCGAGACAGCAGAAACATCACTTGCAGAAGCAACAGCCGAGCTGTCCGGCTTAAAGCGCCAGATATCTCAAATGGTCTCACCATCTTGATGAGATTCTTGTATATAACCTCAAATATTGTAATCCTTCCTTTGATGACTATTTTAATCGTTATCTCCAGCTCACCTTATGTTTATGAACGCATGCCCTAGGAGCACAAACCTCAAGCAGAACATGTTGATCAAACTGAAGCGGTTTACACTCTAGTGGAGCAATCAGACACGGGTCTGGCAACGCTTTGGCCATTGTAGCTTTATCAAATGACGTTCCCCACCTCCTGCGAGACGTGCTGAAATGTCTTGCTATACTACCTCAACGGGTCCAAGATCTAAGGCGGGCGTCCTCAAGAGCCGGGGCCATAGCCGCGTTGAGCTGGGCAAAGCATGGATTCGAGAACTAGACCCGCCGACCTCGCTCTTGGATACCCAAGTCCGAAAGAGGATGGGACCGTATTTGATGAACAGATTTCACCACCGTGTCAAAGATATACGCCCCATGGCTACTCTCATTGAGAACGATCTCGACCTTACCCAGTATCAGTCGGGCTATGACAGTGAGAACTGGAGAATTCCAACACCTCCCTATGATGAAGTCAGCCTGATCCCTCCAACTCGTAAGCATACCTTTGCCCCTGAAGTGGACCCAGCCAGTTTAATAGATGATGAAGCTGAGTTTGAAGCCTTGAGTGGCATTGACTGGGCCTCATCAACCTTCCAGGACAGGGCAGCCGACGGAGAGGCGGAGAAGGATAACCCGGAATCTTCAAGCCCACCAAAGGAGTGAACCGCCAGGCGTTTATGACTTTGCGAAAACAATGCTCCATTATTCAGACTCCGGGAGTCTTGTAATAGGGTAGAAAAACCTCTCAATTTTTGTCATGCCTTCGCGCATGTTTATGGCGCCTAATAATTTCATAAGCCGCCATCGCTATATACTTCCAGCTTATGTTGATATTTTATTTCCTCGATGTTAAAAATTTGCTTGCCTTACCCTGCCTATAAAACAAGCAAAAAATGTCCCTGGCGATTTATCGCATCGGGGGTCACATAAGGTATTAAGAACCCGGAATGGGAACCAAAACATCATATAAAGGCCGGGTTATGATTATACTTGTTAAACATAATCACAATAGCATACATGTGATCCTTTTGGTAATCTCGCTTTGCTTATATGACCTAAACCATGCGGGTAAATTTAACTCACGAGAGTTGGAACATATAATGTTCACGGCACTTAACAACCTGGGTGATCAATATTAAGCCGAAGAACAAAAACCAACTCATAGTGTTTTCGAGAAGGTCTCAAGATAGTCAAATAATTATGCTTATGAAATATAATGGATAATAAACAACATTCAAAGGATTCTGATTTGAATACGATCAGTAAACCGTTCCAAAGGGGTTAAGCTAAGATTCGAATACGATCATATAGCCCCCGGTGGCTTTGGCGATGCCGATCAAGTGGGTATCCACAGCTCGTTCTCTTTGGTTCAATATGACCTATGTTTGAACAGGAAGCCCCCAAGTGACCATAAGAGTTATTTAATGACGCTGATTCGAATACAATCCACGTCAGACCCAAAGGGGTTAAGCTATGATTCAAATATGATCAAGAAGCCCCCAAGTGGGTTTGGCAAGATGCCGATCAAGTGGGTATCGACACTATGTTCTCTTTGGTTCAATCGACCTATGTTTGAACAGAAGCCCCCAAGTGATCATGGCTAGGTTCAGATATGATCATAAGCCGGACCAAACGGAAAGTCGGATTCAGATATGATCCACTCCCTGTTGGTTGTTTCCACCACCTGATAAAGAAGACATATAAACCTTTGAGGGTGAAAAGGACTGAGGTCTTGCTTTATTGATTTATATAATATATACATCGTCAAAATATATACATCGTGAGAGCCGGTGGCTCAAGTATAGTAAGGCCGAAGATGAGCGATATTCCATGGCCGGCGGGTCTCCTCCTCCGACTTACGTGAGTCTTTGTGCTCTCGAACATCGATGAGGTAGTATGACCCGTTGTTCAGATTCTTGCTGACCACAAAGGGTCCTTCCCAAGGCGGGGACAGCTTGTGCATGTTAGGCGATCTGGATGAGCGAGCACTAAGTCGCCTTCTGAAAGGTTCGCTTCTAACCCGGCGGTTGTGATAGCGGCGCGAGTCTTCTTTGTAAATCGCCGAGCGGGCTATTGCCAAGTCTCGCTCCTCATCCAACAAGTCAAGTGCATCTGACGAGCTCTTTCGTTATCAGCCTCAACGTAAGCCACCACACGGGGTGAATCATGCTGGATATCACTTGGCAGGACGGCCTCTGCTCCATACACCATGAAGAAAGGTGTATACCACAGAGATCTGTTAGGCGTAGTGTTGATGCTCCACAGTACAGAGGGTAACTCCTCCACCCAACAACCCGGAGTCCGCTGTAAGGGAACCAAGAGCCGGGGTTTGATACCCTTCAGGATCTCCTGGTTAGCTCTTTCTGCTTGACCATTGGATTGTGGATGAGCAATAGCGAAACATCGAGCTGGATATGTTCTTGTTGATAGAACTCTTCCATGGCACCCTTGGAGAGATTAGTGCCATTATCAGTTATGATGCTGTGTGGAAAACCAAAACAAAAGATCACCTTTTTTATGAACTGAACCGCCGTGGTTGCATCACACTTACTAACCGGCTCTGCCTCAACCCACTTTGTAAACTTATCCACTGCCACCAGGAGGTGCGTCTTTTTATCCTTGGACCTCTTGAAAGGTCCAACCATGTCAAGCTCCTAGACTGCGAATGGCCAAGTAATTGGAACCATCCTCAATTCTTGAGCCGGCACATGAGCTCGTCGTGAGAATTTTTGACATCCTTCACATTTGCTGACTAGATCCTCCGCATCAGCATGAGCCGTCAACCAATAGAAACCATGATGGAAAGCCTTGGCCACAAGAGATTTTGAACCGGCATGATGACCACAATCTCCTTCATGGATCTCACGAAGTATCTCCTGACCCTCCGCAGGCGACACACATCGTTGAAATGCCCCAGTGACACTGCGGTGATGTAACTCGCCATGAACAATCGTCATAGACTTGGACCGCTGATGATTTGTCTCGCCAAGGTCTCATCCTCGAGCAACTCTCCCCGGTCATATAGGCCAAATATGGCCTTGCCCAATCAAGATGACGTGAAGAGCTACCACCACCGTGCCTCCGGTCAGCATCGCTAGTTCTTCCTTTGTAGGTACCTTGACAGAAGGGTTATGCAAAACATCAAGAAAGGTGTTAGCGGCACCGCCTTCGCCGAGATCCCAACCAGCTTAAAGCATCAACCTTTGATTCTTCCTTCGATCAATGTGCTCCACTTGATAACCTTTGAAGTGCCCAGCCACAACATCTACTTCACGACGGTAAGCCGCCATAAGGGGATCCTTGGAGTCCCACTTACCTGACACCTGTTGAGCCACGAGATCTGAATCGCCCAAGCATCTTACCCGGCTCAAATTCATCTCTTTTGCCATCCGGAGACCATGGAGTAAGGCCTCATACTCAGCTGCATTGTTAGTACAAGGAAACATAAGCCGGAGCACACAACAAAATTTGTCACCTCGAGGGGAAGTTAAAACAACTCCAGCCCCCGAGCCTTCTAACTGCCTCGACCCATCAAAGTGAATAGTCCAATATGTGTTATCGGCTTCTCCTCGGTGCTCGCAACTCTGTCCAATCATTGATAAAGTACACCAAGGCTTGAGACTTAATAGCGGTGCGTGGCATGTACTTCAAACCATGAGGCCCAAGCTCAATAGCCCACTTGGCGACTCGCCCTGTGGCCTCCTGCTCGATGATGTCTCCCAAGGGGCAGAACTTACCACGCTTATAGGATGACTTTGGAAATCTTGCTTGACTTCCGCTTGCCATAAACACTCCGTAAACAAGTTTACGCCAATGTGGATACCTTTGTTTAGACTCAATGAGCACCTCACCGATGTAGTAAACCGTCGTTGAACCGGATGCTCCTGCCAGCCTCCTTACGCTGCACCACGATGGCAACACTAACGGCTCGTGAATTAGTAGCCACATATAACGAGCGGCTCTTTATCAATGGGAGCCGCAAGGACCGTGGCTCGCACAACTGTCTCTTTAAATCTTCAAAGGCGATGTCAGCAGAGATCACTCGCATAAAAGTGTCTGCTTTTCTTCATCATCGATATAGTGGTAGGGCCTTCTCACCTAACCGCTTATGAACCGCTTAAAGCAACAACACGACCCGCCATCGCTGAACATCATTGATGCACGCTGGTTTAGCCAGAGAGGTAATTGCCTTGATCTTCTCCGGATTAGCTTCAATGCCTCTGTTTGAAACTAGAAAGCCCAAGAGCTTACCTGCAGGTACACCAAATACACACTTGGCCGGGTTAAGCATCATCCTATAAACCCGGAGATTATCAAAGGTCTCTTTAAAGTCAGATATCAAAGTTTCCTTCTCTCTGGACTTCACCACGATGTCATCCACATAAGCATGAACATTGTGCCCAATTTGATCGTGGAGACAGCTTACGTACACATCGCCGATAAGTCGCCTGAGCACTCTTGAGCCCAAATGGCATGGATACATAACAGAAGGCTCGAGACGGAGTGATGAAAGTCGTCTTCTCCTGGTCTTTAACCGCCATTTTGATCTGATGGTAACCAAAGTAAGCATCCAAATAACTCAAATGCTCGCAACCCGCCGTAGCATCAACGATTTGATCAATACGGGGGAGAGCAAAGGGATCAGCCGGACAAGCCTTATTTAAGTCCGTGTAATCCACACACATCTGCCAGGTGCCATTCTTCTTGAGCACGAGCACCGGGTTAGCCAACCACTCCGGGTGAAAAACTTCAACAATAAACCCAGCCGCTAAGAGCCGGGCGACTTCCTCTCCAATAGCTTTCCGTCTCTCTTCGTTGAACCGTCGAAGAAACTGCCTGACCGGCTTATACTTCGGATCAATATTAAGAGTGTGCTCAGCGAGTTCTCTCGGTACACCCGGCATGTCAGAAGGTTTCCATGCAAAGATGTCCCGGTTCTCACGGATGAATTCGATGACGCGCTTTCGTATTTAGGATCCAAATTGGCACTGATCTTCGAATCGCTTAGATGAATCACCTGGATTGAAATCCACAAGCTTGGTTTCAGCAGCCGATTTAAACTTCATCGCCGGGTCATGCTCGGTGGTTGGCTTCTTTAGAGAGGTCATATCCGTCGGGGTCAACATTGTCTTGATAAAACTTTAGTTCCTCTGCTGCACAAACAGACTCAGCATAAGCCGCGTCGCCCTCCTCACATTCCAGGGCTACCTTTCGACTTCCATGCACGGTGATGGTGCCCTTGTGACCCGGCATCTTAAGCTACAAATAAACATAGCACGGCTGTGCCATGAACTTGGCATAAGCCGGCCGCCCAAACAGAGCATGATATGGACTCCTGATTTTGACCACCTCAAAGGTTAATTTCTCAGCTCTAGAATCATACTCATCTCCAAAGGCCACTTCCAGTTCAATCTTGCCAACTGGGTAAGCCGACTTACCAGGAACCACTCCATGAAAAACAGTGTTGGACGTCTTCAAATTCTTGTCAATTAACCCCATGTGCCGAAAGGTCTCATAATAGAGGATATTAATGCTGCTACCCCCGTCCATGAGTACCTTAGTGAATTTATATCCACCAACCTGAGGTGTTACCACCAAGGCTAACTGACTCGGATTATCAACCCGGAGGGGGTGATCTGCCTTGCTCCATACAATGGGCTATTCTGACCACCTCAAATAACGGGGAACCACCGGCTCAACAGAATTCACGGCCCTCTTATGAACCTTCTGGTCACGTTTGCACAAGCTGGTGGTGAACACGTGATACTGCCCACTATTCAGCTGCTTCGGATGGCTTTGATAACCCGATTGTTGCTGCTGTTGCTCCCCTTGACCAGACTGCTGTTGATTATAACTGCCTTGATGTCCCTGGAAGCCGGAACTTGAACCACCGCCCGGGCCATGAAAGCCGCCACTCTGAGCGCGCTGACCCATGATTGCCATCAAACGTGTTGGAATTCTTAAAAGCCTTCATGATCGCGCAATCTTTCCATAAGTGGGTGGCGGGTCGTTCCCGGGTGCCGTGTCTCGGGCAAGGCTCATTGAGTAGCTACTCAAGAGATGGGCCTGACCCGCCCGATCGAGGGGCGGTTTTCCTTACGTCTCGATTATTACCTGCGCATTGGCATTGGCCACAAACTCCGGGTTACCCTCGCCTTCGCTTATTGCCTCCTTGATTCATCGGGTTATCTTCTGCTGGCCCTTTCCATTGCCGTTCTTCTTTCCCTTCCTGTCTTTTCCTCATCGACGCGGGATCCTTGGTACTATCGAGTCGGCATATTTAACTAAAGCCGCCATCAGCGTACCCATATCGTTGCAATCACGCTTAAGGCGCCCGATTTCTGTCTCGGCAGCTCAAAGCGGCAGTTCTTCTCCAACATAAGGACTGCAGAGCCGGCATCCATCTTATTAGACGAATGTATTATGTCCTTGACCCGGCGCACCCAATGAGTTGTGGATTCACCCTCCTCCTGCTTACAATTTGTCAAGTCCACAATCGACATGGATTGCTTACAAGTGTCTTTGAAGTTCTGGATGAATCGGGCCTTTAGCTCTGCCCATGAATTAATGGAATTGGGCGGCAAGCCCTTTAACCAAGACCGGGCCGTTCCATCCAACATCATGGTGAAGTACTTAGCCATTGCCGCGTCGCTGACCTCCAACAGCTCCATGGCCATCTCATAACTTTCGATCCACGCTCCGGGCTGTAAGTCGGCCGTGTAATTCGGCACCTTTCACGGTCCTTTGAAATCCTTGGGTAGGCGTACATTACGCAGAGCCGGCACCAAACAAGGAACACCGCCGGTTCTAGTAGCCACTCCGTCTCAACGGAAGTCATCGGATACTGGGAAATCTTGATGAGCCGTCTGTTGAGCCGCTTAGCTGAGCCGCCCTTCGTTCTCCCCGACGTATTCGGTCTTGTACGGGTTATAGCCACCGGGCTTGTTACGGCGCTGGGCGTTGCTTGACAAAGCTTCTGACTCCATGTGCTGCTGTAACTTGGACTCCGATTTTGACGAGGCGGTGCTAACCAAGGCGGAGGAGTTGAATGGATCTGTCCCGGCTATAAGAATAAGTCTCTTGCTGAGCCAGGGCCGTCTGGACAAGTTCCCTGATCCTCCGGGTCTCCACCGCTGTTGGATCATCACCGTCTACTGGGAGAGCCGCCAAGCATGCCGATGTTGCGATTAAGTTCTCCATGGGGTTGGAAAAGTGACCCGGCGGTATCGGCACGTAACGGGGCGGTGCCATGTTCCCATGAGGAGGTGCCATTTCCTGAGGCTGAGCCGGTCCTCCTGTTCTGGCTGTCATAAACTGATTTGCATCTCGCGGGTTACTTGGGCCGGCTCCGGGCGTAGCAAAAAGATTACGAGGATCATAAACCGAAGGTAAATGGGACTGGGTTTTCTGATGTCTCCTCCTCATCACCTCATTAGACGCGTTCAGGCTCATCGTGAGCTGGAAGGCCTCTGACAGTAGCCATTGTGCCCATGCATCCAAAGCCGCCTGCTCGTGGCTAACTTTGGTGTCCTCAATCGCCAAGGCCTCCTTGGCCCGAGCTATTTCTCGCGACTTTTCGTGCCATCTCTCGCGACATGCTCATCTTTATTTGCGTGAATAACCGTGGCGCTTAACATGGCCGTAAGCTTATCCATGAGATCTATCAGACTGAGCCGCGGGCGCACAGGGCCTCCTGCCCCGGCCGCTCCTAACCCGGACGTTATTGCGTAGCGGTTGTAGAGTTTTGGCCGGGTTGAGTCCCAGCCATGAAGACTCCTGCCCATCTTGGCGGCTCACGAGGGTCCGAATCTCGTAGCCATCGGAACAGCCCCCAAGCACACCATCTTGTACTTGATACAATGAGTCTGTTGAACCGGCGGACGAATCACCGTCGAGAGGACGGCCGTCTCACCACCATCTTGAGATCCTTGAAAGTTCCTCTCTATGGATGCAGCCCACGAAGGCACGCTTCATGACGGGTTGAACTCGGGCGGGTCTCGCTCGCCGAGCCGTCTCGACGAGGTCGGTGCAGTTGTCCGGCTCAGGGCCCGGCTCACCGATCCGGCCGATGAATACGTGGATTCCGCCAAAGGGGACCCGGTACCCGTACACAATTGAGCCGGCGTCGGGGCCCCAGCCTTCGTCGTCGATGTAGATCTTGCCGCGACGACTCTTGGTCATCCGGCCCACTGCGTATCCCTTGAGCCCTTCGAAGTTGCCCTTCAAGAACTCAAATCCACCGTGTGCTGGCCCTACTGTGGACGCCAACTGTCGTGGAATTGTCACGTCAGATGTCCTAGTGGAAGGACTTAGTCGTGGAGCCATCGCAACTAGGAAGCTTGAAGGGGTTAATAGGGACAAGAGACACAAGAGGTTTATACTAGTTCGCCCCTTAAGGTGAAGGTAAGGCTGCGTCTAGTTGGGTTGGTATTGCTTGATGTTTCGATGACCGAGGAGCGAGATCGCTATGCCCGGTTCTCGATGAGTTGTTTCTTGCCCTAAGCCGCCAAATGAGTCGTCTCCTTATATACGGGTGGGCGCCTGCGACCTCTGAGTCCCGGCCGCTCATAAGCAGTGTTCGCTCGGTGACTAGTTGAGTCTACCTTATGCTACAAGTCATATCATCATGGCGGTTTACCACTATGGGCCTTAAGCCGCCTGTGGGCCTTAGACCCTTTATTGAACCGCCATTTTCATGCTTGGTCTTGGGCTTCTTTCTGATGAGTCTTCTTTGCGTAACCCGGCCCCTCCCGAGCGGCTTACACAAATACTTATATCCCCAACACCGACCTCGGCAACCTCATCCTCGGCGACATGGGCGACAACGTCAACGCCGGTGGTGCTGCTCCCGCTGCATGCTATGTGATTCTATCTTTCTGTTCGAGATCGTGGTAGAATTCATGTTTCTAGTATGTGCCCTACATGCGATCTGTTCATCTACTATGCTAGTTCGCATGATTAGTTCAATCTCTCATTCTTGTAGTCATGATTTATCTTACATTAATTCGGATTAAATCTCGTGATAATTTGCTCATATTTCCAACACATTATACATTCTGATTGAGGAATATTGTTGGCCTTGCTCAGTTCCCTTCCATTTATCTCCGCTATGCTCTACCCTGTTATGATTGATTATAAATAGATCATAACTTTTTCAGAAAATAAAGGCGAGTGATGGGTGCCGGTGCGCCGGCGGAAACTTTGGGCCGGTCCTTTTTAAACCATTAGATTAATGCGCCGATGGCGTTAGATAACCACGCCAAAGTCATCGCTCCACGCACAAATTCTCCCTACGCGGAAAAAGTGGATCGTTAACGAAGCGCCCACACGCACCACCGATGTGCCATTTGGGCGTCGTCTCCGCTCCAACACCACCAGTCCCCATCGTCACCGTCGCACTCCTCCGGCATCCCGGTTCGCATCACCTCATCGTGCAGTCGCAAAAAAATCACCGCCGCCGTGCTTCATGGACAGCAACGCTGTTCCATTGACGCCGCTTCGCCCGCAAAGCAAAGCAGGTTCCAATCTCCGTCGATGAAGCACACATCGTCGCAATCCGGCATACATCGCCGGCAGCTGCAACTCCGAGTGCTTGTGCTTGCAGCCTTGCGGCGACCAACGCCCGGTTGTAGCTCCGGTGTAGATGGCTTGCAGCTCGGTGCACGTGGTTTGCAGCTTCCGCGAGACATGGTTGAAGCATTTTAAAAAGCCGATTGTAGCAAACAAGTTGGCCTCATCCAGCAAGAAATTGAAAGCAACAAAATATCCGGTTACTTGATCGAAGCAGGAAAAATGCGGTTCAAAGAAAATTGAATGACGGTGGTAGCAAAATTTAGGCTGGCTCCACCAAAAACAAAACAAAACAAGGTGGTAGCAAAAAATCTTAATGCTTCCAAAGAAAAATAATGTCTGGTTGAAGCAAACTTTCTTGCCGACGGCACCAAAATTGCAATCCCAGCAAAAAGAAAAAAAATAGATATGTACTCGTATCCATGGCAATCATTGGTTCCAAAAAAATGCTTAATGGTTCCAAAGAACAACAATGACCGTTGGACGCAAAAAACCCACTGAAGGTCGCGGTCGTTGGTTCCACATTTTGTCGCCACGGTTATAGCACTTCGATCGCCCGTTCCAAAGAAAAAAGCCGGCCGGTCCCATCATCATCTGCGTCGTCGACGACGCCACCCAACCCGTCGCAGCTCTTTCACCGGCTTGATTAAAAAGCGCGTCGGCGCATCATGGCTTGCAGCTTTTTTGACTCCCCTTCACCATGACGACACACAGACCACGATGATGCGGCTTTCATGGGGAGTACGACTGTCTGCAGCAGCTCAAGTAATGGCGTCTCGAGATAAAAAGATTCAACAGAGCGAGGGCATGCGTGGTGGAAGAAAGAAGGGAATGGAGTTTGCGTCTCAAATTTGTGGACAACAGCTGAGCTGAAAAGATAAGACGGAAAGCAGGGCGGTGCATGGGGTCATGTGGGATGGCGTGTCCACTACGCGGTGCATGTGCGGCGTGGCGCGACCGGCCGAAAGTCCAGCCGGTCTGCCGGCCCCAAACGTTTTCCGAAAATAAAAAACGATAAGAATCAGGAGGACTGCAATTAAAGTTGAGTGGTAATTAGGACCGGTGCTTTGAGACTGAAATCGGCGCATGCCGTCAACCGGGTCTAAGCTGATAGAGAATACAACCCGGTCGTATAAGATTTTTCTCCGGATGATCGCCGCACGAAATCGGCAGCGGGAGGGAGACCCACACCACCAATTTCCAACTTCTCTGCCAGCTGCCGAGCTAACAACTGAACGTGCGGCATGAGTGGAGTTCCATCCACCACGTTGCAACTATCGTGCTGCCCCTCAAAAAAAAAAAATATCGTGCTGTCCCTCGACCAGCACGTTTTCTTCGTGCCAGAGACCGCCAGGAAGAAACACCCCACCCCCACGTTTGACAGCAACGTCCCACAGGACACGCTGCGCTTCCTATAAAGCAAAGGGCCATCAATTTCCTTCCTTCAACCAACACAACACCGGATCAAAGCAGAGCTTCCTCTCCCCACCGCGAGTTCGCGAGGCCTGCAGAGCGTACGGGGACATCGATCGATCAAGCGGCAAAAATGGCGGCGACAGGGAGCGCTAAGAGCCGACGGTTCGCCGTGGCGTGCGGCGTTCTCAGCCGCTGCATTAAGGCGGCGGAGACGCGGCCGGTGGCTCTCCCCCTCATGCCCGGAGCGGAAGTGCCCGCGCAAGACGAGCACGCGGCGGGTCCTGCGCCGGAGCACGCGCAGATGACCATCTTCTACGGCGGGCAGGTGCTGGTGCTGGACGAGGTGCCGGCCGACAGGGCCGCCGAGCTGCTCCGTGTCGCTGCTGTCTCAGGCACAGCGCGAGGGAGCTGCGAGGCAGCGGATGGCGACCTGCCCATGGCGAGGAAGGCGTCGCTGCAGCGGTTCATGGAGAAGCGGAAGGGGAGGCTCGCCGCGCGCGCCCTTCCCTACAGCCGGCCCGACGGCGACGCGTTCTCCTGTAGCCGTCTCACTCTTACGCTCTGATTCGTGTTCATGCGTAGTAGAGTAGCCTGAGTAAAAAAAAAAAATGAACAGAGCCTGAGTTATTTACAGTCCATGTAAATGTGTGGATGTTGTTGGAGTATACAAATTCTAAATTATGATCAGAAAATATTGCTGTCGTTGTTTTGACCAACCGATCACGGCGAATTGGCTTGACTGGCTTCTTTTATTTAATGACCAATCCATGGTCTTTTTTTTTTTTTGACCAATCCATGGTCTTTGCTTCACGGCGTGATGGCATGGCTACTGCTTTGCCGACTTGGCCGTAGGAAAAAGTCCAAACTAAACTTTAAAGTTGTAGACAAAAGCTAACTAAAACCTTAAACTTTGAATCATGAAAATTGGCACTCTGAACTTGTAATCCCGGTCTATTTTAGACCCTAGACTTATTTGGCACACCGCGGATACTACAATCCGATAACGAGCTACTCTCACTCACAAGCATTTGGGCCGGCCCACTCTAACACAACAAGAATTCGTGAAGTTTAAAATGTTCGCACATTACTAAAATTTTTCAGAAGTTAAAAATGTTCCTGTTTTATATTTTTGGGACAAATTCAATTCATTTTGTGTTGTTTTAATATTTTAAATTATGAAATTCTATTAAAAACTGTTCATGATTTAAGAAAATCATATTTTTCAAAAATGTTCAGAATAACAACAGTTTTTCACATGCTATGAATTTTTTAGATTTTCAGAATTTTGCAACATTTTTGAATAAAGTTTTGGAACTTCAAAAACTATTTTGTAAATATTGTTGTTCAAAAATGTTTCATAACCTTAACAGAATATACGTGACATGTGTTTGAAAAAGTGTATGCAAATTTAATAATGTTTAACCATGTAAAAGAGTGTTCGTGTAGTTTTATAAAGAAATTATTGTCATTAAGAAAATGTAAAACATGTATTTGGAAAAATATTACCATGTTTTCAAGAAAGTTTTGGAAAATTTAATTTAAAATGTCCATAATGTATTTGAAAATATCAAAAGTTTATCAAATATTTAATGTGTGGTTAAAATGTAGATTGGGTACTGAGAAAAATTAGACATGTGTGAAAATGAAAAAAGATAAGAAAACGTAAAAGACAAAAAAAACTAAGAAAAGCAAATAAAAGCACGCGTGTGAGCAAGTTTGCTACTGGGCCAGCCCAATTCAGCAAATACGGGCCGAGTCCTCTCAAGGTTTAAAATAGACCAGGATTAAAGAGTTTGATGTGCTAATTTCGAGGATTGAGAGTTCAAAGTTTGGTTTAGCTTTCGCCTATAAATTCAAGATTTGTTTTGGACTTTTCTCCTTTGCCGTGTGGGCAGATGAACCCCCCGCGTCTTAAGTCGTCATCGCGATGAGCACAAGTACCGGCATGTAAATATAAGCGCTCATATGCCTCCAGCCATTTTTTTTAAAACGCTCATACATAAGCATATACTCCTACATTCATATGCCTCCGGATATTATTTTTAAAAGCGCTCATACGTGCGCGCATACATTCACCCATAAAAGTCTAAAATGAATAAAATATTCATCTATATGAATGTACGCCGCACATCATTATTTTTGTAACAAACTTCCAATCCATATATCTCCAATGAGATAATAAAAATTACTATCAGGTCCATGGATCACCTAGCGACAACTACGAGCAATAGAGTGAGCCGAAGGCGCGCTGCAGTCATCGTCCCTCCCTCGTCAGAGCTGGGCATACCTTGTTGTACTAGACAGTCGGGAAGTCATCATGCTAAGACCCCACAAGACCAACACACGGAGCAAAGAACCACCGTCGATGAATAATCATAGACCGGAAGGATCAAACCTGTAAATACCCAAACAAAGACAAACGAGGACCGAATCCAAGAAGATCGACTGAAAACCAGCACTGACCGAATCCCGCAAGATCCGAGGAAAACACACCTCCACATGTCCTCCGACGATGCTAGACGTATCATCGGGACGGGGATAGAACATGGGAGACATTATTTATATTGAGGGACATCGCCGCTGTCACACAGCCCCAACCAAGACACTAAACCTAACAAGAACAAGAACTGGCCCCTCCCGCGGGCAAGGGGTCGAGGCTTCGCACACCTCCATGGCCCAAAGTCCATCGGAGATGGGGTGAACCGGTGGCGCGGCGCCGACAGGAGGAAGAGTTCTACTTCACCGTAGTACCGTAAAAACTTTATACACAAATAAAATGTACTCAGAGAAATCTTATATCCAAATTCAAGAGCTTCTAAATAGAGCTTTGGGATGAGACGTGTCGAATCAGGGAAACATTAAGTTTTAAGATTTGACTAATATATTAATAGAGTAGAAAGCTGGTATTTACAAAAAAACATGGCATGGACAATAACAAGAAAATAAATGGTTCTAATGACTATTTTGCCGGCGCAAAATCTACTCGACAACAACGAAAAGGTATTCTCCAAAGAGTAATGCTAGGGTTACGAATCCTTTTTACGGATTCTAATTAGGCAACAATTTTTGGTTGCAGATTAGGATCTGATACATGGCCAAGCTCATGTGTTAATGATAAATTTCTTCAAAGTACTAGAGTGTTGGATGGGTCTAGTATAAATATTTGGAGAGATACTTGGATCCCCAGGAATTATGGCCAAAAATATTAAGCTAAAAAGAATTGAAACATGCTAAAGTGGGTATTTTATTTATTCATAAGCGGGATGAGGAGATGGGATGCGAATTTAATCTCGTGTTTGTTTTATCCACATCATGCTGTCGAGATTCTCAAGATGCTTAGTCAATTCTCGGGGGATGGTGATTTTATTACGTGACACTATGAGAAGAACGGTATATTCTCTGTTAAAAAATGTATAATCGGTCTATGAAGTTCAAGGAGGACAAGGAGGATTATGGGCAATCTAGGAACGGTGTGAATGGGGAAATGAAGCTCTAGAATTTCATTTGTTTGGCGTGTTGCATTTAGTAGCCCCATGGTCCAGATTAATAGAGTTATTCACCACCAGGCTACATAGGGTATGTGCTCTATCTATGGGGTGGATGATAAAAATATTTTTCATGTTTTAGTAACTTATCCTTAGACAAGGGCTTTGCATATAGCGTTGAGGGAAGTGTGGAATATTTTGGGTGAAAATGTTTTCAAGTTTTTCGTGACGGAATGGTTGCTTATCTTGTTGGGTCAATTAAGCTCTCCGGTTTGTGATCACGTCATTTTCATTTTCTGGAGAGCTCGCCATTTAAGGAATGATCTGATTTTGGTAAGGGGGATGAACCTATCTCCGCCTCTACTAATTTTCTAAAAAAAACACTAGTCATCATTTTCGTTTCTCTAATCCAATCTAGAGTTGGTTTCTAACGTCAAAGGTAACAGAGTAGGGGATGATTTAAGATCCGTCAGTACCCCTCTGAGTATCATTGAGAGCATTGGCACTGCGAGCTTGGGAGTTTTGCGAGAAATTTCTGAGCGTCGTCCTCATCAGTTCATGGGTTTATATTGGGTCTCCTACTAGTGTGGTCCAAGCAGAGCTCCGGGCGTGTCTAGCCGATCTTTATATCGGTATCCGTCTTCATAAACCTTTTTTTAGACTGTCTGCCCTTTTACAATTTCTTTCCTTTCAAATGGAAAAACTTGATAGGTTACCCCTCGTTGATCAAAAGAAGGAAGTTTTATCCATCTCTAAACCTCTCCAGAATTTTAAGCTGAAGAAAATCAATCGAAGGGCTAATCAGGCTGCATGATGAAGTCATGTACCTAGGGTAGGGTCACGGACCTATCCTAAGTACCCTTCCCAAGGACATCCTCATAAGAAGCTGCCTTCCAGTCGACCAAGAGAGACTTCACTCGACGGACTCGAAGGACTCCACCATGAAGACTCACTCGACCACCAGGAGATCAAGAGCCACTCTGCATCCAAGCGGTTTGTCATTAAGTATTCTTTATGGCCTTGATGACACTTTATATAGGGCGTTTCGATGCGCCAAACCTTTATGTACTTTAAACCTGCATAATCGAGGGCGGAGGGGTCAGCGAGACACTATATAAGCCACCCCTCCTCGGTGTAAAGGGTCGCACCCTGTAACCTCACGCACACATAATCCATCGACCGCCTCCGGGCTCCAAGGCGTGGGGCTGTTACTTCCTCCGAGAAGGGCTGAACTTCGTAAATCCTTATCTGCACAAGCTGCTCCATAGCTAGGATCTTGCCTCTCCATACCTACCCCTATTCTCTTGTCGGACTTAGAACCACGACGGTTGGCGCCCACCTTGGGGCAGGTGTCTTAGCGATTTTTGGAGAAGTTGCAATTGTTCGATTGCTTTCATCATGGTTTGGTGGAGTTTTGGTGGAGGGCGCGAGATCCGTCTTGGCGCTCACCTTCATCGCCGACGACTCCGCTTGGCTCGTGAAGCTCCACTCGACATCGACGCGCTCCTGTCCGCGGTGCGGCGCATTTTCGGGCATATGTCCGTGGCGTTTTATTCGCGGCAACCGTCGACTCCGTGTCGGTCGGCTCCGTGTCATCCTCCTTCCGATCTCCCACCAGCCGCAAGCGCTCTGGTGATCGAGGCTTCAGCGGTGGGTGAGATCTGCATGGCGCGCTAATCGGCCACCACCAAGTCGCGTGTCGAGCCCGCGAATCTCTCTGCTTGTTCGATCGTCGACCGGCTCCATAGAGACCGCATCCGAGTCGACAAAGAACGATCCGGCGGCGGAGGTTCTGATGGTCAATGGGCCTCGTAGTCCTCCCAGTTTCCCCCGCACCGACGGGATAGACAACGGAGGCGACCCCGCTCAGGCCCACGAGGAATATCAACCCGAGCCGCTCACTTCCCTGCAGAGAGAAGATCTTCATCGCCGGAACATGGATGCCCTGCATACTCCCATCGCAGGAGAAACCCCCGAGGCTCGCGCCTTGGAGGAGGTACGTTTGGCCAACTTGGCTGAACGCACTCGACTAGAGAACCTCCAGTGAGCACTTTCGGCGAATGCGCTGCGGCAGCGAAGTACCCGACTCTAGTCGGCGTCAACTCTTTCCGCATCCGACTCGGTATATCGAACCCGATTCAGAATTTAGCAGCCGCAGCCCGTATAGCGAGTCAATTCAGCCCTCTCGGTCGGAGGCTGGCGGAGGCTTGATGCGATCGAGGATTTGCTCCGAGCAACGGAGATCGAAATTCAGGCGTGTCACGATCCACGCAAGGATTCATAGTCGATCCGTCGCTGCGAATCTGATTCGATCGGCTCACAGCCCAAGATCGCCTTCGCGGTGTGAGGGACGCGAAGGTCGGCGTGACCAATCGGTGACCGATTCGACCGTGATGATAGGCGTCGAGTGCCCTCCTCCCCAAGAGGTGGGTCTTCGCCCATCGGCAACAAGATAGTGGCGCCCGGCTCAATGTTGGACGAAGAGCTCGGTCGACCCGAGGAACCAAGCTTTGACGCGCGATCCATCATCGTGCAAGGTCCAGTCGATTGAGCAGAGCTCATCGAGGTGGCCATGACGAGATCGCCCACTAGCAGCCGAGTCCACGTTTGGTCCGAATGTTTCAGCGGGGCTATCGAGCGCGATGATTCCCCCAACTTCAGGTTGGCGGTGGAGTAAGTAAGTTGACGGTGAGTCAAGCCTGAAACCGGCTTGAAGACTACCGAGTGGCGGTACAGATTGGCGGCGGAAATGATGAGGTGGCTATGAAGCATTTACCACTCATGTTGGAAGGTTCGGCGGGCGTGGTTGAATCGATTAGCTCCTAGCAGCATTTACACTTGGGAAGATCTTTCCCGATTGTTCGTCGAGACATTCGAGGAACTTGCAAGCGACCAGCTGGATTGATGAGCTGCAAGTCTGCATCGTAAGTCGAATGAAACCTTGAGAGATTACATTGAGAGATGGATTACTTTGCATCATACGGTGGAGAACGTGTCGATTATCGAGACGATCTGCGCCTTCAAGGATGGTGTTAAAACAGAGTTAAGTTTGAAGTTTGGTTGGACGGAGATATGACCACGAGTCGAATGATGGAAATCGCCACCAAATGCGCCAATGGTGAAGAAGAGGACCGACTCGGAGTGGCAAGTACAAGCCGAGTCGATCGGAGAAAGGAAACTCGGTCGGAAGCGAAGCGGAAGGCGAGCCAGCAGCTCTGGAGAGGCTCGGCCGTGACTCGTGGCAAATTCAAAGGAAAGCCCAAAGGATCTTGGAACCCCAAGAAGGTGAAAGATAAGGAAGGAAATGGCGTGATGGATCTGCCGTGTCACATCCACACGAAGAAAGACAAAGAGGGTAATTTCATCTACCCGAAACATACCACTCGCTAGTGCCGGCTCTTGATCCAGCAGTTCCAAGGAAAACAGCCCAAGGACAAGGAAAAGGAGTCGGACAAAGCTGAGGACAAGGAGGACAGTGATGGAGGATATCCTCATGTTAATTCCACTCTGATGATCTTTGCTGATGTGGAAAGAAAAAGCCGATTGAAGGTTATCAACCGTGAGGTAAATATGGTCGCCCCGGCGACACCAAGCTATCTGAGATGGTCTCAAGCTCCCATTACATTCGACCAGTCCGATCACCCGACTCATATAGCCACCCACAGGAGGCAAGCTTTGGTGGTCGACCCGTCGTTGAAGGCACTCGGCCGACGAAGGTGCTAATGGATGGTGGTAGCGGACTGAACATATTGTATCTTGAGGCGCTGAAAGGAATGGGCATTCCGATGTCGGACTAAGCGCCCGACAACATGAGTTTTCATGGAGTTATACCGAAAGAAGGCTGAGTCACTCGGCCAAATAGCTCGGGCGTGGTGTTCGGTGACTCAAAGCATTTCCGCAAAGAGAGGCTGACATTTGAAGTCGTGGATTTTCGGGCGCTTACCACGCTATTTTGGGGCGACTAGCTTACGCGCGGTTCATGGCTCGACCATGTTACGTGTACCTCAAGCGAAGATGCCCGGCCCCAAGGGCATGATCACTATCACTGGCAATCGGAAGAAGGCAGAAGAGTGTTTTCAGAAAGGCTCGAATATTGCCGATTCTCAGATAACAGTGGTAGAGCTAGAAGAATACAAGAAAATGCAGATCCGATTGATTTGTTGTGGGCCAAGAAGCCTGCCACAGAATCAGTGTTTCAGTCGTCTGGCGAGACGAAGCCCGTTCACATTCACCCGACCGACCCCAACGCAGCTCCGACTCATATTTCCACAACACTCGACCCTAAATAGGAAGAAGCGCTCATCTAGTTCCTCCGTGAGAACTGGGACATCTTTGCATGGAAGCCTGCTGACATGCCGGGTGTTCCCAGGGGGCTGGCTGAGCATCGCCTTAGAGTCGACTCAAAAGCAAAACCTGTCAAAGAACATCTTCGACGGTCCGCCGTCCAGAAGAGAAAGGCCATTGGCGAGGAGGTGGCTCGACTGTTGGCAACAGAGTTTATCCGAGAGATATATCACTCCGAGTGGCTCGCCAATGTCATCATGGTCCCCAAGAAGGACAAGTCACTTTGCATGTGCATTGATTTCAAACATATCAATCAGGTCTGCCCGAAGATCATTTTCCTCTCCCTCGCATCGACCAAATTGTCGACTCATTGCGGGATGTGAGAGATTGTCTTTTCTAGGCGCTTATTCGGATACCATCGGATCCGTCAGTATGGACTGATGAGATCAAAACAGCTTTCATCACTCCATTCGGTGCTTCGCTATGTCACCATGCCATTCGGCCTCAAGAATGCCGGAGCCACGTTCATGAGGATGATTCAGAAGTGTTTACTCACTCAAATCAGTCGGAACGTGGAAGCATACATGGATGATATTGTGGTCAAATCGCGAAAGGGTTCCGACCTGTTGGCTGACCTCGCTGAAACATTTGCCAATCTCAGGAGGTATGATATCAAGCTCAATCCATCAAAGTGCACATTTGGAGTTCCTGGTGGAAAGTTACTCGGTTTTCTCATTTCCGAACAAGGAATCGACGCTAACCCATAAAAAATTGGCACTATACTCCGAATGAAACGCATACATGTCGGGTGCACGATGTCGAAGCTTCTTGGATGCTTGGCCATGTTAAGTCGATTCATCTCTTGTCTCGGTGAAAAGGCATTACCTCTTTACCGGCTGATGAAGAAGGCAAACAAGTTCGAGTGGACTCCAGAAGCTGATGCAGCCTTTGACGAGCTAAAAGCTCTGCTCTCCACCCAGCCGGTGCTTGTTGCTCCAATCAGCAAAGAGTCTCTGTTGCTTTATATTGCAGCCACAGGACAAGTCGTCGATCTGATTGCTTACGGTCGAAAGCAGGAAGAAGAAGGAAAGCCTTCAAAGTTCAGCGCCCGATGTATTATCTTTACGAAGTTTTGACTCCATCAAAGCAAAGATATCCTCATTATCGAAGCTTGTGTATGGGATCTACATGACCACGAAGAAGGTTGCTCATTATTTCTCTGATCATTCCATTACGATCGTCGTGACGCCCACTTCGAGATTACGCTGCAACAGAGATGCAACTGGTCGAGTGGCGAAATGGGCGATTGAACTCCTTCCCTTGATATCAAGTTTGAAGCAAAAAGCCATTAAGTCCCAAGCAATAGAAGATTTCCTTGCCGAGTGGATTGAACAACGATGGCGACTCAAGTTCACTCGGAGCATTGGACCATGTTCTTTGATGGCTCTAAGATGTTAAATGGTTCGGTCTTTGGGGTAGTTTTGGTTTCCCCGGAGGAGATAAGCTCGGATATGTGCTCTAGATTCACTTTGATTCCTCCAACAATGAAGCGAATCTGAGGCACTTTTATATGGGTTGCACATGGCCATTTCACTTTCGTCCGTCGCCTTATGGTTTATGGCGACTCAGATTTGGTGGTCAATCAGGTGATGAAGGAGTGGGGCGTTAGAATCCCAGCCATATTTGGATCTTGCAATGCGATGAGGAAGCTTGAAGAAATTGAAGGGTTAGAGCTCCATCATATACCTCATTGAAAAATCAAGCGGTGATGATTTGGCAAAGATAGGTTCAAGAGAAGCCATTCCAAGTGATGTGTTCTTGGAGCATATCCATACTCCATCGATCAAAGAAGATCCTTTTACCGAAGAAGCTCCGCGGCCCAAGAGTATCACAGATCCGGTGAGGTTGAAGTTCCAGCGATGGTCGACCTGATCATGGAAGCTTTAGTGATCACTCCCGATTAGACGATACCATATATTGCGTATATCTTGAGGAAAAGCTCCCGGAGGACGAAGAAGAGGATCGACAGATCGTCCGCCGATCTAAAGCCTTTACCGTGATAAGGGGGCAGCTGTACAGAGAAAGCGCGATGTTGGTTGGTCGAAATGCATAACGCCAGAAGAAGGTCGAATAATCCTTGACGACATCCACTCGGGGACCTGTGGCCATCATGCATCCTCTCGGACCATCGTGGCCAAAGCATACCGAGCCGGATTTTCTGGCCAAGAGCGAATGAAATGGCAAAGGAGATAGTCGACAAGTGTGAGGATGCCAATTCCTCAATATGTCACACAAGCCAGCGTCGACTTTAAAGACCATACCACTCGTCGGCCCTTCACGGTATGGGGTTGGATATGGTTGGACCCTTAAGAACGGCGACGGCTTCACACATGTCTTTGGTAGCGATCGACAAGTTCACCAAGTGGATCGAGGCTAAACCCATCAAGAACCTTGATGCGATGCTGCTATCGGCTTCATCGGAGAATTGATATATAGATATGGAGTCCCGCACAACATCATCATCGACAATGGGTCAAACTTGATTCGGAGGAATTGAGGCGTTACGCACATCTCAAGGCACACAAATCGACTATGCTTGATCGCCCATCCTCGGTCGAATGGACAAGCGAGCGGGCCAATGGCTTGATTCTCAAAGGGTTGAAACCACGATGATCGTGATCTCAAGCATGCGGCTGGAGCATGGGTCGACGAACTTCCTCGGTGCTTTGGGGGTTAAGGACTCGCCTAACCGATCGATGGGAGAACTCCGTTCTTCTTGGTCTCTGAGCTGAAGTGGTCTTGCCGAGTGACCTGCTTCACAATGCTCCTCGAGTCGAGCTCTACACGAAGCTGAAGCGGAACAAGCACGGCGGGATGCGATCGACCTTCTAGAGGAAGAAAGGAGATGGCTCGATCCGATCGACCATTTACCAACAAGACTTGCATCGCTTCCGGGCGAAGCGTGAAGAGTTGAGCCTTCTGGAAGGAGATTTGGTTCTCTGAGTGGATCAGCAGAAACCACACAAGCTTGCTCCTTCTTGGGAAGGTCCTTCATCGTCACCAAGGTTCTCCTAGCAGACATACCGTCTTTACAACGTCGAGCACAACATCGACGAGCCCCGAGCTTGGAACGCGGAGTTTCTCCGCCCCTTTTACACTTAAGTATTCACTCGGATGAGTTGTAATAAAAGTACTTCTGTGGTTCATTTTTCAAAAAGATAATAGCGTCATAATTTCCCCAATGATTGTCGTCACTTTTATTTGTTCAATAAAATTTCCCCTGAGTGGGTGGCTTAGCTGCGAATCCGTTTAGCCTAAGTTTGTAAAAAATCCTTGCCGAGTGGTGAGCCAGCCTCCCACTCGGGGCTTAGCTAACGAATCCGTTTCTCCTAAGTTTCAAGAAAATCCTCCGAGTGGCGAACCAGCCTCCCACTCGGAGGCTTAGCTGCAGATCTAAGTACTCGCCTAAGTAAATAAAATCCTACCGAGTGGTGAGCCAGCCTCCCACTCGGGGGCTTAGCTGCAGTCCAAGTACTCGCCTAAGTTAAATAAAATCCTACCGAGTGGTGAGCCAGCCTCCCACTCGGGGGCTTAGCTGCAGTACAAGTACTCGCCTAAGTTAGTCAAAATCCTACCAAGTGGTAAGCCAGCCTTCCACTAGGAGGCTTAGCTGCGGTCCAAGCACTCGCCTAAGTTCAAATACAATGTGCGCTCCGCAAGGAGGACAAGGTGCAGGTCGACTGCCACCCTCTCCTTCCGAGCTACGCCACAAATACAATGTGCGCTCCGCAAGGAGGACGAGGTGCAGGTCCACTGCCACCCTGTCCTTCCGAGCTACGCCACAACTACAACGTGCGCTCCGCAAGGAGGACGAGGTGCAGGTCGACTGCCACCCTCTCCTTCCGAGCTACACCACAAGTACAACGTGCACTCCGCAAGGGGGACGAGGTGCAGGTCGACTGCTACTCTCTCCTTCCTAGGTACGCCACATGTATAATGTGCTCTCCATAAGGAAGGCGAGGTCGATTAACGCCTTATCCCTCGGAGAGACGCCAGTAAAAATCCTACAGAGTGGAGAGCAGACCTCCCACTCGGGGCTTAGCTGCAGCCAGGTGCTCGCCTAAGTTTTGAAAATCCTGTTGGGGAACATAGTAATTTCAAAAATTTCCTCGCACACGCAAGATCATGGTGATGGCATAGCAACGAGAGGGAGAGTGTTGTCCACGTACCCTCGTGAGACCGTGGCGAGCGTTAACTGTACGCGTTGATGTAGTCGTCGTCTTCACGATCCGACCGATCCAAGTACCGAGCGTCACGGCACCTCCGAGTTCAGCACACGTTCAGCTCGATGGCGTCCCTCGAACTCCGATCCAGCCGAGTGTCGAGGAGAGTTCCGTCGGACGACGGCGTGGTGGCGATCTTGATGTTCTACGGCGCGGGCTTCGCCTAAGCTTTGCGACGATATGACCGAGGTGGAATATGGTGGAAGGGGCACCGCACACGGCTAAGGAACGATCCGTAGATCAACTTGTGTGTCTATGGGGTGCCCCCTGCCCCAGATATAAAGGAGGGAGGGAGGAGGAGGCCGGCCCTAGGAGGAGGCGCGCCAGGGAGTCCTACTCCCACCGAGTAGGATTCCTTCTTTCCTAGTCCAACTAGGTCAAGGGGAAAGAGGGAAGTGGAGAAGGAAGGAAGAGGGGCGCGCCCCAAACCCTTTGTCCAATTCGGACTGGGCTTGGGAGGGCGCGCCTCCTCTGGCTCCTTCCCACTAAAGCCCATTAAGGCCCAAGACTCTTCCCGTATTCCCGTAACTCCCGGTACTCGAAAAATACCGAATCACTCGGAACCTTTCCGAACTCGAATATAGTCGTCAATATATCGATCTTTACGTCTCGAGCATTTGAGACTCCTCGTCATGTCCCCGATCTCATCCGGGACTCGAACTCCTTCGGTACATCAAAACTCATAAACTCATAATATAAGCATCATCGAAACCTTAAGCGTCACGGACCCTACGGGTTCGAGAACTATGTAGACATGACCTAGAACTATTCTTGGTCAATAACCAATAGCGGACCTGGATGCCCATATTGGCTCCTACATATTCTCTGAAGATCTTTATCGGTCAAACCGCATAACAACATCGTTGTTCCTTTGTCATCGGTATGTTACTTGCGAGAGATTCGATCGCGGTATCAATACCTAGTTCAATCTCGTTACCGGCAAGTCTCTTTACTCGTTCGTAATACATCATCTCGCAACTAACTCATTAGTTGTAATGCTTGCAAGGCTTAAGTGATGTGCATTACCGAGAGGGCCCAGAGATACCTCTCCGACAATCGGAGTGACAAATCCTAATATCGAAATCGCCAACCCAACATCTGCCTTTGGAGACACCTGTAGTACTCCTTTATAATCACCCGATTCGTTGTGACGTTTGGTAGTACCCAAAGTGTTCCTCCGCAAGCGGAGTTGCATAATCTCATAGTCATAGGAACATGTATAAGTCATGAAGAAAGCAATAGCAACATACTAAGCGATCGGGTGCTAAGCTAACGGAATGGGTCATGTCAATCAGATCATTCAACTAATGATGTGATCCCGTTAATCAAATAACAACTCTTTGTTCATGGTTAGGAAACATAACCATCTTTGATTAACAAGCTAGTCAAGTAGAGGCATACTAGTGACACTCTGTTTGTCTATATATTCACACATGTATTATGTTTCGGTTAATACAATTCTAGCATGAATAATAGACATTTATCATGAAATAAGGAAATAAATAATAACTTTATTATTGCCTCTAGGGCATATTTCCTTCAGTCTCCCACTTGCACTAGAGTCAATAATCTAGTTCACATCGCCATGTGATTGAACACCAATAATCATATCATATATGATTAACACCCATAGTTCACATCGTCATGTGACCAACACCCAAAGGGTTTACTAGAGTCAATAATCTAGTTCACATCGCTATGTGATTAACACCCAAAGAGTACAAAGGTATGATCATGTTTTGCTCGTGAGAGAAGTTTAGTCAACGGATCTGTCACATTCGAGAGACGTATGTATTTTGCAAATATTCTATGTCTCTTGCACGGAGCTACTCTAGCTAATTGCTCCCACTTTCAATATGTATCTAGATCGAGACTTAGAGTTATCCAGATCGGTGTCAAAACTTGCATCGGCGTAACCCTTTACTGACGAACCTTTTGTCACTTCCATAATCGAGAAACATATCCTTATTCCACTAAGGATAATTTTGACATTGTCTAGTGATCTATTCCTAGATCACTATTGTACTCCTTGCCAAACTCGATTGTAGGGTATACAATAGACCTGGTACACAGCATGGCATACTTTATAGAACCTATGGCCAAGGCATAGGGAATGACTTTCATTCTCTTTCTATCTTCTGCCGTGGTCGGGTTTTGAGTCTTACTCAATTTCACACCTTGTAACACAGGCAAGAACTCTTTCTTTGATTGCTCCATTTTGAACTACTTCAAAATCTTGTCAAGGTATGTACTCATTGAAAAAACTTATCAAGCGTCTTGATCTATCTCTATAGATCTTAATGCTCAATATGCAAGCAGCTTCACCGAGGTCTTTCTTTGAAAAACTCCTTTTAAACACTCCTTTATGCTTTGCGAATAATTCTACATTATTTCCGATCAACAATATGTCATTCACATATACTTATCGAAATCTTTGTAGTGCTCCCACTCACTTTCTTGTAAATACAGGCTTCACCGCAAGTCTGTATAAACTATATGCTTTGATCAACTTATCAAAGCGTATATTCCAACTCGAGATGCTTGCACCAGTCCATAGATGGATCATTGGAGCTTGCACACTTTGTTAGCTCCTTTGGATCGATAAAACCTTCTCGTTGCATCACATACAACTCTTCCTCCGAAACCCATTCAGAATGCAGTTTTTATATCCATTTGCCAAATTTCATAAATTGTGGCAATTGCTAACATGATTTGGACAGACTTAAGCATCGCTACAGTTGAGAAAATCTCATTGTAGTCAACACCTTGAACTTGTCAAAACCTTTTTGCGACAAGTCGAGCTTTGTAGATAGTAACACTACTATCAACGTCCGTCTTCCTCTTGAAGATCCATTTATACAATATGGCTTGCCGATCATCGGGTAACTCCACCAAAGTCCATACTTTGTTCTCATACATGGATCTCATCTCAGATTTCATGGCCTCAAGCCATTTCGCGGAATCTGGGCTCATCATCGCTTCCTCATAGTTCGTAGGTTCATCATGGTCTAGTTACATGACTTCGAACAGGATTACCGTACCACTCAGTGCGGATCTCACTCTGGTTTACCTCGAGATTCAGTAGTAACTTGATCTGAAGTTACATGATCATCATCATTAGCTTCCTCACTAATTGGTGTAGTAGTCACAGAACAGATTTACGTGATGAACTACTTTCAATAAGGAGAAGGTACAATTACCTTATCAAGTTCTACTTTCCTCCCACTCACTTCTTTCGAGAGAAACTCCTTCTCTAGAAAGGATCCATCTTAAGCAACGAATATCTTGCCTTCGGATCTGTGATAGAAGGTGTACCCAACAATTTCCTTTGGGTATTCTATGAAGGCGTACTTCTCCGATTTGGGTTCGAGCTTATCGGGATGAAACTTTTTCACATAAGCATCGCAGCCCCAAACATTAAGAAACGACAACTTTGGTTTCTTGCTAAACCACAGTTCATATAGTGTCGTCTCAGCGGATTTAGATGGTGCCCTATTTAACGTGAATGCAGCTGTCTCTAATGCATGATCCCAAAAGCGATATTGGTAAATCGGTAAGAAACATCATAGATTACACTATATCCAATAAAGTGCGGTTACGATGTTTGGACACACCATAACATTGTGGTGTTCGGTGGCGTGAGCTGTGAAACTATTCCACATTGTTTTAATTGAAGACCAAACTCGTAACTCAAATATTCGTCTCCGTGATCAGATCACGAAACTTTATTTTCTTGTTACGATGATTTTCCACTTCACTCTGAAATTCTTTGAACCTTTCAACTATTTCAGACTTATGTTTCATCAAGTAGATATACCCATATCTGCTCAAATCATCTTGTGAAGGTCGAAAATAACGATACTTGCCACGAGCATCAACACTCATTGGATCGCATACATCGGTATGTATTATTTCCAATAAGTCGAGCTTGTTCCATTGTTCGGAGAATGGAGTTTTAGTCATCTTGCCCAAAAGGCACGGTTCGCAAGCATCAAGTGATTCATAATCAAGTGATTCCAAAATCCCATCAGCATGGAGTTTCTTCATGCGCTTTACACCAATATGACCTAAGCGGCGATTGCCACAAATAAGTTGCACTATCATTATTAACTTTGTATTTTTTTGTTTCAATATTATGAATATGTGTATCACTACGATCGAGATCCAATGAACCATTTTCATTGGGTGTGTAACCATATAAGGTTTTATTCATGTAAGCAGAACAACAGTTTATTCTCTTACTTAAATGAATAACCGTATTGCAATAAACACGATCAAATCATATTCATGCTCAGCGTAAACACCAAATAACATTTATTTAGGCTCAACACTAATCCCGAAAGTATAGGGAGTGTGTGATGATGATCATATCAATCTTGAAACTACTTTCAACACACATCGTCACTTCACCCTTAACTAGCTTCATTTATTACGCAACTCCGTTTGAGTTACTACTCTTAGCAACCGAACCAGTACCAAATACCGAGGGGTTGCTATAAACACTAGTAAAGCACACATAAAACACCTGTATATCAAATATACCCTTTTCACTTTGCCATCCTTCTTATCCACCAAATATTTAGGGCAGTTCCGCTTCGGGACCATTTCCTTTGCGATTAAGCACTCGGTTTAGAGCTTTGGTTCAGTTTTGGGTTTCTTCGTGGGAGTGACAACTTGCTTGTCAATCTACTTGAAGTTCCCTTTCTTTCCTTTGCCCTTTTCTTGAAACTAGTGATCTTGTCAACCATCAACACTTGATGCTCTTTCTTGATTTCTACCTTCATCGATTTCATCATCATGAAAAACTCGGGAATCATTTTCATCATCCCTTGCATACTATAGTTCATCACGAAGTTCTACTAACTTGGTGATGGTGACTAGAGAATTCATCAATCACTATCTTATCTGGAAGATTAACTCCCACTTGATTCAAGCGATTGTAGTACCCGGACAATCTGAGTACATGCTCACTAGTTGAGCGATTCTCCTCCATCTTTTAGCTATAGAACTTGTTGGAGACTTCATATCTCTCAACTCGGGTATTTGCTTGAAATATTAACTTCAATTCTGGAACATCTCATATGGTCCATGATGTTCAAAACATCTTTGAAGTCGATTCTAAGCCATAAAGCATGGTGCACAAAACTATCAAGTAGTCATCATATTGAGCTAGCCAAACGCGTTCATAACGTCGCATCTGCTCCTGCAATAGGTTTGTCACCTAGCGGTGCATCAAGGACATAATTCTTCTGCGCAGCAATGAGGATAAACCTCGGATCACGGATCCTATCCGCATCATTGCTACTAACATCTTTCAACACAGTTTCTCTAGGTACATATCAAAACAAACATATGAAAGCAACTTCATGAGCTATTGATCTTACAACATAATTTGCAAAATACTACCAGGACTAAGTTCATGATAAATTTAAGTTCAATTAATCATATTACTTAAGAACTCCCACTTAGACAGACATCTCTCTAGTCATCTAAGTGATCACGTGATCCAAATCAACTAAACCATAACCGATCATCACGTGAGATGGAGTAGTTTTCAATGGTGAACATCTTATGTTGATCATATCTACTATATGATTCACGCTCGACCTTTCGGTCTCCGTGTTCGAGGCCATATCTGCATATGCTAGGCTCGTCAAGTATAACTGAGTATTCTGCATGTGCAAAACTGGCTTGCACCCGTTGTAGATGGACGTGAGAGCTTATCACACCGATCATCACGTGGTGTCTCGACACGACGAACTTTGGCAGCGGTGCATACTCGGGGAGAACACTACTTGATAATTTTAGTGAGAGATCATCTTAAAATGCTACCGTCAATCAAAGCAAGATAAGATGCATAAAGGATAAACATCACATGCAATCAATATAAGTGATATGATATGGCCATCATCATTTTGTGCTTGTGATCTCCATCTTGAAGCACCGTCGTGATCACCATCGTCACCGGCGCGACACCTTGATCTCCATCGTAGCATCGTTGTCGTTCGCCATCTATTGCTTCTCGACTATCGCTACCGCTTAGTGATAAAGTAAAGCAATTACAGAGCATTGCATTTCATACAATAAGCGACAACCATATGGCTCCTGCCGATTGCCGATAACCGGTTACAAAACATGATCATCTCATACAATAAAATATAGCATCACGTCTTGACCATATCACATCACAACATGCCTGCAAAAACAAGTTAGGCGTCCTCTACTTTGTTGTTGCAAATTTTACGTGGCTGCTACGGGCTTAGCAAGAACCGTTCTTACCTCGCATCAAAACCACAACGATAGTTTGTCAAATAGACTCCGTTTAACCTTCACAAGGACCGGGCGTAGCCACACTCGTTCAACTAAAGTGAGAGAGCAGACACCCGCCAGCCACCTTTAAGCACGAGTGCTCGTAGCGGTGAAACCAGTCTCGCGTAAGCGTCTGGCGTAATGTCGGTCCGGGCGCTTCATCTCACAATACCATGAACCAAAATATGACATCTTTGGTAGGCGGTATGACTTATATCGTCCACAACTCACTTGTGTTCTACTCGTGCATATAACATCAACACATAAAACCTAGGCTCGGATGCCATTGTTGGGGAACGTAGTAATTTCAAAAATTTCCTCGCACACGCAAGATCATGGTGATGGCATAGCAACGAGAGGGAGAGTGTTGTCCACGTACCCTCGTGAGACCGTGGCGGAAGCGTTAACTGCAACGCGGTTGATGTAGTCGTCGTCTTCACGATCCGACCGATCCAAGTACCGAGCGTCACGGCACCTCCGAGTTCAGCACACGTTCAGCTCGATGGCGTCCCTCGAACTCCGATCCAGCCGAGTGTCGAGGAGAGTTCCGTCGGACGACGGCGTGGTGGCGATCTTGATGTTCTACGGCGCAGGCTTCGCCTAAGCTTTGCGACGATATGACCGAGGTGGAATATGGTGGAAGGGGCACCGCACACGGCTAAGGAACGATCCGTAGATCAACTTGTGTGTCTATGGGGTGCCCCTGCCCCGTATATAAAGGAGGGAGGGAGGAGGAGGCCGCCCTAGGAGGAGGCGCGCAGGGAGTCCTACTCCCACCGGGAGTAGGATTCCTTCTTTCCTAGTCCAACTAGGTCAAGGGGAAAGAGGGAAGTGGAGAAGGAAGGAAGAGGGGCGCGCCCCAAACCCTTTGTCCAATTCGGACTGGGCTTGGGAGGGCGCGCCCTCCTCTGGCTCCTTCCCACTAAAGCCCATTAAGGCCCAAGACTCTTCCCCGTATTCCCGTAACTCCCGGTACTCGAAAAATACCGAATCACTCGGAACCTTTCCGAACTCGAATATAGTCGTCCAATATATCGATCTTTACGTCTCGAGCATTTCGAGACTCCTCGTCATGTCCCCGATCTCATCCGGGACTCCGAACTCCTTCGGTACATCAAAACTCATAAACTCATAATATAAGCATCATCGAAACCTTAAGCGTGCGGACCCTACGGGTTCGAGAACTATGTAGACATGACCTAGAACTATTCTTGGTCAATAACCAATAGCGGGACCTGGATGCCCATATTGGCTCCTACATATTCTCTGAAGATCTTTATCGGTCAAACCGCATAACAACATCGTTGTTCCTTTGTCATCGGTATGTTACTTGCCCGAGATTCGATCGCGGTATCAATACCTAGTTCAATCTCGTTACCGGCAAGTCTCTTTACTCGCTCGTAATACATCATCTACAACTAACTCATTAGTTGTAATGCTTGCAAGGCTTAAGTGATGTGCATTACCGAGAGGGCCCAGAGATACCTCTCCGACAATCGGAGTGACAAATCCTAATATCGAAATCGCCAACCCAACATCTGCCTTTGGAGACACCTGTAGTACTCCTTTATAATCACCCGATTCGTTGTGACGTTTGGTAGTACCAAAGTGTTCCTCCGGCAAGCGGGAGTTGCATAATCTCATAGTCATAGGAACATGTATAAGTCATGAAGAAAGCAATAGCAACATACTAAGCGATCGGGTGCTAAGCTAACGGAATGGGTCATGTCAATCAGATCATTCAACTAATGATGTGATCCCGTTAATCAAATAACAACTCTTTGTTCATGGTTAGGAAACATAACCATCTTTGATTAACAAGCTAGTCAAGTAGAGGCATACTAGTGACACTCTGTTTGTCTATATATTCACACATGTATTATGTTTCCGGTTAATACAATTCTAGCATGAATAATAGACATTTATCATGAAATAAGGAAATAAATAATAACTTTATTATTGCCTCTAGGGCATATTTCCTTCAAATCCTACCGAGTGGAGAGCAAACCTCCCACTCGGGGGCTTAGCTGCAGCCAGTGCTCGCCTAAGTTTTTGAAAATCCTACCGAGTGGAGAGCAAACCTCCCACTCGGGGCTTAGCTGCAGCCCAGTGCTCGCCTAAGTTTTTGAAAATCCTCTTGAGTGGAGAGCAAACCTCCCACTCGGGGCTTAGCTGCAGCCAGTGCTCGCCTAAGTTTTGAAAATCCTACCGAGTGGAGAGCAAACCTCCCACTCGGGGCTTAGCTGCAGCCAGTGCTCGCCTAAGTTTTTGAAAATCCTACCGAGTGGAGAGGAAACCTCCCACTCGGGGCTTAGTGCAGCCAGTGCTCGCCTAAGTGTGTTGAGGAACAAGTCGATTGAAATAAGCGCTTCGCCTTAGCCTACAGAAGACGCCTCAAACCAAATGCAAACATATTTAACGTCGAATCCAAGTTCGGATAACACCTAACGGAACCAAAAGTGCTCAGGCGCTAAGCCTGTTAAGATTTGTTAGTTACAAAAATCACTCGGCATACCGAGGCAAATTTAAGGTATCAAGCTCGAAGTTTTTACCCCTCCCGTGGAGGGCTGGAAGGTGCAACAAACTCATCGGTCGATTCCATCGCAATCCCGAGTGGCAGCGGTGATGAAGGTCTCCATGAAAGACCGGAAATCGTGCTTCTTGGTATTAGCCACCCTAAGGGCCGCCAGCTTGTCCTCTCGTGCATCCTTGCAGTGAACGCGAGCCAGAGACAGAGCAACATCCACACCACACCGGCGAAGACTTCTTCCACTCCTGCACTCGACTTGGGACCTCGTTCGATCGAGTCATCGAGACTCAAGGTCATTCTCGGCGTCTCTCTTGGCCAGAGTGTTGTGTCGATGCGGGAAGTTGCGACCTTCAGCCTTGCGAGATAGTTGACGACAGCAGCAACGCGAGATTCGAGTCGGAGCACATTCATGGCGACTTCATCTTTCACAGGAGAGTTGATGGGATCCAGGTTTGGTTCCAGTCGACCAGTCTCCTTTTCAAAGTTCTGGCAAAACTCTGCAAGCACAACCACCGAGTCAAGACAACAGTCGGATGGAAGGATCACAGTTAAAATGTTTGTTTGATATGAAAAGATTACCTTCAAGCATGAGGAATAGCTTATTGGCGAGTCCTCCCAGATAAGCCTCGGATCGTTCTTCTTTCCCACCAACTCACCGGCCTTGTCACTCGGGGCAATCTTGTCACTCTTGATCGACCGACCTCCTTGTTGGCGCATCAAGAGCAGCTTTCAGATTGGTGTTTTCTTCTTCAAGCTTGGTGACTAAAGCCAGCTTCTCATCTGAGACTTGGTCTTCTCTAAAGCCGCTTTTGCATCTCAGCCAAGTCGAGGTCTTTCTTCCTCTGGGCATCCCTCACTTTATGCGCAAAGTTACACGGTGAGATCAGACTACTGAAGCGGATGAGAGGCAAGGGCGATCGTCGAGGTCTCACCAAACATACCTTTTGCTTCCTCCTTCGCCTTCGTTAAGTTCTCTGGACCAGTTTGAGATCAAGCTCATCTTGGATGTGCTTGTTCTCCAACTCGATGTAACGAGCACGCAAGCTCACGAGATTTCTGCGAAGAACCAATCGACGGATGTCAAAGACAATTCACTTCGGTGACTAAGGAAAAATCATAACGTTTCTAAGACTACGGCGAATACAAACATTCACCATAGTCTCGGGACTACACCGATGGGTGCACTCAGCGTGCCCCACTAGTTTTATCGATTAGAGTCGACGATCGACCAGCAAAAAAAAAAGGAAGATGTTCTTGAGATCAGTAGTTGATTTGCCAAGATCGACCATAGTCTCGGGGACTACACCGATGGGTGCACTCAGCGTGCCCCACGGTTTCTCAATCCATTCGACCTAATCAATTAAAGAAAGAGCTTAAGACATAAAGACTATGGTCAACGCCGCCAGTCCACCATCGCCTTGGGGACTACACCCGATGGGTGCACTCAGCGTGCCCCACTAACCCAGAATTTCGATCAACACACCCGGCGGGTGTATGATGATACTAAAATTTTCAGAGAGAAAGATTTTCAGATATCATGTCCTAACAGAGCATCTTGGTGACCGATGACACTGAGCGTTACTCGAAAAGAGCTGAATCGGCGTCATATGCTGCTGACCGGTCTTGGAGTGCCTTCACTTGCTCCATCATGACTCCCGCTGGCGTATTGCTTCTTCGCAAGACTGCTTGGTCCTCCGGGGCGTGGTGGGTCGAGAAAAGTGAAGGCTGTGCAGCACTTTCGACGAGGGCGAAAGCACTCGTCAGCGGCACCGCAAAGGATACTGTAGGCGAGTGGCGTTGTCTCCTCCATGACCAAGGTCTTGGGTGCTTTGCACGTCTTGAGTCGCCTTGCCGCCAGACGCTTTCTGTTCCTCCTCTGCCTCAGTGGTTCCTCATCGTCGTCGTCAGGAAGGTCAATAACGACGTTAGATGGAGCTGCAGAAAAGAATCAAAATTAGAGACAAGGAGCCAATCGACTGAAGACGGAACTATAAAAGTCATACCAGGTTTTGAAGTGGCAGCGTCTTCCATCTCATGATCTTCAGCCCTGGCCGAGGTATCAGAAGTAGCAGCACTGCAATTCCAGAAGTCAGTCGGTTGACTCATGAGTCGACCAAGAATAAGTTCATGTGGAACAGGAAAACTCAAGTAGCACCATTACCCTGAGATAGTGGGGATCACCATCTTCATCTTCGGCAAGACCTTCGCCGGCTTTGACGGCGCCACTCGAGATTTTTTCAGAGCTTTCTCAGTCGCCACCGGAGAAGTTGTCCGAGGGCGCTTGGTCGACTGTGTGACGGTCGTGACCCCCTTACCACGCTCGGTTGCGGGATCATGGACAAGCTTCGAGTGTCTTTTCGAGCGAGGAGGTGCAACTTCCTCCTCCTCCTCCTCCTCTTCCTCCTCACCAGAGTCATCACCAGAGTCATTGTCATCGACATCCGAATCCCACTCCTCCGGGCTTCGCCCCACTTCCTTCCTCCTCCTCGATTGGCGCTTGCGCTCCATTGGGCATCGAGTACAACTCAGTGGTGGCCTGACAGACAACTAAATAAGATAAAGGTCAATCGACCAATTTGCAGTGAAGCGAAATGAATAAAGCAAGATTACAATCGGAGATAAGTGGTCATACCGTGTGCGGTGTGTAGGAATGGTCGAGTGGTGGGATCCTCCTAGCTCCTCGAGGTTGTCCTTATTCCCTGTGATGGCGGCCATCCACCTCTCCAGGGTGGCGTCGCTGACCGCTTCTGGATGGACCCGAGTGGTGTCTTCGGTACCATAGTACAACCACATCGGGTGGCCTCGGTACTGAAGTGGTTGGATGCATCGTCTAAGGAAGACCTCGGAAGGTCCATACCCGTCACTCCGTCCCGAACAAGCTGGACTACGCGCTCCATCAACATTTTTACAGAGCTTTCTCCTCGGGAAGCACTTTCGAGAGAAGAGGGTTTGTTCACTCGGTCCATGGAGAGCGGAGGGAGACCAGTGGATCGCCCGGCGTCGACTTCGTCTTGGCGATAGAACCAGGTCGATGCCATCCTCTAATCGACTCGAGGAAGGGTCATGGCGGAAAAGTACTCTTACTCCTCATCTGAATCCCAAGACCGCCGACATCTGGATAACCTTAGTCCTCTCATCATCCGGACTCGCCTTTTTCACCGTCTGTGGCGCGACGGTGAATATGTGTAAAGAGACCCCAGTGCGATCGACAACCCGGAAGTTCTCGCACATGGACACGAAAGTAGCAAGATAGGCAATGGAATTGGGAGTGAAATGGTGGAGTTGCGCCCCAAAGAAGTTCGAAACCCTCGAAGAAAACACTCGGCGGCGAGAGAATCCACGATCTACATGGGTGACTAGGAGAACGCACTCACCCTCCTGCGGCTGCGGTTGCCACTCGGTCCCGGAAGCCTTGTCGACCCGTGGGGAATCAGACCCTCATTGGCGGTCATTGAGATCCGCCTCGGTGATGGTCGGCGGATCAATCCTTGGACCCAGCCTTGCGGCGGCGGGACCTCGGCGAAGATCCGCCCGGCCGGCGCTCTTCCTTCGCTTTCCCGTCGCCGTCGCCTTCTTCGCGCGCTCAAGGTTGGCGTCTTCTCCTTCATCATTGTCGCCAGGTAAGCGAGGAGTGGATGGGCGGAGGCGAGAGCAGCACAATGGGCGGAGGCGAAGAGGGCGAGAGGGGATGAGGAGGCCTTGTTCAAAACCCTCGCCCGGCACCTTATATAAGGACGCTTCAGTGGTCGACAAGTAGGCCCGGGCGGTCCTATCACATCTCGAAACAGTCGCGCACGCGTGATACGTGGCAAAAAAGGCGGTGCGGAAATCGAGGCGTCTACGCCTTATCCCATCCGAGCACCGCGGTCCGCCCCGCTTCGCGTGCTTCCCAAAATTCGGATCCCACAAAATCCGCTAACAGCAGATCAATCTGTCAGATGGTAGATTTCCTGTGATCCATCGCTCGGAAGTTTACTAAGTTCAAAAGTTCACTCGACGGAAGAAAGGAATGGATCAAGGCGACTGAAAGAAAAGTTGCTGCCATCATTAAAAAAAGATTATTGGTCCAAGATGAGACATGTTCAAAACACAAAAAACAGGTCGGAAAGATTATCAACTCCTTCCTCACTCAAACCTCTATCCATTCGGGGGCTAATGATGAAGTCATGTACCTAGGGTAGGGTCACGGACCTGTCCTAAGTACCCTTCCCAAGGACATCCTCAGAAGAAGCTGCCTTCCAGTCGACCAAGAGAGACTTCACTCGACGGACTCGAAGGACTCGACCATGAAGACTCACTCGACCACCAGGAGATCAAGAGCCACTCTGCATCCAAACGGTCTGTAATTAAGTAGTCTTTATGGCCTTGATGACACTTTATATAGGGCGTTTCGATGAACGCCAAACCTTTATGTACTTTAAACCTGCATAGCGAGGGCGGAGGGTCAGCGACACTATATAAGCCACCCCCTCCTCGGTGTAAAGGGTCGCACCCTGTAACCTCGCACACATAATCCAATCGACCGCCTCCGGGCTCCGAGGGCGTGGGGCTATTACTTCCTCCGAGAAGGGCTGAACTCGTAAATCCCTTGTCTGCATAACTGCTCCATAGCTAGGATCTTGCCTCTCCATACCTACCCCTATTCTCTTGTCGGACTTAGAACCACGACCTGCACACTAGATTGGGAAATTTAGCTTCCATAATAGGTTGGAGAGTAGTCTTTATAATAGATTTTAGCCCTGCGTGGCCAATATTGTAGGAAATGGTTGTAATAACTTTTAAATTAATTTATGAATGAGAGGTGTTTTCAAAGAAAACAAAATCTTAAATAGTCTGTAGATTGTGCTTCTAGAGTCATTGTTTGTTGAAATAACTCGGTAGAAGATAAGCGAAATGTTGATGTTTCCTTGTTTTTCTCATTAAAGAATGAATTTTATTAACTTAAAATGAAACATCGAGAAGATACAAACATAATGACTGCATATTAAACCTCTGTATGATTAGGATGTACATAACCAACAACAACACATACAAAGAGGGTTATGTCGGTGAATAGCAAAGTAATATACGAGAGAAGATATGCCTAATCAAAGGAAAAAAGAAAAGAAACTGTATCAAACAAAAATTGATCCACGAACTACAACAACAATGTTTCCTTGTACATCACGAGATGAGGTTTTAGGAACGATAGGTTGTCAAAGAAAGACATGATACCCCTAATGACGACCAGAAAACATGGCTACGTTCTTTCCTCCATAGAAAAAAACTCCAGGCGATTAGGTTTTGTCCTTTGCACATTGATGCCACCGCCAGCCCGCCCGCCATTGGCGGCCTTTGGGCCGTGGAGGTGTGGAGGACCTCGCCCCCCACATCGCCAGGAGGTACCCCGCTCTCATTTCTGTTAGGTTCAGTGTCTCAGTTGGGGCTATGTGACAGCAGCTATGTCCCTCAACGGGAATAACGCCCCTCACATTTAATCCCATCCCGATAATGCGTCTAACTCATCGGAGTGCATGTGAAGGCATTATCTCCGTCGGACATGCGGGAGCCGGTCGGTGTTATACTTATGTGGATTTGTTTGAATCTAGTTATTATTGTGAAAGTATGCATTAGTCGCTCTATTGTTTACTAGCGAGCATACCGTGCGTTGCTACGGGCTATCCGCAATATCTGTAACATCCGTGTTCAACACAAAACCCTATCAATGACGCATCTTCCCTTTTTCTCGCCGGAACCTCTCATTCTTGACCGATTTTCCGCCGTAGCGAGACATTTCTCGTTTTTTCTCTCACTGGCGCCACCTCCTTTAGAAGCATATGACAGCCAACTCATCTTCGCCATGCATTGCAGTAAGGATGAAATTTTCTTGTTTACGATATAATAGAGTGGGTTAAACTAACACATACTATTGACACAAAACAACAAATAACTACAGAGATCTTTCCTAGTCACCAATAAGCTGCACCTCCATCCCACATATGCTAGAAGGGATAATTGTCGTTCTTCTCTTCTTCATATTTCCCTACGTCTTCTACTCCATGCCTCTTTGCCAATCCGTTTAATTGGCACCAACCAGCACCACGTCAACATTAATGTGTTCATCATCGATGCCTCATATTCTTCTTTCTCATTCCTCGGCAACTTTAGTTCTCATTCCTAGAATACTCTTTCTTTCTTTTTTTTCTCTTATTATTTGGAACACTCTTACTTTCTCCAACACCATGCACCACTTTGGCTTCAGTTCTTTTTCCTTCTTGTTTTTGGAACACTCTTCCATTTTACTATAGCATGAACCACCTAGCTAGTGTTGTGTCATGTTGTCCTCACCCGCGAACATTTCGGCCACCGTCATCGAGTGGACATCCCGCGGAGCATAGACTTCATCCATCTTGGTGAATGCTAGGTCGCCCATGTCGCGAGTGCATGGTGGCCATTGTCCATGTTGGCAAGCGGTGCTCGGTGCTTTGCAATGTAACTGAGAGCCCGTTGATTGTTTTTTTCCACAAGCGCTTTCAAAATGATTCGTCATGACTAATTGCTTGCTTAATTAATTAAGTACACAAAAAATGAATGACCTACCTATTTCTGTACATGCCTAATTAATTGCCAACCAAATCAATTATTATCTGACTAATTGGAAATATCCCTACTTCTAATTATCTGTAGGCATTGGCTAACAGATTAATTAATTGCATTAATAACTCAATTTTTAAATTGATTCAGTGCGAAAAAATTCATATTCAAATGGACCTAATTAATTGCATATGTAATTAACTACTACCTCCGTTTCAGTTTACAAGTCCTGCGAGATACCTAGGTTGCCAATTTTATCATCCTAATATAAACTATATAACACAAATATTATACCTTTTGAAAGTAGAAAACTACGAAGTTTATGTTGGTATATTTTTGTGATATATGACTTGTATTAGGTTGGTCAAATTGACGATCTAGGGTACGCGCATGCCCTATAAACTAAGAGAGAGGTAGTATCTAGCTGATTAATTGCATCAATGGTTTGATTTCCAAATTGGTTTAGTGCTCGATTTCTAAATTATTTTCACATGAATGGCTGCTACCAAACGACTATGACAATGACTAACGAGTAATGTAGGATACATTTCCTTAATAAATTTCTTGACATTTAAATGGACACATTTGATTTGAGAATGTAGCCGTATAGCTTTTTATTTGACTGACAAGAAATATAATATGACCGCGTCCACATGACGGTCTAACGAGCCACCTCCCGTCACGGTCGTCCTTGATGCCGTGATCCACTCCCTGGCATTCTCGAGCATCGCGCCAGGGGTTAGACCCAGCCATGACATCTTCAATGGTGTCGTGCACGACGTCCCTCCGCAAGAGCGGGCGTATGCGTACACCCATAGAAAACTTGTGACTGTCAATTAATAGTAGAGATAATGATAATAATAAATAATATAGCGTGGGGATTAGCAATTTGTTATAAAGTAATATATTATTTTATTATGGAAGGAGATCGAGACAAATATTATATCTGTCTTTTAGGGAAGTGACGGTCATCATCCATCTTTACGAATGCTTGGTCGCTCATGTCACGAGGCGTGGTGGTTGTTATCTATGTTGGCAAACGCTGGCCAACCATGTCGTTGAGAGCATGTTGGTAGTCACCAATGGCAGTGATAGCCTAGCTACTGGCCGTCCTCGCCCACAAACTCTTTCAAACTGATTCGGCACGATTAACTGCCTGCCTAATTAATTAATAACATGCCTAATTAACGGCATGCCTAATTATCTGCATGCCTATTAATTGTTTGCCTATTTAATTAATTTTCTGTCTAATTCAAAAATCCCTATTTCTAATTGTACACAATCTTAATTAACTGGATGTATAATTATTTAGTTGAATTAATAATTCGGTTTTTGAATTGATTCAGCGCGAAAAAATGCTTATTTGAATAGACCTAATTAATTGCACACATAATTAACTGCCTGACTAACTAATTACATTAATGGCTTGATTTTAAAATTGGTTCAGCACTTGGTTTTTAAATTGTTTTTGCATTAATGGTTTTGTGTGAAATGACAATGTAGCAACATTTCTTTAATAGTATATATATTAGATAATGACTTCCTCTAAAAGCTCCACTTTTGTGTGTGTGTTTTAACAAACAGTTCATCTATATATATGACAGTCATATAATCCCATTGGGGTTTTTAGTACTATACTACAAGCAACAAAATTATCACCCTGAAGAATACCGCCACAAGGAACCTAGAGACAAATAAACAGTGGATCTGCAACCATTGAAGTTAAATATATGGCAACTTAATGGGAAATTGTTATTTTCCTTTCCTCCGAAGGTTTCCTTATCTCCACATTAGTTGGCTCTTGGTCTTCGCTACTCGCTTTGACTCTCAGAGCACATCCAAATTTTTATGTACTTGTTTTTTTTTTCTTTTTTGCTAATTTTGGGAAATCAGCACCAAGCAAGGCATTGCTTATCCTGGTAGTTTCTCTAATTTTATTGAAATAGTAAACATGGTTTTGAGGATCTTGTCTTACAATTTTAACATCATGTCAGCTAAACTTACACATCACACAGGTAAACCAGCTAGAGATTGAGAAGTAGTGCATTTTGGTCACCAAGAGCATTCTCATATTTGACCAAAGAAAATTTTCCAAACAAAAAGCACGCCGTTGCAGCTGGATGGCTGTGCCAATGCATGCGCTAATTAACCCCACACGACCAGCAGCCAAGACACTTCTGCAACTGCATGTTTGCTTAACCCGTCGCTTCATCTGAGTACGCCAAAACTATGAAGCTATATTGGTTTACTACTTCCAGTCGCAAATCAGTTTCAATTCACCTGGCCAGGCAAAAGTTGCATCCAATGCGTAAGCACGATCGGTAGGATTGACAAAAATCCAGATAATTAGTGTACCTGTGACTTGGAGTTGACTTGATGCAACTGCCGCTTCTTGATTCGCCTACTCCTTCTTTGGTCTCCTCTCAACACTACCACTCTACCAGATCCGTGTCCATGGAATCGGACCCTTCGCCATTATGGAGGCAGGGGAGGTGGCGTTGGGAGGCGCCGAGCAAGGTGGCCAGCAGCGAGCCATCGAAAGGACGGCGGCATTCTGCAACGGGAGAGGCGGCGGGCTGCGTGCGAGCAGAGGTTAGACCACTCGCTCGGAAGTCCCAAAGGATTAGGGCGTTGGTTTTCTTTTGAGGGTGCCCCATCATTGATTTGGTTTGGAGAGGATCGGAAAACGGGATCTGTTCCTTTTTAGGTGTGCGACGATATAATAGGAAGGACGACGACGGTTTAACTAAGCGTAAGTCTGAAACCGACCATCACGACCGCAGACTCCTCCATTACAGTAGAGATAGCCTTTGAGGTAATTGAAATCTATTACCATATAATTACCGTATTCGAAATTTTACGAGTTATGGTCTTACCATACCGGATTGATAGCCTTTAGGATAATTTAAATTTATTACCATATAATTACCATATTCAAATTTTCGAGTCATGACCTTACCATACGGATTGATGAGATTTACGAGTTTATAGCCTTTCCATATGTGGGTTAATTGTGATTGATTACCATAAATCGTTGGGTATTGCCGGCGAGACGAGAGAAGAGGAAAACCGATGGAAGGGGGTGGTGGGAGGTGGGACAAAAAAAACCAGACGAAAAATAACCGGTTGAAAATAAACCGGTTGAAAATGATGGGACTATTCAACCAACTCGTCCATTAGGAGTAGAGATAGTCGTCGCTACATGGTTCATAGACCTGATTGTAATTTTTGTTAACTATGGTATCCTCTATATACTATCGTCAATTGATTATGAATAGATCATAAATTTCTCAAAAATAAAACATGATAGGAATAAGAATGAGTGGAATTGAGGTTGAGTGGCAATTAGGATCGGTGCTTTGAGACTGAAATCAGCACATGCCGTGAACCGGGTCTAAGCCGATGGAGAGTACAACCCGGTCCTCCTATAAGAGATTTTTCTCCGGATGATCGCCGCACGGATCGGCCGCCGGAGGGCGACCCACTCCATCAATTCCCAACAACTGAACGTGCGGCACGAAGGGAGTAGCAGCCAGCACATCGAAATTGTCCTGCTGTCCCTGGACCAGCACGTGTTCTTCGTGCCAGAGACTGCCAAGAAACACCCAACGAAGTTCCCCACGTTTGACAGCAACAGCCCACACGACACGCGCGATTCGTATAAATCAAAACCCATCTCACCACCTCCTAATCCATCAATTCCCTTCCCCCACCCAACACAAGCCCCGATCAAAGCAGAGCTTCCACCCACCTACAGCTCCCTGTCTTCATCCCACACTGCGAGTTCGCTTACCGGGGGATCGATCGATCAATCGGCAAGAATGGCGGCGACAGGGAGCGCTCAGAGCCGACGGTTCGCCGCGGCGTGCGGCGTTCTCAGCCGCTGCATCAAGGCGGCGGAGGCGCGGCCGGTGGTTCTCCCCCTCATGCCGGGAGCGGAAGTGCCCGCGCTGCAAGACGAGCACGCGGCGGGTCCTGCGCCGGAGCACGCGCAGATGACCATCTTCTACGGCGGGCAGGTGCTGGTGCTGGACGAGGTGCCGGCCGACAGGGCAGCCGAGCTGCTCCGTGTCGCTGCTGTCTCAGGCACACAGCGAGGGAACTCCGAGGCAGCGGATGGCGACCTGCCCATGGCGAGGAAGGCGTCGCTGCAGCGGTTCATGCAGAAGCGCAAGGGAAGGCTCGCCGCGCGCGCCGTCCCCTACAGCCGGCCAGACGGCGACGCCGTCCCCTACCATCTCACGCTTACGTTCTGATTTGTATTCGTGCGTAGTAGAGTAGCCTGAGTAATTGTCGACCCACTCGCCTGTCCCCGTCGCTCTGAATTATTATGATCAGAAATTATTGCTGTTGTTCTTCTGATGAACTGATCATGGCGACTTGACGAGGTGTCAAATTAAAATTATACGTACATCATGCGCACGCTAGCCTTTGCCTCCCACTTGGCCGTGTTGGCGGTAGCTGGACACGCTTTGCTGGTAGACACCAGCAGTTGGCAATTAGCAAGCGTGCGTAATTCATTTTTGCCAACCCACATAGAGCTCCCACTTGGCCGTATGTTGGCAGCTGGACACGCTTTGCTGGTAGACACCGGCAATTGGCAATTATCCCTTTTTAAACAATTATAAGACCTTTTAGATCACTAAAATAAGGAATATTACCTTCGTCACAAAATAAGTGTCTTTAATTTGGCAAAGACTCTATTCCGAGACAAAGGGAGTAATCTAATACGTCTGATATTTGTTTACAAAAGGAGTAGCAAATAGCAAGCAAGCGTAATTCATATGCTGGTAGACACCTGCAATTGGCAATTAACAAGCGTGTGTAGTTACATTGCTATCTTGGTATGCGAATACAAAACATTAGCCGAGTGATCCAATTAGACTACATTGCGATATAAACTTTACTAGAGGGTGATACATGCTTCGCCATGTTGTTTCTGGGGAAAAAAAAGCTGTTATGGTTAGAGGTGAGCACCTTTACACCAAAAATCAAAGAAACGAACTGAATGCGCTAAAAAGAAGAATAACAGAATTTGTCAAAATTGAAGGGTAGAATTTGTCAGTTGACCGATATTTTTGGTTTATTGGTTTATGGTATTTGTTTAGGTGTTTCGGTAGCTAGTTGTTTTGTGTTCAGATGTATCGTCGGGTTTCATCCTACATAAACCTAACTAGAACAGAGATGCGCGCGTTGCTGCGCCCGACCATGTTTTTGAGAATTTAAAGATGTATCCTAATATTACTAATATTAATATATTAGAGGAAACTTTAACTTATTCATTTAAGAAATGTCTCAATCCTGCAACAACTACAAATACTTGTACAAACTACAAAGCAACACATAAAGTAGACCGTGACCATAATTTAGTGAAGGACAACTCCGTGGCACAAACATGCTTTCCAAATTTTTGCATGTTTTCTCATATTTATTTTCTTGTCATGCAGGAAGATTTCTTTTTGACATGCGCAGCACAATCACCACTGATAATAAGCTATGCATATTCCAGAAATAAAGTAATTAAGGGTACTGGCTTGACTGTTTCTTATCGTCCATGTATGTGGATGCCAAAATAGGTACATCAAAATTCTTGTCTGAAGTCTGAACATAGTTTCCATGGAGTGAAGCCTTTTCGCATTTGGTGCAATAGCAATAGCTCAACGAATCTAGGCTATTGGAGATGACCCTATGATCATTTAGCAATCCCAAATGTTCTGCCACCATGCCAACTCTAACCTTTGTAACATAAGTGAGCAATCGCGAGTGAGTCCTTAAATGGGCTTCAGTTGTATAATCAACTTCTTCAGAAAGAGCATGCTGCATATTCTCTTTTGCTGCTACAAAACACGGAACAAAAACCATGTACTCCCTCCGTCCTGAAATACTTGTCATAGAAATAGATACGAATGGATGTATCTAGAACTAAAATACATCTAGATATATAAATTCCTCGGACAAGTATTTTTGGACGGAAGAAATAATTTGAAACGCACACGATACGGGTTCCACATCAGTTACACTGGATAGACTGTGCTACTCATATAAAAATGTACCGAGGGAGTATAAGAAAGCAGCATGCCAGCATCTACATGATGCTGGAACTTAATTAGTAACATATCTTTGGGGAATAGGAAGGGCAATACCACAATATGGCATTACCTTGGATCTGTATTACTGGAGGCGCTTGGCGATGCTCACGCTGCGTGCGCCGGTGTGATTCCCTGTGTCCAGCGCTAAGACCAATCGGCTAACTCGCATCTCACGGTCAGGACCCTAGGGCCTGGAGATCGGAGGCGCCAGCGCTGTAAACCTGCCGCCATTGACTGGAGATTGGAAGGCAAATAGGGCATGTCTCGTGGGATAGATGCGTACCTGCGCCATGTTCCTGCTAAGCTATTATTTTCTGGGCTATTTTTCTAGAGGAAGACATGGGCTACGTGAGTACCTGGGAGGGGGCCCCTGGTCTTGCCCTCCCCCCCTCAGGGTCGGCCCTAAAAGCAGTGTTAAACAGGCATCATGTAATCAACAACCAGTCAGAAAATTAACAACACACTGAATGGACAACTGAGAAAATGAGGTGATAAGGTGCACGCAATATGCTAACCTGCACCCGCCCAGGCGCTATGTGTGCGCTTTCAGGTCAGGCATGTCCGTCCGCTGCCCAAACAGATAAAACTCCTGCTAATTGTGTGCATCAGTAGTCCAACCCCCGTCAACTTCCTCAAACAAGCACGAAAAGAACATGAGAGGTCAATATGTAGGCAAAGTGAGGAGGGGAAGAACATAGTATGTGCACCAGCATCAACACAGTCCAAGGTGTGCCTAAACCATGCCAAGCCACCATTAATGGAAATTGAAGGGATATTAGGAAAGTATTATATTTAGATTGAAGCGGAAGGACAAAGGGGAGGTTGGGAAAAACAGTTGCTTGGAAATCGTAATGTCGCCGCCGGGGCGATTTAACCACGAAGAAGGAGGGTGAATTGTTCTTCTTTTCCTCGGTCGAGGCCAGAAGGGAAACGACCCGTGGGCAGACGAGCTACACCGATTGGACTGTTTCCCTTCCCGCTTAACGACATGAGGCCTTGGTCGCTTTCAGGAGCAGCAGCCCTTTCATGTTTGGGCAGGCCGGTAACGCAGGTTTGACGGGCCGTGAAAATGATGATGTGGCACTCTGTGGGACAACTGGAAGATCTGGACCGTGCAACAACATGATCGGACGGCTCAAAGCATTGAATCGCTATGGTGGCTTGTAGCTAGCTCTGTTTTACTGTTTTGTAATTGACCATCACACTATACACAGGGCCCTCCAGATCGCTCCCTCCCCCTCATATCTCTCCAGGGCTCCCTCGATCACTCCCTCTAGGGCAACCAGGAGCCAATCCCAGCGCCCCGGCCGCCGCCTCACCCCTCTATCCTCCACCTCGTCATCTCCAAAGACGTCCACCGGCTAAGCCCGGGGCGCCGCCAGTGATGGGGACGGTGGGGATCTAGGCTGCAGCCCAGCGATGCGAGGGACCGGCGACTGAGATCGCCTGTTGGAAATATGCCCTAGAGGCAATAATAAATTAGTTATTATTATATTTCCTCGTCCATGGTAATCGTTTATTATCCATGCTATAATTGTATTGATAGGAAACTCAGATACATGTGTGGATACATAGACAACACCATGTCCCTAGTAAGCCTCTAGTTGGTCGCTCGTTGATCAATAGATGATCACGGTTTCGACCATGGACATTGGATGTCGTTGATAACGGATCACATCATTAGGAGAATGATGTGATGGACAAGACCCAATCCTAAGCCTAGCACAAAGATCGTGTAGTTAGTATGCTAAAGCTTTTCTAATGTCAAGTGTCATTTCCTTAGACCATGAGATTGTGCAACTCCCGGATACCGTAGGAATGCTTTGGGTGTACCAAACGTCACAACATAACTGGGTGGCTATAAAGGTGCACTATGGGTATCTCCGAAAGTGTCTGTTGGGTTGGCACGAATCGAGACTGGATTTGTCACTCCGTGTGACGGAGAGGTATCTCTGGGCCCACTCGGTAGGACATCATCATAATGTGCACAATGTGACCAAGGGGTTGATCACGGGATGATGTGTTATGGAGCGAGTAAAGAGACTTGCGATAACGAGATTGAACAAGGTATCGGGATACCGACGATCAAATCTCGGGCAAGTACTATACCGATAGACAAAGGGAATTGAATACGAGATTGATTGAATCCTCGACATCGTGGTTCATCCGATGAGATCATCGTGGAACATGTGGGAGCCAACATGGGTATCCAGCTCCGCTGTTGGTTATTGGCGGAGAGTTGTCTCGGTCATGTCTCGTGTCTCCCGAACCCGTAGGGTCTACACACTTAAGGTTCAATGACACTAGGGTTATAGGGAATAGATATATGTGGTTAACGAATGTTGTTCGAGTCCGGATGAGATCCCTAGCGTCATGAGGAGTTTCGAAATGGTCCGGAGGTAAAGATTTATATATGGAAAGTTGTTGTTGGGTTAGGGAAAAGTTTGGTTTTTCGGTATTGTACCGAAGCTTCGGAAGGTTCGGAGGATTCGGAGGGGTCCAGAGGTCCGGAAAATGTTCCACCACGTCCAATACAGCAGCATGGGCTGTAAGGCGCCCTAGCCTTAATGGGCCAGGGGCACCAGCCCCCAAGGCCCATGCGCATGGGAGAGGGAAACCCTAAGGGGAGGGCCTCCACTTGACTTGGGAGGCACTCCTCCCCCTTGGCCGCCCCCCAACCCTAGATGAGATCTAGGGGCGGCCCCTCTCTCCCCACCTATAAATAGTGGAGGGGTGGGAGGGCAGCCGACCCCAAGTTCTAGCGCAGCCCTTCCCCTCTCCCAAGTCCTCCTCCTCTCCCGCGGTGATTGGCGAAGCCCTGCAGAATTGCCACGCTCCTCCTTCACCACCACGCTGTCGTGCTGCTGCTGGACGGAGTCTTCCCCAACCTCTTCCTCTCTCCTTGCTGGATCAAGGCATGGGAGACGTCACCGGCTGCATGTGTGTTGAACGCGAAGGTGCCGTCCGTTCGGCACTAGGATCATCGGTGATTTGGATCACGGCGAGTGCGACTCCATCACCCTGTTCACTTGAGCGCTTTAAACTTAGCGATCTACAAGGGTATGTAGATGCACTCCCTTTCCCTCATTTCTAGATTACTCCATAGATTGATCTTGGTGTTGCGTGAAAATTTTGAATTTCTCGCGTTCCCCAACAAAGGCATCATGAGCTAGGTCTGTCGTAGTTTCTATGCACGAGTAGAACAGACTAGTAGAAAATGGAGCTTTAGTGCGGTTCGTAAGGGCCTTTAGTGCGGTTCCATAACCGCACTAAAGGGTGAGCACTAAAGCCCCCTTTAGTACCGGTTCGGCGCGAACCGGCTAAAATGCCACCATGTGGCGTGAGCTCGCGCCCGGTATGGGGACCTTTAGTACCGGTTGGTGTTACCAACCGGTACTAAAGGTTTTTTTTGAATTTTTTGAAAATTTTGGAAAAAAATTTGATTTTTTTTATTTTAATTTTTCTGAATTATTTGATGATTTAGTCTCTAATCACTCTCTTAACTGCTCAAGTGTGGATCACTCATTCCAAATCATCTAACTTCCCGACCGGTCACCCATCCCTCTCACTACTCTAGCCCGAGCATGCTTAACTTTGGGTTCTATTCTCCTTCGTTTTCGAGTCCGCACTTGTTGTTTTCGACAATAGTAAAATGTTAATCCTATTAACCCTCGGGAGTTTAGCTTGAGCATGAAGTCACACATTTCACCGTTTGAGTTTGAAACTATTATTCTAAAAAAGTAATTATTTAGTCACGCTAATATTTCTTGAATAAGTTTGACCATAGTTTGACCACAGTTTGACCATAGTTTGACCAGATTTGACCAAAATTCAAAAATTGAAATAATTATTTCGTAACACTAATATTCTTGAATAATTATGTAGTAACATTAATACTTCTTGAATAAGTAGTTTGACCAGATTTAACCAATTTTTTTAAAATCTGAAATTATTTGACCATATCTTTTTCATTTTGGAATTTGAGGATTCTAAATAATTCCAAATAGGCCGTAGGCTGTCTCAATCGGATGCGGATTTTCGTGCTGAATTTTTTGATATATTATACGTTTTTTTCCGACATCGTATGCAAAAGTTATAGCCGTTTTATATTTTCCCTACACTTTTTGGAGTTTGAAAATTGCCCTATAGTGCCGGTTTGAGTCACAAACCGTTACTATAAGTCGAGACCCTTTAGTACCGGTTCATGGCACGGATCGGTACTAAAGGTTAGATTTTAGTACCGGTTCATGCCATGAACCGGTACTAAAGGTGATCGTGAAGCCCCGACCGACGCCACCTACCACCATTTTTTAGTACGGTTCGTGCCACGAACCGGTACTAAAGGTTCAACACTGAACCGGCACTAATGGTACCATTAGTACCGGGCCAAAATCAAACCGACACTAATGTGCTTCACGTTTGACCCTTTTTCCACTAGTGACACAAGTTGTTGTGGGCGTTGATTTTGTTCAATATGCTTACCGTTACTAGTCCAATCTTGTTTCGATGGTATTGTGGGATGAAGCGGCCGGACCGACCTTACACGTACACTTACGTGAGACGAGTTCCACCGACCGACATGCACTTGTTGCATAAGGTGACTAGCGGGTGCCGCCTCCCACTTTAGTCGGATCGGATTCGATGAAAAGGGTCCTTATGAAGGGTAAATAGCAACCGACATATCACGTTGTGGTTTTGTGTAGGTAAGAAACGTTCTTGCTAGAAACCCATAGCAGCCACGTAAAACATGCAAACAACAATTAGAGGACGTCTAACTTGTTTTTGCAGGTAATATAATAAAAAGAATGTGATGAATGATATATGTGATGTATGAGATTGATCATGTTCTTGTAATAGGAATCACGACTTGCATGTCGATGAGTATGACAACCGGCGTGAGCCATAGGAGTTGTCTTAATTTATTGTATGACTGCGTGTCATTGAACACCGCCATGTAATTACTTTACTTTATTGCTAAACCGTTAGCCATAGTAGTAGAAGTAATAGTTGGCGAGACAATGAAGGAAATATGCCCTAGAGGCAATAATAAAGTTATTATTTATTTCCTTATATCATGATAAATGTTTATTATTCATGCTAGAATTGTATTAACCGAAACATAATACATGTGTGAATATATAGACAAACAGTGTCACTAGTATGCCTCTACTTGACTAGCTTGTTAATCAAAGATGGTTATGTTTCCTAACCATGAACAAGGAGTTGTTATTTGATTAACAAGGTCACATCATTAGTTGAATGATCGATTGACATGACCCATTCCATTAGCTTAGCACACGATCGTTTAGTATGTTGCTCTTGCTTTTATCCATGACTTATACATGTTCCTATAACTATGAGATTATGCAACTCCGTTTACGGAGGAACACTTTGGTACTACCAAACGTCACAACGTAATCGGGTGATTATAAAGGAGTACTACAGGTGTCTCCAAAGGCGGATGTTGGGTTGGCGTATTTGAGATTAGGATTTGTCACTCCGATTGTCGGAGAGGTATCTCTGGGCCCTCTCGGTAATGCACATCACTTAAGCCTTGCAAGCATTGCAACTAATGAGTTAGTTGTAGATGATGTATTACGGAACGAGTAAAGAGACTTGCGATAACGAGATTGAACTAGGTATTGGATACCGACGATCGAATCTCGGGCAAGTAACATACCGATGACAAAGGGAACAACGATGTTGTTATGCGGTCCGACCGATAAAGATCTTCGTAGAATATGTAGGAACCAATATGGGCATCCAGGTCCGCTGTTGGTTATTGACCGTGAATAGTTCTAGGTCATGTCTACATTGTTCTCGAACCGTAGGGTCCGCACGCTTAAGGTTTCGATGATGGTTATTATGAGTTTATGTATTTTGATGTACGAAGGAGTTCGGAGTCCCGGATGTGATCACGGACATGACGAGGAGTCTCGGAATGGTCGAGACATAAAGATTGATATATTGGAAGCCTATGTTTGGAGTTCGGAATGGTTCCGGCGGCACGGAATTTATGCGGAGTACCGGAGGTTACGGAACCCCGGGAGGTAAATGGGCCTCGATGGGCCTTAGTGGAAAGGAGAAAGGGGCCAGCCCTAGGCAGGGCGCGCGCCTCCCCCCTTCCCTAGTCCTATTAGGACTAGGAGAAGGGGCCGGCCCCCCTCTCTCTCTTTCCCCCTCCGGGAATCCTAGTCCAACTAGGATTGGGGGGGGAATCCTACTCCCAGAGGGAGTAGGACTCCTGGCGCCAAGCTTGGCGGCCGGCCCCTCCCCTTGGCTCCTTTATATCACAGGGCAGGGGCACTTTGGAACACACAAGTTGATCGTGAGATCGTTCCTTAGCCGTGTCGGTGCCCCCTCCACCATATTCCACCTCGGTTATACCGTCATGAAGCTTAGGCGAAGCCTGCGCCGTGAAACATCAAGATCGTCCTGCACGCCGTCTTGTGGAAACTCTCCCTCGACACTCGGCTGGATCGAGTACGAGGGACGTCATCGAGCTGTACGTGTGTCAAGAACTCGGGCGTCGAAGTAACGGCGCCGGATCGGTCGGATCGCGAGGAGAACGTCGACTACTTCCTCTACGTTGTGATCGCTTCCGCTTGGTCTACAAGGGTATGTGGACAACACTCTCCCTCTCGTTGCTATACATCACCATGATCTTGTGTGTGCGTGGGAAAATTTTTGAAATTACTCGTTCCCCAACAAAGGGCATCCGAGCCAGGTTTTTATGGTTTGATGTTTTGCACGAGTAGAACACAAGTGAGTTGTGGGCGATACAAGTCATACTACCTACCAGCATGTCATACTTTGGTTCAGCGGTATTGTGAGATGAAGCGGCCTGGACCGACATTACGCGTACGCTTACGCGAGACTGGTTTCACCGCTTCGAGCACTCGTTGCTTAAAGGTGACTGGTGGGTGTCTGCTCTCTCACTTTAGTTGAACCGAGTGTGGCTACGCCCGGTCCTTGAGAAGGTTAAAACGGAGTCTATTTGACGAAATATCGTTGTGGTTTTGATGCGTGGGTGAGATTGGTTCTTGCTTAAGCCCGTAGCAGCCACGTAAAATTTGCAACAACAAAGTAGAGGACGTCTAACTTGTTTTTGCAGGGCATGTTGTGATGTGATATGGTCAAGACGTGATGCTATATTTTATTGTATGAGATGATCATGTTTTGTAACCGAAGTTATCGGCAATGGCGAGGAGCCATATGGTTGTCGCTTTATTGTATGAAATGCAATGCATACTGTAATGCTTTACTTTATCACTAAGCGGTAGCGATAGTCGTAGAAGCATAAGATTGGCGAGGCGACAACGATGCTACGATGGAGATCAAGGTGTCGCGCCGGTGGCGATGGTGATCACGACGGTGCTTCGGAGATGGAGATCACAAGCACAAGATGATGATGGCCATATCATATCACTTATATTGATTTGCATGTGATGTTTATCTTTTATGCATCTTATCTTGCTTTGATTGACGGTAGCATTATAAGATGATCTCTCACTAAATTATCAAGAAGTGTTCTCCCGGTATGCACCGTTGCCAAAGTTCGTCGTGCCCGGACACCACGTGATGATCGGGTGTGATAAGCTCTCGTCCATCTACAACGGTGCAAGCCAGTTTTGCACACGCAGAATACTCGGGTTATACTTGACGAGCCTAGCATATGCAGATATGGCCTCGGAACACGGAGACCGAAAGGTCGGCGTGAATCATATAGTAGATATGATCAACATAAGATGTTCACCATTGAAAACTACTCCATTTCACGTGATGATCGGTTATGGTTTAGTTGATTTGGATCACGTGATCACTTAGATGACTAGAGAGATGTCTATCTAAGTGGGAGTTCTTAAGTAATATGATTAATTGAACTTAAATTTATCATGAACTTAGTCTGGTAGTATTTTGCAAATTATGTTGTAAGATCAATAGCTTGCGTTATTGATTTCATATGTTTATTTTGATATGTTCCTAGAAAATTGTGTTGAAAAATGTTAGTAGCAATGATGCGGATTTGATCCGTGATCGAGGTTTATCCTCATTGCTTTGCACGTAAGAATTATGTCCTTAATGCACGCTAGGTGATGGACCTATTGCAGGAGCGGATCTGAGGCGTTATGAGCGTTTGGCTAGCTCAATATGATGACTACTTGATAGTTTTGTGCACCATGCTTTATGGCTTAGAATCGGGACTTCAAAGATGTTTTGAACATCATGGACCATATGAGATGTTCCAGAATTGAAGTTAATATTTCAAGCAAATACCGAGTTGAGAGATATGAAGTCTCCAACAAGTTCTATAGCTAAAAGATGGAGGAGAATCGCTCAACTAGTGAGCATGTGCTCAGATTGTGCAGGTACTTCAATCGCTTGAATCAAGTGGGAGTTAATCTTCCGAGATAAGATAGTGATTGACAGAATTCTCTAGTCACCATCACCAAGTTAGTAGAACTTCGTGATGAACTATAGTATGCAAGGGATGACGAAAATGATTCCGGCTCTTCGTGATGTTGAAATCGACGAAGGTAGAAATCAAGAAAGAGCATCAAGTGTTGATGGTTGACAAGATCACTAGTTTCAAGAAAAGGGCAAAGGGAAAGAAAGGGAACTTCAAGTAGATTGACAAGCAAGTTGTCACTCCCACGAAGAAGCCCAAGCTGAACCAAAGCACGAAACCGAGTGCATACACTGCAAAGGAAATGGTCCTTTGAAGCGGAACTGCCCTAAATATTTGGTGGATAAGAAGGATGGCAAAGTGAAAAGGGTATATTTGATATACAGGTGTTTGATGTGTGCTTTACTAGTGTTTATAGCAACCCTCGGTATTTGGTACTGGTTCGGTTACTAAGAGTAGTAACTTCGAAACGGAGTTCGCGAATAAAATGTAAACTAGTTAAGGGTGAAGTAACGATGTGTGTTGAAAGTAGTTTCAAGATTGATATGATCATCATCGCACACTCCCTATACTTTCGGGATTAGTGTTGAACCTAAATAAATGTTATTTGGTGTTTGCGTTGAGCATGAATATGATTTGATCGTGTTTATTGCAATACGGTTATTCATTTAAGTAAAAGAATAAACTGTTGTTCATTTACATGAATAAAACCTTATATGGTTACACACCCAATGAAAATTGTTCATTGGATCTCGATCATAGTGATACACATATTCATAATATTGAAACCAAAAGATGCAAAGTTAATAATGATAGTGCAACTTATTTGTGGCACTTCGCCGTTTAGGTCATATTGGTAAAGCGCATGAAGAAACTCCATGCTGATGGGATTTTGGAATCACTTGATTATGAATCACTTGATGCTTGCGAACCGTGCCTTTTGGGCAAGATGACTAAAACTCCGTTACCGAACAATGGAACAAGCTCTTGACTTATTGGAAATAATACATACCGATGTATGCGATCCAATGAGTGTTGATGCTCGTGGCAAGTATCGTTATTTTCGACCTTCACAAGATGATTTGAGCAGATATGGGTATATCGCTTGATGAAACATAAGTCTGAAATAGTTGAAAGGTTCAAAGAATTTCAGAGTGAAGTGGAAAAATCATCGTAACAAGAAAATAAGATTTCTACGATCGATCGCGGAGACAAATATTTGAGTTACGAGTTTGGTCTTCAATTAAAACAATGTGGAATAGTTTCACAAATTCATGCCACCGAACACCACATCATAATGGTGTGTCCGAGCGTCATAACCGTACTTTATTGGATATAGTACAATCTATGATGTTTCTTACCGATTTACCAATATCGTTTTGGGATCATGCATTAGAGACAGCTGCATTCACGTTAAATAGGGCACCATCTAAATCCGTTGAGGCGACACTATATGAACTGTGGTTTAGCAAGAAACCAAAGTTGTCGTTTCTTAAAGTTTGGAGTTGCGATGCTTATGTGAAAAGTTTCATCTGATAAGCTCGAACCCAAATCGAGAAGTGCGTCTTCATAGAATACCCAAAGGAAATTGTTGGGTACACCTTCTATCACAGATCCGAAGGCAAGATATTCGTTGCTTGAGATGGATCCTTTCTAGAGAAGGAGTTTCTCTCGAAAGAAGTGAGTGGGAGGAAAGTAAAACTTGATGAGGTAATTGTACTGTTCCCTTATTGGAAAGTAGTTCATCACGAAATTGGTTCTGTGACACCTACACCAATTAGTGAGGAAGTTAAATGATGATGATCATAAAACTTCAGATCAAGTTACTACCGAACCTCGTAGGTAAAAGAGTGAGATCCGCACTGAGTGGTACGGTAATCCTGTTCGGAGGTCGTGTTACTTGACCATGACAAACCTACGAACTATGAGGAAGCGATGATGAGCCCAGATTCCATAAAATGGTTTGAGGCCATGAAATCTGAGATATGATCCATGTATGAGAACAAAGTATGGACTTTGATGGATTTGCCGATGATCGGCAAACCATAGAAAATAAATGGATCTTCAAGAGGAAGGCGGACGTTGATAGTAGTGTTACTATCTACAAAGCTCGACTTGTTGCAAAAGGTTTTCGACAAGTTCAAAGGGTTGACTACGATGAGACCTTCTCACCCGTAGCGATGCTTAAGTCTGTCCGAATCATGTTAGCAATTGCCGCATTTTATGATTATGAAATTTGGCAAATGGATGTAAAACTGCATTCTGAATGGATTTACGGAGGAAGAGTTGTATATGATGCAACGAAGGTTTTATCGATCCAAAGGAGCTAACAAAGTGTGCAAGCTCCAACGATCCATTTATGGACTGGTGCAAGCATCTCGAGTTGGAATATACGCTTTGATAAGTCGATCAAAGCATATAGTTTATCTGATTTGCAAAGAAGCTCAGATTTACTAGAAAGTGAGTGGGAGCACTACAACATTTCGATAAGTATATGTGAATGACATATTGTGGATCGGAAATAATGTAGAATTATTCTGCAAAGCATAAAGGAGTGTTAAAAGGAGTTTTTCAAAGAAAGACCTCGGTAAAGCTGCTTACATATTGAGCATCAAGATCTATAGAGATAGTTCAAGATGCTTGATAAGTTTTTTCAATGAGTACATACCTTGACAAGATTTTGAAGTAGTTCAAAATGGAGCAGTCAAAGAAAGAGTTCTTGCACGTGTTACAAGGTGTGAAATTGAGTAAGACTCAAAACCCGACCACGGCAGAAGATAGAAAGAGAATGAAAGTCATTCCCTATGCATTGGCCATAGGTTCTATAAAGTATGCCATCTTGTGTACCGATCTGTTGTATACCCTACAATTTGAGTTTGGCAAGGAGTACAATAGTGATCTAGGAGTAGATCATCGGACAGCGGTCAAAATTATCCTTAGTGGAATAAGGATATGTTTCTCGATTATGGAAGTGACAAAAGGTTAAATAAATAAAGGGTTACGTCGATGCAAATTTTGACACCAATCTGGATGACTCTAAGTCTCGATCTAGATACATATTGAAAGTGGGAGCAATTAGCTAGAGTAGCTCCGTGCGAGCATTGTAGACATAGAAAATTGCAAAATACATAACGGATCTGAATGTGAAAGACCCGTTGACTAAGATTCTCTCACAAGCAAAACATGATCACACCTTAGTACTCTTTGGGTGTTAATCACATAGCGATGTGAACTAGATTATGAATCTAGTAAACCCTTTGGGTGTTGGTCACATGGCGATGTGAACTATGGGTGTTAATCACATGATGATGTGAACTATCGATGTTAATCACATGGTGATGTGATCTAGATTATTGACTCTAGTGCAAGTGGGAGATCAAGGAAATATGCCCTAGAGGCAATAATAAAGTTATTATTTATTTCCTTATATCATGATAAATGTTTATTATTCATGCTAGAATTGTATTAACCGGAAACATAATACATGTGTGAATATATAGACAAACAGTGTCACTAGTATGCCTCTACTTGACTAGCTTGTTAATCAAAGATGGTTATGTTTCCTAACCATGAACAAGGAGTTGTTATTTGATTAACAAGGTCACATCATTAGTTGAATGATCGATTGACATGACCCATTCCATTAGCTTAGCACACGATCGTTTAGTATGTTGCTACTTGCTTTTATCCATGACTTATACATGTTCCTATAACTATGAGATTATGCAACTCCGTTTACGGAGGAACACTTTGGTACTACCAAACGCGTCAACGAATCGGGTGATTATAAAGGAGTACTACAGTGTCTCCAAAGGCGGATGTTGGGTTGGCGTATTTGAGATTAGGATTTGTCACTCCGATTGTCGGAGAGGTATCTCTGGGCCCTCTCGGTAATGCACATCACTTAAGCCTTGCAAGCATTGCAACTAATGAGTTAGTTGCGAGATGATGTATTACGGAACGAGTAAAGAGACTTGCGTAGCGAGATTGAACTAGGTATTGGATACCGACGATCGAATCTCGGGCAAGTAACATACCGATGACAAAGGAACAACGATGTTGTTATGCGGTCGACCGATAAAGATCTTCGTAGAATATGTAGGAACCAATATGGGCATCCAGGTCCCGCTGTTGGTTATTGACCGTGAATAGTTCTAGGTCATGTCTACATTGTTCTCGAACCGTAGGGTCCGCACGCTTAAGGTTTCGATGGCGGTTATTATGAGTTTATGTATTTTGATGTACCGAAGGAGTTCGAGTCCGGATGTGATCACGGACATGACGAGGAGTCTCGAATGGTCGAGACATAAAGATTGATATATTGGAAGCCTATGTTTGGAGTTCGGAATGGTTCCGAAGCGGCACGGAATTTATCGAGTACCGGAGGTTACGGAACCCCGGGAGGTAAATGGGCCTCGATGGGCCTTAGTGGAAAGGAGAAAGGGGCCAGCCCTAGGCAGGGCGCGCGCCTCCCCCCTTCCCTAGTCCTATTAGGACTAGGAGAAGGGGCCGGCCCCCCTCTCTCTCTTTCCCCCCTCCGGGAATCCTAGTCCAACTAGGATTGGGGGGGGAATCCTACTCCCAGAGGGAGTAGGACTCCCTTGGCGCGCCAAGCTTGGCCGGCCGGCCCCCTCCCCCTTGGCTCCTTTATATACGGGGGCAGGGGGGCACTTTGGAACACACAAGTTGATCGTGAGATCGTTCCTTAGCCGTGTGCGGTGCCCCCCTCCACCATATTCCACCTCGGTTATACCGTCACGAAGCTTAAGCGAAGCCTGCGCCGTGAAACATCAAGATCGTCCCACGCCGTCGTCTTGACGGAACTCTCCCTCGACACTCGGCTGGATCGAGTCGAGGGACGCCATCGAGCTGTACGTGTGTCAAGAACTCGGGGCGTCGAGTAACGGCGCCGGGATCGGTCGGATCGCGAGGAGAACGTCGACTACTTCCTCTACGCTGTGATCGCTTCGCCGGGTCTACAAGGGTATGTGGACAACACTCTCCCTCTCGTTGCTATACATCACCATGATCTTGTGTGTGCGTGGGAAATTTTTGAAATTACTACGTTCCCCAACAACAACTTCATGGAGACACGATGATAGAGATCATGATGATGGAGATCATGGTGTCATGCCGGTGACGATGATGATCATGGAGCCCGAAGATGGAGATCAAAGGAGCAAAATGATATTGGCCATATCATGTCACTTTTGATTGCATGTGATGTTTATCATGTTTTACATCTTATTTGCTTAGAACGACGGTAGCTTAAATAAGATGATCGCTCGCAATAATTTCAAGAAAGTGTTCTCCCTAACTGTGCACCACTGCGAAGGTTCATTGTTTCGAAGCACCACGTGATGATCGGGTGTGATAGATCCTAATGTTCGAATACAACGGGTGTAAGCCAGATTTACACACGCAATACACTTAGGTTGACTTGACGAGCCTAGCATGTACAGACATGGCCTCGGAACACAGAAGACCGAAAGATCGAGCATGAGTCGTATAGAAGATACGATCAACATGAAGATGTTCACCGATGATTGACTAGTCCGTCTCACGTGATGATCGGACACGGCCTAATTGACTCGGATCATGTAATCACTTAGATGACTAGAGGGATGTCTATCTGAGTGGGAGTTCATAAGATGAACTTAATTATCCTGAACATAGTCAAAAGATCTTTTCAAATCATGTCGAAGCTCGCGCTTTAGTTCTACCGTTTAGATATGTTCCAAGAGAAAATTTAGTTGAAAGTTGATAGTAGCGATTATGCGGACTAGATCCTGTTGGGGAACGTAGTAATTTCAAAAAAATCCTACGCACACGCAAGATCATGGTGATGCATAGCAATGAGAGGGAGAGTGTTGTCTCGTACCCTCGTGAGACCGAAGCGAAGCGTTGGCGCAACATAGAGGAAGTAGTCGTCGTCCTCCCGGTCCAACCGATCCAAGCACCGTTACTCGGCACCTCCGAGTTCTTGACACACGTACAGCTCGATGGCGCACCCCGATCTCCGATCCAGCAGAGCGCTGGAGGAGTTCCACAAGCGACGGCGTGGTGACGATCTTGATGTACTCTTGTTGCGAGGGCTTCGCCTAAGCACCGCTACAATATGACCGAGGTGTAATATCGTGGAGGGGCACCGCACACGGCTAAGGAACGATCTCAATGATCAACTTGTGTGTCTATGGGGTGCCCTACCCCGTATATAAAGGAGTGGAGGAGGGAGGCCGACCCTCTCTATGGCGCGCCTAGGGGAGTCCTACTCCCACCGGGAGTAGGATTCCCCTTTCCTAGTCCAACTAGGAACCCTTCCATATAGTAGGAGTAGGAGAGAAGGAAAGGGAAGAGAGAAGGAGAAGGAAGGAAGGGCGCCCCCCCTAGTCCAATTCGGACTAGCCAAAGGGAGGGTGCGGCCACCCTTTAGGCCCTCTCTCTTTTTCCCGTATGGCCCAATGAGGCCCAATACGAATTCCGTAACTCTCCCAGTACTCCGAAAAATACCCAATCACTCGGAACCTTTCCGAACTCTGAATATAGTCGTCCAATATATCGATCTTTACGTCTCGACCATTTCGAGACTCCTCGTCATGTCCCAGATCTCATCCGGGACTCCGAACTCCTTCGGTACATCAAAACTCATAAACTCATAATATAATTGTCATCAAACCTTAAGCGTGCGGACCCTACGGTTCGAGAACAATGTAGACATGACCGAGACACGTCTCGGTCAATAACCAATAGCGGGACCTGGATGCCCATATTGGTTCCTACATATTCTACGAAGATCTTTATCGGTCGATCGCATAACAACATACGTTGTTCCTTTGTCATCGGTATGTTACTTGCCCGAGATTCGATCGTCGGTATCCAATACCTAGTTCAATCTCGCTACGGCAAGTATCTTTACTCGTTCCGTAATACATCATCTCGCAACTAACTCATTAGTTGCAATGCTTGCAAGGCTTAAGTGATGTGCATTACCGAGAGGGCCAGAGATACCTCTCCGACATTCGGAGTGACAAATCCTAATCTCAAAATACGCCAACCCAACAAGTACCTTTGGAGACACCAGAGAGCACCTTTATAATCACCCGATTCGTTGTGACGTTTGGTAGCACACAAAGTGTTCCTCCGATAAACGGAGTTGCATAATCTCATAGTCATAGGAACATGTATAAGTCATGAAGAAAGCAATAGCAACATACTAAACGATCGGGTGCTAAGCTAACGGAATGGGTCATGTCAATCGATCATTCAACTAATGATGTGATCCCGTTAATCAAATAACAACTCTTTGTCCATGGTTAGGAAACATAACCATCTTTGATTAACAAGCTAGTCAAGTAGAGGCATACTAGTGACACTGCTTGTCTATATATTCACACATGTATTATGTTTCCGGTTAATACAATTCTAGCATGAATAATAAACATTTATCATGATATAAGGAAATAAATAATAACTTTATTATTGCCTCTAGGGCATATTTCCTTCAGTCTCCCACTTGCACTAGAGTCAATAATCTAGATCACATCACCATGCGATTCACATCGATAGTTCACATCATCATGTGATTAACACCCATAGTTCAGATCGCCATGTGACCAACATCAAAAGGTTTACTCGATTCAAGAATCTAGTTCACATCGCTATGTGATTAACACCCAAAGAGTACTTAGGTGTGATCATGTTTTGCTTGTGAGAGAATCTTAGTCAACGGGTCTTTCACATTCAGATCCGTTATGTATTTTGTAATTTTTTATGTCTACAATGCTCGCATGGAGCTACTCTAGCTAATTGCTCCCACTTTCAATATGTATCTAGATCGAGACTTAGAGTCATCCGATCGGTGTCAAAACTTGCATCGACGTAACCCTTTACTGATTTAACCTTTTGTCACCTCCATAATCGAGAAACATATCCTTATTTCACTAAGGATAATTTTGACCAATGTCCAAAGATCTACTCCTAGATCACTATTGTACCCTTGCCAAACTCAATGGTAGGGTATACAATAGATCCGTACACAAGATGGCATACTTTATAGAACCTATGGCCAAGGCATAGGGAATGACTTTCATTCTCTTTCTATCTTCTACCATGGTCGGGTTTTGAGTCTTACTCAATTTCACACCTTGTAACACAGGCAAGAACTCTTTCTTTGATCGTTCCATTTTGAACTACTTCAAAATCTTGTCAAGGTATGTACTCATTGAAAAACTTATCAAGTGTCTTGATCTATCTCTATAGATCTTGATGCTCAATATGTAAGTAGCTTTACCGAGGTATTTATTTTAAAGAACTCCTTTCAAACACTCCTTTATGCTTTGCGTAATAATTCTACATTATTTCCGATCAACAATATGTCATTCACATATACTTATCGTAAATATTGTAGTGCTCCCACTCACTTTCTTGTAAATACAGGCTTCACCGCAAGTCTGTATGAAATTATATGCTTTGATCAACTTATGAAAGCGTATATTCCAACTCCGAGATGCTTGCACCAGTCCATAAATGGATCGCTGGAGCTTGCACATTTTGTTAACACCTTTAGGATCGACAAACCTCTTGGTTGCATCACATACAACTCTTCTTTAATAACTCCATTAAGGAATGCAGTTTTGTTTATCCATTTGCCGATTTCATAAAATGCGGCAATTGCTAACATGATTCGGACAGACTTAAGCATAGATACGAGTGAGAAACTCTCATCGTAGTCAACACTTTGAACTTGTCGAAAACCTTTATGCGACAATTCTAGCTTTGTAGATAGTAACAATACTATCAGCGTCCATCTTCCTCTTAAAATCCATTTAATTAACATGGCTTGCCGATCATCGAGCAAGTCAATCAAAGTCCATACTTTGTTCTCATACATGGATCATATCTCGATTTTATGGCCTCAAGCCATTTCATGAATCTGGGCTCATCATCGCTTCCTCATAGTTCGTAGGTTCATCATGGTCTAGTAACATGACTTCCGAATAAGATTACCGTACCACTCAGTGCGGATCTTACTCGGGTTGATCTACGAGTTTAGTAACAACTTGATCTGAAGTTTCATGATCATTATCATTAACTTCCTCACTAATTGGTGTAGGTGTCACAGAACCGATTTCGTGATGAACTACTTTCCAATAAGGAGCTGGTACTCGCTACCTCATCAAGTTCTACTTTCCTCCCACTCACTTCTTTCGAGAGAAACTCCTTCTCTAGAAAGGATCCATTTTAGCAACGAATGTCTTGCCTTCGGATCTGTGATAGAAGGTGTACCCAACAATCTCCTTTGGGTATTCTATGAAGACGCACTTCTCCAATTTGGGTTTGAGCTTATCAGATGAAACTTTTTCACATAAGCATCGCGCCCAAACTTTAAGAAACGACAACTTTGGTTTCTTGCTAAACCACAGTTCATATGGTGTCGCCTCAACGGATTTAGATGGTGCCCTATTTAACGTGAATGCAGCTGTCTCTAATGCATGATCCCAAAACGATATTGGTAAATCGGTAAGAAACATCATAGATTGTACTATATCCAATAAAGTACGGTTATGACGCTCGGACACACCATTATGATGTGGTGTTCGGTGGCATGAATTTGTGAAACTATTCCACATTGTTTTAATTGAAGACCAAACTCATAACTCAAATATTTGTCTCCGCGATCGATCGTAGAAACCTTATTTTCTTGTCACGATGATTTTTCCACTTCACTCTGAAATTCTTTGAACCTTTTAACTATTTCAGACTTATGTTTCATCAAGTAGATATACCCATATCTGCTCAAATCATTTGTGAAGGTCGAAAATAACGATACCCGCCATGAGCCTTAACACTCATTGGATCGCATACATCAAGATGTATTATTTCCAATAAGTCAGCTTGCTTTCGCTCCATTGTTCCGAGAACGGAGTCTTAGTCATCTTGCCCATGAGGCATGGTTTGCAAGCATCAAGTGATTCATAATCAAGTGATTCCAAAATCCCATCAAGATGGAGTTTCTTCATGCGCTTTAGACCATTATGACCTAAACGGCAAGGCCACAAATAAGTTGCACTATCATTATTAACTTTGCATCTTTTGGTTTCAATATTATGAATATGTGTATCACTACGATCGAGATCCAATGAACCATTTTCATTGGGTGTGTAACCATATAAGGTTTTATTCATGTAAATGTAACAACAGTTTATTCTCTTACTTAAATGAATAACAGATTGCAATAAACATGATCAAATCATATTCATGTTTAACGCAAACACCAAATAACATTTATTTAGGTTCAACACTAATCCCGAAAGTATAGGGAGTGTGCGATGATGATCATATCAATCTTGAAACTACTTTCAACACACATCGTCACTTCACCCTTAACTAGTTTCGCTTATTCTACGCAACTCCGCTTCGAGTTACTACTCTTAGCAACCGAACCAGTACCAAATACCGAGGGGTTGCTATAAACACTAGTAAAGCACACATCAAACACCAGTATATCAAATATACCCTTTTTCACTTTGCCATCCTTCTTATCCACCAAATATTTAGGGCATTCCGCTTCAAAGGACCATTTCCTTTGCGTGTAAGCACTCGCCTGTGCTTTGGTTCAGCTTTGGGCTTCTTCGTGGGAGTGACAACTTGCTTGTCAATCTACTTGAAGTTCCCTTTCTTTCCTTTGCCCTTTCTTGAAACTAGTGATCTTGTCAACCATCAACACTTGATGCTCTTTCTTGATTTCTACCTTCATCGATTTCATCATCATGAAAAACTCGGAATCATTTTCATCATCCCTTACATACTATAGTTCATCACGAAGTCCTACTAACTTGGTGATGGTGACTAGAGAATTCTCATCAATCACTATCTTATCTCGAAGATTAACTCCCACTTGATTCAAGCGATTGTAGTACCTGCATAATCTGAGCACATGCTCACTAGTTGAGCGATTCTCCTCCATCTTTTAGCTATAGAACTTGTTGGAGACTTCATATCTCTCAACTCGGTATTTGCTTGAAATATTAACTTCAATACCGGAACATCTCATATGTTCCATGATGTTCAAAACATCTTTGAAGTCCCGATTCTAAGCCGTAAAGCATGTTGCATAAAACTATCAAGTAGTCATCATATTGAGCTAGCCAAACGCTCATAACGCCTGCATCCGCTCCTCGCAATAGGTTTGTCACCTAGCGTGCATCAAGGACATAATTCTTACAGGCAGCAATGAGGATAAACCTCGATCACGGATCCAATTCGCATCTTTGCTACTAACATTTTTCAACACAATTTTCTCTAGGAACATATAAAAATAAACATATGAAAGCAACAACGCGAGCTATTGATCTACAACATAATTTGCAAAATACTACCAGACTAAGTTCATGATAAATTTAAGTTCAATTAATCATATTACTTAAGAACTCCCACTTAGACAGACATCTCTCTAGTTATCTAAGTGATCACTTGATCCAAATCAACTAAACCATAACCGATCATCACGTGAGATGGAGTAGTTTTCAATGGTGAACATCACTATGTTGATCATATCTACTATATGATTCACGCCGACCTTTCGGTCTCCATGTTCCGAGGCCATATCTGCATATGCTAGGCTCGTCAAGTATAACCCGAGTATTCGCGTGTGCAAAACTGGCTTGCACCCGTTGTAGATGGACGAGAGCTTATCACACCCGATCATCACGTGGTGTCCGGGCACGACGAACTTTGGCAACGGTGCATACTCGTGGAGAACACTTCTTGATAATTTTAGTGAGAGATCATCTTAAAATGCTACCACAAACAAAACATAATAAGATGTATAACAGATAAACATCATATGCAATCAAAATATGTGACATGATATGGCCATGATCATCTTGTGCCTTTGATCTCCATCTCCAAAGTACTGTCATGATCTCTATCGTCACCGGCACGACACCATGATCTTCATCATCTTGATCTATATCAATGTGTCGTCACATGGTCGTCTCGCCAACTATTGCTCTTGCAACTATTGCTATCGCACAGCGATAAAGTAAAGCAATTATTTGGCACTTGCATCTTATGCAACAAAGAGACAACCATAGGGCTTCTGCCAGTTGCCGATAACTTCAACAAAACATGATCATCTCATACAACAACTTATATCTCATCACATTTTGACCATATCACATCACAACATGCCCTGCAAAAACAAGTTAGACGTCCTCTACTTTGTTGTTGCAAGTTTTACGTGGCTGCTACGGGCTTAAGCAAGAACCAAGCTCACCTACGCATCAAAACCACAACGATAGTTTGTCAAATAGACTCCATTTTAACCTTCGCAAGGACCGGGCGTAGCACACTCGGTTCAACTAAAGTTGAGAAACCGACACCCGCCAGCCACATTGTGTGCAAAGCACGTCGGTAGAACCAGTCTCGCGTAAGCATACGCAGTAATGTCGGTTCGGGCCACTTCATCCAACAATACCGCCAACCAAAGTATGACATGCTGGTAGGCAAGATGACTTATATCGCCCACAACTCACTTGTGTTCTACTCGTGCATATAACATCAAACCATAAAACCTAGGCTCGATACCACTGTTGGGGAACATAGTAATTTCAAAAATTCCTACGCACACGCAAGATCATGGTGATGCATAGCAACGAGAGGGAGAGTGTTGTCTACGCACCCTCGTGAGACCGAAGCGAAGAGTTGACGCAGCGTAGAGGAAGTAGTCGACGTCCTCCCGGTCCAACCGATCCAAGCACCGCATTCGCACCTCCGAGTTCTTGACACACGACAGCTCGATGACGCACTTCGATCTCGATCTAGCAGAGGCGCTGGGAGGAGTTCTCACAAGACGACGGCGTGGTGACGATCTTGATGTACTCTGTTGCAGGGGCTTCGCTTAAGCACCGCTACAATATGACCGAGGTGTAATATCGTGGAGGGGGCACCGCACACGGCTAAGGAACGATCTCAATGATCAATTTGTGTGTCTATGGGGTGCCCCTACCCCAGATATAAAGGAGTGGAGGAGGGGAGGGCGGCCTCTCTATGGCGCGCCCTAGGGGAGTCCTACTCCCACCGAGTAGGATTCCCCTTTCCTAGCCCAATTAGGAACCCTTCCATATAGTAGGAGTAGGAGAGAAGGAAAGGGAAGAGAGAAGGAGAAGGAAGGAAGGGGCGCCTCCCTAGTCCAATTCGGACTAGCCAAAGGGAGGGGTGCGGCCACCCTTTAGGCCCTCTCTCTTTTCCCGTATGGCCCAATGAGGCCCAATACGAATTCCGTAACTCTCCCAGACTCAAAAATACCGAATCACTCGGAACCTTTCCGAACTCCGAATATAGTCGTCCAATATATCGATCTTTACATCTCGACCATTTCGAGACTCCTCGTCATGTCCCCGATCTCATCCGGACTCAACTCCTTAGGTACATCAAAACCCATAAACTCATAATATAACTATCATCGAAACCTTAAGCGTGCGGACCCTACGGTTCGAGAACAATGTAGACATGACCGAGACACGTCTCCGTCAATAACCAATAGCGGACCTGGATGCCCATATTGGTTCCTACATATTCTACGAAGATCTTTATCGGTCAGACCGCATAACAACATACGTTGTTCCTTTGTCATCGGTATGTTACTTGCTCGAGATTCGATTGTCGGTATCCAATACCTAGTTCAATCTCGTTACCGGCAAGTCTCTTTACTCGCTCAGAATACATCATCTCGCAACTAACTCATTAGTTGCAATGCTTGCAAGGCTTAAGTGATGTGCATTACCGAGAGGGCCCAGAGATACCTCTCCGACATTCGGAGTGACAAATCCTAATCTCAAATACGCCAACCCAACAAGTACCTTTGGAGACACCAGAGCACCTTTATAATCACCCGATTCACGTTGTGACGTTTGGTAGCACACAAAGTGTTCCTCCGTAAACGGAGTTGCATAATCTCATAGTCATAGGAACATGTATAAGTCATGAAGAAAGCAATAGCAACATACTAAACGATCGGGTGCTAAGCTAACGGAATGGGTCATGTCAATCAGATCATTCAACTAATGATGTGATCCCGTTAATCAAATAACAACTCTTTGTCCATGGTTAGGAAACATAACCATCTTTGATTAACAAGCTAGTCAAGTAGAGGCATACTAGTGACACTCTGCTTGTCTATATATTCACACATGTATTATGTTTCCGGTTAATACAATTCTAGCATGAATAATAAACATTTATCATGATATAAGGAAATAAATAATAACTTTATTATTGCCTCTAGGGCATATTTCCTTCAGATCCGTAAACCGAGGATTGTCCTCGTTGCTTCGTAGAAGGCTTATGTCCTAATGCACCGCTTCGGTGTCTTTGAACCTTGAACGTCGTCTATGGATGTTGCGAACATCGACATACACGTTTTGATAACTACGTGATAGTTCGGTTAAGCGGTTTAGAGTTGAGGCACCAAAGACGATTTCAAACGTCACGAAACATATGAGATGTTTCGAGGGCTGGAATTGGGATTTCGAGGCTCGTTCCCATGTCAAGAGGTATAAGACCTCCGACGATTTTCTTAGCCTGCAAACTAAGGGAGAAAAGCTCAATCGTTGAGCTTGTGCTCAGATTGTGTGAGTACAACAATCACTTGAATCGAGTGGGAGTTGATTTTCTAGATGAGATAGTGATGTTTCTCCAAAGTCATTGCCACCAAGCTGCTAGAGCTTCGTGATGAACTATAACATATCGGGGATAGATATGATGATCCTTGAGATATTCACGATGTTTGACACATGAAAGTAGAAATCAAGAAGGAGCATCAATTGTTGATGGTTAGTGAAACCACTAGTTTCAAGAAGGGCAAGGGCAAGAAGGATACTTCATGAAACGGCAAATCAACTGTTGCTCTAGTGAAGATACCCAAGGTTGAACCCAAACCCGAGACTAAGTGCTTCTGTAATAAGGGGAATAGTCACTAGAGCGGAATTACCCTAGATACTTGGTAGATGAGAAGGCTGGTAAGGTCGATAGAAGTATATTGGATATACATTATGTTAATGTGTACTTTACTAGTACTCCTAGTAGCACCGGGGCATTAGATACGGTTCGGTTGCTAAGTGTTAGTAACTCGAAATAAAAGGCTACGGAATGAATGGAGACTAGCTAAAGGTGAGTGACGATATGTGTTGGAAGTGTTTTCCAATCTTGATGTGATCAAGCATCGCACGCTCCCTCTACCATCAAGATTGGTGTTAAACCTAAATAATTGTTATTTGGTGTTTATGTTGAGCATAGACATGATTGGATTATGTCTATCACAACACGTTTATTCATTTAAGGAGAATAATGGTTACACTGCTTATTTGAATAATACCTTCAATGGTCTTGCACCCAAAATGAATGGTTTATTGAATCTCGATCGTAGTGATACACATGTTCATGCCAAAAGATATAAGATAGTAATGATAGTACCACCTACTTGTGGCACTGCCATGTAAGTCATATTGGTATAAAACGCATGAAGAAGCTCCATGTTGATGGATATTTGGACTCACTCATTTTTGAAAAGTTTGAGACATGCGAACCATGTCTATTGGTGTATATGCATGAAGAAACTCCATGCAAATGGACCGTTTGGACTCACTTGATTTTGAATCACTTGAGACATGCAAATCATACCACATGGGCAAGATGACCGAAAACCTCGTTTTCAAAAAATGGAACAAGAAAGCAACTTGTTGGAAGTAATACATTTTGATGTGTGCAGTCCAATGAGTGCTAAGGCACGATGGATATTGTTATGTTCTTACTTCACGGATGATTTGAGTAGATCTTGAGTATATTTACTTGATGAAACACAAGTCTGAATTATTGAATGGTTCAAGTAATTTCAGAGTGAAGTTGAAGATCATCGTTACAAGAGGATAAAGTGTCTATGATATGATCATAGAGATGAGTATCTGAGTTACTGAGCTTTGGCACGCAATTAAGACATTGTGGAAATTATTTCACAATTAATACCGCTTAGAACACCATAGTGTGATGGTGTGTCCGAACATCATAGTTGCACCCTATTGGATATGGTGCGTACCATGATGTCTCTTATCGAATTACCACTATCGTTCATGGGTTAGGCATTAGAGACAACCGCATTCACTTTAATAAGGCACCACGTAACTCCGTTGAGACGACACCGTATGAACTATGGTTTGGAGAAATCTAAGCTGTCATTTCTTAAAAGTTTGGGGCTGCGACGCTTATGTGAAAAAGTTTCAGGTTGATAAGCTGGGACCCAAAGCGGATAAAATGCATCTTCATAGGACACCCAAAACAGTTGGGTATACCTCCTAATTCAGATCCAAAAGCAATAGGGATTGTTCCTTGAATTGGGTCCTTTCTCGAGGAAAAGTTTGTCTCGGGAAGTTGAGTGGGAGCATGGTGGAGACTTGATGAGGTTATTGAACCGTCACTTCAACTAGTGTGTAGTAGGGCACAGGAAGTTGTTCTGTGGCGCCCACACCAATTGAAGTAGAAGCTTATGATAGTGATCATGAAGTTTGGATCAAGTCACTACCGTACCTCGTAGGGTGACAAGGATGCGTACTACTTGAGTAGTACAAGAATCCTGTCTTGAAGGTCATGTTGCTAGACAACAATGAACCTATGAGCTATGGAGAAGCGATGGTGAGCCCATATTTCGACAAATGGTTAGAAGCCATGAAATCCGAGATAGGATCCATGTATCAGAACAAAGCATGGACTTTAGTGGACTTGCCCGATGATCGGCAAGCCATTGAGATAAATGGATCTTTAAGAAGATGACGGACGTGGACGGTAATGTCACCGTCTATGAAGCTCGACTTGTGGCGAAGAGTTTTTCACAAGTTCAAGGAGTTGACTACGATGAGATTTTCTCATCCATAGCGATGCTTAAGTCCGTCGGAATCATGTTAGCATTAGCTGCATTTATGAAATCTGGCGATGGATGTCAAAACGAATTTCCTTACCGGTTTTAGAAGGAAAGGTTGTATGTGATACAATCGGAAAGGTTTTGTCGATCCTAAGGATGCTAAAAGGTATGCTAGCTCGGCGATCCTTCCATGGACTAGAGCAAGCATCTCGAGTCGAGTATGCACTTTGATGGAATGATCAAAGATTTTGGGTTTGTACAAAGTTTATGAGAAACTTGTATTCCAAAGAAGTGAGTGGGAGCACTATAGAATTTCTCGATGAGTATATGTTGCTAATATATTGTTGATCGAAATGTTGTAGAGTTTCTGGAAAGCATATAGGATTGTTTGAAAAGTGTTTTCAATAGAAAACCTGGATTAAGCTGCTTGAACATTGAGCATCAAGATCTATGAGGATAGATAAAAACGCTTAATGGTACTTTCAAATGAGCACATACCTTGACATGATCTTGAAGGTGTTCAAGATGGATCACCAAAGAAGGAGTTCTTGCTCAGAAGGTATGAAGTTAAGACTTAAAGCTCGACCACGGCGGAAGAGAGAGAAAGGACAAAGGTCGCCCCTATGCTTTAGACGTAGGCTCTACAAAGATGCTATGCCGAGTACCGCACTGATGTGTGCCTTGCCACGTGTCGGCAAGGGGTACAAGAGTGATCCAGAATGGATCATCGGACAGCGATCAAAATTGTCCTTGGAGTAATAAGGACATGTTTCTCGATTATGGAGGTGATAAAGAGTTCGGCGTAAAGGGTTACGTCGATGCAAGCTTTAACACCTATCCGAATGGCTCCGAGTAGCAAACCGGATACGTATAGTGGAGCAACCATTTGGAATAGCTTCAAGTGGAGCGTGGAAGCAGCATTTACAATATAACCTTGAGATTTGCGAAGTACATACGGATCTGAATGTTGCGGACGGTTGACTAAAACCTCTCTCACAAGCAAAACATGATCAAACCCCGTAACTCATTGAGTCTTAATCACATGATGATGTGAACTAGTTTAGTGACACTAGTAAGCTCTTTGGATGTTGGTCACATGGCGATGTGACTGTGAGTGTTAATCACATGGCGATGTGAACTAGATTATTGACTCTAGTGCAAGTGGGAGACTGTTGGAAATATGCCCTAGAGGCAATAATAAATTAGTTATTATTATATTTCCTTGTTCATGATAATCGTTTATTATCCATGCTATAATTGTATTGATAGGAAACTCGGATACATGTGTGGATACATAGACAACACCATGTCCCTAGTAAGCCTCTAGTTGACTAGCTCGTTGATCAATAGATGGTCACGGTTTCTGACCATGGACATTGGATGTCGTTGATAACGGATCACATCATTAGGAGAATGATGTGATGGACAAGACCCAATCCAAAGCCTAGCACAACGATCGTGTAGTTCAGTATGCTAAAGCTTTTCTAATGTCAAGTATCATTTCCTTAGACCATGAGATTGTGCAACTCCGGATACCGTAGGAATGCTTTGGGTGTACCATACGTCACAACGTGGCGGGTGGCTATAAAGGTGCACTAAGGGTATCTCCGAAAGTGTCATTGGGTTGGCACGAATCGAGATCGATTTGTCACTCCGTGTGACGGAGAGGTATCTCTGGCCCACTCGGTAGGACATCATCATAATGTGCACAATGTCACCAAGGGGTTGATCACGGGATGATGTGTCGCGGTGCGAGTAAAGAGACTTGCGGTAACGAGATTGAACAAGGTATCGGGATACCGACGATCGAATCTCGGCAAGTACTATACCGATAGACAAAGGGAATTGAATACGGGATTGATTGAATCCTCGACATCGTGGTTCATCCGATGAGATCATCGTGGAACATGTGGGAGCCAACATGGGTATCCAGATCCCGCAGTTGGTTATTGGCCGGAGAGTTATCTCGGTCATGTCTACGTGTCTCCCGAACCCGTAGGGTCTACACACTTAAGGTTCGATGACGCTAGGGTTATAGGGAATAGATATACGTGGTTACTGAATGTTGTTCGGAGTCCCGGATGAGATCCTGGACGTCACGAGGAGTTCCGGAATGGTCCGGAGGTAAAGATTTATATATGGAAAGTTGTTGTTCAGATTCCGGGAAAAGTTTGGTTTTTTCCGGTATTGTACCGGGAAGCTTCGAGAAGGTTCTGGAGGGGTCCAGAGGTCCGGAAAATGTTCCACCACGTCCAATACAGCAGCATGGGCTGTAAGGGGGTGCCCTAGCCTTAATGGGCCAGGGCACCAGCCTCCAAGGCCCATGCGCATGGGAGAGGGGAACCCTAAGGGGTGGGCCTCCACTTGACTTGGGAGGCACTCCTCCCCTTGGCCCGCCCCAACCCTAGATGAGATCTGGGGGCCGGCCCCTCTCTCTCCACCTATTTATAGTGGAGGGGTGGGAGGGCAGCCGACCCCAAGTTCTGGCGCAGCCCTTCCCTCTCCCAAGTCCTCCTCCTCTCCCGCGGTGCTTGGCGAAGCCTCGCGGATTGCCACACTCCTCCTTCACCACCACGCCGTCGTGCTCTGCTGGACGGAGTCTTCCCAACCTCTCCCTCTCTCCTTGCTGGATCAAGGCATGGGAGACGCCACCGGCTGCATGTGTGTTGAACGCGAGGTGCCGTCCGTCCGGCACTAGGATCATCGGTGATTTGGATCACGACGAGTACGACTCCATCAACCCCGTTCACTTGAACGCTTCCGCTTAGTGATCTACAAGGGTATGTAGATGCACTCCCCTTTCCCTCGTTGCTAGATTACTCTATAGATTGATCTTGGTGTTGCGTAGAAAATTTTGAATTTCTGCTACGTTCCCCAACACGCCCTTCGGTCTTCGTCTTTCTTGGCGGTTTGGTGATGCTCCGGCGGCTTCGTGTGGAGGGCGGGTCAGGAGGGGATGTGGCCATGGTTGACTTGTAGGCGGCGCCTCGCCGATCTGATCGGTAGGTGCCGGGCGATGGTGGTATCTCCTTCGTCGGAGGTGGCGGCATGAGACCGGATGGTCGGATCTCGAGATTTGCCATCTAGTTCGGCCGTGAATCGAAATACATAGTTGCGGTGAAAACCGAGCCAATGGCGGCGTTCTGCGTCGTTACCTTGATGAAGGCATCATCGTGTAACTCTCTGTCGACTCACTTGTGCCGCTCAACAAAAACTCTAGGATCTGGTCTTCCATATCGGATGATGGCGGTACTACGGTGTTGTTTTCTCTCTTGGGAGCATCGTTCGTGGAGCGGTGCACGGGAAGTTGTTCTGTGGCGCCCACCAATTGAAGTAGAAGCTTATGATAGTGATCATGAAGTTTGGATCAAGTCACTACCGTACCTCGTGGGGTGACAAGGATGCGTACTACTTGAGTAGTACAGTAATCTGTCTTGAAGGTCATGTTGCTAGACAACAATGAACCTATGAGCTATGGAGAAGCGATGGTGAGCCCATATTTCGACAAATGGTTAGAAGCCATGAAATCCGAGATAGGATCCATGTATCGAAACAAAGCATGGACTTTAGTGGACTTGCCCGATGATCGGCAAGCCATTGAGATAAATGGATCTTTAAGAAGATGACGGACGTGGGCGGTAATGTCACCGTCTATGAAGCTCGACTTGTGGCGAAGAGTTTTTCACAAGTTCAAGGAGTTGACTACGATGAGATTTTCTCATCCATAGCGATGCTTAAGTCCGTCGGAATCATGTTAGCATTAGCTGCATTTATGAAATCTGGCAGATGGATGTCAAAACGAATTTCCTTACCAGTTTTCGTAAGGAAAGGTTGTATGTGATACAATCGAAAGGTTTTGTCGATCCTAAGGATGCTAAAAGGTATGCTAGCTCGGCGATCCTTCCATGGACTAGAGCAAGCATCTCGGTCGAGTATGCACTTTGATGGAATGATCAAAGATTTTGGGTTTATACAAAGTTTATGAGAAACTTGTATTCCAAAGAAGTGAGTGGGAGCACTATAAATTTCGATGAGTATATGTTGCTAATATATTGTTGATCGAAATGTTGTAGAGTTCTGGAAAGCATATAGGATTGTTTGAAAAGTGTTTTCAATAGAAAACCTGGATTAAGCTGCTTGAACATTGAGCATCAAGATCTATGAGGATAGATAAAAACGCTTAATGGTACTTTCAAATGAGCACATACCTTGACATGATCTTGAAGGTGTTCAAGATGGATCGATCAAAGAAGGAGTTCTTGCACAGTAAGGTATGAAGTTAAGACTTAAAGCTCGACCACGGCGGAGAGAGAGAAAGGACAAAGGTCGTCCCCTATGCTTTAGACGTAGGCTCTACAAAGATGCTATCTTGAGTACCGCTTTGATGTGTGCCTTGCCACGTGTCGGCAAGGGGTACAAGAGTGATCGAGAATGGATCATTTGGACAGTGATCAAAATTGTCCTTGGAGTAATAAGGACATGTTTCTCGATTATGGAGGTGATAAAGAGTTGGCGTAAAGGGTTACGTCGATGCAAGCTTTAACACCTATCCGAATGGCTCCGAGTAGCAAACCGGATACGTATAGTGGAGCAACCATTTGGAATAGCTTCAAGTGGAGCGTGGAAGCAGCATTTACAATATAACCTTGAGATTTGCGAAGTACATACGGATCTGAATGTTGCGGACGGTTGACTAAAACCTCTCTCACAAGCAAAACATGATCAAACCCCGAACTCATTGAGTCTTAATCACATGATGATGTGAACTAGTTTAGTGACACTAGTAAGCTCTTTGGATGTTGGTCACATGGCGATGTGACACGTGAGTGTTAATCACATGGCGATGTGAACTAGATTATTGACTCTAGTGCAAGTGGGAGATGTTGGAAATATGCCCTAGAGGCAATAATAAATTAGTTATTATTATATTTCCTTGTTCATGATAATCGTTTATTATCCATGCTATAATTGTATTGATAGGAAACTTCGGATACATGTGTGGATACATAGACAACACCATGTCCTAGTAAGCCTCTAGTTGGTGGCTCGTTGATCAATAGATGGTCACGGTTTCCGACCATGGACATTGGATGTCGTTGATAGCGGGATCACATCATTAGGAGAATGATGTGATGGACAAGACAATCAAAGCCTAGCACAACGATCGTGTAGTTCGTATGCTAAAGCTTTTCTAATGTCAAGTATCATTTCCTTAGACCATGAGATTGTGCAACTCCGGATACCGTAGGAATGCTTTGGGTGTACCATCGTCACAACGTAATCGGGTGGCTATAAAGGTGCACTAAGGGTATCTCGAAAGTGTCATTGGGTTGGCACGAATCGAGGCTGGGATTTGTCACTCCGTGTGACGGAGAGGTATCTCTGGGCCCACTCGGTAGGACATCATCATAATGTGCACAATGTCACCAAGGGGTTGATCACGGGATGATGTGTCACAGTGCAGTAAAGAGACTTGCCGTAACGAGATTGAACAAGGTATCGGGATACCGACGATCGAATCTCGGGCAAGTACTATACCGATAGACAAAGGGAATTGAATACGGGATTGATTGAATCCTCGACATCGTGGTTCATCCGATGAGATCATCGTGGAACATGTGGGAGCCAACATGGGTATCCAGATCCCGCAGTTGGTTATTGGCGGAGAGTTATCTCGGTCATGTCTCGTGTCTCCCGAACCCGTAGGGTCTACACACTAAGGTTCGATGGCTTAGGGTTATAGGGAATAGATATCGTGGTTCTTGAATGTTGTTGAGTCCGGATGAGATCCTGGGCGTCACGAGGAGTTCGGAATGGTCCGGAGGTAAAGATTTATATATGGAAAGTTGTTGTTGATTAGGAAAAGTTTGGTTTTTTCCCAGTTGTACCGGGAAGCTTCGAGAAGGTTCGGAGGGTCCAGAGGTCCGGAAAATGTTCCACCACGTCCAATACAGCAGCATGGGCTGTGAGGGGTGCCCTAGCCTTAATGGGCGGGGCACCAGCCTCCAAGGCCCATGCGCATGGGAGAGGGAAACCCTAAGGGGTGGGCCTCCACTTGACTTGGGAGGCACTCCTCCCCCTTGCCGCCGCCCCAACCCTAGATGAGATCTAGGGGGCGGCCCCTCTCTCTCCACCTATTTATAGTGGAGGGTGGGAGGCGGCCGACCCCAAGTTCTCGGGCGCAGCCCTTCCCTCTCCCAAGTCCTCCTCCTCTCCGCGGTGCTTGGCGAAGCCTGCGGGATGCCACACTCCTCCTTCACCACCACGCCGTCGTGCTCTTCGCTGGACGGAGTCTTCCCAACCTCTCCCTCTCTCCTTGCTGGATCAAGGCATGGGAGACGCCACCGGCTGCATGTGTGTTGAGCGCGGAGGTGCCGTCCGTCCGGCACTAGGATCATCGGTGATTTGGATCACGACGAGTCGACTCCATCAACCCCGTTCACTTGAGCAGCTTCCGCTTAGTGATCTACAAGGGTATGTAGATGCACTCCCTTTCCCTCGTTGCTAGATTACTCTATAGATTGATCTTGGTGTTGCGTAGAAAATTTTGAATTTACGCTCGTTCCCCAACACGCCTTCGGTCTTCGTCTTTCTTGGCGGTTTGGTGATGCTCCGTGACCGTGTGGAGGGCGGGTCGAGGAGGATGTGGCCATGGTTGACTTGTAGGCGGCGCCTCGCGGATCTGATCTGACCGTGATACTGGCGATGGTGGTATCTCCTTCGTCGGAGGTGGCGGCATGAGGCTGGATGGTCGGATCTCGAGATTTGCCATCTAGTTCGGGCGTGAATCGAAATACATAGTTGCGGTGAAAACCGAGCCAATGGCGGCGTTCTGCGTCGTTACCTTGATGAAGGCATCATCGTGTAACTCACTGTCGACTCACTTGTCTTTGCTCAACAAAAACTCTAGGATCTGGTCTTCCATATCGGATGATGGCGGTACTACGGTGTTGTTTTCTCTCTTGGGAGCATCGTTCGTGGAGCAGAGCTGGAAGACAGAAGCAGGAGGTGGAGCGACTTCGTCTTGCACGGAGCTTTCGGTGGAGATGTAAAGTCATGCTTGGCCGACAGGTGCTACGTTGTGTCATGCCTGGTCGGCAGGTGCTACGTACGACAGATCTTCCAGAATCTTTGCGTCTGGACGGACGAGCGCGGGGCGGTGGCGCCGTTGGGCGCCGTGCTGGCATCGGCGGATGTACAAGTTGGCAAGGATGATGCAAATATCTCCCCTAAAGATGGGTCGGCGGTTCGATGATGATGGTGGCGTCTAAAATGTGTGTATGTGGTGTGCGCTTTAGGTCTGCTGCACCGGCTGTGGGTTCGGATAGGTAATGTCGATGGATCGGCGACGTCACCGGTTTTAGATATGAGGAGTGAAAGCACTCCACATTATCGAGTTCTGTAGGTGTGAGTGATGACTTCGGATGACTTGATGTATGTTCTTGTTAGACATATGTTGAATAATAAATAAAGATGGCCGTATGCATTGATTGATGCAAAGGCCGGGGGTCTTAACCTCCTTTTCCAAAAAAAATCACCCCATATACATTGAAGTGGACTTCCCTTTTCCCTAACTTTCCTACTTTATTCGCATACTAGAAGGGCAGTGTGCGCATTGCTGCGCCTATGTTCTTAGGGTTGTACATGTCTTGTTTTTACGTTGTATTTTTTTAAAGTTCTAAAAATTATTTGCGTGCTAGTTGGTTTGGCGTGTGGAGGAAACAATGCATGTCTTTTTATCAGAGATGCTACACCTATAAACAGATTTTACGAAAGCATGGCTACAGACAAATGTGTCAATTTATGGTTGGAAATTGCGGAAAGAGTGGCCCAACGATGAAAATCTGTGAAGTGATGGGTGGGAGAGTGTTTGCTATGACCAATTCGTAGTGGATCGTCCGTGAGTGTATCATCTTTTCTTATTGTGGTGTTTGAGTGGGTCTTTTTGACCGTGTGACAGGAATGCGTCTTTTAATTAATACAATACAAATACTGAGAAAAATATTTATGTTGTTGGCGCGTGTGTTATGCTAATGCTAAATGTGTCATAGTCGACATTTTCTTTTTGTCAATGAAGGCCCACATCACCCAAGCACTTACCACGGGACCCATTCATCGAGAGATCCCACCACATAGCCCAGTCAACGATACAATCAATTTGTGTATCAATCCAAATTGAAGACCTCACTTGAATGAGGGCTTGAAAATTAGGGACCTTAATGCATTTAGAGATTTCATTGGGCCACAACTAAAATTGACCGAGTCAAATCAAGGACTAAAATTGTATACCTCAATCGAATGGGAGAGCTCTACAATTAAGGATCATAGCGTATTAAAAATTGAACAAGAGATCCTTGTGAAATTGTTGACCTTATTAAAATTGGATGACCAATTTTAAATTGGAGACCTCAATTGATTGTGAGAGCTCATGATACTATGCTTATGTACAGTGCGTACAGCCCCCCCACCAACCCAATTCATGCCTCTGCCTCTCAAAATTGCTGTCCTTGCACTGATTTTCGAGTCAATTTGGTTGACGTCCTCAAGACCATGCCTTGTGAAATGAGCTGCCTGGATCGAGCTTAACAAGAATGATTGCCTGGCCAGGCAAGCCTGGTGTATGTCTGTTTGGTTGATACTATCCTTGGCCTGCTGTTGTGTGCAGATGTTGCTATTGTGCGTTGGGATGCTTTAAAGCGTTTAATTGCAGCCAGGCTGCTTCTGTAGCACCTTCAGGTGCAAGGGGTATGGGACACTTGGACCAGGCTAAGTACCCCGCCTGGGTTAAGGAATTTGTTTTCTTTTTTTAATTGGGCCAGGCTAATCGTAGTACTTAGACAACCAGGCCAGCAGTCTTTCGATAAGGACACCAAACAAACAGGTATCAAGCAGACCACATGCAACATCCAGGACAGGCGTGCAAGGGCATGGACACCAACCAAACTGACTCTTGGTGTCCACAAGGACCTCGATATCTCAACCTAGTCGCCTTTCAACTTTGAGGTTATGGGCCTGCTTGGATCTGAGGTATTTTTTAGTCATTAAAAATAGTCTCTTTTAAAATTAAAGTTAAGCCTTTTTGACTAAAGAGAGGCTAGAAGCTAGTCTTGAAATTAAAACTTTTAGTCACATGAAACCCTCTCCTTTAGCACATCGAGTTCAGTATTGGATGGTTTGGAGGGTAATAAATCTCAATAACTTCATTTTAGTCTCTTTCTATTCGGATCCAAGCGTGGGTGAAATTTGTGAGTTTTAGTCACCACTACTTTTAGTCATGGGACTAAAACGTATCAACACCCTCTATATCAATTGCCAAGGCCTAGCAACAACGACTCTAGGACAAGAGCTCATATTGGTTTGGATCTCTGGTGTTTGATCTTTCCGTTCTAGGTCCTTCTTCAATGCTAGTACGATGTGGGTCTTCCACTGCAAATACACCGCTCGAGGAACCCGACGAAAAGACCGAGAAGACAGCGACCCGACCGCTCAGCCCGAAATCAACAAGTTGGCGCCACCCCCTCACAAACGCACGAAGTAGAAAACAAGTTTGCCTCACCCCCGACAATGAAATAACTCTAACGTGCTGAAGGTCTTATTTAGTGTACAATGCATCGAAGGACGACCAAATGTGCATGCCCAAGACGGCGGTTGACAAGCTGGGCAGGAAGTATAATGAGCCTTATTATTACTACTTATCCTCCCTGAGCAGGTAGTATTACTTATCCTCCCTGAGACTATTTGTTAATTTTGTAGGATTGTTGTGTTGTCGCCACGGCGCGAACTTTTTTTTGCTTCCTTTTTTGTTGTTTTTTGTGGACCTCTGTTTTCTATTGTGGTCGTATCATGGTTATGGCTTTATCAATATAAGGGCATTTCTAGCCGATGCTCAATAATCGGTTAGAGGAGTTACTCCTCTAATCGGCACCTAATCGATCCCCAATCGGCCTTAGGAAGTAAAAGTTATCCACCCGCCACGGTTCTCCTATATTAACTCCACCGCCGAATGGCGAGTAAAAAATCTCACTTACTTTCCTTTTCCTCTCCCTTCTCGCCTCTTCTCCTCCACATCTTTGTTGTCGTGATTCCTCCGCCGCTCCCCATGTGCCGCCCTCTCGTCCCAATGGCGGACGCTTGGCGGCGGAGGCCACCGCCGCCACGCCCATGCGGTTAAATCGTCAAGTGGCGCATGCTCGAGCCGCCGGGCAAGGCCGATACACCGCCCCACTGTTCGCCGACTTCTCGGACCCCTCCGCCACGGAATTGTAGAGGACATACATCGGCGTCTGGCGGCGTGCGTGGGGGCATGGGTGGCGAGATCACCGGTAGTAGACCCACACGAGGAAGTGGGTTGGGTCGTTCCACACGACGGAGCTCGCGGCGCTTGAATACGACAGGTGGCAAGTCCGGTTCCACGGCTCCGTCGCGAGGCTCAACTTCCCGTTTGGGATGGCGGGGGTGTGGTGAGTGCGGCAATGGCTCGGAAGGACCGAGAGGTGAGGGAGAGCCTCGCGGTGGCTGCCGTCGACGAGGCGTACATGGCGGATCTCCGCGCCAAAGACACCGAGCTCGTGGAGGCGGAGCGGGCGATATTCGCGGACAATGGCGGTGAGGTCATCGTCAAGGCGACGAAGAGGGTAGCAAGGAGGACAACAAGGAGGGCGACGAGGAGGAGAAGAAGTTCGACGTTGAGGAATGGTGGCGCATCTTCCCCGACTGCGACGACAACGGCACCGGCCCGGACCCATTTCCCACCGGCGGTGGCCTTTCGAGGCAAGATTGGCTAGACCTCCGGTCTAGCCGGTGATGATGAGTAGTCTAGTGTAGTTTAAGTTTGAATTTATTTTTAATGTTCGGTTGTCAAGAATAGGTTGAACTTATGTTTAAATGTATGCAAATTTTGGTTGAAACTAGGTTGAATTTATGTTTTACTCTGCTAAATTCAGGAAATCGGCTAGAACCGAACAAATTAGTGGAGTATAAATACTCCATTAAAATTTACTCAGACGGATCATTCTTTAATTTTTAGGGACCGGTTAGAAATGCGCTAACGGGGTGTGATGCCCTTTTCAATAATTTGGTTCTCTTTTACTAGTTTATATACTCAAGTTAGCAACTGAATGCCGGATACATTTGCCGAGGGCCTCTTGTATCGATGATCGCCGCACCGAGTCGGCGGCGGAAAAGGACCCGCTCCATCAATTTCTAAGGCCAACTCAGCGCGTGACCCATTTCTACCCCAAATCGTTCGTTTTGTCCGTTTGGGGTAAAGCGGACAAATCGAACGACCCAACGCAAAGAGCATACGGACGTTCGTCCGGTCAGTCCGCTTTGCCCCATTTCCAGACCAAAGTTGCTCTCGGTTTGGGGCCAGCGACAAGCGGGCGTCTTGGCGTCCTCGTCGTCCGTCTGTGTCCGCCCTCGACCCCACTTGTCCTCTCTCCTTTTCGTACCTAGCCCATCACGCGCACCCATCGCCACGACGCATGGCGCTGGGCACGAGAAACACGGGCGGCGGGCGGTCGGCAGCCAGCTCCGCCTCCCACTCCTGCAAGGCGGCGCTGAGCACGCTGCCCCACTTCCCGCCGGACCAGAGCAGCGGGCGCTCGGAGGAAGCGGCGAGGAGGACGAAGGAGGCCGCCGAGGCGGCGTCAGCTTCCGCGGCCGGCGGCGCGGCGAGGAATCTTCGGCGGTTTCGTCTTGTCGGTATTAGGCGCGGGGCGCCGCGCGAGGAGGTTTTCGTAGGGGCGGCAATGGCGCATCTGGCGGCCTTCGCTGGTGCCGGCGACGACGCCGCCAAAAGCTCGGTGGAGGCGGTCGATGCCGCCGCCGTGGTCTTGGCGACACCTTGGCGCGTCTGCGGCGTACGCGTGGTACTCAGCGGCGCCACGAGGTCGGCGCCGTTAGCTTGCCCAAATCCGCGACCCTCGGCACGAACGCGTCATCGGTGGCGCGGCGCAGATGAGCCCCCTTGTCCATGGCGCTTAGTACGCAGCGACCGGGACGGCACGATGAGGCGCGCAAGCCTTCTCGAGGCCGCGTGAGGTTGGTGGAGGCGGCGACGGCGGCGAGGGACACAACCAGAGGAGGAGGCGGAGGCGGGCGGGCGGACCTGGCAGATGTGGCGAGCCGTCTTGTGGCCTGCGCGAAGCGAGGCACAAGCACGGCGAGGCGTCGGGCGCGACGGCGGAGCATCTTGTCGCGACGGAGCGAGGGTGTGCGTGAGCGAGCGGCCGCGCAAGTTCGCTATGCCTGCTACGTGTTGAAGAAATGACGAGGATGGACAAGCTGGTGAAATGGGGTAGCAGCGGTGGTCGCGGCGAGTTTGTCCGGCCTCTGTCGGCGTTTTCTCTCCTATTTCTACCCAATATGGACAAAATCCGGATAAAATGTGGTAAATTTTAGGGTCGTGCGGTGGAGTTGGCCTAATCTTACCCCTGCTACCTGCCGCCCGCCGTCGAATTAACAACTAAACGCTGCGGCACGAGGGCCACCACTAGGACCCTTTAGCCATCACGTTGAAACTATCTTTGCGGTCGACCAGCACGTGTTCTTCGTGCCAGAAATTTCCTTGCTCCAACAGCCAGAGAGAAACACCGCACGTCCCCACGTTTGACACCAACAGCCAACAGGACACGCGCGATTCTTATAAACCAAACCCATCCAACCATCTCCAGTCCATCAATCTCCTTCCTCCAACCAACACAACACCCGATCAACTAGCAGAGGCAGAGTCGACAGGGGGTTCCAGAGCGAGGGGTCGATCGATCGAGCGCCAAGAATGGCGGTGTCAGGGAGCGCTCAGAGCCGACGGTTCGCCGCAGCGTGCGGCGTTCTCAGCCGCTGCATCAAGGCGGCGGACGCGCGGCCGGCGGCCACGGTGGTCCTCCCCTCATGGCCGGAGCCGAAGTGCCCGCGCAAGACGAGCGCCCGGCGGGTCCTGCGCCGGCAAACGCGCAGATGACCATCTTCTACGGCGGGCAGATGCTGGTGCTGGACGAGGTGCCGGACGACAGGGCGGCCGAGCTGCTCCGTGTCGCTGCCGCAGCAGGCAGCGCGCGAGGGAACGGCGACCTGCCCATGGCGAGGAAGGCGTCACTGCAGCGGTTCATGGAAAAGCGCAAGGGAAGGGTCGCCGCGCGCGCCGTCCCCTACAGCCGGCCCGACGGCGACGCCTTCTCCTGTAACCGTCTCACGCTTACGCTCTGATTCGTGTTCATGATGCGTAGTAGAGTAGCCTGAGTAATTTACGGTCCAAGCAAATGTGTGGCTGCTGTTGGAGTCCAAATTGTTGATCTGAATTATTATGATCAGTAATTATTCCTGTTGTTGTACTGATGAACTGATCATGGCGAATTGGCGAGATGTCAAACTAAAATTATACATCACGCGCACGCTTGCCTTTGCTTCCCACTGCCCTGTTGGCGAGATGACAAACTAAAATTATACATCATGCTGGACACGCTTTGCTGGTAGACACCTGCAACTGCCAATTAGCAAGCGTGCGTTATTCATTTCTGCCGACCCCCAATTGGATTATGGATGAGCTTAGGCCCATATAAGACACTCATCCTGGTTAATCTTGAGGCCCGTGTATGAGATGGCGGGTGGTGGGAAGTTTAGTCCCACCTTGCTAGTTGAGGAGAGTTAAGACCCTTTATAAGAGCTGCTCTACCACTTTCCATTGGGAGCTTGGAAATAGGAGTGGTACACGTCGCCTCCTCCTCCGCCGCTCGCCACGCCATGAAATGAGCAAGCTTATTTTTCTTTGCCGGGAAAGAATTAATGTCGAGGGATTAATTAACGAGTCACTAACAGGTGGGCCATTGTCAAGAGACCTTGCAGGAACAGCGATTCCCTTGCGGGAGTGGGCCGACTTCGGTCGTGGGCCTCCTTGAGCCCATGACTTCCTCCCGACGGACTATATAAGAAGGCTCGGCGATGGAGTAACCTAGTTCGGTTCACTCACTCCTCTCGCGTGACCTAGCCCTCATCTCTTTCCTCACTCTGTCTTGCTTCCGCGACCCCATCCCGACGACGCGCGCCAGACGGCAGGTCGGGAGAGCAGTGCCTCCGGAACCACATCGTTCGAGATCCCGCCATGAACGACAATAAGGTTTTGGGGAGCGTCTCGGCGATCGCTGCCCGATCCGTCCCCAACTCTGTCGCCTCTGCTTCCACTACTTCCCTGCGCCGACACCATGGCGCCGCCGCCTGCACAAGAAGGCTACGGACGGCGTCGAGGTTCTTCTTCTTCTTGCCGCCGCGTTGGCTCGCCAACCGGAGGGTATGATCTGTTCATCCCTCGTTTACTCGTACTTGTCTTGGTCGTATATGTCTTTGCTCATAGATGGTTCACTTCTATGTTCGATGCGTGCTAGTATGCTTAGGTATCGCTATGATATGCATACCATTTATGCCATGCTTATCGCATACTGTGGATTAGTCTAATTGGAAAAGTGCTAATATTTCCAACAATCCAAAAACCTTATTTTAGGCACTTTTCGATTCAAGGCTTTGCTGCTACTCTGAAAACGAAAAAAGTTTACGGGGCGCATTTTAAGCGTTGGCGGACTAGGACCACCATGTGGCTCACAGCGATGAGCGTGTTACGGGTTGGTGGTGTGTCCCTCATAGAAATGATTAGCGCTTGAGCAGGAGAAAGGCGTTTAGGGAAGCAACCACAATCTTTTTGGGAGCAGTTACGAGTGTGATTGGAGACAAGTTGGTTGGCGCCTATATTCATATGGGGTTGCCAAAAACTTGTGGGATGCACTCGAAGTCAAATTCAAGGCATGGCGATCTTTGGCGATGAGCTGAATGCCATGGAGCAGTTTTATGATTACAGGATGGTTGATAACCGTTCTGTATTGGACCAGGCTCATGAGATACAATGCATTGCTAAGGAGCTGGAGCTCCTGAAGTGTGAGTTACCGGACAAGTTTGTCGCGGGTGCATTATTGCAAAATTCCCTCCTAGTTGGAGGAACTTTGCTACTTCTCTCAAGCACTTGAGACGTGAATTGTCTATTGAGGATGTCATCGGTCATCTCAGTGTTGAGAAGAACTCGAGAGCAAAGGACTCACACATGAAAGGGGCAGAGGGTTTTTCTAGCGCCAATGTGGTGGAGAAGAACTTCCACAAGTTCAAGGGAAAGAACTCATCGTGAGAATACTACCTTCAAGAAGAAGGGTAAGAAGAAAGACAAAAGAGATGGCTGCTTTGGAGTCCCGGACTAGGGGTGTTGGATAGCGAACTATCATCTTCGGCGGACTCTGGACTATGAAGATACAAGATTGAAGACTTCGTCCGTGTCCGGATGGGACTTTCCTTGGCGTGGAAGGCAAGCTTGGCGTCTGGATATGTAGATCTCCTACCATTGTAACCGACTCTGTGTAACCCTAACCCTCTTGGTGCCTATATAAACCGGAGGGTTTTAGTCCGTAGGATGAACAACAATCATACCATAGGCTAGCTTCTAGGTTAAGCCTCTCGATCTCGTGGTAGATCTACTCTTGTACTACCCATATCATCAATATCAATCAAGCGGAGTAGGGTTTTACCTCCATCGAGAGGGCGAACACAGGTAAAACATCGTGTCCCTGTCTCCTGTTACCATCCGCCTAGACGCACAGATTGGGACCCCCTACCGAGATCCGCCGGTTTTGACACGACATTGGTGCTTTCATTGAGAGTTCCTCGTGTCGTCATCTTTAGGACCGATGGCTCCTCCGATCATCAACAACGATGCGGTCGTATAGACTTTTCTCCCGAACAGATCCTCGTATTCGGCGGCTTTGCTCGGGCCAATTAAGCAGCCATCTGGAGCGATTAAGCTCGCCCCTAGCCATCGAGTCGATTTGGAAGTTTGAACTACGGTGGCGTCGCGGAGACTTGATCTTGACGGGTTCGAGCCACACCAAGCGCGCCGACTTATCACGATGGGCATGATCTAGCTCTGCCGCGAGCGAGGCCACGGAGGTCCGCACCGGTGTCGCTCCGACCCTTAGCTCGAGCCGATCACGCCGATCGAGGACGGGTGGCTGGACACCGCCTTAGGGGCTGCGATCTCTCGGCGATTGAGCCAAACACCAACCCTGTCCTTTGCAAGGCTCGTAACTCCAAGGTGCGGACTCCTCTCCGGACTCGAACCTTCCGCGCTCACCTAATCGAATCCAGCTGGCGCCGATCATGGAGTTCATCGCCGCGGACATCTTTCGGCACTCGCCCTTTGGCGACATCCTGAATTCACTAAAGTCTCTCTCTCTCGAGAGCCTGGCGAACTATGGTCGGGAAGGTTGGGATCTGGATGACGAAGAAATTTGAAGCCCACCCACCACCCACCGTAGCCACTTTGAAAGTTTAAGCGGCGTGCTCGACTTGACTCAAGACATCGGCGGTACAGACGGCGATGTAGAAGACAAACACGAACCAACACCTATAGGGCCTTCGGACAGCCACCTCATCTCACGATGTATACATGGTGGACAAACCTAAAGGAAGCGACGGCGAGGAACAATGGGGCGTCACGAGGATCATTCCCTCGGCGATCAAAAGGCGGCGTAAGCGCCGCTCAAAATCCGCCTCGACAAAGACATCAGCCATATAGACCCAGCCATAGGCGAGGCGAACCGGTGGGCGGTGAACATGCTATCGAGCAACCGTCCGAACAGGCCAATATGGATAAACAATCCGTCCCGGCAAAGATAACGATCAAGGCGATCTCACGCCGGACAAGCTGCGGAGCGAAGAACCTCCACAAAAGGCTCGTCACCATTGCACGTAGCACAAAAAGCGACGCAAGCTCAAAACAGCGGAAGATGCGCTCGAAATCGAGATGGAGCAAAGTACTCAACACCGAGACATATCTGGCGGCGATCGCCGAACAAAAAGCTACCCGGCGAAAACTATCGCCTCGAATTTGATGAGGAGGCCGAGAGCCCCGCAATCAAGAACAAGAGACCACCGGTCGGATAGACGACCCATGGCAAACATAGAGCGCAAACGGCGCGCACACAAGCCGACACGCGATCCGCTGCGGATTCACATCAAAAGATGGCCCATTAGATCTATCTACGGGTCAAGAAAGCAAGCTCTAGTAAGCAATGCAACACGTCAAGTATCCGAATATTACGATACACCCAAATACTGGGGTGCTGCACATCCCCTATGTTTCACCGATGAGGTCTTGGATTATGAATTTCCAGCAGGATTCAAGCCCGTAAACATAGAGGCATCTGACGGAACAACAGACCACAGAGTGCGGATTGAGGATTACATCATCCACATACACATGGCTAGAGGAGATGACCTCCACGCCATAAAATACTTACCCCTGAAGCTCAAAGGGCCAGCCCGGCATTGGCTCAAAAGCCTCCCCAAAAACACCATTGGAAGTTTGGAGGAGCTTGAGGATGCTTTTCAGGCAAATTTTCAAGGGACCTATGTCCGACCTCCGGATCTGACGATTTAAGTCACATAACTCAACAACCCGGAGAGTCGGCCGAAAACTCTGGAGCAGATTCCTTCTTGAAAAGAACCAAATAGTCAATTGTCCGGACGCCAAGTATTAGTAGCTTTCAAACACAACGTCTCGAGACGAATGGCTCGCCGGACACCTCGCCAAGAAAAGCCAAGAACAATGGTTGCATTAACAAGCCTCATGACCGCTTTTGCGGGAGAGGATAGCTGGCTGGCAAGATGTAGTACCAACACCCAAGTACATCCAAGTCGAGGATGGAAGCGGAAACCGCGACGAAGCAAGGACCAGCGCCGGACTAAGGAAACAACCCAAGAGCACGGTAGTCAACGCCGGATTCAAAAGCTCACAACAAAGATCATAAAAAACTGCCCCTTAAGGATAATAGGGACGAGCTATATAACTTAGACAAAATCTTGGACAAGATATGCCAAATCAACGATACTCGGGAAGCCTCGCAAACCATACCCACAGATATTGTTGGGTCTTCAAGCGATCACAGCAAACTCAACGCCGAACACAAGGGCTCGACACACCAAGCGAGGACGATGATGAACCCCACAAGCAGAGCACCGGAAAACAAAAGAATTCCCCACGAGAAGTCAAAACAGTAAACTCACTTTACATGACAAAAGGGAAAAACAGAATGGCGCCCATGGAAATACGCGCCATACGGCCTATCTCAGAGGAGTCCCGCCACTAGTTGTTAAAACCAATCACCTTCGACCATCAGGATTACTCTAGAAGTATCCGGAATGCGAGATGGCACTACAAGAAATATGTCAACTTGTGACCACCACTATTAGTCACCGAAAGGTCACAAATTTCCATTTACGACCTTTTGTGACCAAAAATGAAGGTCAAAAGCTGGCGTTAAATAATCGACTATAGCGACCTTTAACAAAAGGTCGTTATCCTATGACCTTCTGTTTTGGTCACTAGCAACCTCCCCTGTGCCACGTAGGTACCCAGCGTGGCAAGCTGATGTGGCACAAGATTCCGCCCGATCCAATTCGGTTTTCTACATGGGCCAAGCCCATTAATTCGCCTTTTAATATTTATTTATCCTATTAATTTTTGCTAGCTACATGGGTTGGCCCACAATTGACCTTTTATTTCTAGATCGGCCTTTTACAGCGTATAATCTTTTATTTTTTGCCATTTTATTTTCCACTATTTTACATTTGTCCCAAGAGTTTCAGTTTTTCTTTTTCTTAGAAGATTGGTCCCACTTGTTAGTTTCTAGTAATGGGACCCGCTTGTCACGGTCAAGTTCTTTATATTTCACTTCATAGTAAATAAGTAACCAATATCTAAATCAGCACCGCAAAATACATCGCTTGAAATAGTAGCGAATGGCAATCACGGTATTACAACATGAATACATTTTTTGTGGGTAAACACGGATACATCATACAATACAAATACAATGGCAATGACCAGGGCGTAATCGGGGCGGGGCTGCCTGGCCGTGGCACAGGGCATGAAGAAAAACTCTTCATATAATGCAGCTCTGATCGCGACCGCAGCTATAATACGTCTTCAGAGCAACACTGCTGGCCGGGCGTAGGATTTCATAGCTACGGACTTGCAATGACAGATATCGCTTCTATTGACCTTCACCATGGACCTCCTTGGTCCTTCTATAGCGCATACAAACTCTCCTTCTCCTTTCAACCTTCGTGAGAGGAAATCTACGATTAAGAACAAAATACGATATAAGCGCTTGGGTACATATCACTTTGGAAAGAACAAAATATGTATATAAGCGGTGGGTTTTGACAGATTTGATGGGGGCGGGAGGTGCGACGTCTTCACAATAATGTCTCCAGTTTTGTTCTTGACAATTTAGGCAAAAGGTTAGCAAAATCTGTTGTTTGCAGACACTTTGAAGCACAAGATTTTTCACTAACAAAAGCATTTACAAACACAGAATTGACAAAGGAAGAAAGCACTAACTGAACTTTAGCCCTATTGTAATGTATCCGGTTTCGGTAGTAGTTAATTTAGCTTCGAACTCAACATGATATAGTTAATTAGTCCTATTGGCCATTACCCGATTGGGACCAATCACTTCCGACATTTAACCAGCCAAGAACTTGAACTAGTTAATTTGACTATTGTAGTGAATCAATACTAGTGATTTTAGTTGAACTAGTCAATTGGCCTCATCACGTGCAAACTTTAACGAGAGAAGAAAAACATAGATCATGGTAATCTTTGGAAGGAACCAATCAATTGGAAGCATCCAACCGATTGGAATATGGAGCGGCAGGGGACGAGAGGGAGCGGAGTGGACTGGATGGTGTTCTTCTTGAAGACGAACACGGGCCCACGCCACTTGCGGGATGGCGACCGCCACCGACCACGTCTGGAACTTGCGTGATCGCTTCGATGTACCGCCCGTCACGCCATCGTAGTACTCGGGAAGTCGTCCTTGGCGACGCCTCTCCATCACCTCCACCGCGTTGCGGCGATGTGGGGCCGCCCGACTTCACGCTCACCGCCACTAGGAGCCACAAAGAAGACTATAGTTTGCACGCCACGACAACTTAGAACACATGTGTAAAGCACATTGGCATATAGAAATGCATTGCATATATGGAAAGAAGAGAATACAATGCATGGGCACAGATCCAAGGAGCTATCTTGAACCAACATAGATCTGGCGATAAACAAGAGCGACATGCATCAAACAACTAAAGCTGTTCACTATAAGATCATCTATATGAGGTAAACTACCAATTTCCTATGCTATGAGGGTTATCGACTTGGGACATTCATATATACACCATGGACAGGTATAAACCGAGCAGAAAAGTAAAATACCACCACACAACACATGTGTGCCCTCAAGTCTGAACCAGTTCGGCGCAAAAAAAGTCTGAACCAATAAGTAGACTAACATCGACCACATGTATAAAGCGAACAACAAAGTGAATACTAAGTATTCTGCAAAAATAAATAAAAAGTGAATACTAACAACTAGCATGTGTGTCCTTAAGCCAAAAACCAAGTAACCACAAAGGGAAAAGGTAAAACAAATTCATGTGTTTTAGGGGGCATCGAAGACAAGCATATGTTAGATGCATAGTTTGTTTATCTCATACAGCGATTGCAATGTGCAGCGTAGATTACAGTGGTAAGACAAATTGGTACTGAATCGAAAGCAATCAAGCGATTGATGCAGTGCAAAAAGGAATCCTTGTAAAATAGTCCGGGCATTCATTAAAAGCCTTACGTGAGATGCCTCGAGCGAAGCAAAGCGATTCTAGAGCACCTATGCTAATGCTTCCCTATTCTTGATTTAACTCTTAATGGTTCATACTTTTAGGAGTACAAAATTTACATAATCTGGGTTAGTTCAATAGAAAAAAACGTGAAGCAAATATCATCTTCAGTTGAGCAACAGGCTGTACCACTTACAATATGAGCAGCACTAGACAGTAAAAACAGTGAGGAAAGGTCAAATTAGTTGCTTTAACTCTTAGACTAGTTCGTAATAAATTGACATAATCTGGGACAAGACAGCTCATCATCAACGATTAAAAATGTGAAGTAAACATCATCTTGCGCTTCAACGAAGGTACTTGCGATTCTGATATGAGCAACAATAGGCGATAAAAAAAACGGCAAGCAAGAGGCAAAATCGGTTGCCATCACACACCAAAAGATGGACAAAATCGATGCATCTCACAAAAAAAGGCAAATTAGCCGCAAGGGACGAAGAAACCGTGTGTATCCAAAAATCACAAAAAAGGTGCATTCATTCATTATAAGCATTTCCCCAAAAGCTTGGTACAGATCGAGCAAGGGAGCAAGGCGAGATGGGCGGACAGATGGATACCTCAGCGCGGCGTCGGCGTATTTGACCTCGGGGAGGTGGGCGAGCCGGCGGGACCTCCTCGGCGATGGCGGGACAGGGTCGCCACGTGGATGATCTTCGCGCCGCTTGTGCTTCGCCGGCGCGAAAACAAGAAAGGGAAATGCTCGATTAATGGCAGCGAGTGACCGATTCGTGACAGGGCGGTGGAGCGAAATAGAAGGCGGCAAGGAGGGAGGTACCATGGGGAGGGGTCTTGGGGCGTGGGTGGCGGCGGCGATGGAGAGGTTGGCGCCTCCATCTTGCGCTTGTTCTCCTCCACCGTCCTCTCCCACTCCGCCTCGTCGCCAACATCCCTTCTTCTCGATCGCCATCGCCGCCAGGCGCCTCGATCCCGGCAGCGCAGCAGCAGCAAGTGGTGGTGGGATTTGGTTTCTTGGGCGCCGAGGCTGGATCGCGTTGGATCTCCCTCCCTCGGCGTGGGGGTGGCGGAGGTGGGCGGTGGTGGTGGATCTGAATCGCGGCGTGGGGGTGCGAGGAGGGGAGGAGGAGGAGGAGGGAATTGTCTCGCGAGATTTGGTTGCGAGGGGCGACTCAGAGGAGGAGGGTGGTGGAAGGAGGATGGCGGAGCTGGGGCGATGAGGAGGTCGTCGGCCGTGGGGATGGGGAGGCCGGCGACGGGGTTGGGATGGCGAGAGAGGTAGGTCGGGAGAGGGAGATCTGGGAGGAGGCGGCGGCGGCGAGGAGCCGAGGAGGAGAGGTGGACGGAGTGCGGGTTAGGGTTTGGGCTGCGGATGGATGGCTGGATGGAGAGGTGGAGAGTTGGACGGATGGATGGGCGGCCATGTCATCGATCCGTGTGACAACTAAACCAACCAATGAGAATGGAGCACATATAATTGTGTTTTTCTTTTGTTTTCTTCTACTTTTACACATGAAAAAAAATCAAAAAATGGTCTCACATTGTGCGAAGTTTGTATCTTGAATGACAAACAATGTTGACTAAAGAATTTTTCATGTTCTTTGCATGGAAAATTCATTTTCCATTTTCCGAGTGCACGAAAGGAGGTTTTTTGTGAAGAACCTACCAAATAATTATTACAAAATTGGACCAAATCATTTTCTACAATACTAGGCCATATTTAATGCACAATTGACCAAATGGTTGGGTGTAAAAGTTTTGATCCACCTCGGTGAAAAAGACAAATTCCCATGATTCACCGAAGCGGTCAAATTTGAACTGTAGCTGCCTCATAGTTTGCTATTTATTTTTCCAAAAATCATTTCTAGGTACATAAGTATCTATTTAATCAGAGAAACACCAAAAAATTCCAAGATTCAACCACTAGCTAAGAACGGTCAAGCCCGCCATTTTGACAACATTTTGAAACGAGCATAAAAAATTCAAAAAAAATCAAAAAATTGGGAAACCTTCGCATTGTGTCATTATATATGGCCAAGTTCCCAGGAAAAATAATAAACTTGTAATACAACAATTATTTTAAAAAAGTGTTCTCAGAAATGAGCTATCATCTCTGAAGATTCATGACTTTCAAGCCAAATGATCAATCTTATGGCCACATTCATGGCATAGTTTGTTCAAATGATCTCATATTGTGCACAAGGGTGCATATTGAAATGGCAAACAATGTTTCCTAAGGAACTTTTCATTTTGTTTGGACGAAAAAACCATTTTCATTTTTCGAGTGCCCGAAAGGAGGTTTTTTGTGAAGGAACTACCAAATAATTGTGGCAAAATTGGACCAAATCAATTTTCTAAAATACTAGGACATATTTAATGCACAATTGACCAAATGGTTGGGTGAAAAAGTTTTGATCCACCTCTCGTGAAAAAGACAAATTGCCATGGATTCGGTTGGGCGGGTCAAATTTGAACTGCAGCTGCCTCATAGTTTGCTATTTATTTTTCCAAAAATCATTTCTATGTACATAAGTACCTATTTAATCATAGAAACACCAAAAAATTCCAAGATTCCACCACTAGCTAGGAGCGATCAAGCCCGCCGTTTTGACCGCATTTTGAAGCGGGCATAAAAATTCCAAAAAATCAAAAATTGGAAAACCTTCGCATTGTCTCATTATATGTGACCAAGTTTCCAGGAAAAATAATTAACTTATGTACGGTAATTATTTTAAAAAGTGTTCTCGAAATGAGCTATCAAGTGTGAAGATTCATGGCTTTCAAGCCAAATGATCAATCTTATGGCCACATTCATGGCATAGTTTGTTCAAATGATCTCATATTGTGCACAAGGGTGCATATTGGAATAACAAACAATGTTGCCTAAGGAAGTTTTCATTTTAGTTGGACTGAAAAACCATTTTCCATTTTTCGAGTGCGAAAGGAGGTTTTTTGTGAAGGAACTACCAAATAATTGTTGCAAAATTGTACCAAATCATTTTTATAAAATACTAGGCCATATTTAATGCACAATTGAAAAAATGGTCTGTGTAAAATTTTGATCCACCTCTCGTGAAAAAGACAAATTTCTACCGATTCGGTGGAAGCGGGTCAAATTTGAACTGCAATGCCTCATAGTTTGCTATTTATTTTTCCAAAAATCATTTCTAGTTACATAAGGACCTATTTAATCATAAATACATGGTTTGGTGGCGTCGTCGAGGTTTGGGCGGTGGCCGAGGGCCCCAACTCTAGAGCGCCGTAAACTTCGCATGCCCGCCAGCGTGGTCACCGCGTGACCATGGCGTTACCATATGTTCAGGCGGCCTAGGCATGTCTAGTGGGTTGGGAACTCCCGGGTTGGTGCTAGGAAGAAAATTACAACATAAGATTCTCACGAGGAGACCAATCGATGCTCAAACATGAATTAGCAGTCAAGTGTTTGATTAGCGATGCGGAAATGTACATGGCTAATGGGCGTGAGTTTTGGTGAGGATGATCGATTACTAAGAAGACCGTTTTCAAAATTTTCAGCTCAAAAGGAGGAGGGTAGGTGGTACTTGCTTTGCAAACCACCACACTGGACATAAATCTGAATGTTGAAGCTCGGCTCAAAATAATGAATGGATTGAGTGGCATTTGGTGGAGGATGGTTATTTGGGCATAGGAAAGCCTTGTAGAAAATGGATACTATTTGGACATGCCAAAGTGGTACTTCCTTCACAAACTGTTACTCTGAGCAGAATAGGAAAATGAATATTTTTGAATTATTTTGAAGTAGGCAAGGAAGGTTTTACATATTTGACGAAGATATGACCCAAATAATTTATGAGATTTTTTGGGAATTTTGGGAATGGCAGAAATATAGGTTGCTTCACAACCTAGGGCAAAAACGCCACATGGACATGACACATAGGCAAAAGCCCGATGAGGTGGCGCCTAGTCATAGCAATAAGTACCAATGCATCCACGTTCACAACCTCATGACCATTTATATTGGTCGAATCAGGTAGAAATAAGGCCATTAGCGCCTCTTATGCCTTTGTGACCATTTGGTGTAAGCAATTTGAGGGTTTGAGCCCTTCCAAGCGAAATGGCCGTGAATTTACGACCAATTCAGTGGGGTCACTAAGAGAAGGTCATAAGTTGACATATTTCTTGTAGTGTGGGCTGCCTTGATATTAGATCCGATAATCGACGGACTCCAATTTACACAAGTCCTCTTGACGGGCGGCGATGATCTAAACCTGCTATATCGTGAAACAATCCACAAAATGGGGATAGACCCAACCAAAATTTGCCATAGCAACACTTCCTTTCAAGGGGTAATGACGGTGATATGCCCATTATGCGGGCTCTCTATTGCTAGAAGTTGTGTTGGCTCACCCGACAACTTCCGCCGTGAAAAGTTAACCTTCCACCTCGCCCCATTTACAAGTAGCTATCAAGCACTCTTTGGGCGAAAGCTTTCGCCGCTTTAACGCAATACCGCATGATGCATCCCTCACACTTAAAATGCCGGTCCACAAGGCATCATCTCCTTAAAGGAAATATCGAGTGTTCCTCGGCGCGGAAGATTGTGTGACTGCCGACGGCCACACACTAAACCGCTTCTCTAATCCAAGCACCTAAATAGGTCATTCAGACCCGGACACGGTTAGACGAGTCCGGCGTAAACATCTGAGGGCTTACCACCGCATACCCCGCACTAGGGGCTCGCGTGTAACGCCCGGATTCGTTCGCCCGGTGTACGCGATTATTCGCCGTCGTTGCCATGTCATTTGCTTGCATGTTGCACTTTGCTATGTCATATTATGCATTTCATATCATGTCATCATGTGCATTGCATTGCATACGTGTTCGCTCATGCATCCGAGCCTTTTCCCGTTGTTTGTTTTGCAATCTGGCGCTCCTATGTCATCCGGCGTCCCTTCTTCTCTCCTGTTGTGGCGGGTATTAAACGTTCTCGGAATGGCCCGAGGTTTGCCAAGCGACCTTGGTATAGCACCGTGAACCGCTGTCAAGTTTCGTGCCATTTGGAGGTCGTTTGGTACTCCAACAGTTAACAAGATGCTCAGAAGCCCTCTTTGTGTGCAGCCCAACACCCTTCAAAGTGGCCCAAAGCCCAGCAAACTCCCTCCGTGCTCTCGGGCGTTCGATCACGATCGCGTGGCGGCTCCGCACCTCATTTGGACTCTCCTAGCTCCCTCTATCTATAAATATGTCTTCCTCCCGAAATCCCGCGGTCAAACCCTAGCATCCTTCCACCTCATGCTGCCGGACAAATCCGTCCGCGTCGGACATATCCGCCGCCACGCCGCCCGCCAATCCCACGCCGACACATCGCCTTCCCGCCCGCCGCAGCCAACGGAGCCCGCCACTGTCCGCGCCGCGCCGCGTCCCCCGCCGCGCCCCGCGAGGCCCACGGCTAGCCCGCCAGCGCTTCGCGCCAGGCCAAAGCCATGCTCCGCGCCCGCCCGTCGATCCCCGCGCTGCCCGGCAGGCTTCGCCCGCCGCGCGGTCGCCCTCCGCCGCCGCCGTCCGGCGTCGTCGCCGCCGCTCCTCCTCACCGAAGGCCGCGCCCGACCCGCCGCTGCGTCGCCCGCAGCTCCGCCCGCCGGCGCCCGGCGCCGCCTGCGCCTCACACGGCCGCCGCCCGCGCCGTCGCTTCGCGAGCACCGCGCCGCCACCAAGCCATAGGCCTCCGCCTCCTCCGCCGAAACCGGCGGATCCGCGAGCGCCAGATCTGCCCGGATCCTCCCTCTCCGGCCTCCTTCCTCGTCTCCGGCCGCCCCCGCCCGCTCTCCGGCGAGTTCCTCCGTCGAGCTCCGACCTGCATCGAAAACCGTGCTACCCGAGGTTGACCCCGAAATCCACTAAGTCCCTGGTTTTCAACATTATCATGCCATGTTCATCATGCTGTATCTCTGCATCCGTAGCTCCGTTTTATCGTGTAATATGTCAAATTGTTCACCTCGACGAGTACTTCATTTCATTCCATTGCATCATTTTCATTTGAGTTCATCTTGATGCCCGAAATGCTGTTGGAAGAGTGCATGTTGATGTTAATCTGCTGGCTGTTATAACTTGCTCATTTGTCATTTTGCCATGATTGATGTGTGCATCCTATGAGGTTGATGTCTACATGTGTTTTGATCTATGCCATGCCATCTTTCCAGGTGTATGCCATGTATTTTTGTGATCAATATGGTGACTAGCACAAGCATGCAAACTAGGCTTCGTGATATTGCTGATTTTAGTCCCTGTTACTCATTGTTATTTTGATGCCATGTAAACTTGATGCTCTGAGAGAGATCCATGCTTATTTTGAGATACTTGATAAGGGTGTTTTGAACGTATGGTTATTGTATATCCATTCATGCCCTTGTTTGCAATTATGGAGTGGTCTAGCATGTCATTTGAGTGCTCTACTTTTGCTTCAAAATGTTTCTGGCAGATTGTTTACGTGTTATTCAATTTGGCCAAGGTTGCTATATTTGATCCTTGCATGCTATGGACTTGTTCTTGACTTGGTTTGTTTCAAAATATGTCTTCCTGATGATGCTATGCTTACCTTGTCATGCAATGACTTGTGGTGAGTGAATCGAGCTTGTTAAGGAGGGTACTTCTTTGTTCTTTGTTTTGCTAGACAGATTCTGTAATTTTGTGATGCCATGTTAACATGTTGCTAATAATCATTCTATGCATAATCTGGAGATGTCCTATAAACATGTTTTGATCTACATGTCTTGCTATATCCATTCATGCCCTTGGTTGCAATTATAGCCTGCTGGAACATGTTGTTATATTGCTCCAAATTTGCTTGATGATGTTGCTGTCAGCCTGTTAACATTAAGTTCAAAGTTTCCATGATTGTTTCCTAGTGATCCATGCACCCTATGAACTTGCTCTTGCCATGCTTAGCTGCATAAACATGTCTTCTTACTTTGGGTTGCCTTTCCATGCCATGTATTGCTCTGTGGTGAGTGGTTCAAGCTCACCAACATGCCTACTTATTGTTGTTTCGCCATGTTTGAATCTGTAATATAACTTGCCATGTTTACATGGGTGCCATCATATTTTCTATGCCTTTTTGGCTCATGGTCATAAGGGACTTTTGATCTATGCTTTTAGTATATTCATGCCCTGCCTTTGTTTGCCATGAAATATTCCTATAACATGTTGTTTGATAGCTCTAAACATTGCAACTCGATGTTATTTACGCTAAAGTCTAAACTGTTATTATTTGCAATCTCTCCATGTCTTTTGAACATGTTCTAGTGATTTCGGAGATAGCTCATTGTTCATGTTTTGTTATGCTTTACCTGTACTTCATGCTCATGCCTTTTGTTATTATGTTGGGGTGCTTTAGCATGTTGTTTTGATGCTTGCAAGATGCCTAGTTCTTTTATGGATGATTGTTGTTATGACTTGTATAGAGTGTGTGTTACACGTTGCTCCGTTTTGAGTGTGCTCTATATGAAACTTGCTTGATTTTGCATGTAGTTTCATATTATCATGTTGCATACTTGTTTTGGAGGTGTTTGCTTGATGTTTGTATGCATTTTGCATCGATGCCATGTTTAACTTGTTTTGCTCATATCTTTTAGGCCGTAGCTCCAAATCTAATGAACTTTATATGTAACTTGACTAGAATTTCGTGTAGATCCTCTTGGTGCTCTTTAACTTGCTGTTTAACAACTTGACCATAAGGTTTATTCAGATCTGGACCAATTTCGAAATGTGCATATGAGGACTTACCGGATTTGTTATAAGTTGTTTCCGGCCTCATTTAAACTTGCCTTGATGTGTTGTTCTTGTTTGGATCATCTCTTGCCATGAGTAGCTTCATGTAGCTTGGTCATGCATCATGCTTGTTGTGCATCATGTCTTGTCTATGTGTGGTGTGTTTACCATGTTGTGTGCTTCTTCTCGATAGTTGCCATGTCGTTGCGATCGTGAGGATTCGTTCGTCTACGCTTGGTTCGTCTTCGTGGCTTCATCTTCTTCATGGACTCGTTCTTCTTCCTTGCGGGATTTCAGGCAAGATGACCGCTACCCTAGATCTCACTACTATCATTGCTATGCTAGTTGCTTCGTTCTATCGCTTTGCTGCGTTTCCTATCATTTGCTCTTCAAGCCTCCCAAATTGCCATGAATCCTCTAACCTTTGACACCCTTCCTAGCAAACCATTGTTTGGCTATGTTACCGCTTTGCTCAGCCCTCTTATAGCGTTGCTAGCTGCGAGTGAAGTTGAAGATTTCTCCATGGTGGACAGGATTTTGGTTGGGATATCACAATATCGCTTATATTATTAATGCATCTATATATTTGGTGAAGGGTGGAAGGCTCGGCCTTATGCACAGTGTTTTGTTCCACTTTGCCGCCCTAGTTTCCGTCATACCGGTGTTATGTTCCCGGATTTTGCATTCCTTACGCGGTCGCGTGATTTATGGGACCCCCGACGGTTCGCTTTGAATAAAACTTGTCCAAAGCAAGGCCCAACCTTGGTTTTACCATTTGCCTCACCACCACCTACTTTTCCTTTGGGAGTCGCTCTCTCAAGGGTCATCTTTATTTTAGCCCCCGGGCGGTGCTTGTCTAAGTGCTGGTATGAACCGGCAGATCAGGGGCCCCTCGGGGAACTCGAGTCTGGTTTTACTCGTAAGGTGACCTATCCGGTGTTGCCACGAGAACGAGATATGTGCAGCTCCTATCGGGATTGTCGGCGCATCGGGCGGCTTTGCTGGTCTTGTTTTACCATTGTCGAAATGTCTTGTAAACCGGATTCGAGACCGATCGGGTCTTCCGGGAGAAGGTCTATTCGCCGTTGATCGCGAGAGCTTGTCATGGGCTAAGTTGGGACACCCTGCGAGTATAAACTTTCGAGACCCGTGCCTGCGGTTATGTGGCGATGGGAATTTGTTAATGTCCGGTTGTAGATAACTTGACACCGATCCGAGTTAAAACGCATCAACGCGTGTGTAGCCGTGATGGTCTCTTCTCGGCGGAGTCCGGAAGTGAACACGGTTTCGTGTTATGATTGATGTAAGTAGGAGTTCAGGATCACCTCTTGATCATTGCTAGTTGACGACCGTTCCTTTGTTTCTCTTCTCGCTCTCACTTGTGTTGGTTAGCCACCATATTTGCTTAGTCATTCTTTGCAACCTCACCACTTTACCCCTTCCTTACCCTTTAAGCTTTGCTAGTCTTGATACCCATGGTAATGGGATTGCTGAGTCCTCGTGGCTCACAGATTACTACAACAACAGATTGCAGGTACAGGTTATGCGATGATCTTGACGCGAGAGCGATGTTTCCTTGTTTTGGAGTTTCTTCTTACGCTTCTTCGATCGGGGATAGGTTCGGTCGGCAGCCCTGGCTAGCGAGGTGGATGTCGTTTGAGTTTACTGTTTGTGTTTCATCCGTAGTCGGATGGTGCTTTGATGTATTGTGATGTTGTATTCATGTGGCATTGTATGCCTTATGTATGTATCCCCATCTATTATGTAATGTTGATGTAATGATATCCACCTTGCAAAAGCGTTCCAATATCTTGGTCTATCCTTGGTGGGACCTTGAGTTCCTTTTGGATAGGGTCGCATATTGGGCGTGACAAGTTGGTATCGAGCCTCGACCAACCTTAGGAGCCCCTTGATTGATCGTGTAGTTTGGCCGTTGTTGAGTCTAGAAGAAAACTGTTTTCGAGTCTAGTTATATCGGAGTAGGATTCTTTTACTCCTCTGCCCTTCGTCGCTCTCTGGTGAGGATTCTTGGCGTAGGTGTTTTGAATTACTCCTCTTCCCTTCAAATTTTTCTTTAGGATCACGCGGTTAGTTTTCGTTCGTTGTCCATCCTCTTTTGTCCGGCGCATTCCTCGTCAAGCTGATTGAACCTCTCTCTCTTTGGGAGATCAATCCTCGATTCTTTTCGATCGAAGTTGTTTTTCCATCCTCGGTTGTTTTCTTTTACCACCCACCCACCCTTTTTCTTGTTGGGCCTGGAGTCCGTGTCGAGTATCCATCCTACTCGTATGTCTCTTTGTTTTCTTTCCTCAATGATTTCAACGGTGTTTTATCTTCAAGTTATTCATTGGTTTTCCCTTATAGTTGCCCTTGTTTTCCGCCCTCCCACCCCATTTCTTCCCGAGTCCGAGTCTCTTTCGACCATCAATTTTCATTCGTGACGAGTCTCTTGATCTTCCTCAATCATTTCAACGGTGGATTCTCGTCTCGTTCGTCATTCTTCATCTCTTTTCAGTGGACTCAATTCAAGTCTTTTGGGTTGTTCATATTCTTTTCCTCAGCTCAAGTGTTCTCCTTACTCGTTTGCCTCTCATCATTCAATCATTCGGAGTTCAAGACATCTCGGAGATTAAATGCGTGTTCGAATTAATTCGAGGTTGTCACCTCATTCAAATATTTCAATTGTTTGATTGCATTCCGCATTCCTTTTCCAACGGTGTTTTTCTCTTGATGGGCCCTAACCCACGTGTCTTTTCGAGGATCTTACCTGACTCTTCTAATTCCCCTGGAGCTTTCTCAAATTCTTTTCAAGTGTGGCGTAAGAATGGATTCCATCACCACTTGCCTCTCCAAGATCGATTTCAAATCATTTTCATTGTTGATTCAACCTCTTCGCTTTTCATTCTCCGGAGTATCTCGGTAATTTCGGTGGTGTTTCTCATCGTCATTCTCAGCTTTGAAGATCGAAGAAGAGTTTCTCTTAAATCTTGTCCGTTCTTCTGAAGATTCATGTCGCTAGCTTGGTGCTATCCGCTAAAATTGTTTCAAGTCATGCAAATTCTTTTCATCCATCCGGAGCATTTCAGAGTTGCTTTCTCTCGATCATCCGGAGGCCATCATTCCGATTATCGTTCTCTATTTATCCCGGTACTTCGTTCAAGTGTTCTTTAATCAACTCATGTTCTCTTTGTTCTTTTGCATCTAAATTCCCTCAAGTATCTTCATGCTTCTCTAACTCTTCCCGGTGATTAATTCTCTTCATTTTTGAATTCTTACGGTGGTTCATTCAAGATTCTTTTCCTTGTTTATCGTATTAATCCATTCGTTCTTTTCAATCCTACGGTGGTTCATGAAGACATTCTCAAGTTGCGATATGTCACTTCTAAATCCTTTTTTTCAAGAAGAGTAAGTGGTATGCAAAAATCCATTGCTTGTCATCAATTTAATTTGATGAAAGATAAGCATACAATAAATCTTATTCTTATTTCGTCCAAGTGTTTAATCCCTTCCTTCAGAGTTTGTTCTTGATGAATAAATTCTAGTTTCAAGTGTTTCATCTTTTCTTTTCCGGAGTTCAAATTTCCTTGACCATCTTGTCGGAACCTCCATCTTAATCACCGCAAGGCTTTAATCTTATTCTTTCATCCTTCATTTTATCTCGTCATTCTTTTGTTACCGGAGTTCTTCACGGTGGTTCTTCATGATTTAATTCATTCTTCAAGAGTTCATCAAGATTCTTGTTCAAGGAGTTCTAGTATCTTTTATTCTTGCATCTCTAAGTGCAATTAATTCTCCATATCCTTTTGAAGTGGAGTTTTGCATTTCTTCGTTCTTCTCAGCCATTCAATCTTTTCCGCTTGCGGCCGGAGATCACCTCGTAATTTTGAGATGTTTTTCATAAGTCCACAACAAGCTTATTCTTCCGTCGTTGATTTCCTCAACAACTCCGTTCAACCCTTCCTTCTAAGTTCATGTTCTATCCTTTCCATGTTTCAGCCGGAGTGCTGCCTAAATTCTTTCAGTCTTATTCGTTTCTTTTCTCATTCTAGCCACTCCTGTTAGAACGAGTGGTTTCATAGTCTATTTAATTCCGTGAGCTTTCGATCCTCGTCATTCTCGTTTTTCCTCTCTTCTTCTTGAGTGCTATCGATTCTTTGCTTCTTCTCTTGAGTTCTTGGTTCACCTCTTCCTCTTTCTCTTTTGTCTCGGTCCTAAGATCTCGGGACGAGATCTCTTGTTAGTGGAGGAGTGTTGTAACGCCTCGGATTCGTTCGCCAGTGTCCGCCAGCTTATTCGCCGTCGTTGCCATGTCATTTGCTTGCGTGTTGCACTTTGCCATGTCATATTATGCATTGCATATCATGTCATCATGTGCATTGCATTGCATACGTGTTCGTCTCATGCATCCGAGCCTTTTCCCGTTGTCCGTTTTGCAATCCGGCGCTCCTATGTCATCCGCGTCCCCTTCTTCTCTCTGTTGTGAGCGGGTATTAAACGTTCTCGAATGGCCGAGGTTTGCCAGCGGCCTTGGTATAGCACCGTGAACCGCTGTCAAGTTTCGTGCCATTTGGAGGTCGTTTGGTACTCCAACGGTTAACCGGTAACCGTAAAGCCCTCTTTGTGTGCAGCCCAACACCCTTCCAAAGTGGCCCAAAGCCCAGCAAACTCCCCTCCGTGCTCTCGGGCATTCGATCACGATCGCGTGGCCGAAAACCGCACCTCATTTGGACTCTCCTAGCTCCTCTATCTATAAATATGTCTTCCTCCCCAAATCCTGCGGTCAAACCCTAGCCTCCTTCCACTCGCGCCACGGACAAATCCGTCTGCGTCGGACATGTCCGCCGCCACGTCGCCTGCCAATCCCACGCCGACACGTCGCCTTCCCGCCGCCGCAGCTAACGGAGCCCGCCACTGTCCGCGCTGCCGCTGTCTCCACGCCCGCGAGGCCCACGGCCGCCCCGCCGCTTCGCGCTGGGCCGAAGCCGTGCCCGTGCCGCGCTGCCGGATCCCATACGCCGCCGCTGTCGCCCTCCGCCGCCGCCGTCCGGCGTCGTCGCCGCCGCTTCTCACGAAGCGCCGCGCCTGAAGCGCCGCGCCCGACCCGCCGCTGCGTCGCCGCAGCTCCGCCAGGCGCCGCCGCGCCACCGCCCCTGCGCCTCGCCGCCGCCGCCGTGCCGTCGCCGCCCGGCACCGTGCCGCCGCGCCATGGCCTCCGCCTCCCTCTGCCGGGAACTGGCGGATCAGGCGAGGAGCGCCCAGATCCAGCCCGGATCCTCCCTCTCCCGGCCTCCCTTCCTCGTCTCCGGCCGCCCCCGCCCGCTCTCCGGCGAGTTCCTCCGGCGAGCTCCGACCTGCATCGAAAACCGTGCTACCCGAGGTTGACCCCGAAATCCACTAAGTCCCTGGTTTTCAACATTATCATGCGATGTTCATCATGCTGTATCTCTGCATCCGTAGCTCCGTTTTGTGTGTGTAATATGTCAAATTGTTCACCTCGACGAGTACTTCATTTCATTCCATTGCATCATTTTCATTTGAGTTCATCTTGATGCCCGAAATGCTGTTGGAAGAGTGCATGTTGATGTTAATCTGCTGAAACTGTTATAACTTGCTCATTTGTCATTTTTGCCATAATTGATGTGTGCATCCTATGAGGTTGATGTCTACATGTGTTTTGATCTATGACATGCCATCTTTCCAGGGGTGTATGCCATGTATTTTTGTGATCAATGTGGTGACTAGCACAATAATGCAAACTAGGCTTCGTGATATTGCTGATTTTAGTCCCTGCTCAATTGTTATTTTGATGCTATGTAAACTTGATGCTGCTGAGAGATCCATGCTTATTTTGAGATACTTGATAAGGGTGTTTTGAAAATATGGTTATTGTCTATCCATTCATGCCCTTGTTTGCAATTATGGAGTGGTCTAGAATGTCATTTGAGTGCTCTACTTTTGCTTCAAAATGTTTCGTGGCAGATTGTTTATGTGTTATTCAATTTGGTCAAGGTTGCTATATTTGATCCTTGCATGCTATGGACTTGTTCTTGACTTGGTTTGTTTCACAAACATGTCTTCTTGATGATGCTATACTTACCTTGTCATGAAATGACTTGTGGTGAGTGAATAGAGCTTGTTAAGGAGGGTACTTGCTGTTGCTGTTTTGCTAGACAGATTCTGTAATTTTGTGATGCCATGTTAACATGTTGCTACTAATCATTCTATGCCTAATCTGGAGATGTCCTGTAAACATGTTTTGATCTACATGTCTTGCTCTATTCATTCATGCCCTTGGTTGCAATTATAGCCTGCTAGAACATGTTGTTATATTGCTCCAAAGTTGCTTGATGATGTTCTTTGTCGACTGTTAACATTAAGTTCAAAGTTTCCATGATTGTTTACTAGTGATGCATGCAACCTATGAACTTCCTCTTGCCATGTTTAGCTTCATAAACATGTCTTCTTACTGTGGGTTGCCTTGCCATGCCATGTAATGCTCTGTGGTGAGTGGTTCAAGCTCACCAACATGCCTACTCATTGTTGTTTCTGCCATGTTTGAATCTGTAATATAACTTGCCATGTTTACATGGGTGCCATCATATTTTCTATGCCTTTTTGCCTCATGGTCAGTAATGGACTTTTGATCTATTATTTTAGTAGATTCATTCCCTGCCTTTGTTTGCCATGATATATTCCTGTAACATGTTGTTTGATAGCTCTAAACATTGCAACCTGATGTTATTTCTGCTAAAGTCTGAAACTGTTATTATTTGCAATCTCTCCATGTCTTTTTGAACATGTTCTAGTGATTTCTGGAGATAGCTCAGTGCTCATGTTTTGTTATGCTTTACCTGTACTTCATGCTCATGCCTTTTGTTATTATGTTGGGGTGCTTTAGCATGTTGTTTTGATGCTTGCAAGATGCCTAGTTGCTGTTATGGACAGATTGTTGTTATGACTTGTATAGAGTGTGTGTTACACCGTTGCTCCGTTTTGAGTGTGCTCTATATGAAACTTGCTTGATTTTGCATGTAGTTTCATATTATCATGTTGCATACTTGTTTTGGAGGTGTTTGCTTGATGTTTGTATGCATTTTGCATCGATGCCATGTTTAACTTGTTTTGCTCATATCTTTTAGGCCGTAGCTCCAAATCTAATGAACTTTATATGTAACTTGACTAGAATTTCGTGTAGATCCTCTTGGTGCTCTTTAACTTGCTGTTTAACAACTTGAACATAAGGTTTATTCAGATCTGGACCAATTTCGAAATATGCATATGAGGACTTACCGGATTTGTTATAAGTTGTTTCCGGCCTCATTTAAACTTGCCTTGATGTGTTGTTCTTGTTTGGATCATCTCTTGCCATGAGTAGCTTCATGTAGCTTGGTCATGAATCATGCTTGTTGTGCATCATGTCTTGTCTATGTGTGGTGTGTTTACCATGTTGTGTGCTTCTTCTCGATAGTTGCCGTTTGCGTTGCGATCGTGAGGATTCGTTAAATCACGCTTGGTTCGTCTTCGTGACTTCATCTTCTTCATGGACTCGTTCTTCTTCCTTGTGGGATTTCAGGCAAGATGACCGCTACCACGGATCTCACTACTATCATTGCTATGCTAGTTGCTTCGTTCTATCGCTTTGCTGCGCTGCCTATCATTTGCTCTTCAAGCCTCCCAAATTGCCATGAATCCTCTAACCTTTGACACCCTTCCTAGCAAACCATTGTTTGGCTATGTTACCGCTTTGCTCAGCCCTCTTATAGCGTTGCTAGCTGCGAGTGAAGTTGAAGATTTCTCCATGGTGGACAGGATTTTGGTTGGGATATCACAATATCTCTTATATTATTAATGCATCTATATATTTGGTGAAGGGTGGAAGGCTCGGCCTTATGCCCGGTGTTTTGTTCCACTCTTGCCGCCCTAGTTTCCGTCATACCGGTGTTATGTTCCCAGATTTTGCGTTCCTTACGCGGTCGGGTGATTTATGGGACCCCCGACAGTTCGCTTTGAATAAAACTTGTCCAAAGAAGGCCCAACCTTGGTTTTACCATTTGCCTCACCACCACCTACTTTTCCCTTGGGAGTCGCTCTCTCAAGGGTCATCTTTATTTTAGCCCCCGGCGGTGCTTGTCTAAGTGCTGGTCCGAACCGGCAGATCTGCGGGCCCCCTCGGGCAACTCGAGTCTGGTTTTACTCGTGGGTGACCTATCCGGTGTTGCCACGAGAATGAGATATGTGCAGCTCCTATCGGGATTGTCGGCGCATCGGGCGGCTTTGCTGGTCTTGTTTTACCATTGTCAAAATGTCTTGTAAACCGGATTCCGAGACTGATCGGGTCTTCCGGGAGAGGGTCTATTCCTTCGTTGATCGCGAGAGCTTGTCATGGGCTAAGTTGGGACACCCTGCAGGTATAAACTTTCGAGAGTCGTGCCCGCCGTTATGTGGCAGATGGGAATTTGTTAATGTCCGATTGTAGATAACTTGACACCTAATCCGAATTAAAACGCATCAACCGCGTGTGAAGCCGTGATGGTCTCTTCTCGGCGGAGTCCGGGAAGTGAACACGGTTTCTGTGTTATGATTGACGTAAGTAGGAGTTCAGGATCACCTCTTGATCATTGCTAGTTGACGACCGTTCCTTTGTTTCTCTTATCGCTCTCACTTGCGTTGGTTAGCCACCATATTTGATTAGTCGCTGCTGCAACCTCACCACTTTACCCCTTCCTTACCCTTTAAGCTTTGCTAGTCTTGATACCCATGGTAATGGGATTGCTGAGTCCTCGTGGCTCCTGATTACTACAACAACAGTTGCGGTAGAGGTTATGCGATGATCTTGACGCGAGAGCGATGTTTCCTTGTTTTGGAGTTTCTTCTTCCGCTTCTTCGATCGGGGATAGGTTCGGTCGGCAGCTGGGCTAGCGAGGTGGATGTCGTTTGAGTTTGTTTGTGTTTCATCCGTAGTCGGATGGTGCTCGATGTATTGTGATGTTGTATTCATGTGGCATTGTATGCCTTATGTATGTATCCCCATCTATTATGTAATGTTGATGTAATGATATCCACCTTGCAAAAGTGTTCCAATATCGGGTGTATCCTTGGTGGGACCTTCGAGTTCCTTTTGGATAGGGTCACATATTGGGTGTGACACCGCGCATATACAACAAGAGACAATAAAGCTCAATTTTATTCATTTTTTGAAACGTACTTTGTTTATTTAATATAACGTACATTTTCGCACGATCTTTTTCAACTAAGTTCCTCTCTTTTATAGATGAACACCGTGCGACACCCGTCCAGGATACAACACAACGGAGACACAGGCGCAGACGTGTAGTAGGGACCCGTTGCAAGGATTCTTTTCAGATTAAGACCCTGCGTAAACCTTTTTTACTGTCTCTTGTTGATACACATCCCCTGGTTTCTTACTATAACCGAGGAGGAGGCTGGCGTTTTGGCATAGATGACGCCGAATTTTTGCGCTGCACTGACACCGGGGGCTTACTACAAAGGGCGTTGTTCGCCCATTTTCATAAAGACCGAATACCTTAGGGAGTGTTCGGCGTCTCGAGTTAGGCCTTATATGCATCAGCTCGAATCATGTCTTTGTTCAAATGTTGGGTTTTCCGGCTCTGTATGTTGCTGCCTTATGTTCCGCTCTATCGGCTAATGCGCCACCAGAGAACTACTACGATTGTGCCCGGTTTGGCCAGGCAAGCACCTCGATGAAAGCCGAAAACTGACTGTCATGATATAGCGTGAGACTGGTCAACCACTCGATGACCCGCCGGAATCTATAGGATTCCTCCGCATTGACGAAGGGCCGTTTCGGTCGAGCACGTCTGGCGCCCGAATTCGGGTGAGTGCGGTGCCCCTAGGGGCTATATAGTAGCCCCACTGTCAAACTCCTATGGCTAAGTGAAAGTGATAAAGCATTATAGTCCGGTTGCCTAGTTTGATGCGCTACCACCTCCTTTGTAGGACCAAGACGTTGGATCAAGTGTGAAAATGCACCTTTTGCAAACACCCCCGCATTATATGCGTGGGGGCTGAAGCCGAAGACTGCCATCTTTCAGGTTATATGCACATATACATCAACGGCCGCACAGAGGTATTTTAATTCTTGCGAGCACAAGTATAAAAAGCTTTTATATTTCATCAAACATTGTTTCACAATAAATACATGTTATTCAACATAATATCCTTCGAGCACTGCGTCTCTATTAAACGAGCGCCCTGCAGAACTTCCTGAAAATAGTGCTCGACAGGTACTCGACTTTCGTCCGAATCTTGGGATGCAACATCGGTGACCTTCATCTCCGCCCGATATGTCTTGAAACGGGAAAGAGCCATCCGCGCACCCTCTATGCATGCCGACCTCCTCATTGCATTGATGTGGCACCGCACCAAGGAACTGCTGCACCAAGCCAAAATAACTCTTGGCTCGGGCCTCTTCGTCCACAAAAGACTCATGACATCCTTCATGGCAAGTCCAGATAACCTATTCAGCTCCGCCCATTCGGCCAAGCGATCGGTTAATGGAAGAGGGCGCTCTGGATTATGGAACTGCGACCAAAAGCCTTTTCCATTTTGTGATCCTTTTGATCTCGGAAGTGTCCGGCCGCGTCCATGTACTTGCCGCCAAGTCCAGATAAGAATCCTCCGAACTCCACAGCCGGTCCAACTGAGCATACTTAGGATCCGTGAACTTCCTCCACAGCAGGAAGGGCTTTCCAGCCGCGATATCTCTGGCCTGACGCAGCTCCTCCTTCATAGCTCTCATCGCAGAGCGAGCATCCTTAGCCTCGGTAGTGGCCCTCTTCAGGTCCTCTTGCACCGCTTGATCTTCCTTTTCAAGAAGCTTGCAGCGATCGGCAGCATTCTTCAACTTCATGGCCATCTCGTCCATTTCCTTCTTGCTTTGGCGGTGAGCAGCTGTTCAGCTTTTAGCTCTTGGCGCCTTTTTAAGGCAGCCGCATCACTTTTTCGCCTGCTCCTTGGCTCGGGCGAGCTCCGCCCGAAGGTTCTCCATGGCAGCGGCACCATCCGTGCATCAAGCATACATGTTGTAAGGCGCGAGCATCAGGCTCCCTTACCGGTGTCCGCGAGAAATCACATACCTTCGACTCGTCAAGCCGCTTATTGACAAGCGCGATGTCGGCATCCGCCACGCTCAAGTTGCCGCTTTAGTTCGGCAAATCCAAAGAGTCCGGCTAGCCACCGGACACTTTGCCACCTACATAGGGAGGCGACATATTATACTGGATTATGATCCTCGGCGCTGTCATTCTTGACAACACACCGAGTCTCGGGGCTACTATCTACAGGCGCATTTATATGCGGAACTGTCAAAAAGGCACATCATTTCGCGTACCTCAAAACCTGTCGAGAACTTCGACGGCTTGTGCAATCTGCTCTCAGCGGATGAAATCCTTTCAATCACCGTACCCATTAACGCACGGTGGTCTTACGAGATAGACGCTTCGCCCGAGCAGATCCTTCACTCCTCCGACCGTACACGGTGGTGCCGGACTCGTCGATGGCCTTTTGAAGGCGGAGCGCAGAGGGCTCGGAGGGACATATGATCGCCTTACGCCCCGCGGACTCGGAGAAACCCTCCGCGACGACACCTCGGGGTCGCCCGCCTCGCACGCGGCACGGGCGGGGAGGCGTTCACTCTCTATCATCTCCGGACGAAGATCCTCGAAGATGAGCTCTGCTGAGAAGGGCTGAGATCCGAACTACAAGGTAAAACTCCGGTTATCTTCATCGTAAATAGGAAGGGATATCCTTTATTTTAATAAAACTCCCTTTTTACTTACAGCTCGGTGGAGGGCTGATCCCTTAGGGGCATAATGCGGCCGAGGCATCTCTGGCGCAGGACCTTCGATGAAGATTTCTTCCCCGCTTTGAGACCATGGTCTCCGGGTCTTGAGGCGGTCCTCTTCTTCCCGTGGATGGAGGGATTCTCGATCCCTCCTTTCTGCAACCTCCTTCATGAGGCGGTAGCTTCCTTGTTCCCCCTTCACCTTCTTCCAAGGCGCAACCTCCAAAGATCTGGTTAACATGGGATCTGGCGTGGTCTCGTGGAGGGGGCCGGACACTGATTAACTTTGCTTTCGCTATCAACTCCTGTTCAAGGGACAACTCTTTTAAAGGGCAAGCTTGTGATAAATATGGGATAAGCGTGTTCACAGACAGGCTACTTACTTGAGCATCCGGGCGATTGTAGCTCAGACCTGCATCCTCGGTCAAGTCCAGACACATCTCTTGTAATCCAAAGAAAAGCTTGTACATCTCCACAGGCGTCGCACCCATAAAATGTTGGAGAGCTCGTGGTCCCTCCGGGTTAAATTCCCACAGGCAGAGGGGGCGACGTCTGCAGGGCAGGATGCGATGAATCAGCATGACCTGCGCTACTACGACTAGAGTGATCTCTCTCTAGGAGGTCTCGAATCTTGACCTGCAACAAAGGCACATCCTCGGGCGGCCCCAGTCAAGTCTTTTATTGACCCATGATGCCAGCCGTGGTGGAGGACCCGAGCGAAGGCGGAGGCGCCACCCATTTGGTGCCCCGGAGCTATGATATATAACCACTCTTGTTGCCATAAGCCGAGCTCCTCTTGAAAAGAGCCCTCGGCCACGGAGCATCGGCATTCTTGCTTATAACAGCCCCTCCGCTTTCTGCTGTTGCACCTTGATCATCTTCAGCTCCACTTTGAAGGTCTTGAGCCACAATCCAAAGTGAGGGGTATCTGGAGGAAGGCTTAGCACACACGACAATAAACAATGAGATGTGGAGGATGGACTCGGATCCAAGTTGTGAAATTCCAACCCATAGTAAAACATGAGCCCCCTCATGAAGGGGTCCGTCGGGAAGCTTAGCCCCCGAAGGAAGTGAGGCACGAACACCATGCTTTCACTAGGCTTGGGAGTGGGAATAACCTGCCCTTGGGCAGGCAGCCTATCTTGAAATTTCACGGTTAGATACCTGCATCTCTTAGCTTTAGCACGTCTTCTTCCGTAACGGAGGAAGGCATCCACCGCCTTGCAGTCGGAGCCGGGCATCATCGAAGGTCCGGCGCTGTGATCTGGAGCTTTGGGTGTTGGAACTTCGGCGAGGGCGGATTCGATTGAGATTTAAAGAAGGGAGCGGAGCCTTTGTCTCTTTGTAAAGAGGTTGAATACCAAGAGCCTTCCCGTGATCGTTCGGGTTCGCCGATAGAGGAGACGTGCCAACGGGCACGATCGGGTTACCCACGCCGTATTAATGAGAATCCGGAATAAGGGGACACGATCTCGCTTTGACAAGACGTGCCAAGAAACTGCCTCGCTAAACGCTACCGAGGTGGGATAGTAAAACGATTCAATAAAGGCTTTGCCATGGTGTGATGTCACGCCACGAAATCGTCGGCAGATTGAATTTGTGTAAATATTATTCTCTCTACGGTGGTATGTGAAACTTATTTTGCGAGCGGACACTATCCTTGTGTTCAAAATCTTCTATGAAGTATTCGGAGGAGGAACCCGCCTTGCAATGCGAAGACAATATCGCGCCGGACTCGTCGTCATTGAAGCCTAGTTCGAGGCTCTTGAGGAGTCCCAGACTAGGGGTGTCCGGATAGCGAACTATCATCTTCGGCGGACTCTGGACTATGAAGATACAAGATTGAAGACTTCGTCCCGTGTCCGGATGGGACTTTCCTTGGCGTGGAAGGCAAGCTTGGCGATCTGGATATATAGATCTCCTACCATTGTAACCGACTCTGTGTAACCCTAACCCTCTTGGCGCCTATATAAACCGGAAGGTTTTAGTCCGTGGGATCGAACAACAATCATACCATAGGCTAGCTTCTAGGGTTTAGCCTCTCGATCTCGTGGTAGATCTACTCTTGTACTACCCATATCATCAATATCACCAAGCAGAGTAGGGTTTTACCTCCATCGAGAGGGCCCAACCTGGAAAAACATTGTGTCCGCTGTCTCCTGTTACCATTCGCCTAGACGCACAATTCGGGACCCCCTACCCGAGATCCGCCGGTTTTGACACTGACAGCTGCTTTACTTGTGGTTCAAATGAACATTGGTCAAACAGTGCCCAAAAAGTACAAGAAGCCATCACAGGACTCCAAGTCTGTGAATGTCACTATGAGCAACAATGATGCGACATCCGGGTATGGTAACTGCTTACCATACTTTCAGTTTGTCACTCCACCGATTGGTGGGTTGACACTTGGGCCAATATTCATGTGTGTGCTGATGTGTCTTTGTTTTCTTCTTACCAGGTTGCACGAGATTGTTCCGTCCTGATGGGGAATGGCTCGCATGCTTCTGTTCATGGTGTTGGCACGGTAGATCTGAAGTTTACTTGGGAAAGATCGTCTGTTGAAGAACGTCAAGATGTCCCCGCCATAAAGAAGAATCTCGTTAGTGGCTCCTTCTATGTAAAGAAGGGTTTAAGTTAGTATTTGAGTCTAACAAAGTAGTCGTATCTCGGTATGGAGTATTTGTTGGAAAAGGATATGATTGTGGTGGTTTGTTCCGCCTTTCCCTGGAGGATTTACGTAATAAAGTCGTGATCCAAATTCATTCTAATGCGAATGAATCTGAGGTTTGGCATTCACGCCTTTGTCACATAATTTTCGGTTGTATGACGCGGCTAGCTAAGATGGACTTAATCCCAAGTTTCACTTTAGCCAAAGGCTATAAGTGCCATGTGTGTGTGCAAGCTAAGCAACCTCGTAAGCCTCACAAGCTTGCGAAGGAGAGACACCTGGCACCATTAGAGCTCATACATTCAGATCTCTGTGAGATGAATGGTGTGTTGACTGAAGGTGGAAAGAAATACTTCATGACTCTGATTGATGATTCCACTAGATTCTTCTATGTGTATTTGTTAAATACTAAGGATGAGGCTCTACACTACTTTAAAGTCTATAAGGCTGAAATTGAGAACCAACTTGAGAAGAAAATAAAACGAGTCCGGTCTGATCGTGGTGGAGAGTACTTTTCTAATGAGTTTGATTTATTATGTGCGAAACATGGTATTATTCATGAGAGGACGCCTCCCTACTCACCCTAGTCAAACGGGGTTGCCGAACGGAAAAATCGTACTCTAACTGATTTGGTTAATGCCATGTTAGATACATCGGGTTTATCCAAGGCATGGTGGGGGGAGGCTGTATTGACATTATGTCATGTCCTGAATAAAGTTCCCACAAAGGATAATGAGACTACTCCCTATGAGCAATGGGAAAAGAAAAGAACTACACTCTCTTACTTGCACACTTGGGGCTGTTTGGTGAAAGTCAACGTGCCGATAATCAAAAAGCGCAAGTTGGGACCAAAGACCGTGGATCAGTGTTTTCTTGGCTATCTGAAGCATAGCGTTAGCTATAGATTTCTAGTGGTGAAATCTGAGGTACCACCGTAAGGTTGGTGCAATTATAGAGTCTAGGGATGCAACATTCTTTGAGGATATTTTCCCCATGAGAGATACATAAAGCATTTCTAGACTGGAATCTGATGAGACTCTTGAACCTGCTATTCCGATGGAATATTATGAACATAAAAGTGATAAGAGTTCCACGGAGGATGACGAGGAAGCTCCTGTTAGGAGCAAGAGACAGAGGACTGCAAAGTCCTTTGGTGATGAGTTCCTCGTGTACCTCGTGGATGATGATAATCCCAGCTCCATTTAAGAATCTTTTGCATCTCCGGATCTTGACTCTTTGGAAGGATGCGGTCCGTAGTGAGATGGATTCCATCTTGGCTAATGGGACATGGGAGATCACCGATCGTCCCTATGGTTGTCGACCATTAGGATGTAAGTGGGTGTTCAAGAAGAAGCTTAGGCCGATGGTATCTTGTTGAGAAGTACAAGGCTAGGCTTGTAGCCAAGGGTTATACCGTAAAGAAGAATAGGATTTCTTTGACACTTATTCACTGTGGCCAAACTGACAACCATTCGAGTGTTACTCGCTTTGGCTGCCTCACATGGTCTTCTCGTTCACCAGATGGACGTTAAGACGGCCTTACTTAACGGAGAGCTAGACGAGGAAATTTACATGCAACAGCCCGATGGCTTTGTAGTAAATGGTCAGGAAAGAAAGGTGTGCAAGCTAGTGAAATCCGTGTATGGCCTGAAATAAGCGCCTAAGCAATGGCATGAGAAGTTCAACACTACTCTGACATCTGTTGGCTTTGTTGTGAACGAAGCTGACAAATGTGTATACTATCGGTATGGTGGGGGCGAAGGAGTTATACTGAGTTTGTATGTCGATGACATACTGATATTTGGGACCCACCTCATGGTCATTGAGGAGGTCAAGGCTTTTCTATCTCATAATTTTGAGATGAAAGACCTGGGCGCGGCTGATGTTATCTTGAATATTAAGCTACTGAGAAATACCGAGGGTGGAATTACATACGCAATCCCACTATGTTGAGAAGATTTTGAGCGGTTTTGGATATTCGACCGCAAATCTTACGCAACACCATATGATCTAGCGTGCGGATTCGAAAGTTCAAGGCATGATCAGAGATCAATTGAGATATTCTCAAGTGGTTGGTTCACCGATGTACCTAGCATGTGCCACTCGTCCTGACATCTCATTTGCTGTGTGCAAATTGAGCTGGTTTGTTTCCAATCCGGGAGATGTGCATTGGCATGTTGTTGAGCGAGTGATGTGTTATTTGCAAGGCGTGAACTATGGAATTCACTATTCTAGGTACCGAGACGGTACTTGAGGGGTATAGTGATTGAATTGGATATCGATCTTGATGAGATGAAAGCCACAAGTGGACATGCCTTCACACTTGGTGGTGGTGCTGTTTCTGGAAGTCTTGCAAGCGATTTATCTTAACCAGATCGACTATGGAAGCGTAACTCACAACATTAGAAACATCTTCGTCGAAGCAGAATGGCTTCAAGAGCTTTTGATGGATTTGCGGTGGTTGATAAACCAAAGGTCTGGCTGTCCTTATGAACTGTGACAATCAAGCGGTGATTGCCAAGGCTAAGATTTCAAAGGACAACATGAAATCCACAAAGCATATAAGTAGACGATTGAAATCTGTCGAAAAATCAAGAAACTCTAGAGTAATAGCGTTGGATTATATCCAGATGGCTAAGAATCTGGCAGACCCTTTTACAAAATGGCTATCACGGATTGTGATAGAAAATGCATCGAGGGAGATGGGTATGAGACCCACATAAGTTGCCATGGGGATAACCCAACCTATGTGATCGGAGATCCCGTGAATTAGGACATGGGAAAACAATCCAGCGGTCAACTGAGGAGAGTATCCTTAATTAACCCACTCCGTTGGAGATGCACAATACTCTCAATTACAGAAGGCGGTGACTTTTGTCTTAATGTGTTCCAAAGCTTGTGTAAGCAAGATGCTAACCTCTGAGCATTCTTTGGAGGAACACACCTATGTGAGCCCGATCGCTAGTCACAGCCTATGAGATTGGGTAATCTCTAGTAAGCTCATGAGAAGGTATGGAGTATGACTAATATGCTCCACCGTGGGGTTTAGCCTTCGGTAGCCACGTATCGGTGACAATAGGCGAAACTTCGCGCGCCAAACCGACAATTCAAGGCATAGTCCATTGTTCGGTTGTGAAGAAGTCTAATCCTGTTGCTCTAGGTGGAAGTTCAACTTAACACTCTCCATAGAAATTTCGATATATCAAACATTGTTTGGAACAGTTTACAAACTTATGTGCCTCGAGATCTGGTGGGGGATTGTTGGATTATGGATGGGCTTAGGCCCATATAAGACACTAATCCCTAGTTAATCTTGAGGCCCATGTATGAGATGGCAGGTGGTGGGAAGTTTAGTCCCACCTTGCTAGTTGAGGAGAGTTGAGACCCCTTTATAAGGCATGCTCTACGACTTGCCATTGGGAGCTTCGGAAGAGGAGTGGTACACGCGCGCTCCTCCTCCTCCGCCGCCCGCCTCGTCATGCCTCGCCTTGCCTCGCCTCGTCATGACGCACGCGCGCCGCGGGTTGCGGGAATGAGCCGAGCCGAAGCTTATTTTTGCCGCTCAAGAACAAAATAATTAATCAGGGATTAATTAACGAGTCGCTAACATGTGGGCCACTATCCGAGACGTTGGACAGTGGGCTGACTTGCGTTGCCGGGATTCGTCGACTCCCTTGCTGGGAGTGCGACCCTTGCCGGAACTTGCGTTTCCTGGATTCGTTGACTCCCTTGCTGGGAGTGCGACCCTTGCCGGGAACGAAGACTCCCTTGCCGGGAGTGGGCCGACTCGGTCATGGGCCTCCGCCAGGCCCATGACTCCTTCCCGACGGACTTTATAAGAAGGCTCTGGCCAGTGGAGTAACCTAGTTCGGTTCACTCACTCCCTCTCGCGTGACCGAGCCGTCATCTACTGTTCCTCACTCTGTGCTTCTTCTCGTGACCCCATCCCGACGACCGCATGCACGGTTGGTCGGGAGAGCAGGTGCCTCCGAAACCCTGTCGTTTGAGATCCCGCCCGGAAGAATGGCAATAAGGTTTTTGGGGAGCGTCTCGACGCGACTGCTCCCGATCCGTCCCCAACTCTTTCCGCCTCTGCTTCCACTACTTCCCCTAAATCGACACCATGGCCGCCGCCGCCGCCGCAAACAAGAAGGCTACGGACGATGCCGAGGCTGCACACGTTACTGCCGCGTTGGCACGCCAACCGGAGGGTATGATCTGTTCATCCCTTGTTTACTCCTACTTGTACTGGTCGTATATGTGCTGCTCATAGATGGTTCACTTCTATGTTCTGTACGTGCTAGTATGCTTAGGTATCGCTATGATATGCATTCCATTTATGCCATGCTTACTGCATACTTGTGGATTAGTCTAATTGGAAAAGTGCTAATATTTCCAACAATCCAAAAACCTTATTTTAGGCACATTTCGATTCAAGGCTTTGCTTCTACTCTGAAACCAGAAAAGTTTACCGGGACGCATTTTAAGCATTGTTAGACTAGGACCACCTTGTGGCTCACAACGACGAACGTGTTCTGGGTTGGTGGTGTGTCCCTCATAGAAACGATTGCTCCTGAACAGGAGAAGGCGTTTAGGGAGGCAACCACAATCTTTTGGGGAGCAGTTGTGAGTGTGATTAGAGACAAGTTGGTTGACGCCTATATTCATATGGGGTTGCCAAAAACTTGTGGGATCTTTCGAAGTCAAATTCGCAAGAATCGATGTTGGCGATGAGTCAGTATGCCATGGAGCACTTCCATGATTACAGGATGGTTGATAACCATTACTGTATTGGACCAGCTCATGAGATCTGATTGCATTGCTAAGGAGCCGAGTCTGGAGGTGTGAGTTACGGACAATTTTATCGCGGGTTGAATTATTGCAAAACTCCTCCTAGTTGGAGGAACTTTGCTACTTCTCTCAAGCACTTGAGGCGTGAATCCTCTGTTGAGGATGTCATCAGTCATCTCGGTGTTGAGCGAACTCGAGAGCAAAGGACTCACATGTGAAAGGGGTAGAGGGTTCTTATAGGGCCAATGTGGTGGAGAAGAACTTCCACAAGTTCAAGGGAAAGAACTCATCCCAAAGAGAGAATACTACCTTCAAGAAGAAGGGTAAGAAGAAAGAAAGAGAGATGGCTGCTTTACTTGTGGTTCAGATGAACATTGGGCAAACAAGTGCCCAAACAAGTACAAGAAGCCATCACAGACTCAAGTCTGTGAATGTCACTCTGAGCAACAATGATGCGACATCTAGGTTTGGTAATCTGTTTACCATACTTTAAGTTTCTCAGTCCACCGATTGGTGGGTTGACACTGGGGCCAATATTAATGTGTGTGCTGATGTGTCTTTGTTTTCTTCTTACTAGGTCGCATGAGATTGTTCCGTCCTGATGTGGAATGGATCGCATGCTTCTGTTCATGGTGTTGGCACAGTAGATCTGAAGTTTACTTCGGGAAAGATCGTGCAACTGAAGAACGTGTAGCATGTCCCCGCCATAAAGAAGAATCTCGTTAGTGGCTCCATACGTGTAAAGAAGGGTTTAAGTTAGTATTTGAGTCTAACAAAGTAGTCGTATCTCGGTATGGAGTATTTGTTGGAAAAGGATATGATTGTGGTGGTTTGTTCTGCCTTTCCCTGGAGGATTTCTGTAATAAAGTCGTGATCCAAATTCATTCTAATGTGAGCGAATCTAAGGTTGGCATTCACGTATTTGTCACATAAATTTTGGTTGTATGACGCTGCTAGCTAAGATGGACTTAATCCGAGTTTCACTTTAGCCAAAAGCTCTATGTGCCATCCGCGTGTGCAAGCTAAGCAACCTCGTAAGCCTCACAAGCTTGCGAAGGAGAGACACCTGGCACCATTAGAGCTCATACATTCAGATCTCTGTGAGATGAATAGTGTGTTGACTAAAGGTGGAATGAAATACTTCATGACTCTGATTGATGATTCCACTAGATTCTTCTATGTGTATTTGTTAAATACTAAGGATGAGGCTCTACACTATTTTAAAGTCTATAAGGCTGAAGTTGAGAACTAACTTGAGAAGAAAATAAAATGAGTCGGTCGATCGTGGTGGAAGTACTTTTGTAATGAGTTTGATTTATTCTTTGCGAAACATGGTATTATTCATGAGAGGACGCCTCCCTACTCACCCAGTCAAGCGGGTTGCCAAGCGGAAAAACCGTACTCTAACCGATTTGGTTAACGCCATGTTAAATACATCCGGTTTATCCAAGGCATGGTGGGGAAGGCTGTATTGACATCATGTCATGTCTGAATAAAGTTCCCACAAAGGATAATGAGACTACTCCCTATGAGCAATGGGAAAAGAAAAGAACTACACTCTCTTACTTGCGCACTTGGGGCTGTTTGGCGAAAGTCAACATGCCGATAATCAAAAAGCGCAAGTTGAGACCAAAGACCGTAGACTATGTTTTTCTTGGCTATGCCAAGCATAGCGTTGGCTATAGATTTCTATTCGTAAAATCTGAGGTACCTGACCAGAAGGTCGGTACAATTATAGAGTCTAGGGATGCAACATTCTTTGAGGATATTTTCCCCATGAGAGATATGCAAAGCATTTCTAGACTCGAATCGATGAGACTCTGAACCTGTTATTCCGATGGAATATTATGAACATAAAAGTGATAAGAGTTCCACAGAGGATGGCGAGGAAGCTCCTGTTAGGAGCAAGAGACAGCGGACTACAAAGTCCTTTGGTGATGATTTCCTCGTGTACCTCGTGGATGATGATACTCGATTACATTTCGAAGCTTATGCATCTCCGGATCTTGACTCTTTGGAAGGATGCGGTCCGTAGTGAGATGGATTCCATCTTGGCTAACGGGACATGGGACATCACCGATCGTCCCTATGGTTGTCGACCATTAGGATGTAAGTGGGTGTTCAAGAAGAAGCTTAGGCCCGATGGTACTGTTGAGAAGTACAAGGCTAGGCTTGTGGCCAAGGGTTACACCACGAAAGTGCGTTATATCGACTAGAGGCGGTGAATAGGCAATTTTATGAATTCTTCATCGAGGAATTTGTTGGTGAGGAAATTCCTAAATGAAGAACTACTTGCAGCGGAATAAGTACTCAAAAGTAAACATAGCGAACACAAGCATATTCATCATGTTGAAATGAAGACAAGCACAGAGCACGAAAAGCATAAGCACAGGATAACACAGGATGAAGACGGATAGACCGAAGAAATTGAACTGAGGAATTGAGAAATTTTTCACCAAAGTCTTCAAACAGATATGAACAATCACACAACAACTAAAATGAGGAAATGAAAGAGTTGAGGAGATGGAACCGGAAAGCTTGGTGAAGACAATGATTTGGTAGACCAGTTCCAACTACTGTCTTAGTTGTACATCTGGTTGGAGCGGCTAGGTATTTAAACCCGAGGACACACAGTCCCGCACACCCGATCCTGAACACGCAGCCTAGGACACTTAGTCCTCACCGTATTCTCCTTGAGCTAAGGTCACACAGACCTCGCCCAATCACTGTGGTAAGTCTTGGTGACTTCCAAACTGTCACAGACTTCGGTCACTCGGCGATCCACAATTCCTCTTGGATGCTCTAGACCATGGCGCCTAACCGTCTAAAAGAAGCACAGTCTTCAAAGGTAACAAGCATCGAATCCACGCAGGATCAATCTCTTAAGTGATGCTCAATCACTTTGGGTTTGTAGGTGTGTTAGGTTTGGCTTTTCCTCACTTGATGATTTTTGCTTAAAGTAATTGGAGGATGGGATGCTCTCAAATGACAAGTGTCAGTTTCTCTCGGAGCAGCCAACCAGCTAGTGGTTGTAGGGGGCGGCTATTTATAGCCTAGGGAGCAGCACGACATGATAAGACATAAATGCCCTTCAATGACATGACCGTTAGGTGGGTAGATATTTGGGACAGCTGGCGCATAGCATAGCAACGGTCGAAAATTTGACTCTCAAATTCCTCGGGGCTATCATGTTCCTCACTGTAGGCAATCCACATTTGGCGAATTCCTAACTCCTCGGTCGAACAAATTCCTCGAGACCGTAAGAACTTCGTCTCATCCTTTGAAGAATATGACTGAATCTGTATGAGATTTCCAATGGCTTCACTCAAGGGATTGGTAGGTGTAGGATTTGAGTTGAGCATCACATGAAAATTTTTCCTTGGTATTTCCTCGACCCCCTTTAACAGTACGGTGTTTCCTATGACTCAATAAACAGAAAATGAAACTACGAAAACAAAAGTCTTCACTCTTCATGTTCCTCGAATGAATTCCAAGTCTTCAAGGTCACACCAATTTCTTCACTTTCAAAGTCTTCAGAAAGTCTTCAGAAACCCAAAGCCTTCAGTTGAAGAACTTCATTTTTAGGGGTCGACTTTCTTTGTAAATATCAAACTCCTCATGGACTTATAGACCCGTGTACACTCACAAACACATCAGTCCCTTAACCTATAAGTGTTCAATACACCAAAATCACTAAGGGGCACTAGATGCACTTACAATCTCCCCCTTTTGGTGATTGATGACAATACAGGTTAACTTTTCAACAGGATAAACATATGAAGTGTTAATCTTGATATTGAGGAATTTGATTGCAAGATATAGAAGAACTCCCCACGAAGATGTGCATAGTGAGGAATTTGCTTTTGAAGAAATGCACAATTGAAGAGTATAATCATGGAGATCTCCCCTATATCTTGTAATTCATACACACATTTGACATATAATATGAAGAATTTGAAATGCATGATGAAATATGGTGGTGATGTAATTCAGCGTGCGTGCATAGACATTAATGAGGAATAAGCATGCAGAAGAACTCATCAAAAGTATCAGCCACCATAGATTTTAAGATTACAACTCGATCGAATAAAATCTCAGCAGAACGAGAGTTGTAACTTAGCAAAAAATGCCCATATAGATAGACCCGCTTGAAGACTAACTCAAATTTCTCCCCCTTTGTCATCGAATGACCAAAAGGATCGAAAAATGAGGACTAACGCCCCTGAAGAATATCATGTTGATGGAGGATCGCCAGCGTTGTTGGGGTCGGTTGTTGTTGTAGGGCTTGCCGCAGTGTCGTCCAAGTCTTCATACTCGTCCGTGTCGCGTGATGGAGAATACGAACTGGCTACCAAGGAAGGAACCTTGACCTTCTTGTATTTCTTCCGTGGAGGAGCAGACCAGTCAAAATCTTCCTTGAGGCCCATTTTCTTCAGATCTTCTTCATCATAGAGATGTGACAGAATAGCCCACGTGCGATCAAAGACTTCATGGAGGTAGTAATGGTTTTTCTTCACTACATTATGTGTAGCAGTCATGTTGTGAAGAATAGTGCCAAACTAACGCTTAAGCCATTTGTGGTTTCGATCCACCTTTCGGTGAAGACTAATAAGCAGCTCACGGTCAGTCATCACACGAGGAGCAATGGCTTGAGGATTTGGCTTGGATGCATTGGCAGCAGAATCATGAGTGGCGAGTCATCATTGGTGGAATAAGATGCAGCTTTGCGGGCCGACCATCCAATGGATGAATGCCTTCATCGATAATAGTTGGTGCCTTGCCCTTCTCATCAGCTGAGGAATATGTCCGCTTGAGAACTTCAATCGGTGGCAAGTAGCTGAGGTGATTCTGAAAGCCAGCTTTGTAGTTGAGTGAATACCTTGTTCTGAGGAATCTCATAATCCAAGGAGCACAAGGCTTCAGCTCAAACGGAGAAAGTGCAACATTTGCCAGAGTCCTCATGAAGAAATCATGATAATTGACAGGGATGCCATGCATGATGTTGAATAGCAGATTCTTCATGATGCCAACAATTTCCTCATTAGATGAGTCGTGGCCTTTGATAGGACTCATAGTCTTCGTCAGAATGTGATAGACGGTTCTTGGCACATACAACAATTCCTTCACGAGGAATTTGGTCCTTGGGGCTTGACCGGGCTTCAGAGGCTTCATGAGCACTTGCATGTAATGAGCGGTGAGTTCGTGCTCTTGAGTACGCATAACGAGCACCTTCAAGTGGAGGACTGATTGGCGGGGCATGAAGCAATTCAGAGGCGATGCCTTATAATGAGTGTTTTCGGTCATCCAGTCCAACACCCAAGTGTTGATATCATCAGGATCACCTGTGATGTGCAGTGTTGCGTAGAATTGAAGAATAAGCTCTTCATTCCAATCAATGATGTCAGAGCAAAAGTTCAGCATCCCTGCATCATGAAGCATCTTGAGGACTTGAGAGAAGCAAGGCATTGATTCCATGTCCACGTGAGGAATATGCTCGTGGTCAAGACTTTGTCCTTGTTAAAAGCGTGAAGAATAGAAGTTTGCACGGTGGCAGTCGAAGCGCTTCCTTCTAAGGCGAGCATTGTCATAAGGATTGAATTGATGAAGAAAACATGCTCGCCAAGAAGTCATCAGCCTTGATTTTTGCTTCTTTGAGAAGGATCCTTTGGCTTGGGCTGAGGAGTGTCGACCAATTGCATCACCACCTTAGGAATCACAATCTCGGGATCCACAGACTTAGGAAGTTCAGTTCTTCTTCACCGCAGCTGGGTCTTCAATTCTTCATTTACATTTTCATTAGCACTAGTGCCTGGAATTGTTTCATGGATGATGGGGTTGCATGAGGCTCTTGGATCCCATTTGTACTTGATGAGCAGCAGGGACTGAGAATTGCTTGAAGTGGAGTGAACATTGGAGAGTTGGGGTCTTGACTTTCTGAAGTCATCATTCAAAGACAGTGTGGTACAGCCAATGTCCACATCCTCATCTTCTATTTCTTCAACGCCGCCTCTCTTGGAAGGAACCGAGGCATAGGCGAGGAGACAACTGGTGTTGAGGGATTGTATCCACTTCAACTTCTTCATCCAACCGCTCGACGAAGCAGCATAAGGATTCTCTTCATCGATTCGGGGAATCACATAATCTTCACCAAAAGGAACAAGGTCCTTTGATGGCATGAATGAGATAGGGACGACATCAATTGGGTTGTCAATTGAGCTTGTCAAAGGCTTCATCTTCTTCGGAGCCGAAGAAGATCTAATGAAGTTGATGCCTTCCTTTTCTTCACAGCTACACGCTCTGCAGCCTTGGTCTTCTTCGCATCTGATGCGGATGGAAGGATCGGAGTTGGTGTAGGCGCAGGAGGAGCAGAGGAATTTGTTTCAGTTTCTTGAGCACAACCGATGCAGCTTGCCTTGACTTCTTCATTTTCTTTAGGCGCACCACTAGTGGATGCCACGCAATTTCTTCGATGGCTGGAATGCGGTCATCACCACAGTACTTTCATTTTCTTGGCTTTTGATTGTCATCAGTCTTGGCATGTTCTTCAAGAGGGCTGAGCGATCGTCACCGAGGATTTTCTTGTTGCGTTGGGGCTGCAACATTTGAATTGAGTTTATCAAGAATCTTCACAAATCGACTTTAGCTCCAAGCCACCAAGATAGTAGCGATCAAATTCGTCACTCGGTTGCTTGATCTCAGCTTGCAAGGCAATGAGTTGTTCAGTGTAAGAGTGAGGACATTGTCGTTGAGGTAGCGCTGGTTCTTGTAATGCGCTTTCTTCACTCTTCTTCCTTCTTCAAATTTCCACTTCTCTTCTTCAATGAAGGCAGTCAAAACATGACTTTGACCAGGAGTGAGGTTCATCTCCGGTAAAGGCGTGTTTGGGTCCTTGTGCCATAAATCGATGAAGTCTAGGATCAACTTCGGATCCAGTAGCATTAGCACATTGCTGCCTTTGGCTCTAGTGGCCATGGCCTACCTGTCTCTGATGATTTCGGAAAGTTCTTCATCATCGGCCTCATCGTCATCGAGGGCACTTGAAAGGCGACCTGCTTCTTGTGAGGACTTGGTCGAAGGCCTCGTCCAATAGTGGCCTTTTTCTTCAGCGGAGAGGGGCCAGTTGAGGAATTTGGTGTAGCTGAGGAACTTGCAGACGCTCCTGATGCAATTGAGATGCCTGTAGTCCTTTGACACGTGGCAAGATGCATAGGTGCAGAGGATTTAGTCGGAGCAGCTGAAGACTTTGTCGGAGGAGCTAAGGACTTTGAAGGAGGAGCAGATTGAGGAATTGGCCGTGAGGACTTTGAAGAGTCTGGTTGTGAGGGCATTGCTGAGGAACATGGCCATGAGGGCATTGAGGGAGAAGCACTTGGCTTGTGAGCAGGCTTCTTAGGCATGGCCTTCTTTGGCTTGCTTGCACAGGCCTCAGCAGTGGTAGCAGCAGCAGAATCTTCATTGAATTTCCTCATTGCTTCCTTTGCTTGTTTGGCTAGTTTGGCCTGGCGCTTTGCCCATTCATCAGGATAGTCCTCACCGCGCTTGAGGCTGGTGGTATTTGCCAATTGGCCAGGTGCCAATGGAGGTCTTGGGCATGGAGGGTTGAGAGTGAATTTCTTCATATAATTGGGAGTAACATATATGTACTCCCTCCATTCCCGTGCCATATCCTCTCTATCCTTTGTATGCACACCTTGCGCTGATTTTTTGTCCTCCTTGCCAAATTTGGCCTCATCAGGAGTGCAATAATCCTTGTATATGTCATCGAGGATTTCAAAAGCAGATTGACCTCGGGCCTCTTTCCACCCTTACGTGGCTTATTACCGTCGACCATTTTCTTTAGCTCAGAATATGAACAACTGAAGTTTCAAGAGGTATGCAATTTTCTTGAAGAATGCTGCAAATGAGTTAAGTTGATGAGAACCTAGTGATTCAGCAGCAAACATGTGTACTTGTGAACAGAGTATAGTTGCAAGGAATTTGGAGAGGTCATATGCATTCTTAGAAGGTTTTTCAAAAGGATAAGTTTGAGGAATTTGCCTAGATGAGTCTTGAGGAATTTCACTAAGCGTGCTTTGTCTTAGGTTCCAGAGTTGTATAGCTCGAAGATCCACATAATTGAGGAATCTTGAAGAAAATCATTGCTTAGAGAAACGAATCAAGAGCAGATGACATGTGAGGTGTTCAGTGTGTGAAGATTTGAAGAGTAAACACCTTTGAAGATTTTCAAGAAAACATTCAAATCAAAGAGGCTAGTAAAAGTAACTTTTAATTACCCTTGATGAAGAACACGACGAACTGGGAAGTGTAGATGTGAAGTTCGTCAGATCAAATCTTCCACGCCCTAACTCGGCAGAGGAAGACAGCTACGGCGGCGACAGAGTGAAGAAATCCGCCACCGGTGCGAGTACGACGGCGATGAGGTTGAGGCAGTGAAGCTCTTCCTCACCGGCGACGATGAAGTAGCGGTGGCGCTAGGGTTTGAGAAGCTCGAGTGGGAGTGAGAACGAGCGGAGTAAAAACGAAGTGAGGAAGAGGAGGGGGTATTTATAGTCGAAGTGAAAAAATTGTACGCCCGAAGAACTCAGACGAACGTGCCCCTGACCCTTCTCATTCGCTTGACATGTGTCACCCACATACTGAGAGGTGGCGATCGTGTAAGATCATGGGTGAATAGATAAGTATTGTCGTGGGATGCGGAACAGTTTGAGCGGCAAAGCCGAAAATTTAGATAAGATAAGTTAAAAGTTCTGTTCGCAATTTCTTCAGCTGACAAGGACACAGTGAAGATTTTGAACGAGATTCAAATAGAACGCACATGAAGAATTTGTGAACAGACTGGGTTGAGTTTAGCATAGAGGGGGAAGGGACCGATCACATTCACTTAGCAGAAAAAATCAACTCGAAGAATTAGCAATAAGTGAATGCTGTAGAGGACATAAACTCATATATTTATATATTCAAATGAAGAAGAACGCCAGAAAGAGTGAAAACAATGCAAAGTTGAAGAATTTGAAAAACTGAGGAATTTCAAAAACGAAGAAAAACTTAAATTGAAGATTTTCAACTTTGGTTGGTGGCGTAACCCACCGTATAAGAAAGCTGATTTCAGACACCGCGTACAATTGTCGTAGGGCTCTGAGAATCAATTTCTTCATTAATTTCTTCACACTTAGAGGGTTAGTCTTCATTGATTGAAGAAAAATGTTACTTTGTGTGTTGCGCATCTAAGTCATCAAGTCAGCATAAGTGTTACGATGTGTGTCCTTTTCAGAGAATATTCGAAGATTCTAGGATATTTAGGTCACACTGCAACTTGCTAAATCTCTTCTCATCCAAGGGCTTAGTGAAGATATCGGCCAGCTGGTCTTGGTTCTTGCATGGTCGATGGAGATGTCGCCCTTCAACACATGATCACAAAGAAAATGATGACGAATATGGATGTGCTTTGTCTTGAGTCTTTGAATCGGGTTATGAGCAATCTTGATGGTGCTCTCATTGTCGCAGAGAGAGGCACATTCTTCATGTTGATGTCATAGTCCTTGAGGGTTTGCTTCATCCAAAGTAATTGAGCACAGCACGATCTAGCAGCAATGTACTCAACCTGCGATGGAGAGTGATCGCAGATTCTGCTTTCTTCGAGGACCAACAGACCAAAGATCGTCCGAGGAAATGACATGTGCTGATGTTGACTTGCGGTCCATACGATCACCAAAGATAGTCTGAGTCTGAATATCCAATGAGATCAAATGAAGAGCCCTTGGGATACCATAATCCAAGTGTTGGTGTGTGAGCTAGATATAGAAGAATATGCTTCACAACCTTATGGTGTGATTCCTTCGGTGTAGCTTGAAATCGGGCACACATGCAAACACTAAGCATAATATCCGGCCTAGATGCACATAGGTACAATAAAGAGACAATCATGGAGCGGTATACCTTTTGATCAAGTCTTTACCATTTTCATCGGTTGCATAGATGGTCGTTTATGGGCATTGGAATTTTGACCCCTTTGCAATATTGCATGCCGAATTTCCTCAATACATCCTTTAGGTATTTCTCCTGAGATACGAATATGCCATTGCGTTGTTGACAAATTTGAAGACCTAAAAAGAATTTCAATTATCCCATCATAGACATTTGATATTCTTCACTCATCATATAGGCAAATTCATCATCATAACGTTGGTCAAGACAGCCAAAAATGATATCATCAACATAAATTTGGCACACAAACAATTCACCATCATAAGATTTAGTGAAAAGAGTTGGGTCGAGTGAACCAGGTTTGAAGCCTTTATTCATGAGGAATTCCTTCAAAGTATCATACCACGCCCAAGGGGCCTGCTTGAGGCCATCAGGCCTTATTGAGTCTGAAGACTTTGTCAGGATGCTTTGGATCTTCAAAACCTGGGGGTTGAGCAACATATAGTTCTTCCTCAAGATTACCATTGAGGAATGCACTTTTCACATCCATTTGTTGTAAGATGATATCATGATGGTTAGCATAAGCAAGTAATATGCGAATAGCCTCAAGTCTAGCAACAAGTGCAAAAGTTTCATCGAAATAAATTCCTTCAACTTGTGTGTAGCCATGAGCTACAAGCCGTGCCTTATTCCTCACCACAAGGACATTTTCATCTTGCTTGTTGCGGTAGATCCACTTTGTGCCAATGATGTTGTGCTTGCGAGGATCTGGACGTCTGACCAGTTCCCAGAAGTTGTTGAGCTCGAACTGATGTAATTCTTCTTGCATAGCTTGAATCCACTCAGGCTCCCGAAATGCTTCATCTACCTTAGTGGGCTCTGTGATAGAGACAAAAGCAAAGTGCACACAAAAGTTAGACAAATGTGAAGCTTTTGAGCATGTGAGAGAACCTGGTGCTTCAATGTCATCGATGATCTTCTCGACTTGCACTTCGTTTGCAATGCGAGGATGAGTGGGTTGTCTTCGAGGAATTTGATCCGCATTATCTTCAGGAGCATTTTCCTCGGCACCATTCTCTTCAGGTGCGCCAGCTCAACGTTCTTCACATTCTGGAATGAATTCTTCAGCAGATTCTTCGGTAGGAATGACATCCTTAGTAGCCTTGAACTTGATAGATGCCTCGGTGCTGGTTCATCTAACACGAAGGTAGGTGCTCTCTTTGCGAGCCATTAGTTTCATCGAACCGCACGCCTACAGTTTCAACAACTTTGTGGAGAACGTTATTGAAGACTTTGTAGTTGTGCAAGTCCTTTCCGTAACCAAGCATAAAACCCTCATGTGCTTTGGTGCAAATTTAGAATTGTGATGAGGATCTCTAATCCAACATTTAGCAATCAAGACTTTGAAGTAACTCACATTGGGTTTCTTGTCGTTGAGGAGTTCATAAGCGCCTTCTTGAAGAATTTGTGAAGATATACTCTGTTAATGATGTGGCACGTAGTATCAATTGCCTCAATCCGAATCGACGAGGCGCCTTGTATTCATCAAGCATAGTGCAAGCCATCTCAACAAGAGTTGTGTTCTTGCGCCCACGACGCCATTCTGCGAGGAGTATAAGGAGCAGATAACTCATGAGTAATACCAAGCTCATCAAGATAGTCATCAAGACCGAATTCTTGAACTCATCCCATTGTCACTTCGATGTGCTTGATCTTCACACCAAAGTTGGTTGAAGCCCTCGAGGAAAATTGTTTGAAGACTTCTGCACCTCATGTTTGTAAGTGACAATGTGCACCCATGTATAACGAGAATAATCATCAACAATAACAAGGCCGTATAGAGATGCATCATTTGTAACAACAGAATAATGATTAGCACCAAAAAGATCCATGTGAAGCAATTCAAATGGTCGAGTGCTAGTCATGATAGTCTTTGCTGGATGCTTGGCCTTTGTCATCTTTCCAGCTTCACAGGCTCCGCATAAGTGATCCTTGAGGAATTTGACATTTTCAATGCCAATGACATGCTTCTTCTTCGCAAGCATGTACAAATTCCTCATGTCAAGATGACCAAGTCCTCGGTGCCATAGCCAGCCTTCGAAGCTTTTGCAAGTAGGCATACGGCAGGTTGTGGTCCTGTAGAGAAATCAACAATGTACAAGTCTCCTCTCCTAAAGCCTTCAAGACTTTGGAATTGTCAGTTTACATGATCACAACACAACGATATTCGCCAAAAACAACAACCATATCGAGATCACAAAGCATTGAAATGCACATGAGGTTGTATCCTAAGGACTTGACAAGCATGACTTTGTCCATGTGTCGATCCTTTGAGATCGCAACCTTACCTAGGCCCAATACCGACTTTTGCCTTTGTCGTGAAGATGATATGCTTCAGATGTGACGGTGATAATGGAGCATCCATCAATAGATTCTTGTCACCATTCATGTGATTTGTACATCCATGATCGAGGACCCACTCATTGACTTTGGGTTGATCATCCTGCAGATGAATTAGTGCATCTTACGAACTCATATACTTCATCAGTGAAGAATATGACATCAATATCATCAGATCAATCTCATCAAACAAAAGAACAGATAAAACAGTATGAGGACGTGTGAAATGAAAGTTCATTTAATCATGATTAGCCTGCGTCCTTTCGTGCACTCTTGAGTCTCCAAAGAAATTCTTCAAACGTTTTGAGCACGTCTGGAGACCTGACCCTACATAAGGGATTAGTTCTTTTTCTTCACCACCCACATCTGAAGGGGTGGCAAAGAATTCATCACTCTGCGAGCACCATATGAGAAAGGTGGCATAGAAGCCACCCCTTCGCTTCACATAAGAGGGTTAGGATAAGCATATGAATAAGCAGAGAAATACTTGAGGACTTATGAACATAATGGTTGAAGAATAATGCTCATATTCAAAGCCCTTAGCTCTTCCCTGCGAAACAGAGGGATTAGCACGATGATTATCATATGAGAATTTGGATCCTTTTGAGGAATTTGATCCACGTGAGGAATTTGATCCACGTGAGGAATTGGATCCATATGAAGAATTTGGTCCATATGAAGAATTTGATCTAGAGTTCCTATTCTTCACAGGTGGTGTCATGTGGACATTCACCTGAAGACTTTTGAGGCAGCTTTTGGGAACCCAGATTTTCTTCATAGGGGAACCGTTCCTGTAGTTAGTGCCAACATATCTAGCAAATGCCTCACCATTCTGATTTTTGAACAGTTTATAGTTGGAGTCAAATGACTCATCAGAAGAATGAGGAGAATCACATGTAAAGCCAGATAAATTGAATGGATCAACTGGAGATCCCTTTGCAGCAACCCATGAGGTTTTGGGATACTGCTCAGGCTTCCAATATGTTCCACCAGCATTGAGTTTCCTCTCAAAGGCAATACCCTCTTTCCTAGGGTTCCTGTTGAGGATCTGTTTTTTAAGCACATCACAAAGAGTCTGATGCCCTTTGAGGCTTTTGTACATGCCTATCATGTACAATTCCTTCAGCCCTGCATCATCAGTGATACTAGCAATGTCCTCAGATGAGGAATTAGTAATAGCAGAGATAGATGAAGAATTTGTAGCATTAGAAACATTTGAACATTCAGGTGAAGAATTAGCAGTTTCACGTTCAATGCACTTCAGACATGGAGGAACAAATTCTTCCTGAGTAGCGCTGATTTGTTGAGCAAGTAATGAATCACGCTCCTTCTGAAGATCTTCATAATCCACTCTTAGCTTCTCAAGATCTTGCTTTCTTTAAAGAAATTCATAAGAAAGCTTCTCATGATCAGATAAGAGAGTGTTATGATGACTTTGAAGGGTGTCAAACTTGGACTGAAGTCCCTGAAGACTTTCAACCAAAGCTTTCGACTGATCCATTTCTTCACCCAACATATCATCGCTCTTATTTAGCATGTATTGTACTTTTTCCAAAGCTCTTTGTTGTTTAGTGGCAAGGGAAGCAAGTTTGACATAGCTGGGTCCAAATTCATCTCCAGATTCATCATCACTAGACTCGAATGTTGGGGAACGTAGTAATTTCAAAAATTTCCTACGCACACGCAAGATCATGGTGATGCATAGCAACGAGAGGGGAGAGTGTTGTCGTACCCTCGTGAGACCGAAGCGAAGCGCTGACGCAGCGTAGAGGAAGTACTCAGACGTCCTCTCGGTCCAACCGATCCAAGCACCGTTACGGCACCTCCGAGTTCTTGACACACGTACAACTCGATGACGCACCCTCGATCTCCGATCCAGCAGAGGCGCTGGGGAGTTCCACAAGATGACAAAGTGGTGACGATCTTGATGTTCTCTGTTGCAGGCTTCGCCTAAGCACCGCTACAATATGACCGAGGTGTAATATCGTGGAGGGGGCACCGCACACGGCTAAGGAACGATCTCAATGATCAACTTGTGTGTCTAGGGTGTCCCCTACCCCGTATATAAAGGAGGGAGGGAGGAGGTGGCTGCCCAAGGGGAGGCGCCATAGGGGGCAAACCTACTCCAAGTAGGTTTGCCCCCCTTCCTATTCGGAGTAGTAGTAGGAAGGAAGAGGGGAGGAGAGAGAGGAAGGGGGGGCCCCCCTCCCACCGGATTGGGCTTGGGGGCGCCTCCCTTGCTCCTCCTCCTCCCTTCCACTAGGGCCCAATAAGGCCCATATACTTACCAGGGGGTTCCGGTAACCTCCCGGAGCTCCGGTATATTCCCAAACTCTCCCGGAACCTTTCCGGTGTCCAAATATATCCGTCCAATATATCAATATTTATGTCTCGACCATTTCGAGACTCCTCGTCATGTCCATGATCACATCCGGGACTCCGAACAACCTTCGGTACATCAAAATACATAAACTCATAATATAATTGTCATCGAAACCTTAAGCGTGCGGACCCTACGGTTCGAGAACAATGTAGACATGACCGAGACACGCTTCCGTCAATAACCAATAGCGGAACCTGGATGCCCATATTGGTTCCTACATATTCTACGAAGATCTTTATCGGTCAAACCGCACAACAACATACGTTGTTCCTTTGTCATCGGTATGTTACTTGCCCGAGATTTGATCGTCGGTATCCAATACCTAGTTCAATCTCGTTACGGCAAGTCTCTTTACTCGTTCCGTAATATGTCATCTCATAACTAACTCATTAGTTACATGCTTGCAAGGCTTAGGTGATGAGTATTACCGAGAGGGCCCACAGATACCTCTCCGACAATCGGAGGACAAATCCTAATCTCGAATTATGCCAACCCAACATGTACCTTCGAAACACCAGAGAGCACCTTTATAATCACCCAGTTACATTGTGACGTTTGGTAGCACACAAAGTGTTCTTCCGTAAATGGGAGTTGCACATTCTCATAGTTGCGTGAACTTTGTATAAGTCATGAAGGAAGCAATAGCAGCATACTAAACGATCAAGTGCTAAGCTAACAGAATGGGTCAAGTCAATCACATCATTCTCCTAATGATGTGATCCCGTTAATCAAATGACAACTATTTTGTCCATGGCTAGGAAACATAACCATCTCGATAAATGAGCTAGTCAAGTAGAGGCATACTAGTGACACTATGTTTGTCTATGTATTCACACAAGTATTATGTTTCCGTTAATACAATTCTAGCATGAATAATAAACATTTATCATGAAATAAGGAAATAAATAATAACTTTATTATTGCCTCTAGGGCATATTTCCTTCAGTCTCCCATTTGCACTAGAGTCAATAATCTAGTTCACATCGCCATGTGATTTAACACCAATATTCATATCTCATATGATTAACACCCATAGTTCACATCATCATGTGACCAACATCCAAAGGGTTTACTAGAGTCAATAATCTAGTTCACATCGCTATGTGATTAACACCCAAAGAGTACTAAGGTGTGATCATGTTTTGCTCGTGAGAGAAGCTTAGTCAACGGGTCTGTCACATTCAGAGCCGTATGCATTTTGCAAATATTTTATGTCCACAATGCTCTGCATGGAGTTACTCTAGCTAATTGCTCCCACTTTTAATATGTATCCAGGTTGAGACTTAGAGTCATCGGATCGGTGTAAAAGTTTGCACCGATGTAACTTTTACAACAAACTTTTTATCACCTCCATAATCGAGAAACATCTCCTTAGTCCTTACTAAGGATATTCTTGACCAATGTCCAAAGATCTACTCCTAGATCACTATTGTACTCCTTGCCAAATTCAGAGCAAGGTATACAATAGGTCCGATACATAGCATAGCATACTTTATAGAACCTATGCTCAATATGTAAGTAGCTTTTCTTGAGGTCTTTTCTTTTAAAGAACTCCTTTAAAACAATCCTTTATGCTTTGCGTAAAAATTCTACATCATTTCGATCAACAATATGTCACTCACATATACTAATCGAAAGGCTGTAGTGCTCCCACTCACTTTATTGTAAATACATGCTTCATCGTAAGTCCATATAAAACTATATGCTTTGATCAACTTATCAAAGCGTATATTCCAACTCCGAGATGCTTGCACCAGTCCATAGATGGATCATTGGAGCTTGCACATTTTGTTAGCACCTTTAGGATTGACAAAACCTTCGGTTGCATCATATACAACTCTTCTTTAATAAATCCATTAAGGAATGCAGTTTTGACATCCATTTGCCGATTTCATAAAATGTGGCAATTGCTAACATGATTCGACAGACTTAAGCATCGATACGAGTGAGAAAATCTCATCGTATTCAACCCCTTGAACTTGTTGAAAACCTTTTGCAACAAGTCGAGCTTAGTGGATAGTAACACTACTATCGTTGTCCGTCTTCCTCTTGAAGATCCATTTATTTAACATGGCTTGTCGATCATCGAGCAAGTCAATCAAAGTCCATACTTTGTTTTCATACATGGATCATATCTCAGATTTTATGGCCTCAAGCCATTTCGCGAATCTGGGCTCATCATCGCTTCCTCATAGTTTGTAGGTTTATCATGGTCTAGTAACATGACTTTCGTAACAGGATTACCGTACCACCTTCGGTGCGGACCGTACTCTGGAAGACCTATGAGGTTCTGTAGTAACTTGATCTAAAGTTTCATGATCATCATCATTAGCTTCCTCACTAATTGGTGTAGGAATCACTTTGAACTGATTTCAGTGATGAACTATTTTCCAATTCGGGAGAAGGTACAAATTACCTTATCAAGCTCTACTTTCCTCCCACTCACTTCTTTCGAGAGAAACTCCTTCTCTAGAAAGGATCCATTTTAGCAACGAATATCTTGCCTTCGGATCTGTGATAGAAGGTGTACCCAACTATTTCCTTTTGGGTATTCTATGAAGACGCACTTCTCCGATTTGGGTTTGATCTTATCAGATGAAACTTTTTCATATAAGCATCACAACCCCAAACTTTAAGAAACGACAACTTTGGTTTCTTGCTAAACCACAATTCATATAGTGTCGCCTCAACGGATTTAGATGGTGCCCTATTTAACGTGAATGCAGCTGTCTCTAATGGATGATCCCAAAACGATATTGGTAAATCGGTAAGAAACATCATAGATTGTACTATATCCAATAAAGTACGGTTATGACGTTCGGACACACCATTATGATGTGGTGTTCCAGGTGGCATGAATTTGTGAAACTATTCCACATTGTTTTAATTGAAGACCAAACTCGTAACTCAAATATTTGTCTCCGCGATTAGATCATAGAAACCTTATTTTCTTGTCACGATGATTTTCCACTTCACTCTGAAATTCTTTGAACTTTTCAAATGTTTCAGACTTATGTTTCATCAAGTAGATATACCCATATCTACTCAAATCATCTTGTGAAGGTCGAAAATAATGATACTTGCCACGAGCATCAACACTCATTGGATCGCATACATCGGTATGTATTATTTCCAATAAGTCAAGAGCTAGTTCCATTGTTCCGAGAACGGAGTTTTAGTCATCTTTCCCAAAAGGCACGGTTCGCAAGCATCAAATGATTCATAACCAAGTGACTCAAAAATCCATCTTTATGGAGTTTCTTCATGCGCTTTACACCGATATGACCCAAACGGCGGTGCCACAAATAAGCTGCACTATCATTATTAACTTTGCATCTTTTGGTTTCAATATTATGAATATGTGTATCACTACGATCGAGATCCAATGAACCATTTTCATTGGGTGTGTAACCATATAAGGTTTTATTCATGTAAATGAACAACAGTTTATTCTCTTACTTAAATGAATAACCGTTTTGCAATAAACACGATCAAATCATATTCATGCTCAACGCAAACACCAAATAACACTTATTTAGGTTCAACACTAATCCCGAAAGTATAAGAAGTGTGCGATGATGATCATATCAATCTTGAAACTACTTTCAACACACATCGTCACTTCACTCTTAACTAGTTTCGCTTATTCTACAACTCCGTTTGAGTTACTACTCTTAGCAACCGAACCAGATACCGAATACCGAGGGGTTGCTATAAACACTAGTAAAGTACACATCAATAACATGTATATCAAATATACCTTTGTTCACTTTGCCATCCTTCTTATCCTCCAAATACTTGGGGTAGTTCTGCTTCCAGTGACCAGTCCCTTTGTAGTAGAAGCACTTAGTCTTAGGCTTAGGTCCAGACTTGGGCTTCTTCACGGGAGTGACAACTTGTTTGCCATTCTACTTGAAGTTTCCCTTTCTTTCCCTTTGCCCTTTTCTTGAAACTAGTGATCTTGTCAACCATCAACACTTGATGCTCTTTCTTTATTTCTACCTTCGTCGATTTCAACATCACGAAGAGCTCGGGAATCATTTTCGTCATCCCTTGCATACTATAGTTCATCACGAAGTTCTACTAACTTGGTGATGGTGACTAGAGAATTCTGTCAATCACTATCTTATCTGGAAGATTAACTCCCACTTGATTCAAGCGATTGTAGTACCCAGACAATCTGAGCACATGCTCACTAGTTGAGCGATTCTCCTCCATCTTTTAGCTATAGAACTTGTTGGAGACTTCATATCTCTCAACTCGGGTATTTGCTTGAAATATTAACTTCAACTCCTGGAACATCTCATATGGTCCATGACGCTCAAAACGTCTTTGAAGTCCCGATTCTAAGCCATAAAGTATGGTGCACAAAACTATCAAGTAGTCATCATATTGAGCTAGCCACACGCTCATAACGTCCGCATCCGCTCCCCGCAATAGGTCTGTCACCTAGCGGTGCATCAAGGACATAATTCTTCAAGCAGCAATGAGGATAAACCTCACATCACGGATCCAATCCGCATCATTGCTACTAACATTTTTCAACACAGTTTTCTCTAGGAACATATCAAAATAAACATATGAAAGCAACAATGCGAGCTATTGATCAACATAATTTGCAAAATACTACCAGACTAAGTTCATGATAAATTTAAGTTCAATTAATCATATTACTTAAGAACTCCCACTTAGATGTACATCTCTCCGGTCATCTAAGTGATCACGTGATCCAAATCAACTAAACCATAACCGATCATCACGTGAGATGGAGTAGTTTTCAATGGTGAACATCTTATGTTGATCATATCTACTATATGATTCACGCCGACCTTTCGGTCTCCGTGTTCCGAGGCCATATCTGTATATGCTAGGCTCGTCAAGTATAACTTGAGTATTCGCGTGTGCAACTATTTTGCACCCGTTGTATTTGAACGTAGAGCCTATCACACCCGATCATCACGTGGTGTCTCAAAGACGAAGAACTTTCGCAGCGGTGCATACTCGGGAGAACACTTCTTGATAATTAGTGAGAGATCATCTTAAAATGCTACCGTCAATCAAAGCAAGATAAGATGCATAAAGGATAAACATCACATGCAATCAATATAAGTGATATGATATGGCCATCATCATCTTGTGCTTGTGATCTCCATCTTGAAGCACCGCCATGATCACCATCGCCACCGGCGTGACACCTTGATCTCCATCGTAGCATCGTTGTCGTTCGCCATCTATTGCTTCTCGACTATCGCTACCGCTTAGTGATAAAGTAAAGCAATTACGAGCGTTACATTTCATACAATAAGCGACAACCATATGGCTCTGCCGATTGCCGATAACCGGTTACAAAACAAGATCATCTCATACAATAAAATATAGCATCACGTCTTGACCATATCACATCACAACATGCCCTGCAAAAACAAGTTAGGCGTCCTCTACTTTGTTGTTACAAATTTTACGTGGCTGCTACGGGCTTTAGCAAGAACCGTTCTTACCTACGCATCAAAACCACAACGATAGTTTGTCAAATAGACTCCGTTTTAACCTTCACAAGGACGGGCGTAGCACTCAGTTCAACTAAAGTGAGAGAGACAGACACCCGCCAATCACCTTTAAGCACGAGTGCTCGTAGCAGTGAAACCAGTCTCGCGTAAGCGTACCGTAATGTCGGTCAGGCGCTTCATCTCACAATACCGCTGAACCAATGTATGACATGCTGGTAGGTAGTATGACTTATATCGTCCACAACTCACTTGTGTTCTACTCGTGCATATAACATCAACGCATAAAACCTGGCTCGATACCACCGTTGGGGAACGTAGTAATTTCAAAAATTTCCTACGCACACGCAAGATCATGGTGATGCATAGCAACGAGAGGGGAGAGTGTTGTCTCGTACCCTCGTGAGACCGAAGCGAAGCGTTGACGCAGCGTAGAGGAAGTAGTCGTATGTCCTCCGGTCCAACCGATCCAAGCACCGTTACTCCGGCACCTCCGAGTTCTTGACACACGTACAGCTCGATGGCGCACTTCGATCTCACATCCCGCAGAGGCGCGGGGAGTTCCGTCGACGACGGTGTGGTGGCGATCTTGATGTTCTCTGTTGCGAGGGCTTCGCCTAAGCACCGCTACAATATGACCGAGGTGTAATATCGTGGAGGGGGCACCGACACAGCTAAGGAACGATCTCAATGATCAACTTGTGTGTCTAGGGTGCCCCCTACCCCGTATATAAAGGAGGGAGGGAGGATGTGGCCGCCCAAGGGGAGGCGCTCCATAGGGGGCAAACCTACTCCAAGTAGGTTTGCCCCCTTCCTATTAGGAGTAGTAGTAGGAAGGAAGAGGGGAGGAGAGAAGGAAGGGGGGGCGCCCCCCTCCCAGTCGGATTGGGCTTGGGGGGCCTCCTTGCTCCTTCTCCTCCCTTCCCTAGGGCCCAATAAGGCCCATATACTTACCGGGGTTCCGTAACCTCCCGAACTCCGTATATTCCCAAACTCTCCCGGAAGCTTTCCGGTGTCCAAATATATCCGTCCAATATATCAATCTTTATGTCTCGACCATTTTGAGACTCCTCGTCATGTCCGTGATCACATCCGGGACTCCGAACAACCTTCGGTACATCAAAATACATAAACTCATAATATAATTGTCATCGAAACCTTAAGCGTGCGGACCCTACGGTTCGAGAACAATGTAGACATGACCGAGACATGTTTCCGGTCAATAACCAATAGCGGGACCTGGATGCCCATATTAGTTCCTACATATTCTATGAAGATCTTTATCGGTCAAACCGCACAACAACATACGTTGTTCCCTTTGTCATCGGTATGTTACTTGCCCGAGATTTGATCGTCAGTATCCAATACCTAGTTCAATCTCGTTACCGGCAAGTCTCTTTACTCGTTCCGTAATATGTCATCTCATAACTAACTCATTAGTTACATGCTTGCAAGGCTTAGGTGATGAGTATTACCGAGAGGGCCCACAGATACCTCTCCGACAATCGGAGTGACAAATCCTAATCTCGAATTATGCCAACCCAACATGTACCTTCGGAAACACGTGTAGAGCACCTTTATAATCACCCGATTCACGTGACGTTTGGTAGCACACAAAGTGTTCCTCCGGTAAATGGGAGTTGCACAATCTCATAGTTGCAGGAACTTTGTATAAGTCATGAAGGAAGCAATAGCAGCATACTAAGCGATCAAGTGCTAAGCTAACAGAATGGGTCAAGTCAATCACATCATTCTCCTAATGATGTGATCCCGTTAATCGAATGACAACTATTTTGTCCATGGCTAGGAAACATAACCATCTCGATAAACGAGCTAGTCAAGTAGAGGCATACTAGTGACACTATGTTTGTCTATGTATTCACACAAGTATTATGTTTCCGGTTAATACAATTCTAGCATGAATAATAAACATTTATCATGAAATAAGGAAATAAATAATAACTTTATTATTGCCTCCAGGGCATATTTCCTTCATCGAATAGGTAGCATTCAGTTACCTTAGCACTTTTTGCCATAAGGCATTGTGTAGAACATGATGATTCGGTTGAATGTCATTGCATTGAGAGATTCCTTGAAATCCTCCAACCAAGGATCATGACGGGTTCGATGACCTTCATAGACCTCGAGAGTCGGTCCCGGATAAGCTTTGCATGGTTGAGATGCATAACGTTCCTGAACTGATTTTGAGAAAGACAGAGCGGATGGCGTCCTTCATCGTCAAGTTGAGAAGAGTGTACTTGCGGATGTTATCAGCTTCCGCCATCTTGCACAGATCAGTAAGAACAATCTCGGTAACGGTCCACAGCTTGCTGTTCATTGCCATGAGGCGCTTCCTCATCATGTCCTTCCACTTGGGATAATCATGACCGTCAAAGATGGGGCATGTCACTTTATTTATACCTGCGATCGACACAACTAAAACTCCAAGCGGTTAAACCAAAATCACACAAAAAACAAGGGAGTACCTTGCTCTGATACCAATTGAAAGTGCGTTATATCGACTAGAGGGGGGGTGAATAGGCGATTTTTATGAATTCTTCACTAAGGAATATGCTGGTGAGGAAATTCCTAAATGAAGAACTACTTGCAGCGGAATAAGTACTCAAAAGTAAACATAGCGAACACAAGCATAGTCATCATGTTGAAATGAAGACAAGCACAGAGCACAGAAATCGTAAGCACAAGATAACACAGGATGAAGACGGATAGACTGAAGAAATTGAACTGAGGAAATTGAGAAAGTCTTCAGTCAAAGTCTTCAAACAGATATGAACAATCACACAACAACTGAAATGAGGAAATGAAAGAGTTGAGGAGATAGAACCAGAAAGTTTGGTGAAGATAATGATTTGGTAGACTAGTTCCAACTGCTGTCTCAGTTGGACGTCTGGTTGGAGCGGCTAGCTATTTAAACCCTAGGACACATAGTCCCGGACACCCAGTCCTGAACACGCAGTCCAGGACACTTAGTCCTCATGGTATTCTCCTTGAGCTAAGGTCACACAGACCTCGCCCAATCACTCGTGGTAAGTCTTCAAGTGACTTCCAAAACCTTCACAGACTCGGTCACTCAGCGATCCACAATTCCTATTGGATGCTCTAGACCATGACGCCTAACCCTCTGGAAGAAGCACAGTCTTCAAAGGTAACAAGCATCGGATCCACGCAGGATCAATCTCTTCAGTGATGCTCAATCACTTTGGGTTTGTAGGTGTGTTGGGTTTGGGTTTTCCTCACTTGATGATTTTCGCTCAAAGTCCTCGGAGGATTTGATGCTCTCAAATGACAAGTGTCAGTTTCTCTCGGAGCAGCCAACCAGCTAGTGGTTGTAGGGCGGCTATTTATAGCCTAGGGAGCAGCCCAACATGATAAGACATAAATGCCCTTCAATGATATGACCGTTAGGTGGGTAGATATTTTGGGACAGGTGGCACATATCACAACAACGGTCGTAAATTTGACTCTCAAATTCCTCAGGGCTATCATGTTCCTCACTGTTTAGGCAATCCGCCCTGGCGAATTCCTAACTCCTCGGTCGAAACAAATTTCTCGAGACCGGAAGAACTTCGTCTTTGTCATCAAGAATATGACTGAATCTGTATGAGATTTCCAATAGCTTCACTCAAAGGGATTGGTAGGTGTTGGATTTTGAGTTGAGCATTGCTACGTCTTGAGCTTGCGTTGGTTTTCCTTGAAGAGGAAAGGATGATGCAGCAATAGTAGCGTAAGTATTTCCCTCAGTTTTGAGGACCAAGGTATCAATCTAGTAGGAGGCTCCTCAAAAGTCCACACACCTACACAAACAAACAAAGAACTCGCAACCAACGCAACAAAGGGGTTGTCAATCCCTTCACGGCCACTTGCGAAAGTGAGATCTGACAGAGATAGTATGATAAGATAAATTTATTTTTGGTATTTTATAATATAGATTGGAAAAGTAAAGATGCAAATAAAAGTAGATTGAAAGCTTATATTATAAAAGATAGACCCGGGGCCATAGGTTTCACTAGTGGCTTCTCTCAAGATAGCATAAGTATTACGGTGGGTGAACAAATTCTTGTCGAGCAATTGATAGAAAGTGAATAATTATGAGATTATCTAGGCATGATCATGTATATAGGCATCACGTCCATGACAAGTAGACCGACTCTGCCTTCATCTACTACTATTACTCCACACATCGACCGCTATCCAAAGATGCATCTAGAGTATTAAGTTCATAAGAACAGAGTAACGCATTAAGAAAGATGACATGATGTAGAGGATAAACTCATGCAATATGATATAAACCCCAACTTTTTATCCTCGATGGCAACAATACAATATGTGCCTTGCAACCCCTATTGTCCTTTGGGTATGGACACCGCAAGATTGAACCCAAAGCTAAGCACTTCTTCCATTGCAAGAAAGATCAATCTAGTAGGCCAAACCAAACTAATAATTCAAGAGACTTGCAAAGATAACTCAATCATACATAAAAGAATTCAGAGGAGATTCAAATATTTCTCATAGATAAACTTGATCATAAACCCACAATTCATCGGATCTCGACAAACACACCGCAAAAAGAGTTACATCGAATAGATCTCAAGAAGAGAAGGAAGAACATGGTATTGAGATCCAAAAGAGAGACGAAGCCATCTAGCTAATAACTATGGACCCGAAGGTCTGTGGTAAACTACTCACAACTCATCGGAGGGGCTATGGTGTTGATGTAGAAGCCCTCCATGGTCGATTCCCCCTCCGTGAGCACCGTGAAGGCTCCAAGATGGGATCTCGCAGATCTGAAGGTTATGGTGGTGGAAATTGTTTTCGTTGGCTCCTGGATGTTTTCGAGTGCGTGGGTATATATAGGAGGAAGAAGTAGGTCGGTGGCGCCCGAGGCCCACGAGATAGGGGCGCGCCAGTAGGGTGGGCGCGCCTCCACCCTCATGGCCGCCTCGGCTGCTTCTTAGCTTGCACTCCAAGTCCTCTGGATCTCGTTTGTTCCAAAAATCACGCTCCCGAAGGTTTCATTCCGTTTGGACTCGTTTGATATTCCTTTTCTTGAAAGACTGAAATAGGCAAAAAAAAAACAATACGGGCTAGGCCTCCGATTAGTAGGTTAGTCCCAAAATGATATAAATGCGTAAAATAAAGCTCATAAACATCCAAAAGGGGTAATATAATAGCATGGAACAATCAAAATTATAGATACGTTGGAGACGTATCAAGCATCCCCAAGCTTAATTCCTGCTCGTCCTTGAGTAGGTAAATGATAAAAACAGAATATTATATGTGGAATGCTACCTAGCATATTTCTCATGTAATTTTCTTTATTGTGGCATGAATGTTCAGATCCAAATGATTCAAAATCAAAGTTCATATTGACATAAGAAATAGTAATACTTCAAGCATACTAATCAAAGCAATCATGTCTTCTCAAAATATCGTGGCTAAAGAAAGTTATCCCTACAAAATCATATAGTCTGGCTGTTGCTCTATCTTCATCACACAAAGTATTTAATCATGCACAACCCCGATGAAAAGCCAAGCAATTGTTTCATACTTTAGCAATCTCAAACTTTTTCAATTTTCACGCAATACATGAGCGTGAGCCATGGACATAGCACTATATGTGGAATAGAATGGTAATTGTGGAGAAGACAAAAAAGGAGAAGATAGTCTCACATCAACTAGGCGTATCAACGGGCTATGGAGATGCCCATTAATAGATATCAATGTGAGTGAGTAGGGATTGCCATGCAACGGATGCACTAGAGTTATAAATGTATGAAAGCTCAACAAAAGAAACTAATTGGGTGTGCATCCAACTCGCTTTCTCATGAAGACCTAGGGCATTTTGAGGAAGCCCATCATCGGAATATACAAGCCAAGTTCTATAATGAAAAATTCCCACTAGTATATGAAAGTTACAACATAGGAGACTCTCTATCATGAAGATCATGGTGCTACTTTGAAGCACAAGTGTGGTAAAAAGGATAGTAGCATTGTCCCTTCTCACTTTTTCTCTCATCATTTTTATTTTTTTAATTTTTTTTCTTTTCTCTTTTTTTTCTTTGGCCTTTCTTTTTTTTGGCCTTTCTTTTTTTTCTTTTTTTTCTTTTTGGCCTTTCTCTTTTTTTTCTTTAGTCCGAAGTCTCATCCCGACTTGTGGGGGAATCATAGTCTCCATCATCCTTTTCTCACTAGGACAATGCTCTAATAATGAAGATCATCACACTTTTATTGATTTACAACTCAAAACTAGAACAAGATATGACTTTATATGAATGCCTCCGACGGTGTACGGGATATGCAATGAATCAAGAGCGACATGTATGAAAATTATGAAGGTGGCCTTGCCACAAATACGATGTCAACTACATGATCATGCAAAGAGCAATATGACAATGATGATGCGTCATATAAACGGACGGTGGAAAGTTGCATGGCAATATATCTCGGAATGGCTACGGAAATGCCATAATAGGTAGGTATGGTGGCTGTTTTGAGGAAGGTATATGGTGGGTGTATGGTACCAGCTAGAGTTGCACGGCACAAGAGAGGCTAGCAGTGGTGGAAGGGTGAGAGTGCGTGTAATCCATGGACTCAACATTAGTCAAAAGAACTCATGTACTTATTGCAAAAATCTACAAGTCATCAGAAACAAAGTATTACGCGCATGCTCATAGGGGGATAAATTGGTAGGAAAAGACCATCGCTCATCCCCGACCGCCACTCATAAGGAAGACAATCAATAAATAAAATTGTGCTCCAACTTCATCACAAAGCGGTTCACCATACGTGCATGCTACGGGAATCACAAACTTCAACACAAGCATTCTTTAAATTCATAATCACCCTACTAGCATGACTTTAATATCACTACCTCCATATCTCAAAACAATTATCAAGTATCAAATTGATCATAGCATCAATTCACTTTCTATGATAGTTTTTATTATACCCAACTTGGATGCCTACCATTCTAGGACCAATTTTATAACCATAGCAAATACCATGCTGTTCTAAGAGACTCTCAAAATAATATAAGTGAAGCATGAGAGACTAGCAATTTCTACAAAATTAAGCCACCGCCGTGCTCTAAAAGATATAAGTGAAGCACTAGGGCAAAAACTATCTACCGTAAAAGATATAAGTGAAGCACATAGAGTATTTTAATAAATTCCAATCAAGTAGGCATCTCCCAAAAGGTGTGTACATCAAGGATGATTGTGGTAAACTACAAAGCAAATACTAATATCATACAAGACGCTCCAAGCAAAACACATATCATGTGGCAAATAAAAAATATAGCTCCAAGTAAAGTTACCAATGAACGAAGACGAAAGAGGGGATGCCTTCCGGGGGCATCCCCAAGCTTAGGCTTTTGGCTATTCTTGAATATCATGGGGTGCCATGGGAATCCCCAAGCTTGGGCTTTTGCCACTCCTTATTCCATAGTCCATCAAATCTTTACCCAAAACTTGAAAACTTCACAACACAAAACTCAACAGGAAATCTCATAAGCTCCGTTAGTGAAAGAAAGCAAAACCACCACATAAGGTACTGTAATGAACTCATTCTTTATTTATATTGGTGTTAAACCTACTGTATTTCAAGTTCTCTATGGTTCATACCACTTAATACTAGCCATAGATGCATCAAAATAAGAAACAACACACGAAAAACAGAATCTGTCAAAAAGCAAAGAGTCAGCAGCAATCTGTAACTAACGCAAACTTCTGGAACCTTAAAAATCCTACCAAAATAGTAAGTCCTTGAAATTTTTTTCTATTGATCTACAGAAAAAAAAATCAAAGCAAAAGCACGTTTCTGTGATTTAACAAAACTAATTTCGTGCGTGCAAAGTTTCTGTTTTTCAGCAGAATCAAATTAACTATCACCATAGGTTATCCTATAGGTTCTACTTGGCACAAACACTAATTAAAACATAAAAGCACATCTAAACAGAAGGTACATGCAAAATTTATTACTAAACAGAAACAAAAACAAAAAACATAAATAAAATTGGGTTGCCTCCCAACTAGCGCTATCGTTTATCGCCCCTAGCTAGGCATAAAAGCAAAGATAGATCTAAGTAGTGCCATCTTTGGCACTCAATTAATAAGTAGCTCGCATGATAGATTCATAAGGTAATTTAACTTTCTTTCTTGAAAGTGCTCCATGCCTTTCATTAATGGAAATAGGAATCTAATATTCCTTCCTTCATATCTATAATCGCGCCAATCGTTCTAAGGAAAGGTCTACCAAGAATAATAGGGCAAGAAAGATTGCAATCTATATCAAGAACGATAAAATACACGGGAACCAAATTTCTATTTGCAACAATGAGAACATCATTGATCCTTCCCATTGTCTTTTTAATGGTGGAATCCTCAAGGTGCAAATTTAAAGAGCAATCATCGAGATCATGGAAACCTAGAATATCACATAAAGTTTTCGGAATCGTGGAAACACTAGCACCCAAATCACACAAAGCATAACACTCATTATCTTTAATTTTAATCTTTATAGTAGGTTCCCACTCATCATTAAGTTTTCTAGGTATAGAAACTTCCAAGTTAAGTTTTTCATCATAAGATTGCATCAAGGCATCAACGATATGTTTGGTAAAAGCTTTATTTTGACTATAAGCATGAGGAGAATTAACAACGGATTGCAACAAGGAAATACAACCTTCTAAAGAACAATTATCATAATCAAATTCCTTGAAATCCGAGATAGTGGGTTCAATGCTATTTAAAGTCATGACCTCTCCAATCCCAGTTTTACCAAATTTAGCATCAAGATCTAAAAACTCCGAATTATTGGGACGCCTTCTAACTGAAGTTGACTCATCTCCAGTCCCATTATTAAGATTCATATTGCAAAACAAAGATCTAATAGGGTACACATCAATAACTTTAAGATCTTCATCATTATTTTCACGAAAACTAGAAGAACACGCCTTTACAAAGCAATGTTTCCTAGCACGCAATCTAGCGGTTCATTCCTTGCACTCATCAATGGAAATCATCATGTCTTTGAGAGACTCATTGATATCATGCTTAGGAGGAGTAGATCTAAGTTTAAGAGAATCAACATCAAGCGAAAGTCTATCAACGTTCCTAGCCAAATCATCAACTTTGAGGAATTTTTCTTCAAGCAAAGCATTAAAATTCTTTTGAGAGATCATAAATTATTTCACACTATTCTCAAAATCAGAGGGCATCTTATTAAAATTACCATAAGAATTGTTGTAGGAATTTCCATAATTATTAGAGGGATTACTAGGAACGGTCTAGGATTAAAGTTTCCTCTATAAGCATTGTTTCCAAAACTATTCCTACCAACACAATTCACATCCATAGGTTCATTATTATTCTCAATCAAAGTAGACAAAGGCATATCTTTGGGATCAAGAGGAGCATTCTTAGTAGCAAACAATTTCATAAGTTCATCCATCTTTCCACTCAAAACATTAATTTCTTCTATAGCATGCACTTTTTTACTTGTAGATCTTTCAGTGTGCCATTGAGAATAATTAGCCATAATAATATCAAGAAGTTTTGTAGAATCTCCTAAAGTGATTTCCATAAACGTGCCTCCTGCGGCCGAATCTAAAAGATTTCTAGAAGCAAAGCTCAAACTGGCATAAAATTTTTGTATGATCATCCATAAATTCAAACCATGAGTAGGGCAATTACGAATCATGAATTTCATTCTTTCCCAAGATTGGGCAACATGCTCATGATCAATTTGTTTAAAATTCATAATATCGTTCCTAAGAGTGATGATCTTAGAGAGAGGAAAATACTTAGAGATAAAATCATCTTTGCACTTGTTCCAAGAATCAATACTATTTTTAGGCAAAGACGAAAACCAAACTTTAGCACGATCTCTAAGTGAAAACGGAAATAACTTCAATTTAACAATATCATTATCCATATCTTTCTTCTTTTGCATGTCACACAAATCAACAAAGTTGTTTAGATGGGTGGCGGCATCTTCACTAGGAAGGTCAAGAATTGATCTTTCATAACAAGATTCAAAGAAAGCAAGATTGATTTCACAAGACTCAACATCATTAAGAGGAGCAATCGAATTACTAAGGAGATCATTATTATTGGTATTGGAGAAATCACACAATTCGGTATTATCTTATGCCATGGCAACAAGTAATCCAACACACAAGCAAATGTAAAAAAGGCAAGCGAAAGAGAGAGGAGAAGATTGGGAAAGAGAGGGTGAATAAAACGGCAATGGTGAAGTGGGGAGAGGAAAGCGAGAGGCAAATGGCAAATAATGTAAATGCGAGGGATATGAGTTTGTGATGGGTACTTGGTATGTCTTGACTTGAGCGAAGACCTCCCGGTGACAAAGCACCGAAATCCTTCTTGCTACGTCTTGAGCTTGCGTTGGTTTTCCTTGAAGAGGAAAGGGTGATGCAGCAATAGCAGCGTAAGTATTTCCCTCAGTTTTTGAGAACCAAGGTATCAATACAGTAGAAGGCTCCTCAAAAGTCCCACACACCTACACAAACAAGCAAAGAACTCGCAACCAACGCAATAAAGGGGTTGCCAATCCCTTCACGGCCACTTGCGAAAGTGAGATCTGATAGAGATAGTATGATAAGATAAATATATTTTTGGTATTTTATAATATAGATTGGAAAAGTAAAGATGCAAATAAAAGTAGATTGAAAGCTTATATGATAAAAGATAGACCCGGGGGCCATAGGTTTCACTAGTGGCTTCTCTCAAGATAGCATAAGTATTACGGTGGGTGAACAAATTACTGTCGAGCAATTGATAGAAAAGCGAATAATTATGAGATTATCTAGGCATGATCATGTATATAGGCATCACGTCTGCGACAAGTAGACCGACTCCTGCCTACATCTACTACTATTACTCCACACATCGACCGCTATCCAGCATGCATCTTGAGTATTAAGTTCATAAGAACAGAGTAACGCATTAAAAAGATGACATGATGTAGATGGATAAACTCATGCAATATGATATAAACCCCATGTCACGCCCAAGATGCGACCCTATCCTAAAGGAACTCAAGGTCCCACCAAGGATAGAAGCGCATCTTGAAGACGCTTTGCAAGGTGGATATCATTACATCAACATTACATAATAGATGGGGATACATACAAAAGGCACACAATGCCACACGAATACAACATCATCTTACAAGAGATCAACATCCGACTACGGATGAAACGAAACAAAACTCAAGCGACTTCCACCTGCTAGCCCGGTCTGCCGACTGAACCTATCCCTGATCGGAGAAGAAGCGGAAGAAGAACTCCAAACAAGCAAACATCACTCTCATGTCAAGATCGTCGCATAACCTGTACCTGCAACTGTTGTTGTAGTAATCTGTGAGCCACGAGGACTCAGCAATCCCATTACCATGGGTATCAAGACTAGCAAAGCTTAATGGGTAAGGAATGGATAAGTGGTGAGGTTGCAGCAGCGACTAAGCATGATATGGTGGCTAACATATGCAAATGAGGCGAGAAGAGAAACAAAGGAACGCTCGTGAAGCTAGCAATGATCAAGAGGTGATCCTGAACTCCTACTTACGTCAAACATAACACGAAACCGTGTTCACTTCCGGACTCCGCGAGAAGAGACCATCACGGCTACACACGCGTTGATGCATTTTAATTTGGATCTGGTGTCAAGTTATCTACAACCGGACATTAACAAATTCCCATCTGCCACATAACCGCAGCACGGCTCTCGAAAGTTTATACCTGCGGGGTGTCCCAACTTAGCCCATGACAAGCTCTCGCGAGCAACGAAGAATAGACCTTCTCCCAGAAGACCCGATCGGTCTCGGAATCCCGGTTTACAAGACATTTCGACAATGGTAAAACAAGACCAGCAAAGCCGCCCGATCGCCGACAATCCCGATAGGAGCTGCACATATCTCGTTCTCGAGGCAACACCGGATGAGACTAGCTACGAGTAAAACCAGACTTGAGTTTCCCGAGGTGGCCCCGAGTAGCTCGATTCGGACCATCACTTAGACAAGCACGGCCCGGGGCTAAAATAAAGATGACCCTTGGGTTGGCCGACCCAAGGGAAGGGTATAGGTGGTGGTGAGGCAAATGGTAAAACCAAAGTTGGGCCTTCTTGGACAAGTTTTATTCAAAGCAAACTGTCGGGGGTCCCATAAATCACCCGACCGCGTTAGGAACATAAAATCCGGGAACATAACACCGGTATGACGGAAACTAGGGCGGCAAGAGTGGAACAAAACACCGGGCATAAGGCCGAGCCTTCCACCCTTCACCAAATATATAGATGCATTAATAAAATAAGAGATATTGTGATATCCCAACATAACCCTGTCCACCATGGAGCAATATTCAACTTCACCGCAACTAGCAACGCTATAAGAGGGCTGAGCAAAAGCGGTAACATAGCCAAATAATGGTTTGCTAGGAATGGTGTCAAAGGTTAGAGGTTCATGGCAATTTGGGGAGGATTCAAGAGCAAATGATAGGTAACGCAGCATAGCGATAGAACGAAGCAACTAGCATAGCAATGATAGTAGTGAGATCCAGGTAGCGGTCATCTTGCCTGAATCCCGCTAGGAAGAAGAACGAGTCCATGAAGAAGATGAAGCCACGAAGACAAACCAAGCGTGAGCGAACGAATCCTCACGATCGCATAGCGAAACGGAACTATCGAGAAGAAGCACACAACATAGTAAACACACCACACATAGACAAGACATGATGCACAACAAGCATGATGCATGAGAAAGCTAGATGAGGCTACTCATGGCAAGAGAAGATGCATACAAGAGCAACACATCAAGGCAAGTTTAAATGAGGCCGAACAACATATAACAATTCTGGTAAGTCCTCATATGCAAATTTCGAATTTGGTCCAGAACTGAATAAACCTTATGTTCAAGTTGTTAAACAGCAAGTTAAGATGCACCAAGATAATCTACATGAAATTCTAGTCAAGTTACATATAAAGTTCATTAGATTTGGAGCTACGGCCTAGAAGATATGAGCAAAACAAGTTAAGCATGGCATTGATGCAAAATGCATACCAACATCAAGCAAACACCTCAAAACAAGGATGCAACATGATAATATGAAGCTACATGCAAAAACAAGCAAGTTTCATATAAAGCACACTCAAAAGCAGCAACGGTTCAACACACACACTCTATACAAGTCATAGCAACAATCATCCAAAACAGCAACTAGGCATATTGCAAGCATCAAAATAATATGCTACAGCACCCCAACATAATAACAAAAGGCATGGGCATGAAGTACAGGTAAAGCATAACAAAACATGAACACTGAGCTATCTCCAGAAACAACTAGAACATGCTCAAAAGGACATGGGAAGATTGCAAATAATAACAGTTTCAGACTTTAGCAGAAATAATATCAGGTTGCAATGTTTAGAGCTGTGAAACAACATGTTACAGGAACATATCATGGCAAACAAAGGCATGGCATGAAACTACTAAATGCATAGAACAAAAGTCCCTTACTGACCAAGAGCCAAAAAGGCATAGAAAATATGATGGCACCCATGTAAACATGGCAAGTTATATTACAGATTTAAACATGGCAGGAACAACAATAAGTAGGCATGTTGGTGGGCTTGAATCACTCACCACAGAGCAATACATGGCATGGCAAGGCAACCAACAGTAAGAAGGCATGTTTATGAAGCTAAGCATGGCAAGAAAAAGGTCATAGGATGCATGGATCACTAGGAAAGCACATGGCCAAAACTGAACTTCATGTTAACAGGTTGACAGCAACATCATTTAGCAAGTTTGGAGCAAGATTACAACATGATACAGCAGGCTATAATTGCAACCAAGGGCATGAATGGATAGAGCATAACATGTTCAAAACACCCTTACTGAAGTATCTCAAAATATGCATGGATCTCTCTGTAGCATCAAGTTTACATGGCATAAAAATAACAAAGCGAGCAGGGATCAAATCAGCAACATTACGATGCCTAGTTTGCATGCTTGTGCTAGTCACCACATTGATCACAAAAATACATGGCATACACCCCTGGAAATATGGCATGGCATAGATCAAAACACATGTAGACATCAACCTCATAGGATGCACACATCAATCATGGCAAAAATGACAAATGAGCATGTTATAACAGTTCCAGCAGATTAACATCAACATGCACTCTTCCAACAGCATTTCGGGCATCAAGATGAGCTCAAATGAAAATGGTGCAATGGAATAAAATTAAGTACTCGTCGAGGCGAACAATTTGACATATTACACGCATGAAACGGAGCTACGGATGCAGAGATACGGCATGATGAACATGGCATGAAAATTACACAGATGGGGACTTAGACGAAATTTGGAGGGGAAAGTCAACCTCAGTTGCATCTAGATCGGGCCCGAGCTCGAGGTTCGCGGAGATGGAGTTTGCGGTGGCGGAGGAGGCGCCGCTAGGTCGGGACAGCGGGGCGGGCGGATCTGGCGTGTCGGCCCGGATCCGGCCGGGCGGCGAGGCGGCGCGGGGCAAAGCGGGCGGCGCCTTGAGGCGGCGTGGAGGTCCGGCGAGACGGGCGGCCGGGGAGCAGCGCCAGCAGTACCACGGGCGCGGCGGAGCGAGGCGCCGTAAGGCGGCGGGCTCTGCGGCGGGAGACGCGGCGGCGCCAGCGAAGCTAAGCGGCGTGTGTCCGTGCGAGACTTCAGCCTTGGTTTAACGCAGCCGAAGCGGGCGACGGCGGCGGCGGATGGGCCCGTGGGCAGCGGCGCTGGGACGGCGGCGGCGGAGACACGCTGGCTCCGGAGTGGAGGCGGAGGCGGCGGAGATGACGCGCGATCTCGATTGGCCGGGTGAGGTGGTGGCGGCGGTGGGCGCGTCCGTGCGGCGGCGGACATGTCGTGGCCTTGAGGAGGGAGAGGGCTAGGGTTTGGACTGCGGAAATTTCGGGGAGGTGTGTTTATATAGGTAGAGGGGCTAGGAGTGTCCAAATGAGGAGCGGTTTTGCCACGCGATCGTGATCGAACGACCGAGAGCATGGAAGAGACTTAGATGGGTTTTGGGCCACTTTGGAAGGGTGTTGGGCTGCACACAAAGAGGCTTTGCGGTTACCGGTTAACCGTTGGAGTATCAAACGACCTCCAAATGGCACGAAACTTGACAGCGGTCTACGGTGCTATACCAAGGCCGCTTGGCAAACCTCGAACCATTCCGAGAACGTTAACACCCGCACATGCGAAGAGGTCAAAAGGACCGCCGGATGACATAGGAGTGCCGGATTGCAAAAGCGGACAACGGGGAGAATGCTCGGATGCATGAGACGAACACGTATGCAAAATGAAATGCACATGATGACATGATAAAATGCAGATGATGACATGGCAAAATGCAACACGCAAGCAAACGACATGGCAACGACGGCGAATAACTAGCGTACACTGGCGCGATCGAAACCGGGCGTTACACCCCACCTTTTATCCTTGATGGCAACAATACAATCGTGCCTTGCAACCCCTATTGTCACTTGGGTAAGGACACCGCAAGATTGAACCCAAAGCTAAGCACTTCTCCCATTGCAAGAAAGATCAATCTAGTAGGCCAAACCAAACTGATAATTGAAGAGACTTGCACAGATAACTCAATCATACATAAAAGAATTCAGAGGAGATTCAAATATTTCTCATAGATAAACTTGATCATAAACCCACAATTCATCGGATCTCGACAAACACACCGCAAAAAGAGTTACATCGAATAGATCTCCACAAGAGAAGGAGAGAACATGGTGTTTAGATCCAAAAAGAGAGAAGAAGCCATCTAGCTAATAATTATGGACCCAAAGGTCTATGGTAAACTACTCACAACTCATCGGAGGGCTATGGTGTTGATGTAGAAGCCCTCCGTGGTCGATTCCCCTCCCGCGGAGCGCCGTGAAGGCTCCAAGATGGGATCTCGCGGATCTGAAGGTTACGGCGATGGAAATTGTTTTCGTTGGCTCCTTGGATTTTTTCAGGTCGTGGTACATATAGGAGGAAGAAGTAGGTCGGTGGCATGGAGGGGCCCACGAGATAGGGCGCGCCCTCCACCTCGTGGCCGCCTCATCGCTTCTTGGCTTGCACTCCAAGTCCTCTGGATCACGTTTGTTCCAAAAATCACGCTCCGAAGGTTTCATTCCGTTTGGACTCCGTTTGATATTCCTTTTCTTCGAAATACTGAAATAGGCAAAAAAAAATAGCAATACGGGTTGGGCCTCCGGTTAGTAGGTTAGTCCCAAAAATGATATAAATGTGTAAAATAAAGCCCATAAACATCCAAAAGGGGTAATATAATAACATGGAACAATAAAAAATTATAGATACATTGGAGACGTATCAAGCATCACGTGGAAATTTTTCCTTAGTATTTCCTCGACCCACTTTAACAGTACGGTGTTTCCTATGACTCAAGAAAGAGAAAATGAAACTACGAAAACAAAAGTCTTCACGCTTCATGTTCCTTGAATGAATTCCAAGTCTTTAAGGTCACACTAATTTCTTCACTTTCAAAGTCTTCACAAAGTTTTCAGAATTCCAAAGTCTTCAGTTGAAGAACTTCATTTTTAGGGGTCGACTTTCTCTATAAATATCAAACTCCTCATAGACTTATAGACCTATGTACACTCACAAACGCATCAGTCCCTTAACCGATAAGTCTTCAATACACCAAAATCACTAAGGGGCACTAGATGCACTTACATACCCAGAAAGAAGAAGAGGATTTCTTTGACACTTATTCACCTGTGGCTAGACTGACAACCATTCGAGCGTTACTCGCTTTGGCTGCCTCACATGGTCTTCTCGTTCACCAGATGGACGTTAAGACGGCCTTCCTTAACGGAGAGCTAGGCGAGGAAATTTACATGCAACAGCCCGATGGCTTTGTAGTAAATGGTCAGGAAAGAAAGGTGTGCAAGCTAGTGAAATCCTTGTTTGGCCTGAAACAAGCGCCTAAGCAATGGCATGAGAAGTTCAACACTACTCTGACATCTGCTAGCTTTGTTGTGAACGAAGCTGACAAATGTGTATACTATCGCTATGGTGGGGGCGAAGGACTTATATTGTGTCTGTATGTCGATGACATACGGATATTTGGGACCCACCTCAAGGTTATTGAGGAGGTCAAGGCTTTTCTATCTCATAACTTTGAGATGAAAGACTTGGGCGTGGCTGATGTTATCTTGAACATCAAGCTACTTGAGAAATCTTGAGGTGGAATTACATACGCAATCCCACTATGTTGAGAAGATTTTGAGCTGTTTTGGATATTCGGACTTCAAACCTTCTACAACACCATATGAACCTAGCATGCAGATTTGAAAGTTCAAGGCACGGCTGTAGATCAATTGAGATATTCTCAAGTGGTTGGTTCACGAGATGTACCTAGCACGTGCCATTAAATCACGACATCTCATTTGCTGTGTGTAAACCGAGCAGTTTGTTTCAATCCGGAGATGTGCATTGGCATCTTGTTGAGCGAGTGATGCGTTATTTGCAAGGTCTGCGAGAATTCACTATTGTGGGTACCCATCGGTACTTGAGGGATATAGTTATTCAATTGGATATCGATCTTGATGAGATGAAAGCCACAAGTGGAATGTCTTCACACTTGGTGGTGGTGCTGTTTCTGGAAGTCTTGCAAGCGAGCGGTCTTAACGGATCGACTATGGAAGAAGAACTCACAAAGATTAGACACATCATGTGTCGAAGCGATCGGCTTCGAGAGCTTTTGATGGATTTGCGGTGGTTGATAAACCGGTGCGGCTATCCTTATGAACTGTGACAATCAAGCGGTGATTGCCAAGGCTAAGAGTTCAAAGGACAACCTGAAATCCACAAAGCACATAAGAAGAAGATTGAAATCTGTCAGAAAAACAAGAAACTCCGGAGTAATAGCGTTGGATTATATCCAGACGGCTAAGAATCTGGCAGACCCTTTTGCAAAAGGGCTATCACGAATTGTGATAGAAAATGCATCAAGGGAGATGGGTATGAGACACACATAAGTTGCCATGGGGGTAACCCAACCTATGTGATCAGAGATCCCGTGAATTAGGACCTGGGAAAACAATCCAGCGGTCAACTTAGGGGAGTGTCCTTAATTAACCCACTCCGTTGGAGATGCACAATACTCTCAATTCTGTAAGGCAGGCCGACTTTTGTCTTAATGTATTCCAAAGCTTGTGTAAGCAAGATGCTAACCTACAGAGCATTCTTTGGAGGAACACACCTATGTGAGCCCTTTGCTAGTCACAACCTATGAGATTGGGTAATCTCTAGTAAGCTCATGAGAAGGTATGGAGTATGACTTATAAGACCCACCCGTGGGGTTTAGCCTTCGGCAGCCACGTATCTGCTGACAATAGGAGAAACTTCTGCACGCCAAACTGACAATTCAAGGCATAGTCCATTTTTCAGTTGTGAAGAAGTCTAATCTTGTTGCTCTAGGTGGAAGTTCAACTTAACAGTCTCCACTGAAATTTATGATATATCAAACATTGTTTGGAACAGTTGACAAACTTATGTGCCTCAAGATCTGGTGGGGGATTGTTGGATTATGGATGGGCTTAGGCCCATATAAGACACTAATCCCTAGTTAATCTTGAGGCCCATGTATGAGATGGCAGGTGGTGGGAAGTTTAGTCCCACCTTTCTAGTTGAGGAGAGTTGAGACCCCTTATAAGGGCTGCTCTACCACTTGCCATTGGGAGCTTGGGAAGAGGAGTGGTACACGCCAGGCCGCTGGTTGCGGGAATGAGCCGAGGCGGCTTATTTTTGCCGCCAGAACAAATTAATTAATCGGGGATTAATTAACGAGTCGCTAACAAGTGGGCCACCGTCCGAGACATTGGACTGTGGGCTGACTTGCGTTGCCGGGATTCGTCGACTCCCTTGCTGGGACTTGCGTTGCCTGGATTCGTTGACTCCCTTCCCGGGAGTGCGACCCTTGCCGGGAACGGCCACTCCCTTGCCGGGAGTGGGCCGACTCGGTCGTGGGCCTCCGCCAGGCCAATGACTTCCTCCCCGACGGACTATATAAGAAGGCTCTGGCCAGTGGAGTAACCTAGTTCGGTTCACTCACTCCCTCTCGCGTGACCTAGACGTCATCTACTGTTCCTCACTCTGTGCTGCTTCCAGCGTCCCCATCCCGACGACCACGTGCACAGCTGGTCGGGAGAGCAGGTGCCTCCGGAACCCTGTCGTTTGAGATCTTGCCCGGGAGAACGGCAATAAGGTTTTTGGGGAGCGTCTCGACGTGATTGCTCCCGATCTGTCCCCAACTCTGTCTGCCTCTGCTTCCACTACTTCCCCTGCATCGACACCATGGTCGATGACGCTGCCGCCAAGAAGAAGGCTACGGACGACGCCGAGGCTGCTGCTGCCGCTGTCGCGTTGGCCTGGCCAACCGGAGGGTATGATCTGTTCATCCCTCGTATACTCGTACTTATACTGGCCGTATATGTGCTGCACATACATGGTTCACTTCTATGTTCTGTACATGCTAGTATGCTTAGGTATCGCTATGAGATTCATACCATTTATGCCATGCTTACTGCATACTCATGGATTAGTCTAATTGGAAAAGTGCTAATATTTCCAACAATCCAAAAACCTTATTTTAGGCACTTTTCGATTCAAGGCTTTGCTGCTACCTGAAACCGGAAAATTTTACTGTGACGCATTTTAAGCATTGGCAAACTACGATCACCTTGTGGCTCACAAAGAATGAACACGTTCTAGGTTGGTGGTGTGTCCCTCACGAAGCGATTGCTCTGAACAGGAGTAGGCGCTTAGGGAGGCAACCACAATCTTTTGGGAGCAGTTCTGAGTTTGATTGGAGACAAGTTGGTTGGCGCCTATATTCATATGGGGTTGCCAAAAACTTGTGGGATGCGCCGAAGTCAAATTCAACATGAATCGATCTTGGCGATGAGTCAGTATGCCATGGAGCAGTTCCATGATTACAGGATGGTTGATAACCGTTACGTATTGGACCAGGCTCATGAGATACAGTGCATTGCTAAGGAGCTGGAGCTCCTAAAGTGTGAGTTACCGGACAAGTTTGTCGCGGGTTGCATTATTGCAAAACTCCCTCCTAGTTGGAGGAACTTTGCTACTTCTCTCAAGCACTTGAGACGTGAATTCTCTATTGAGGATGTCATTGGTCATCTCATTGTTGAGCATAACTCGAGAGCAAAGGACTCACACGTGAAAGGGGCAGAGGGTTCTTCTAGCGCCAATGTGGTGCGTAAGAACTTCCACAAGTTCAAGGGAGAGAAATCTGTCCAGCAGAATACTACCTTCAAGAAGAAGGGTAAGAAGAAAGACAAAAGAGAGATGGCTGCTTTCTTGGTGGTTCAGATGAACATTGGGCAAACAAGTACAAGAAGCCAACACAGGACTCCAAGTCTGTGAATGTCACTCTGAGCAACAATGATGCGGCATCTGGGTATGGTAATCTATTTACCATACTTTCAGTTTGTTAGTCCACCAATTGGTGGGTTGACACTAGGGCCAATATTCATGTGTGTGCTGATGTGTCTTTGTTTTCTTCTTACCAGGTCGCACGAGATTGTTCTGTCCTGATGGGGAATGGTTCGCATACTTCTGTTCATGGTGTTTAAACGGTAGATCTGAAGTTTATTTCGGGAAAGATCGTGCAACTGAAGAACGTGCAACATGTCCCCGCCATAAAGAAGAATCGCGTTAGTGGCTCCCTTCTATGTAAAGAAGGGTTTAAGTTAGTATTTCAGTCTAACAAAGTAGTCGTATCTCGGTATGGAGTATTTGTTGGAAAAGGATATGATTGTGGTGGTTTGTTCCGCCTTTCCCTGGAGGATTTCTGTAATAAAGTCGTGAACCAAATTCATTCTAATGGGAACGAATCTGAGGTTTGGCATTCACGTCTTTGTCACATAAATTTCGGTTGTATGACGCGGCTAGCTAAGATGGACTTAATCCCGAGTTTCACTTTAGCCAAAGGCTCTAAGTTCCATGCGTGTGTGCAAGCTAAGAAACCTCGTAAGCCTCACAAGCTTGCGAAGAAGAGACACCGCACCATTAGAGCTCATACATCCAGATCTCTGTGAGATGAATGGTGTGTTGACTAAAGGTGGAAAGAAATGCTTCATGACTCTGATTGATGATTCCACTAGATTCTTCTATGTGTATTTGTTAAATACTAAGGATGAGGCTCTACACTATTTTAAAGTCTATAAGGCTGAAGTTGAGAACTAACTTGAGAAGAAAATAAAACGAGTTCGGTCGATCGTGGTGGAGAGTACTTTTCTAATGAGTTTGATTTATTCTTTGCGAAACATGGTATTATTCATGAGAGGACACCTCCCTACTCACACCAGTCAAGCGGGGTTGCCTAACGGAAAAACCATACTCTAACTGGTTTGGTTAACGCCATGTTAGATACATCGGGTTTATCCAAGGCATGGTGGGGAGGCTGTATTGACATCATGTCATGTCTGAATAAAGTTCCCACAAAGGATAATGAGACTACTCCCTATGAGCAATGAGAAAAGAAAAGAACTACACTCTCTTACTTGCGCACTTGGGGCTGTTTGGCGAAAGTCAATGTGCCGATAATCAAAAAGCACAAGTTGGGACCAAAGACCGTGGATTGTGTTTTTCTTGGCTATGCCAAGCATAGCGTTAGCTATAGATTTCTAGTGGTGAAATCTGAGGTACCTGACCAGAAGGTCGGTACAATTATAGAGTCTAGGGATGCTACATTCTTTGCGGATATTTCCCGTGAGAGATATGCAAAGCATTTCTAAACCGGAATCGATGAGACTCTGAACCAGCTATTCGATGGAATATTATGAACATAAAAGTGATAAGAGTTCCACGGAGGATGACGAGGAAGCTCCTGTTAGGAGCAAGAGACACGGGACTTCAAAGTCCTTTGGTGATGATTTCCTCGTGTACCTCGTGGATGATGATACTCCCAGTTCCATTTCAGAAGCTTATGCATGTCCGGATGCTCACTACTTTGGAAGGATGCGGTCCGTAGTGAGATGGACTCCATCTTGGCTAACGGGACATGGGAGATCACCGATCGTCCCCATGGTTGTCGATAAACCACAAGTGTAGGGGATAGTTGTAGCCTCTTTCGATAAGTAAGAGTGTCGAACCCAACGAGGAGCTAAAGGTAGAACAAATACTCTCTCAAGTCCTATCGGCCACTAATACGACTCTACGCATGCTTGACGTTCGCTTTACCTAGAACAAGTATGAAACTAGAAGTACTTTGTAGGTGTGATAGGATAGCTTTGCAAGATAATAAAGAACACGTAAATAAAAAGTAGGGTTTGTTTAGATAAAGATGCAATAAAGTAAATATAGCGAGTGTGGAAAAGTGGTGGTAGGAGTTGTGAAATTGTCCCTAAGCAAATGACTATGTTACTAGACCGGTAATCACTATTTCAATTCTTTTTGAGGGAGAGGCATAAGCTAACATACTTTCTCTACTTGGATCATATGCACTTATGATTGGAACTCTAGCAAGCATCCACAAATACTAAAGATTCATTAAGGTAAAACCCAACCATAGCATCAAAGTATCAAGTCCCTTTATCCCATACATAAACAACCTACTTACTCGGTGCGTGCTTTTGTCACTCACGCCACCCACCATAAGCAAATCATAAACATATTGCAAACCCTACAGCAGGAATCCCTCACGCTTGCGTGACACAGAGGGCACAATAGGACAGCACCAATAATAAAACATGCAACTCAAATCAATCATAGTAATTCATCAATCACTGATAGGACAATGGAAATCTACTCAGACATCATTGGAAAATAATATGAAGCATAAAGCACCATGTTCAAGTAGAGGGTACAGAGGGTTGCGGGAGAGTGGACCTCTGGATGTAGATGGGGGAAGTTGATGGATATGTTGGTGAAGATGACGGCGGTGTTGGTGAAGATCGCGGTGATGATGATGGCCCCGGCGGCGTTCGGCGCCACTGAAGCAAGGGGAGAGAGCCCCCTTCTTCTTCTTCTTCTTCCTTGACCTTCTCCTAGATGGAATAAGGGTTTCCCCTCGGTCCTTGGCTCCCATGGCGTGGGAGGGTGAGAGCCCCTCCGAGATTGGATCTATCTCTCTGTTTCGCGTTACGAATTTGCTACCGCACCGTTTCCTTTATATCTGGAGATCCGTAACTCGATTGGACTGAAACCTTCGCCAGATTGTTTTCCAAAAATTAGCTTTCTTGCGGCCAAAGAAGGGCATCAACCGCCTTATGGGTGGCTCACGAGATAGGGGGCGTGCCCCCTGGAGTGGTGGCGTGGGCCACTCTCGTGGCCACCTCGGCACCGTTTGCGTTGATTCTTCCTCCCAAAAATCACAAATATTCCAAAATAATTCTTCGTCCGTTTTTATCCCGTTTGGACTCCGTGTGATATTGCATTTCTACAAAACATAAAACATGCAACAAACAGAACCGCATCTTGGCAATTGGATCAATATGTTAGTCCCAAAAATAGTATAAAAAGTTACCAAAAGTATATGAAAGTTGAATAATATTGGCATGGAACAATCAAAATTATAGATACGACGGAGACGTATCAGCATCCCCAAGCTTAATTCCTACACATCGTCGAGTAGGTAAATGATAAAAAAGATAATTTTTGATGTGGAATGCTACCTAGCATAATCTTGATCATATCTAATCATGGCATGAATATTAAGACATGAGTGATTCAAAGCAATTGTTTATCATTTGACATAAAAACAATAATACTTCGAGCGTACCAATAAAGCAATCATGTCTTTTCAAAACAACATGGCCAAATAAAGTTATCCCTACAAAATCATATAGTCTGGCTGTTGCTCTATCCTCATCACACAAAGTATTTAATCATGCAGAACCCCGATGAAAAGCCAAGCAATTGTTTCATACTTTAACAATCTCAAACTTTTTCAACTTTCATGCAATACATGAGAGTGAGCCATGGATATAGCACTATAGGTGGAATAGAATATGATGGTGGAGGTTAGGTGGAGAAGACAAAAAGGGAGAAAGTCTCACATCGACGCGGCTAATCAACGGGCTATGGAGATGCCCATCAATTGATGTCAATGCGAGGAGTAGGGATTGCCATGCAACGAATGCACTAAGAGTTATAAATGTATGAAAGCTCAAACTGAAACTAAGTGGGTTGCATCCAACTTGCTTGCTCATGAAGACCTCGGGCATTTGAGGAAGCCCATCATCGGAATATACAAGCCAAGTTCTATAATGAAAATTCCCACTAGTATATGAAAGTGAAAGCATAGGAGACTCTCTCTATGAAGAACATGGTGCTACTCTGAAGCACAAGTGTGGTAAAAGGATAGTAACATTGCCCTTCTCTCTTTTCTCTCATTTTTTATTTTTCATTTTTATATTTTTTCTTTCTTTTGGTGGGCTTCTATGGCCTCTTTTTTTATTTGGGCTTCTTTGGCCTCTTTTATTTTTCATAAAGTCCGAGTCTCATCCCGACTTGTGGGGGAATCATAGTCTCCTTCATCCTTTCCTCACTGGGGCAATGCTCTAATAATGATGATCATCACACTTTTATTTACTTATAACTCAATATCTAGAACCAAGATATGACTCTATATGAATGCCTCCGTCGGTGTACCGGGATGTGCAATGATCTAGCATAGCAATGACATCAAAAAAAGATGAAAACATCATGCTAGCTATCTTATGATCATGCAAAGCAATATGACAATGAATGCTCTAGTCATGTATATGATGATGAGGAAGTTGCATGGCAATATATCTCGGGATGGCTATGGAAATGCCATGATAGGTAGGTATGGTGGCTGTTTTGAGGAAGATATAAGGAGGCTTATGTGTGACAGAGCGTATCATATCACGGGGTTTGGATGCGCCGGCGAAGTTTGCACCAACTCTCGAGGTGAGAAAGGGCAATGCACGGTACCAAAGAGGCTAGCAATGATGGAAGGGTGAGAGTGCGCATAATCCATGGACTCAACATTAGTCATAAAGAACTCATATACTTATTGCAAAAATCTACAAGCCATTGAAAACAAAGTACTATGTGCATTCTCCTAGGGGGATAGATTGGTAGGAAAAGACCATCGCTCATCCCCGACCGCCACTCATAAGGAATACAATCAATAAATAAAATTGTGCTCCAACTTCATCACAAAGCGGTTCACCATACGTGCATGCTACGGGAATCACAAACCTCAACACAAGTATTTATACTAATCCACAACCACCCACTAGCATGACTCTAATATCACCACCTTTATATCGCAAAACTATTGCAAGGAATCAAACATATCATATTCAGCGGTCTACAAGTTTATGTAGGATTTTATGACTAACCATGTGAATGACCAATTCCTGTCATCTCTCTAAATACATATAAGTGAAGCAAGAGAGTTTAATTCTTTCTACAAAAGATATGCCCACGCTCTAACAAATATAAGTGAAGCAACAAAGCATTCTACAAATGGCGGTTTTCTATATGAAGAGAAAGAGGCAATCCAGACTTCAAATGATATAAGTGAAGCACATGAAGCATTCTATAAAGCCACACTCAAAAGATATAAGTGAAGTGCAATGAGCATTCTATAAATCAACCAAGGACTATCTAATACCATCATGGTGCATAAAAGAAAAATGAAAACTAAATGAAAAAGACGCTCCAAGACTTGCACATAATGCATGAACGAAAGAAATTCGAAAACATACCGATATTTGTTGAAGAAAGAGGGGATGCCTTCCGGGGCATCCCCAAGCTTAGACGCTTGAGTCTCCTTGAATATTTACTTGGGGTGCCTCGGGCATCCCCAAGCTTGACCACTTGCCTCTCTTCCTTTTCCTCATATCGAGACATCCTCGATTAGACACTACATCCACACAAAACTTCAATGTAAAACTCGGTAAGATCCGTTAGTATAATAAAGCAAATCACTACTATAGGTACTGTTGCAAACCAATTCATATTTTGTTTTTGGATTGTGTATACTGTAATATAACTTTTCCATGGCTTAATCCACTAATATAAATTGATAGGTTCATCAAAACAAGCAAACTATGCATCAAAAACAGAATCTGTCAAAAACAGAACAGTCTGTAGAAATCTGAACATCCACCATACTTGTGGTACCCCACAAATTCTACCAAAATTTGGAAAAATAAAAGTTGTATATAAAGAAAGTGCAAAAGGAATCATAACCAATTGACGTTCCAGTTGAAAATGTAAAATCGCAAGACTACAACCAAAGTTTCATCTGCATCGTACAAACCAACAAGCATTGTAAACATCCTAAAGGCAAACCTTAGCACATTATTTTTATAATACAATGGAATTATACAAGGGATAATTATTTTGTTGAAAAGTTTCTGTAATCAAGATTCACAAAGTTTCCGTGAGCATGAACAAAGTTCAAGGCTAGCTCCCACTTAAACAATGCTTGTCTTTCTCACTTTCACTTTCCTTTTTGAAAAGTTTTAGGTTCCCTCTTTATTTTATTTTTGTTTTAAACTATATGAAAGCACTCAACAGAAATAAATGACTCTCTAAAACTTCCGGTTGTCTCCTGGCAGCGCTTTCTTTAAAGCCATTAAGCTAGGCATTTAGTGCTCAAGTAATGAATCCACCGGATCCCAAGGTATATCAAAGCCAATTTTAATTAACAATGATTTGTAATTTAGTAGTGAGCACAAAGTAACATATATCATGTAACAACGAAGTCTAACTCTCTTCCTATGCATCGGCATGTCATAAAAGAACAATTCATGCACACATAGTAAAGGCCAATGCATAGTATAAATAGTTTCTTGCAATTTTATTATATTGGAAACATAGAGAGGTGGAGATATAGTTCCTCTCTCACAATAATTGCAAGTAGGAGAAGCAAGCACATGCATATCACATTCATCAAAATTATCATGTGCAATGGTAAAAGGCAACCCATCAATATAATCCTTACTAAGCGCAAACTTCTCCGATATAGTGTAGTTTGGAGAATTCAAAAAGATAATAGGACTATCATGTGTGGGTGCAATAGTAACAATTTCATGTTTAACATAAGGAATTATAGCAAGTTCATCTCCATAAGCATAATTCATATTGGCATCTTGGCCACAAGCATAGCAAGCATCATCAAAAAGGGATATTTCAAGAGAATCAACGGGATCATAGCAATCATCATAGCAATCATCCTTCGGTAAGTACAAAGGGGAATTAAACAATGTATGAGTTGAAGAGTTACTCTCATTAGAAGGTGGGCACGGGTAGCTAATCCGCTCTTCCTCCTTTTGTTCTTCACTCTCCTCATCATCTTTTTCATCCAATGAGCTCACAGTTTCATCAATTTCTTCTTCCATAGCTTCCTGCAAAATATTAGTCTCTTCTTGGACAGCGGAGAAGTCCTCAATATATGGTTTAACATAGGCATTAGAAGCATAATCATCATAACAATATTGAAATATGGCAAAATTTTCAGATTTGTAAAGAGTAGCATCATACTTTTCAATCAAAGAGGCAATCTCATAAGCACCTTTAAAAGCAACAAATTCTTCAATTTGTTGAACATCATAGTAATTGTAAACACCCTTAGCATACGAAGATATGATTCCATTATCACTAAACAAGCATTGATAGGGTAGTTGTTTCTTAGGGTCTTCGAATAGCAAGTAAACTCACATATTTCACATAAATTCCAAGCATAGCATTGCAAACGTTGAATTTGATCCCATAATAGTTTCCTTTTCGATATACGATGTCGCACAAAACAAGCATGCTCATCTAAAGATTTGCCCTCAACTAAACTAGTGGGGTTTCAAAGACGAGCACAAAGGGATCAAGATGATCCAAGTAAAAAGCTTGAGAGTGTGATAGATTTTGAGTGGTTCTTCAACCATTGGTTCAAGAAGTACAACTAATTTTTTGGTATTTTATGTTTCCTACCCATAACTAAAGATAGTGTAGCGACCCGACCTCGAGATGGTCAAGTATCGTGTTCGGTGTCATCCTGGATCGATAATCTTGACACCACACAGTACTTCGAAGGATTTATAACAGAGTAGCAATCACACACTTATTACATCGTTTGTCCAAAAGAGGACTTATTACAATAATCATGGCTTAAGGCCATCTAATAACGATAATAGCGGAAGACTTGGAAGATAAATGAGTCCATCAACTCCAACGGCATCATGAGTATAGAACCACGACCTAAAAGCACCTTACTGTCGTTCGAAAAGTCTGCAACATGAAAGTTGCAGCCAAAACAATTGACACATGGAATATCTTGGCAAAGTAACACATAGAGAATGATGAACAATAAGCCTATCTTGCATGCATATAGGGCTGGTGGAAAGCTCTATGGTTACAGTTTTTGCATAAAGCCGCTTTTCCCTACTACAAAGGAATAAATTTATTTAACTATCATGGTGGTTGTTAAACATTGAGAATGGTTGACAACATCCTCAATCCCAATTAAAAAGTACTCATTAACAAACCCATCAATATTAAATTAGAGTAACATGTTGAGATTCAAATGATATTTCAAGTACTAGATACTCAAGATGTCCAGGGGACACGGCTAATCATGATTAGTTTGTACACTCTGCAGAGGTTTGCGCACTTTTCCCCACAAGACTCGATCGCCTCCGTTTGGTTTCTCGCACTACATGGTGCTTGAGAAACGGATGACCGAGACATAGTCTTTCAGAAGCGCTAGCACCTTACGATGGGTAGACCGGTACACCTACATCCCCTACATCTGCTAGTCCACCACTATAAGAGTTCGCACAACTTAGTCAACTATGCTAGAGCCCATAATGGCTTGTGGCTGCACATGTAAGTTACTAGCATGAATTATCTTATGATCGCTTTGAGCCTGGGTGGTGGTCCATAGGAAAATCACATGGTACCCCCGGGATTTCCAAAAAAACAGGCAAGTCCTGGTAACCCCAGGTGCCTTAATCCACCTAGATGTGTATTTAAGTTGCCACCTTAGATAAACCATTAATTATCAAACTCACATCATCATGGATATCACTCACCCAATCCACGTCTACTAGCATAGCATGGCATAATAAGCAAGCGTGAGGTAACTCCCAAAGGTTTCATAAGTAAAACAGTAATAGGTACTACCTCATCTACTTCCCATCCCACAATTTAATTAGATCCTACTCATAGAGTGTTCGAGGATTGATCTAATGCATAAAAACTGGGTAGTAGAGAAGGTATGATCAAGTGTTACTTGCCTTGTCGATGATCCATGAAACCTAGAGATTCAAGTAACAAGCGGCGACTCCGGGTGATCTATCGCAGACAAACAACAAGCAAACAATAAGTACTCATCTAATGCACGGGTAAATCTCGAATAAAAGATCTAACCAGAGAGTTCAACTTAAGGACCCTGGTTTGCAAAAGAATCAAATCAAAATAAAGCAACGAAAGTCAAACAACGAAAGAAAACAACTCGGTTCTAGCAAGTTGAAACTAAGTCAAATTTTACAGTAGCAAAACTTGGTTTAAGTTGGTTAGTCGGAACGGCGGTTTCGAGACGAAACTCCAGGCGCTTGAATCACCTGATTCCGATAAACGAGCGAGAAGATAAACTAGAAAGAAGATCGGATCTGAAATCGCTATCAAAAAATAGCGGAATAAATCCGACGATAAAGAAAATGACAAACGGTTAAACGAAGGGACGTTCATTAACCGAGGCAAACCGGTGATCACGTTCGTTAAGACGAACAGTCCGGCGAACGCTCGCTAACAACAAAAACGGAAAGAAATCCAGCGAGAAAAAACGATCTAGGGTTTCGGTAAGGAAAACCGAAACGAAAAACCGATCTAGAAAACCGGAACGGAAAACCGGAAAAAAAACCGAAGCGATTCTGAGAAAAACCGAACCGAGGGGAAAAATGACGCGGCTGGGCTAGTACCTCGAGAGGCGAGGGCTCGATGGCGGCGGCGTTAGGCGGCGGCGGCACTTGGCGGCGGCGGTGGCAAGCGGCGGCGGCGGCGGCGGCGGCGGCGGCGGCGGCGTTCTTGCTGCTACGGAGAGGAGGGTTTTGGTTTGATGTTTAGAGGGGGTGCTTGGGTATTTATATTGGGGAGGGAGGTTTTGCTTGGAGTAGGGGACAAGAATTAGACTAGGAATAGGAATCCTAGAAACAAAAGCGGAATAAGCGAAGCGGGTCCAAATCCTACTAGGATTTGTAAAAGAAAAGGAAAACAGGGCGGCGACGGCTCCTGGCCTTGCTGGCTGGCGCTTGTGCTGCGTGCTTTACTGGCTGGCGGCTTGCTCGGCCGGTGGGCCTTTGTCCCGATCACACAAGCGGCATTTTAAAAAAAAGCAGTTTGTGGCGGAAAAACATAGAAAAGAAAATCTACGGACTGCAAAAATTACAAAGTAAATTTTCCCGACTCCTAAAAATGAGTCGAACAAAATGAACTTTTACTCGGGGCCTAAAATGCAATTTTTGAAAACACGCATTCTTTCCCTAAGGCAAATAAACTCCGAGAAAAATCCAAAATTTGATTTATTTATTAAATCCTCATTTTCCTAAATTTTGGGAAAGTCATATTATTTCCTCTCTTATTTTTTGATATTTGGAAAAAATATTTGAAGATAAAATAAATAAATCCAAATGATCCTCTTTTCAAAATTTGAAAGAACTCAAATATGAAAATTTCAAATCTCCAACTCTCTCCGTGGGTCCTTGAGTTGCGTGAAATTTCTAGGATCAACAAAATGCAAGAAAATATGATATGCATGATGATCTAATGTATAACATTCCAAATTGAAAATTTGGGATGTTACTGATAGAAAACAACTAAGAACAGAAAATAAAAATTACTTAGTGATAAAGCAAACAAGCACGCATGAGAATATTCACCCCACGCTATGACTCCCGGCAACGGCGCCAGAAAAAGGTCTTGATAACCCACAAGTGTAGGGGATAGTTGTAGCCTCTTTCGATAAGTAAGAGTGTCGAACCCAACGAGGAGCTAAAGGTAGAACAAATGCTCTCTCAAGTCCTATCGGCCACTGATACGACTCTACGCATGCTTGACGTTCGCTTTACCTAGAACAAGTGTGAAACTAGAAGTACTTTGTAGGTGTGATAGGATAGCTTTGCAAGATAATAAAGAACACGTAAATAAAAACTAGGGGTTGTTTAGATAAAGATGCAATAAAGTAAATATAGCGAGTGTGGAAAAGTGGTGGTAGGAGTTGTGAAATTGTCCCTAAGCAATTGACTACGTTACTAGACCGGTAATCACTACTGCAATTCTATTTGAGGGAGAGGCATATGCTAACATACTTTCTCTACTTGGATCATATGAACTTATGATTGGAACTCTAGCAAGCATCCACAAATACTAAAGATTCTTTAAGGTAAAACCCAACCATAGCATTAAAGTATCAAGTCCCTTTATCCCATACATAAACAACCTACTTACTCAGTGCGTGCTTCATCACTCACGCTACCCACCATAAGCAAATCATAAACATATTGCAAACCCTACAGCGGAATCCCTCACGCTTGCATGACACGGAGGGCACAATAGGACATCACCAATAATAATACATGCAACTCAAATCAATCATAGCAATTCATCAATCACCGATAGGACAACGGAAATCTACTCGGACATCATAGGATTGCAACACATCATTGGAAAATAATATGAAGCATAAAGAACAATGTTCAAGTAGAGGGTACAGCGGGTTGCGGAGAGTGGACCGCTGGATATAGATGGGGAAGGTGATGGAGATGTTGGTGAAGATGACGGCGGTGTTGGTGAAGATCGCGGTGATGATGATGGCCCCGGCGGCGTTCGGTGCCACGGAAGCAAGGGGAGAGAGCCCCTTCTTCTTATTCTTCTTCTTCCTTGACCTTCTCCTAGATGGGAGAAGGGTTTCCTCCGTCCTTGGCTCCCATGGCGTGGGAGGCGAGAGCCCTCCAAGATTGGATCTATCTCTCTTTTGCGTTACGAAATTCTGCCTGGCACCATTTCCTTTATATCTGGAGATCCGTAACTCGATTTGATGAAACCTTCGCCCGATCGTTTTCCTAAAATTAGCTTTCTTGCGGACAAAGAAGGGCATCAACCGCCTTCGGGTGGCCCATGAGATAGGGCGCACCCACAGGTGGTGGCATGGGCCACTCTCGTAGCCACCTCGGGCACCGTTTCGCGTTGATTCTTCCTCCCAAAAATCACAAATATTCCAAAATAATTCTCCATCCTTTTATCCCATTTGGACTCCATTTGATATTGGGTTTCTGAAACATAAAACATGCAACAAACAGCAACCGACAATGGGCCTTTGGATCAACATGTTAGTCCCAAAAATAGTATAAAAAGTTGCCAAAAGTATGTGAAAGTTGAATAATATTGGCATGGAACAATAAAAAATCCTTGTACAAGAAGAAGCTTAGGCCCGATGGTATTGTTGAGAAGTACAAGGCCAGGCTTGTGGCCAAGGGTTATACCCAGAAAGAAGAAGAGGATTTCTTTGACACTTATTCACCTGTGGCTAGAATGACAACCATTCGAGTGTTACTCGCTTTGGCTGCCTCGCATGGTATTCTCATTCACCATATGGACGTTAAGACGGTCTTCCTTAACAAAGAGCTACACGAGGAAATTTACATGCAACAGCCCGACGACTTTGTAGTAAATAGTCAGGAAAGAAAGGTGTGCAAGCTAGTGAAATCCTTGTATGGCATGAGAAGTTCAACACTACTCGACATCTGCCGGCTTTGTTGTGAACGAAGCTGACAAATGTGTACTATATCTATGGTGGGGGCGAAGGAGTTATATTGTGTCGTATGTCGATGACATATCGATATTTGGGACCCACCTCAAGGTCATTGAGGAGGTCAAGGCTTTTCTATCTCATAACTTTGAGATGAAAGACACAGGCGTGGCTCATGTTATCTTGGACATCAAGCTCTTGAGAAATCTTGAGGGTGGAATTACATACGCAATCCCACTATGTTGAAAAGATTTTGAGCCATTTTGGATATTCGGACCGCAAACCTTCTGCAACACCATATGATCCTAGTGTGCGGATTCGAAAGTTCTAAGGCACGGTTATAGATCAATTGAGATATTCACAAGTGGTTGGTTCACTGATGTACCTAGCATGTGCCAGTCGTCCTAACATCTCATTTGCTGTGTGAAAACTTAGCCGGCTTGTTTCCAATCCGAGAGATGTGCATTGGCATGCTGTTGAGCGAGTGATGCGTTATTTGCAAGGTACTACGAACTATGGAATTCACTATTCGGGTACCCGATGGTACTTGAGGGGTATAGTGATTCAATTGGATATCGATCTTGATGAGATGAAAGCGAAGTGGACATGTCTTCACACTTGGTGGTGGTGCTGTTTCTGGAAGTCTTGCAAGCGCAGGCGATCTTAAGCATATCGACTATGGAAGCGAACTCACAAAGATTAGACACATCATGCGTCAAGTAGAATGGCTTGACGACTTTTGATGGATTTGCGGTGGTTGATAAACCGGTGCGGCTGTCCTTATGAACTATGACAATCAAGCGGTGATTGCCAAGGCTAAGAGTTCAAAGGACAACATGAAATCCACAAAGCACATAAGAAGAAGATTGAAATCTCATAGAAAATCAAGAAACTCCGAGTAATAGCGTTGGATTATATCCAGACGGCTAAGAATTTGGCAGGACCTTTTACAAAAGGCTATCACAGATTGTGATAGAAAATGCATCGAGGGAGATGGGTATGAAACCCACACAAGTTTCCATGGGGGTAACCCAACCTATGTGATCGGAGATCCCGTGAATTAGGACCTGGGAAAACAATCCAGCGGCCAATTGAGGAGAGTATCCTTAATTAACCCACTTCGTTGGAGATGCACAATACTCTCAATTCAGTAAAGGCGACTGAATTTTGTCTTAATGTGTTCCAAAGCTTGTAAGCAAGATGCTAACCTCTGAGCATTCTTTGGAGGAACACACCTATGTGAGCCCGACTACTAGTCACAGTCTATGAGATTGGGTAATCTCTAATAAGCTCATGAGAAGGTACGGAGTATGACTAATAAGCTCCACCCGTGGGGTTTAGCCTTCGGCAGCCATGTATCAGCTGACAATAGGCGAAACTTCGCATGCTAAGCCCGACAATTCAAGGCATAGTCCATTTTTAGTTGTGAAGAAGTCTAATCTGTTGCTCTAGGTGGAAGTTCAACTTAACAGTCTCCACTGAAATTTCGATATATCAAACATTGTTTGGAGCAGTTGACAAACTTATGTGCCTCGAGATCTGGTGGGGATTGTTGGATTATGGATGGGCTTAGGCCCATATAAGACACTAATCCCTGGTTAATCTTGAGGCCCATGTATGAGATGGAAGGTGGTGGGAAGTTTAGTCCCACCTTGCTAGTTGAGGAGAGTTGAAACCCCTTTATAAGGGATGCTCTACCACTTGCCATTGGGAGCTTGGGAAGAGGAGTGGTACACCCGCGCTCCTCCTCCTCCGCCGCCCGCCTCGCCTCGCCTCGCCTCGCCACGGCACAGCGTGCCACGGGTTGCGTGAATGAGCTGAGCGAAGCTTATTTTTCCCGCCGAGAACGAATTAATTAATCGAGGATTAATTAACGTGTCGCTAACAAGTGGGCCACCGTCCGAGACGTTGGACTGTGGGCTGACTTGCGTTGCCGGGATTCGTCGACTCCCCTGCCGGGAGTGTGACCCTTGCCAGGACATGCGTTGCCTGGATTTGTCGAATCCCTTGCCGTGAGTGCGACCCTTGCGAGGAACGATGAACCCCTTGCCGGGAGTGGGCTGACTTGGTCGTGGGCCTCTGCCAGGCCCATGACTTCCTCCCCGACGGACTATATAAGAAGGCTCTGGCCAGTGGAGTAACCTAGTTCGGTTCACTCACTCCCTCTCGCGTGACCTAGCCATCATCTACTGTTCCCCACTCTATGCTGCTTCCGGCGACCCCATCCCGACGACCGCGTGCACGGATGGTCGGGAGAGCAGGTGTCTCCGGAACCCTGTCGTTCGAGATCCTGCCCGGGAGAACGGCAATAAGGTTTTTGGGGAGCGTCTCGACGCGACTGCTCCCGATCCGTCCCCAACTCTGTCCGCCTCTTCTTCCACTACTTCCCCTGCATCGACACCATGACCGACGACGCCGCCGCCAAGAAGAAGGCTACAGACGACGCCGAGGCTGCTACTGCCGCTGCCGCGTTGGCCTGGCCAACCGGAGGGTAGGATCTGTTCATCCCTCGTTACTCGTACTTGTATTGGCCGTATATGTGCTTCTCATAGATGGTTCACTTCTATGTTCATGCGTGCTAGTATGCTTAGGTATCGCTATGAGATGCATACCATTTATGCCATGCTTACTGCATACTCGTGGATTAGTCTAATTGGAAAAGTGCTAATATTTCCAACAATAGAGCCCGTATGTTGGCAGCTGGACACGCTTTGCTGGTAGACACCGGCAATTGACATTTTACTCCCTAAACGAATATAAGACCTTTTAAAACCTTAAAATAATACTTCCTTTGTCGTAGAATAAGTGTCTTTAATTTAGCGAAGACACTTATTTTGAGACGAAGAAAGTAATCTAACACGATATATATTTGTTTAGGAATGGGTAGCAATTTGCAAGCATGCGTAATTCATTTGCTGGTAGACACCTGCAATTGGCAATTAACAAGCGTGTGTATTACACTGCCATCTTGGCATGCAAATACAAAACATTTTTTTTCAAATACAAAACATTTGGCTGAGTGATCTAGTTAGACTACATTGCAATATAAACTTTACTACAGGGTGATACACGCTTTGCCACGTTGTTTCAGAAAAAAAATAGTTGTTACGGTTAGAGGTGAGCACTTCTACACCAAAAATCATAGAACCAAACTGAATGCGCTAAAAACGAAGACAAGAGAATTTGCCAAAAATGCGGGTTAGAATTTGTGAGTTGACCGATATTCTAGGTTTATTGGTTTATGGCATTCGTTTAGGTGTTTCCGTAGCTAGTTGTTTTGTGTTCACATGTATCGTCGGTTTTCATCCTACATAAACCTAATTGACCATCACACTGTATACATTGAAGTGGACTTCCTTTTCCTAACTTTCCTACTTTGTTGCCTCTGCCTCTCAAAATTGCTCTCCTTGCACTGATTGTTGGGTTAATTTGGTTCACGTCCTGTAGACCATGCGTGGTGAAATGAGTTTCCTGGATCGAGCCTAAGAAGAATGAAAATATTGCGTGGCGAGCAAGCCTGATATATGTCTGTTTGGTTGTTGTCCTTGGCCTGCCGTTGTGTGTCGAGATGAAGACACGCCAAACGGGCGGGCCGCACGACACGGCCCGACCAGTGCTAATCGTGCTTCGCCCAAAGACGGCCCGCATGGCACGTTTAATAGCCGGGCTGTGCCGTGCGCCCCACGGGCGCTGCTCCTTGGCCCGAACACGGACCGATTAGTAAACGGGTCGGCTCGATGGCCCGTTTAGCATGTTGGGCTGCACATTTTTAGCCTGTTTGGCTGGTTATTATGCATATTGGGCTATATTATATAAATTCTGAAAATTATATATAAAAATTAAGCGGGTCGTGTCGTGCGGCCCACGTGCCCGACTCTAGGCCCAGGCACGGCCCAAGGCGTGTCGCGTGCCGGGCACGGCCCATTTAGCCCGTGCCGTGCCTGGTCCATGGCAGGCCATGCCGGTTGCTCGCAGGTTGGCCTATTTGGCCCGACCCGTTTGGCCAACTATAGCCAGATGTTGCTATTGTGCGTCGGGATGCTATAAAGCGTTTAATTGCATCCATGTTGCTTCTGTAGCACCTCCAGGTGCAGGGTATGGGACACCTGGACCAGGCTAAGTGCCCTGCCTGGGTTAAATAATCTGTTTTCTTTTTTCAAATTGGGGCAGGCTAATCGTACTACTTGGACAATCAGGCTGGGCGGGCAGTCTTTGGCGAGGACACCAAACAAACATGTTCCAGGCAGACGACAAAGAACATCCAGGACATGCGTGCAAGGGCGTGGATGCCAACTAAACTGACTCTTCATCCTCACAAGGACCTCAATCTCTCAACCTGGTCGACTTTCAACTTTGAGGTTATATCAATTGCCAAGGCCTAGCAACAACGTCTCTACGACAAGTTCTCATATTGGTTTGGATTTTGATGTCTAAGCTGTCCGTTCTAGCTCCTCCCTCAGTGCTAGTATGACGTGGGTCTTCCACTGCAAATACACCGCTCGAGGAGCCCGACAACAAGACTGAGAAGGCAGCGACCCGACAGCTCGGCCCGAAATCAACAAGTTGGCGCCACCCCCTCACAAACACACGAAGCAAAAAACAAGTTTGCCTCACCCCGATAATGAAATAACCCCGACGTGTTGAAGGTCCTATTTAGCATACAATGCATCGAAGGAGGACCAAATGGGCATGGCCAAGATGGCGGTTGACAAGCTGGCCAGGAAGTACAATGGGCCTTATTGTTGTTACTTATCCTCATTTAGACTATTTGTTATTTTTGTGGGATTGTTGTGTTGTCGCCCCAGCGTGAACTTTTTCTTTGTTTCATTTTTTTGTTTTTATTGTGGACCTCTGTTTTCTATTGTGGTTGTATCGTGGTTATGGCTTTATCTATATAAGGGCATTTCTAACTGGTCCCAAATAATCAATTAGAGGAGTAAAACCAACCCGCACCTAGCCGATCCCCACTCGGCCATACGGGAGTAAAAATTATCCACCCGCTGCGGTTCTCCCTATATTTACTCCACCGCTCGGTGGCCGAGTAAAAAAATCTCACTTCCTCTCCTCTTCGTCTCCGCCTCCTCTGCCTCTTCTCCTTCCCATCTCCGCCGCCGGCGACTCTCCACGTCGCTCCCCGTCGCCCCCTCTCCTCCCATCGGTGTCTGCGGTGGCTGATGTCCCCGCCACCGATCCATGGCGCGAAGCCGAGCTGCCACGCCCGCGGTTCATCGTCAAGTGGCGCATCCTCGAGCTGCCATGGCAAGGCCGATGCGCCGGCCCCCACATGGTTCACCAACTTCCCGGACCTCCCTCTGTCGCGGGAATCACATAGGACATACCTTGGCATCCATCAGCGCGCGTGGGGACATGGGTAGCAGAGATCACTGACCAGGAGACCCACACAAGGAAGTGGGTCGTGTCCTTCCACATGGCAGAGCTCGCGGCGCTCGAATACGATCGGTGGCAAGTCTGGTTCCACGGCTCCGCTGCGAGGCTCAACTTCCCATTTGGGATGGGGCTTGTCCACGTCGTCCCGCCGGCACTGGGTGTGGTGAGGGTGGTGATGGCTCGGAAGGACCAAGAGGCGAGGGAGCGCCTCACAGCGGAGGTCGCTGATGAGGCATACATGGCGGATGTCTGCCGCCAGCACCCCGAGCTCGTGGAGGTGGAGTGGGCGATATTCGCGGACAATGGCGGGGAGGTCATTGTCAAGGCGGCGAGGAGGGCAACGAGGCGGAGAAAGAGTTCGACGTTGAGGAGTGGCGGCGCATCTTCCCTGGCTGCGACGACGGTGGCACCGGAACGGACCCATTTCTCACCGGCGGTGGCCTTTCGAGGCAATATTAGCTCGACCTCCACAATGGCCGATGGCGATGAGTACTCTAGTGTAGTTTAGTTTGAATTTATGCTTAATGTTCGGTTGTCAAGACTAGGTTGAACTTATGTTTAAATGTATGCAAATTTTGTTGAGACTAGATTGGATTTATACAAATTTATGTTTTACTCTGCTAAATTTAGAGAATCGGTTTTCCTTTGGCGAGGCTCAAGACGAGGCCCACCTGTATGCTGAACTGTTTGGATGCGGGCTGGGACAGTTTCCGATCACTTATTTGGGGATACCGATACATTATCGGAGACTCACAAATGCTGAATGGATACGTCGATGAGAGACTACAATAAAGACTTGACAGTTGGAAAGGTAAATTGTTGTCTCTGGATGGAAGATTGGCCCTCATAAATTCAAGACTAAGTAATATGATACTATATATGATTTTCATCTTTCGATTGCCAAAAGGAGTTCTACATAGATTCGATTACTTCGATCAAGATTCTTTTGGCAAAATGGAGTGTAGTTTGCCGTCCCAAAGACCAAGGCGGGTTGGGAATTCATGACCTTGAGGTTAAGAATAGGGCCCTTTTCTGCAAATGGTTGTTTAAATTATTGACGAAAGATGGTGTATGGTAAACCCTTCTAAGGAGGAAATATGTGGGGTCCAAGGCAGTATCCCAAGTATCTTTGAAACACGGGATTCCCACTTACGGCGGGTCTAATGGCTACGAAGAAATATTTCTTCCGCTATGGATTCTTCTTGATTAAGTATGGTTCGGAAATTAGATTCTGGGACGACAAGTGGCTAGGAAATGCCACACTCCAGGAACAATATCCGGCTCTATACAACATTGTGCGCCACAAGGGTGATACTATCGCAACAGTAATGGAATCATTTCCGCCCAATGTGACTCTCAGAAGAGATTTAGTTGGACCTAGACTCCAATCGTGGAATATCCTGCTACAGCGATTGTCCATGGTGCAATTGTCACATGGGTCTGATGTATATCGATGAAACCTCCATGGGAATGGGCAATTCTCAGTGGAGTCTATATATAGAGCGTTAATCCAATCTGATGTGCCAGTTGATAATAGGAAGAAAATCTAGAAGATGAAGATACCTCTGAAGAATAAAATCCTTGCATGGTATCTTCGTCACGGAGTCATTCTTACTAAAGATAACCTTATTAAGAGGAATTGACATGGAAGTTCTTAATGTGTCTTTTGTCACCATGATGAGACAATAAAACATTTATTCTTTCAATGCAAATTGACTTGTTCTATATGGTTAGTCATCCAGATAGCTTCGCTTGTATCCTCCATGTAGTGTTGTTATTTTATTTGGCAACCGGTTACATGGGATTGATCACTGAGTTTAGAACTCTTCTCGGGGTGGGAGCGCTTGCCATTATTTGGTCGCTTTGGCTATGTAGAAATGATAAGGTTTTTAACGATAAAAGTACTTCTCTCTTGCAGGTTATCAACAGATGTACCGGGACTCTTCGTTTACGGTCCTCTCTACAACGCGTGGAGAATCGAGACCTGTTTACGAAGGTGTGTACACGATTGGAGGGTACAACGAGGATACTTTTACCCAACATGGGTGGCAGCATGATCTTTGGATTGGCCCCCTCTACTTTAGGCGTTATATGGACTCTACATGTTTCTTTGTATTTCACTTTTTTTTTCATTTGTATGAGAGAATCTTGTTTGGTTGTGTCAGATCTTAGTTATCGCAGGTAGGGATAATACTTTTAGAATTAATAGAGCGCCCTTTTCAAAAAACATTAGAGAATCGACTAGAATCGAACAAAACTTAGTGAAGTATAAATACTCCACTAAGATTTACTTGGCCGGATCATTCTCTAAGAAATTTCTTAGGGATCGATTAAAAATGCACTAACGGGCGTGAAGCCTTTTTCGATAGTTTGACACTCTTTTAGTTTATACTCAAGTTAGCAACAGAATGCCGGACACAATTGCCGAGGGCCTCTTGTATCAATGATCGCCGCACCGGAGTCGGCGGCGGAAAAAGACCCGCTCTATCAATTTCTAATCTCTATGCCTGCTACCTGCCGCCCGCCGCCGAATTAACAACTAAACGCCGGCACGAGGGTCACCACGTTGAAACCATCTTGCTGTCGACCAGCACGTGTTCTTCGTGCCAGAAATTTCCTTCCTCCAACTGCCAGAAAGAAACACCCCACGTCTCCACTTTGACAGCAACAGCCAACAGGACGCGCGCGATTCTTATAAATCAAACCCAGCTCTCGTCTCCAGTCCATCAATCTCCTTGCTCCAACCAACACAACACCCGATCAACTAGTAGAGGCAGAGCAGACAGAGGGTTCGAGAGCGTACGGTATCAGGTCAAGAATGGCGGCGTCAGGGAGCGCTCAGAGCCGACGGTTCGCCGTAGCGTGCGGCGTCCTCAGCCGCTGCATCAAGGCGGCGGAGGCGCGGCCGGCGGCCACGGTGGTCCTCCCCCTCATGCCCGGAGCGGAAGTGCCCGCGCAAGACGAGCACGCGGCGGGTCCTGCGCCGGCGAGCGCGCAGATGACCATCTTCTACGGCGGGCAGGTGCTGGTGCTGGACAAGGTCCCGGACGACAGGGCGGCCGAGCTGCTCCGTGTCGCTGCCGCAGCAGGCACCACGCGAGGGAACGGCGACCTGCCCATGGCGAGGAAGGCGTCGCTGCAGCGGTTCATGGAGAAGCGCAAGGGAAGGGTCACCGCGCGCGCCGTCCCCTACAGCCGGCCCGACGGCGACACGGCCTCCTGTAACCGTCTCACGCTTACGCTCTGATTGATGTTCATGCGTAGTAGAGTAGCCTGAGTAATTTACGGTCCAAGCAAATGTGTGGGTGCTTTTGCAGTCCAAATTGTTGATCTGAATTATTATGATCAGTAGTTATTGCTGTTGTTGTACTGATGAACTGATCATGGCGAATTGGCGAGATGTCAAACTAAAATTATACATCATGCTCACGCTTAGGCCTAATCCGGCCGACGCCGGCTAGATCCGGCGGCAGGGAGCCCCATCAGGTGAATGCGCCAAATCTGACGGGGCCACCGGTGAGCTAGCACGAGAACATATCAGGTGCACCGAGCCAATTTGTGCACCCAATGCACCGGTAGATTCTGGACCCTTAGATGAAAAATTAATGTGCCAGATTTTGGCAAAAGAAGGACTGTACCTTTTTTGCAAACACAACCTTGCACTTTCTAGAAACTAACCCGCACTCCACAGCACACACTCCAATCAAAAAATATCTGTATGTTTATTTTTCTGCCCAAACATAAAATGGTTCATATATTTTCAACCGAATGATCGATTTAAGATCCATTTTGACTGTCTTTTTTCTTGACAAGATATTCGAAATAAGATCGATGTTCAATTTGTTTCAAAAAATTATTATTTTCTAGTTTTTTGGAGCTTGACTCTGAACTTGTGATTTATTAGAGGATGTGCACACGGACGCTGCGCGTGAGAAAGATCCAAAACATGTATATGTTGCAGTCAAGTTTTGAGTTAAATTTCTAAAAGTAAAAACATAGTATTAATTTTCAAAAATATACTCAATATTTATCTTGATTCCAAGATCTCGTCAAAGGAAATGTAAATCGGACATTTAGTTTAAAATATATGACACCTTTTTGTTTGAAGCAAACAAATTAAACACATAGATTTATTTATAGAAGAGGAGATGTGTAGTGCGGGTTGATTTTGATAAATAAAAGGACTATTCCACGGTGTTCCAACAGTCCAATCAGTTTTTTATCCAATGGCTCATATGGTATGGGTGCATTCGGTGCATGAGATGTCTCGGTGCACCTGATACGTTCTCGAGCTAGCACGCCGCTCTCTCCTTCTTAGTGCATCTCTAGCCAAGTCACAGAGAGGTAAAAGTTCAGTTTTAATTCTCAAATGGACAACTAGCCGATCTTCTAAACCGGTTAGAGTAAAAATTTCACAAGAAAATTCACTTCTCGACTCCTCGGACATCTATTTTTACTCCGCCACGCACCCGATGAGGAAAAAGCTCCCCTCGTTCGCTCCCATCCCAGCCCAGCGCCACATCTACTCCGGTGCCTCCTTCCCGCCTTCGCCGACAACCACTCGCCCCTGCCGACTCTCCGTAGGACCTTCCACGCTTCTCACCCACCTGAATTTAGGCATCTCTCGCCGTCACAGGCTGCTAAATCGGCAAATTTACAGCCCTCGCCACCGGCGCCGGATTCGACGGATCCGGCCACCGCCGGACTCGCGCAGCCCCTGCAAGGATTCTCCGCCACAACTCGGCTTGGCCTCCTCCCCTAGGCGCCGGATATCACTCGTCGATCGCCACCGCACACAACCACGCGATGGCGATCGTCGACCGACTCGGCACTAGCCCAAAGAAATCGTCGGCTCCCATTGCCGGTCATTAAGTGTGACCAATGGTCATGATCGGTGTCAGGCCGAAGTTTCGAGCATGCCAAACATTCCGATGAGTGTTCTTCAAGTGCGGAAAGGATGGGGTGAGTGTTCGTTCGTGCGCTTGTTCTTCAGATCATCACAATTTGTAGCTTATTGTTGTTTAAATGGATGCAGTTTTTGGTATTGGAAAGAAGAGCACATCAATCTATTGATAGCATAGTGAGAATTTTCTTAGATATTCGTACAATCGCTTGCTAGATTAGAGACTAGAGATTACACTAGAGACGCACGCAATGGTCAATTGTGTGAAGGCGAAGAAGAAAGAAGTGTGCAAGCTCAAGAAGCCAATTAAGAAATCCAACAATGTTGGCAATGAAGACAGAGAAATTATTAAGGCTGTGTTTGATAGGAAAGTATTATATAAACCAGAGTATCAAAAACTATAATAATTTTGCATGTAGGTGTGAGATATCATAGTTTTATCAAAACAAAGCATTTTGAAGTATTCACATGTGGCGCCTGAATAATTAAGCTACAAATAACCTCTGCTAATGATGCCACGTCACCTCCGTTACTGTTGCTAATCTCGTGTTAGTTCAAAACTGATTCAAAATCCAAATTCAAAAACAAGTCAAACAATTAAAGTTTCCAAAAGTCAAAACCAAAATGTTCTTGTTGTGAAAAATAATTCATAAGATATATTAGAGAAACCAAGTCTTTATAAAATGTTTAAATGCACTAAAGTAATTAAATCAGTAGCTAAAACCATTAATTATATGCCTTTTATATTTTGTAAAATACTAAACTATATTATTCTGGGATGAAACTTTTTGTGGTTGTGACATAATTTGCAACATCAATTTACGTGCCATTTTGGTATTTTATTAAAACTAAAATAATTAGGAATAAAAAGAAAACAGAAAAGATGATTAAAAAGATAAACAAAACAAAAGCCAAAAAATAGAAGAAAGGCCCCCGGGCCTTGGCCTAGCTGGCCATTCCCTGTCAGACCAGTCCACCCGACCCAGGCTGGCCTCCCTTATCCCCCCACCCCGATCGAACCCTAGGGCAACCACCACCACTTTCCCCACCGATCCAGATCCGATCGGGATCATCCTCGCCGCCCGCACGAACCCCCACTCCTCCCGCGCGACCCCCCACCCCACTCCTCCCGATCGAGACCCCATCCACTCGCTCTCCAAAGCCGCCAAGCCCTCGCGCCGACCCTTGCCGCGTCGGGCCCCACTCGCCGGGCGTGCGCCGAGGAAGCGCCGCCACCGCCATCGCCCGCCACTCGCCTTGCCGGATGGACGCCCACGACCTCGCCATTGGATCGACGCCGCCGCTGACGCCGACGCCGCCTCCCGACCTCCTCCCGGCGGACTCCGTCGAGCTCGCCATGAACCTCACGACGGGGTGAGCGAAACTCCTCTCTCTCGTCTCTCCTGCTTTGCGTCCCTAGTCCGCCGCTGGTCGACACACTCACAGACGCCGACCGTCGCCTCGCCCACGCCCATGGCTGCTGCGCCGGGCGCTCTTTACACAACCCCGCGACAGCCTCCTTGCGCGTGCTCGCGCGCAGCGCCATACCATCGCCGCTCTCGCCCGGGCGCTGTCGCCCTCACATCACTCGCCTCCTACGAGGCGTCTTTCGTCCGTCCGCCGATCTTTGCGCCTCGCTCTGGCGCCGCGCTGCCTTTGCTTGCCGCCGCGCCGAGGCCGCCTGCCTCCTCCCGTCGACTGGGCGGGCGCCAACGCCACGCCAGCGCCCGCACCAAGATGCCGTTAGGCCCTTGGGCCTATGACACCGGGCCCCGCCCTAGAACGCTTTTATAAAAAAGGAATAAAATAAAATAAATAAAATGATATAATTAATTAATTAAGATAATTAATTAACTTAATTAATCATGTTAGTTAATCTAATTAAGCCTAATTAATTAACCTAATCACTTTAATTAAATCGACTAATCTGTTTAGTTAAGCGTGTCAATGACAGACGGGACCCACACGTCAGTTGACCATCAACCCATGTTGATCGCCGACGTCATGACATCATGCTGATGTCATAAATCAATTTCAATTAAATTAAATAATTAATTAAATTCCGAAATTAATAAAATCTTTAGAAAATCATATCTTTTAATCCGTAACTCGGATTAGATTATTTTCAACATGAAAGTTGCTCGTAATGATGAGACGAATCCAATCGCAGCCCGCTTAAATCACCACATGTCCCTAGCATAGCAAACGTGCAACATTTCACCTCCGGTTCATCTGTCCGAAAATGCTAAACGCCGGGATACTTTCCTAAGTTTCCCCATCGCCGATATCACCTACTACCGCGTTAGGGCACACCTAGCACCGCGTATTTCCATGTTACGCTTTGTGATGTTTTGATTGCTATGTTATTTATTATGTTCCCTTCACATTTCTTTCCTAGAGACCTCGAGATCACGGAGACCCCAGATTCGACTACGGAGTTGACGACCCTCCTTCTTGCCAGAGCAACCAGCAAGCCCCCTTGATCACCAGATATCGCCTATTCTTCTCTATACCGCTTGCATTAGAGTAGTGTAGCATGTTATTGTTCGTTACTCCTATTCTCATTGATAGCCCGTCATTCTTGCTATACTATTGATACCTTACCCGCAATCCTAAATGCTTAGTATAGGATGCTAGTTTATCATCATTGGCCCTACACTCTTGTCATGCCTTGCTATACTATCGGGCCGTGATCACTTGGGAGGTGATCACGGTATATACTACATACATACATACTATACATATGGTGACTAAAGTCGGGTCACTCGTTGAGTACCCGCAAGTGATTCTCGATGTGGGGCCGAAAGGACGTGGCTCCATCCCGGTAGAGGTGGGCCTGGGTTCCCGACGGCCCCGATCGTTACTTTGTGGCGGAGCGACAGGCAGGTTGAGACCACCTAGGAGAGAGTGGCTCGCCCTCGGTCGGCGTTCGCAGATACTTAACACGATTAACGAGATCTGGGTATTTGATCCGAGTCCGCCATTTGGTCTATATGCACTAACCATCTACGCGGAGTAGTTATGGGTATCCCGCGTCGTGGTATCACCAAGCCTTCGTGATGTCACGATCGAGCGGCGCTACCGGATTGGAACGTAAGCTTTGCTCTTGTATTAAGGGGCTAGTTCGCTTCGGCGCGTTAACGCAGTGTGTGCAAAGGCGATGGGCCTGCACCCTGCGCCATAGGAGTTAGACCGCGGCGTCTTGACCTCTCTGTTGTGCCTAGGTGGGGCTGCGACGTGTTGATCTTCCGAGGCCGGGCATGACCCAGGAAAGTGTGTCCGGCCAAATGGGATCGAGCGTGTTGGGTTATGTGGTGCACCCCTGCAGGGAAGTTTATCTATTCGAATAGCCGTGTCCCTCGGTAAAAGGACGACCCGGAGTTGTACCTTGACCTTATGACAACTAGAACCGGATACTTAATAAAACACACCCTTCCAAGTGCCAGATACAACCCGGTGATCGCTCTCTAACAGGGCGACGAGGAGAGGATTGCCGGGTAGGATTATGCTATGCGATGCTACTTGGAGGACTTCAATCTACTCTCTTCTACATGCTGCAAGACGGAGGCTGCCAGAAGCGTAGTCTTCGACAGGATTAGCTATCCCCCTCTTATTCTGGCATTCTGCAGTTCAGTCCATTGATATGGCCCTTTACACATATATCCATGCATATGTAGTGTAGCTCCTTGCTTGCAGTACTTTGGATGAGTACTCACGGTTGCTTTCTCCCCCTTTCCCCCTTTCCTTTCTTTACGGTTGTCGCAACCAGATGTCGGAGTCCGTGATCGACGCCACCGCCGACGACTCTTACTACACTAGAGGTGCCTACTACTACGTGCGGGTCGGCGACGACCACTGTGAGTAGTTTAGGAGGATCGAGCAGGAGGCCTGCGCCTCTTCGATCTGTATCCCGCTTTGTGCTAGCCTTCTTAAGGCAAACTTGTTTAACTTATGTCTCGTACTCGAGATATTGTTGCTTCCGCTGACTCGCCTATGATCGAGCATTTGTATTCGAGCCCTCGAGGCCCCGGCTTGTATTATGATGCTTGTATGACTTATTTATGTTTTTTAGAGTCGTGTTGTGATATCTTCCGTGAGTCCTTGATCTTGATCGCATTACGCTTGCGTGCATGATTAGTGTACGATTGAATCGGGGCGTCTGAAGTTGGTATCGAGCCGATTGCTCAGTGGGAATGCCCTTCCCAACTCTTTGTCCGGTTGAGTCTAGTCGATGAAAATTGTTTTACTAACTTGGCTGTGCAGCCCATGGGCCCACGCCGCCATTGGGTGGTATTAGGATCTTTTACTCCTCGATCTTTACTCCGGATTCGAACTCTCTTCTATTCGGGTTAAACAATTTTACTAAATCTAACTTTAGGTTCTCGAAAATACTTTTTCCCGGAGAGCCCTTCATCCAGATGATCGCCGGTGCACGTAAGATTTCGGAGATACTCTCGATTTTCTCTCGAGACCTTGTGCCCGTTGCTTTTGCAATACCCTACCACCAAATATCCCTATGGATAAATACTTACACTGTCGTGCTTACTTTTATTCCCAACGATCTTGTTATTACAAGATACCCGAGAATATTTTGTGCCTCTTCGCCTTGCGCTTATTTGCCACTGAATACCCCTAAGAATAATTTCTCGCACCTTCCGAGTATCCGCCATCCCAGCTTGTTCGGTGTTTCACAAAAGCCTTTGAAATACTATTCAATCCTCCAAAATCCTTAGCAGCTTTATTGCTCGCAAATACTTGTCTACTAGCATTATGGATGCTTCCCATATATCCGCAATATTCACTAGTATCTTTTGACACCGCATTTTGATCCTATTGATTCAACATGTGTGCGAATGCACACAATCATCTATCAACCCTTATAAATTATCTTTCCGGCTCGGACATCATTTTTGAACATGAGCTGGTTCTCGATCAAACTATTTGTCGCCAATTGTGCCTCTGGTCTATCCAAATTATCCATCCTTGATCGTAGCGAACGCTTTTGATCCTTTGTTTTGGAAATCGTAAGTCCTTTGTTATCTAAGCATCGAATTATTCAGATGTTCTATAATATGATGCACGTGCCTTCTTCTTCCTTTGGTTGAGTAATCGATGCTCACATCGATCCCTTGTGGACCATCGGTTCCTTTGTTGGATTTTATCCGATGTTGTCCTTCATATTGAATAACCTTGAGAGCCTTTCCATGGGTATATAATGCTTTTGGTAAATTGTATCATCTGCTTTTGAACAATGCTCTACTTTTGAGCTTGTATTATTTACCCCGAAGTTTGTGGTATATGTTCCTAAGATGCCCTGCTATGCCTTCCTTAATATGTGTGAACTCGGAAGTTTTCACGGGTCATACTCATCTGGTATTTCACCAAGTAAAACTTTCAACACTAATGCCATTATCGAAACGAGAAGTGACTGTAAGGTTATGCTTTGGAGAAGTGGGAGTCGACCTTGAACCTTTGTGTTCATGCCCATGGACACGAAGTAGATCCTATCATGGAATCTTCTTGTAATAATAACTATTTCCTTGATATAATATCCTTGGTATCGGTGAATTGATCCTTTGCAATCGTGGTTCCGACCATATGTTCTTCTTTGATCCCATTTCTCGGGCAAGTTTAAGCACTTGTCTTACGTGGATCAATACACCCGTCCAACCTTTACTTTGATCTTTCGTCGAGTATTACACCTCGGTATCTCGAGATCATCACGGATCGCATAACTTCTTATGAGTTCTCCATCAAGTACTACATCCTCATCGATTCCAATTTTTCACGGGCTTTGAGTTATTAAACACTCAAAGACACCGATAATCGAACCGAGTCCGCACTACGGTTCAACAACTTTAGTAATCTTCTTTACTTACGAAGTTTGTACCCGATCACGCCATTCCTAGCCTGTTCGCTACATCATTACCGTGCTAATTTTCATTGTGCTACTGGGCCCTTCTTCTCGGAGCACAAATTTCGACGATGAGCTAAGCTTATGTTGACTTTCCTCGTCATATCATTTTGCCTTGAACAACAAGCTGGATTCTGTGATGTACCCGTGGTTCCAATAACCTTTCGCTTCATCATTCCTTTGACTTGATGTCATCGCCGATCGATTACACCTTCATGAAATCTCTCGACAATAGTGTCGTGATCATCATCAACATTCCGAGCTCTTCTAGGATATCAATTGAATTCACAATGGGAAATACCATCCTTGCCCTTGATGATTTGTGTTATCATGGACAACATCCTTGATTTCCTTCTCAACACAAACTTGTTCGTGTTTTGTGTTATACCTTGAGATCCTTGCTACCCAAAGATTGTTCTTCTTTACCTTGGAATATTACCACCTTTTATGTCAAGAATGTCGTAGAATTTCACCACCTCTTAAGAATTCTTGGTATAGTGATACTTCTCACCATCACCATTCTTTCTTGGTCCCAATGTTGATTCTAACCGAATACTAACAAGTGAACGGTGCTGCTTGGATTCTGTACTCCTAGCAACCCTATTGCTTTGAAGTTAATGGCCGACATTTCATCCTTAGACTATTGGTTGTTGAATCACCATTCTGACATTGGTCGTGCAACCCAACCCATATTTCGGGTGCACTTTTCAATAAATGTTTATTTGTGTATGTTTTCCTCGAGCATACATCATTATATCATTTGATCCGACAAATGTTATCTCCTTGTTCACATAACTGTGGAAAATCATCTTTCTGGAAATTTCGATGGATTGTCGCTGAGTCCATCAGCCACCTCCTCATCCTCTTCTTGGTTTAATGATGAAATCTTGTTTCAAACTCGCTTCCATAGTTCATTTCCGAGGATCTTACATTGTCATCTCGTCAATTTATGCTACACCTTTTCTTCTCGTGCATCCCGAGTCTGAGGTATCCCGCACTAATCAGATCTGAATCTCGGTCAAATATGATGGTTGGGACATATTTCCAAGAGTTATAACATTGGTATTTATGTGACCCGGTAAGGTGTTGTCGTGCCTAGCCCACCGGCCGGAGGACCCATTGTTATAGTTCTTCCTTTTAGCAAGGTTAGCCATTCTTCCATGAGGAAATTGTAAGGCTTATTCTATAAGATGTCCCGATGGATCTCTTGTGTATCCAAAGTCTGACCTTTGCTTGCGGACCATGTCAATGCTATCTCGAATAATGTTTGTGGTACTCCAAGCTTCAATAAAGAACATTGGAAGCACAATGCTAAATTTTCTTTATCTATTATCCAAGCACCGTTGTATGGGTAATGTCATGAAATTTCTCTCCCTACCCAAAGAGTTTCTACATTATATCCTGTCATGGATATCATGCTCGCTTGTCCTTGGGAAGGATATACCCTTGAAATATGTGTTTAAACACATTTTCCTTTCCATCGCTCATTTAATATGATAATCATATTTTCCTTTCCATTGGTCGGTTTAACGTTGCTTGTGATCTATATGATCTAAGCAGTAATATTCTCTTGCTTATGTAAACACCCCAAAGTACAATTCTCATCAAGAAGACCCTATTGCATTTGTCGATAACATTCCGGTAGCCACTGATGGACGAGAACTTTGCCTATTGGTCCGCCTCGTTTCAACGAAAGCGAAAATGGTTCTCTTCGTCCCTCGCCCTTAATCGACGTTGTTGTTGACATATAACTGACAAGCTACCCTCTGACATGCCTTGCTATCATGACTGTGCAAGATGTCACCACCCTTCCTACTTTCAACCCACATGGTGGGCCCATAACCCACAGGTCCACTGGATCGAAACCCGACTCTCATGTACACCCCTTGTTCCCAAGGTTGTTCCTCGCGCGTGGCCTCGTATGTAGTTCACGAGCCACCTTCAGGTCTGATAACGGACACAATACTTATTCCCGTTGCTTTGACCCTTTCACGCCCTATAACAGGCATCGGACAATTTCCTGCCCGCTCGAAACTTCCCAGGATACCTCCTTACTTTGCTCTCGATATTTTCTTAAGTTTCGATTCGAGAGTTACTTTCCGCCACTTTCCTCGATGTTGTCGATTCGATAGTCAACCTTGTCGAGGTCCGTTCTCCCGTAAGGCCCACCCTTTATGCTTTCGTAAATACGATGGAGTTCTGAAGAAAGGACGCCGACTTCATCATGACAACCTGAATCGAGAAATGAAGACATCAATGTATTGGACCGCCTCTTCTAGAAGAGCAAGCCGGATGAGAAGACCCGCTAGATTCGTTACAAACCTTCCCCTTTCACTACCTCTTAAATCTCGGACGAGATTTCTTGTAGTGGAGGAGAATTGTGACGCCGGATAATTAAGCTACAAGTGAACTCCGTGCTAATGATGCCACGTCACCTCCATTATCATTGCTAATCTCGTGTTAGTTCAAAACTGATTCAAAATCCAAATTCAAAAACAAGTTAAACAATTAAAGTTTTCAAAAGTCAAAACTAAAATGTTCTTGTTGTGAAAAATAATTCATAAGATATATTAGAGAAACCAAGTCTTTATAAAATGTTTAAATGCACTAAAGTAAATAAATCAAGAGCTAAAACCATTAATTATATGCCTTTTATATTTTGTAAAATACTAAACTATATTATTCGGGATGAAACTTTTGTGGTTGTGACATAATTTGCAACATTAATTTAGGTGCCATTTTGGTATTTTATTAAAACTAAAATAATTAGGAATTAAAAGAAAATGTAAAAGGATGATTAAAAGATAAACAAAACAAAAGCAAAAAATAGAAGAAAGGCCCCTGACCTTGGCCTAGCTGCCATTCCTGTCGAGACCAGTCCACCCGACCCAGTGGCCTCCTTATCCCCCACCCCGATCGAACCCTAGGGCAACCACCACCACTTCCCCCGATCTAGATCTGAATCGGGATCATCCCGTCGCCCACCACACGAACCCCCACTCCTCCCGCTGACCCCCACCCCACTCCTCCCGACCGAGACCCCATCCACTCTCATTCTCCAAAGGCCGCCAAGCCCTCGCGCTGACCCCTTGCCGCGTCGGGCCCCACTCGCCGGGCGTGCCGCGCCGAGGAACTGCCGCCACCGCCATCGCCCCACCACTCGCCGCTGGATGGACGCCTACCACTCGCCGCTGGATCGACGCCCGCCGCTGGCGACGGCGACGCCGCCTCGACCTCCTCCCGATGGACTCCGTCGAGCCTCGCCGGTGAACCTCGTGATCGGGGTGAGCGAACTCCCTCTCTCTCCGTCTCTCGCACACGCTGTCCTTAGTCCGCCGCCGTGACACACTCCGCGACGCCGACCGCCGCCCTCCGCCCACGCCCATGGCTGCTGCCGCCGGGCGCCTCTACACAACCCCGCGACAAAGATCCCTTGCTGCGGCTCCTCGCAGCGCCACCATCGCCGCCGCCCCTGCCGGGCGCTCGTCGCGCCACATCACTCGCCTCCCCGAGGGCCGCCTTCGTCCGGCCGATCTCCCTCGCCTGGCGCGCCGGCGCGCTTGCTTGCCGGGCCGCGCCGAGGCCGCCTTCCTCCCGTCGACTGGGCGGGTGCCCAACGCCAGCCCGGTAGCGCACCCGCATGCTGTTAGGCCCTTGGGCCTATGACACTGGGCCCCGCCCCTAGAACGCTTTTATAAAAAAGGAATAAAATAAAATAAATAAAATGATATAATTAATTAATTAAGATAATTAATTAACTTAATTAATCATGTTAGTTAATCTAATTAAGCCTAATTAATTAACCTAATCACTTTAATTAAATTGAGTAATCTGTTTAGTTAATCGTGTCAATGATGACGGGACCCACATCGTCAAGTTGACCATCAACCTCGCTGATCGGCCGACGTCGGATGACATCATGCTAATGTCATAAATCCAATTTCGAATTAAATTAAATAATTAATTAAATTCCAGAAATTAATAAAATCTTTAGAAAATCATATCTTTTAATCCGTAACTCGGATTAAATTATTTTCAACATGAAAGTTGCTCAGAATGATGAGACGAATCCGAATACGCAGCCCGTTCGTCAGCCACATGTCCCTAGCATAGCAAACGTGCAACATTTCACCTCCGGTTCATCTGTCCGAATATGCGAAACGCTGGGGATACTTTCCCGGATGTTTCCCCCTTCGCCGATATCACCTACTACCGCGTTAGGGCACACCTAGCACCGCGATTTCCATGTTACGCTTTGTGATGTTTTGATTGCTATGTTATTTATTATGTTCCCCTTCCGCACTTCTTTCCTAGACCTCGAGACTGCGCCGTGACCCCTGATTCGACTACGGAGTTGACGACTCCTCCTTCTTGCCGAGCAACCAGCAAGCCCCCCTTGATCACCAGATATCGCCTATTCTTCTCTATTTGCATTAGAGTAGTGTAGCATATTACTTGTTCGTTACTCTGTTGCATAGCTTTGTCATTGTTGCTACTGATCATTGATACCTTACCCGCAATCCTAAATGCTTAGTATAGGATGCTAGTTTATCATCATTGGCCCTACACTCTTGTCATCCGCCTTGCTATATTATCGGTCGTGATCACTTGGGAGGTGATCACGGTATATACTACATACATACATACTATACTGATGGTGACTAAAGTCGGGTCACTTTGTTGAGTACCCGTAAGTGATTACGATGTGGGAGCCGAAAGGACAGTGGCTCCATCCCGGTAGAGGTGGGCCCAGGTTCCCGACGGCCCCGATTGTTACTTTGTGGCGGAGCGACAGGCAGGTTGAGACCACCTAGGAGAGAGGTGGCTGGCCCCAGTCGGCGTCATGGATACTTAACACGCTTAACGAGATCCGGGTATTTGATCCGAGTCCGCCATTTGGTCTATACGCACTAACCATCTACGCTGGAGTAGTTATGGGTATCCCGCATCGTGGTATCACCGAAGCCTTCGTGGCGTCGGCGATCGAAGCGGCGCTACGGATCGGGCGTAAGCCTGCTCTTGTATTAAGGGGCTAGTTACGCTTCCGGCGCGTTCATAACGTCTTGGTGTGCAAAGGCGATGGGCCTGCACTGCGCCATAGGAGTTAGACCGCGTCTTGACCTCTCTGTTGTGCCTAGGTGGGGCTGCGACATGTTGATCTTCCGAGGCCGGGCATGACCGAGAAAGTGTGTCCGCCAAATGGGATCGAGCGTGTTGGGTTATGTGGTGCACCCTGCAGGATGTTTATCTATTCGAATAGCTGTGTCCTTCGGTAAAAGGACGACCGGAGTTGTACCTTGACCTTATGACAACTAGAACCGGATACTTAATAAGACACACCCTTCCAAGTGCCGATACAACCCGGTGATCGCTCTCTAACAGGCGACGAGGAGAGGATTGCCGGGTAGGATTATGCTATGCGATGCTACTTGGAGGACTTCAATCTACTCTCTTCTACATGTCAGAAGACGGAGGCTGCGAGCGTAGTCTTCGACGGTGATTAGCTATCCCCTCTTATTCGGCATTCTGCAGTTCACCATTGATATGGCCCTTTACACATATATCCATGCATATGTAGTGTAGCTCCTTGCTTGCGAGTGCTTTGGATGAGTACTCACGGTTGCTTTCTCCCCTTTTCCCCTTTCCTTTCCTTCGGTTGTCGCAACCAGACATCGGAGTACAGATCGAGACGCCACCGTCGGCGGCGACTCTTACTACACTAGAGGTGCCTACTACTACGTGCGGGCGGCGGCGGCGACCGGGAGTAGTTTAGGAGGATCCTGGCGGGAGGCCTGCGCCTCTTCGATCTGTATCCCGTTTGTGCTAGCCTTCTTAAGGCAAACTTGTTTAACTTATGTCGTACTCAGATATTGTTGCTTCCGCTGACTCGTCTATGATCGAGCATTTGTATTCGAGCCCTCGAGGCCCCGGCTTGTATTATGATGCTTGTATGACTTATTTATGTTTTTTAGAGTCGTGTTGTGATATCTTCCCGTGTGTCCTGATCTTGATCGCACACGTTTGCGTGCATGATTAGTGTACGATTGAATCGGGGCGTCACATCACAATACATAGAACCTGTTTGGCTGTTGCCGCATAACGCTATAAATTTTGCTGTTTAGCCGTTGCATTTAAGCACTCAGCAGTTCTGTTTTTTTAAAAGAGGTTCGGGTTTTTTTTATGCAGAGAAAAAACTGCAATTTGCCCAATACTACAATATTAAAAGCACAGTTGTTAAGGGCAACCAAACAGCTCATTGTAAATAAAACTATGATAATCTCAAAAACTTTAGTATTCTCAAAATACTTAGAAAATACTTTGCTATCAAGCGTGGCCTAATCCAATTAGTGGGAGCAGTTATAGAAGTTATATTTCTATTGAATCGTATAATTTTTCTTGTAGTTTTCTTTGAATCGGTTCTCGTGGCGAAGAATTGATGACTTATATACTCCATGTACCAAGATGTTGTTCAATAAAATAAAAGGTAGTTCGGTGGCCAAAAATTAAATGAATTTGGCAAAAACAAAATTTACTCCACTATATTATGGGATTAATAAGAAACGACCAAAACTTAGTGGTGTAAAAATACTTCACTAAGGTTTATTTGGCCGTTCACTCCTTATCTTTTCATGTCGTCGGCTAGAGATACCATTAGCTCATACTAGTAGAGTACTACTTTTATTTATGTCCTTGTACTGTAGTTTGACACTGTTTTAGTTCATAGTCTAGTTAGCAGAGGGGCCTCGGCCGCCACTGCTGAGTTTTCGAGTCAAAAGAAAAAAAAAGGGAAAACGCTAGCGCTTAGCTGATTGATTTTCCTCGCGTCATACGCTGCCTCACGCGCGTGACGCGTGTCCCTTTAGAAGTTCAGCCATGATTGTATCATCGCTCATGTTGCAGTTGCAACACGGGCTTGTGGGCCGCTTTTCCTCTCATTATCCTTGTCTCCACCAATGATTCCCATCCAATAATTTCCCTCGTTGATTCCCTCTCTCTCTTTCATCTATGTATTTCTCACCTAGCAGCCGCCATGGCATCTGCCTAACTCATGGGCTCCCACCCTCCAGCATGCCGCCGTGGGATGGCCTCGCTGAAGCTTGGCTCGCCGCCGTCGGACCCTCGACCGACCACCACTGCCATACTCTCGATCCACCACTACCACAGGGGGAACCATCAGTGTCGAACCTTGAGTACTCGTTCCGTTTCCTGAAGCCTCTCGCGACCCACCCCATGCCCCCTCCGCCTCTCGCGACCCACCTAGCCCCACCGCCGTCGCCGCCCCCCACCGCCGCCACACCCACCGCGCACCAAGCAAGTGCAGGCGCGCTTCTGTTCTCCTGCTCCCTCCCCCATGCAGATCCTCGTCAGATCCATGGGGATCCCGCTGGGGGGAGAGGGGATATCGAGTGCCGCTGTCGTTCGTCTATCAGGCGTTCCCAGATCTGCTGCAACAGATCGATTCGGTCTCGCCAGAGGTACTTGCGACGACGAGGGAGAAGCGCTGGCGGGAGCGTGCGAGGAGGGTCATGGATGACGCTTTCTCATGGTCCGAGTGCACCCGGGAGTGGGACGAAGCAGAGGAAGATCTGGATCCAGAGGCTGGGGAGTTTTCCGTGACCGGAGATATGTACAGGTTTGCAAGGACCATATCAATCGGGAGCTGCTGAATCTCGCCTGGCGCGTCTACTTGAGGGCACTTGGGAGGAGAAGCGCAGGATGCCACACCCGAGGGAATCGCTATTGGAATTCGTCAGCTGGGCGAGGAGAGAGGCACGATCAGGAGATCCGCAGAGGGAAGAGCGGTGGAGCTGTATCCTCGATCGATGCGGTCGAGGCCTCCATCACCATGAACAAGTCGATCCCTCCCTATCTCTCGCCTCCGCCGGCCTCGGATTGAGGCAACAACCACTGGGATCCTCGGCCAAATCAGATAAGGAATCGGAACCAGCCTTGGATTTTCGCTTCTCTGCTTACCATCTAGGTCATGACTATGAGCATGGGTGCAGATGCGGTGGTGCCGGGAGGGCGGATCGATTTGTTGTGCGGGATCCGAATGTGATTGTGAATAAGTCACCATCCGATGTTGGGGGCGACTCAATGCGATCAAATTCCCTTCAAGAGATGGTTGAGGATCAGCACTCCGCCTTGTTCGTCGCTGATGCAGCAACTCGTGTTGAATCCAGGCGAGACAACGGCGATTGCATGAATAGAACTCTTCAGCACTCTGCCCTGCAACGCATGATGGACACTGCATTGCTGGTGCTCCAACATTCAGGCGGCTTCGATTTTCTGCTGAAAAAGGAGCGGGGAAAAAGTGCAGCAAAAAGGCGGCTGACGGGGACGCCGACATGGCACTTGCTGAATTCCACCGTCAGCTCTGGCTGCCTATAAATCAAGACCAAACTGAGGCTCCCAGCAACCCTAATTCACTCCCAATCCCCCCAAACACCGCCGCCACCACCATCCCGCACCCTGCTATGGCGGACGGAGGCCGAGGAAGAGGACACAACAAAGGGAAAGGGGGGAGGGGATGGAAACTCGGGCTGGGGACAAGATCACTCGCAGATGCCGCCGCCGATGGGCCCTCCGCCGCAGCAGTTTTTTGGCTATGGCTTCCAGGGGCCGCCTCCGCAGTGGGGTTACTCGGGTGGCTTCCCCCACCCTTTCCAGCAGCAGGCGTGGGGAGGAGGGCCACCGCAACCGTGGTTCGGTCCGCCGGCTCAGGGCGCACACCCGCAGGGTTCGGGAGGGGGTGTGGATCTGCCACAAGAAAGAAGCAACTTAGGGAATCAACAAGGCCCAGGCAAAAATCAAGGTAAGAATTCGCAGCGCAGGAAGCAGGATCAGATCCAAAAAATGCCCCAACTACCTCTGCTGGCCTGATGTCTTATGCCATGGTGACCTGCTACAACCATGAGCGAACGAGGCCACCACAAGGATAAGTGTGAGAGACCCAAGAACTGCTTGTTTGCAAGATGGTGACTCATGTTGTTGATGACCGCCTGTTAGGAAGAAAGCCCACCTCATGAGCTAGGTATGTGGGGAGTGCAGCCACAGGGTTTAGGATTCTACCATGTTGATGTCCCAGATGTCAATGATCAGCACCTGGGTAGTCTGAAAAATGTTGGGATAGTGCTTGTAGAATCTGGAGAGGTCAATAAAAAGGAACTAGCAGAGGAGTTTGCTGACATCTATAAGACCAATTGGTCATGGCCTATCAATGCCCTGGATGACTGGACTTTCCTAGTGAAATTTCCTCCGTAAATAGATGTAGCTCATGTGGCAAGCTATCCTGTTTTGGCTTGAAGAAGGATAATGTGATTGTCAATGTAGAGGTCTAGAAAGGTAATGTAGAAGCAGAGGATGACTTGCAGGAGATCTGGATCAAAATCAGGAAGATGAACCCTAAATGGTGTGAATGGTCAATGCTTGATCAAATCACTTCCACCCTGGGGGTGTTGCTGGATGTAGACTGGCAGCACAACTTCAAATCCTTCTATGAAACAGTAAGGGCCAAGATCTCATGCAAGGATCATACTAAAATTCCAACAGAGAGGCTTTTTGGCATCAAAGGTAAAATCTACAGACTGTTGTTTGAAGTTGAGCCAACTGACAGTGATGAAGCCATAGCTGCAACCAACCCTTCAATGGACACCAATACTTCTGTGGAAACAATGTCCAAAGATAGTGCCTCAAATGATGGGAGATCCCAGCATGGATCCAGGACTGGCTCTGATTCTGGCTCCCTTACTAGTACTGGTAACTCTGCCCACAAAACTCAAGTCACAGGGCAACAACACTCCCATGAGGCCTCCACCCCAACCTCCATGCTCAGGAACCAACTGCCTGAATCTCAGTACCTACCCAGGATACAAGCTCTTGAACAATTGCTCAATTCAGAGCAAGGTGACTCTGTGGGATTCATCCTGTTGAGGGAAATGAAACTGGTGGGGGAAGATGAGATTGAGACTGATGATGATGAGAATGAAGTTTTGGATTCCACCACTGAAAATAATCAACTTGTAGAGCAATATGAGATTGATTTCCCTGCCATGAACACTTCTGCTGACACCAAGAAGTGGGGCCCTGTCCAAGCTGCCAGGACAAGTTCAAGGATTGCTGGAGACAAGAGGACCATCATGGAGAAAGCCCAGCAGCTCAAGGAAGTCCAGAACTTGGAAGTCCAGAAACCACATGGTAAGAATCAAAACTCTTTTAACATGTTTTATGATCCTGCTTTCCTCTTAGTTGCCACTAGCATTGGTGTAGAGGTTGATCCAAGACAAGAAACTAGTGTTTCCTCTTCACACATCATGGTGGAACTGAACAAAAGTCAGACCATGACCGAAGGTCATGTGTCCGAACTTGCAATATTGACCTCGACCCACCATCAAGTCCTAATGAGGGTCCATGTTCACTAGTTAGGAAGAATAGGCGGGGCAAGCACCCCGTGACGTAAGTGATTAAATGAATGCCCTTTTCTGGAATGTTAGAGGTATTTCAGCTGTAGGCAGAAAACCTCTCATTATAGACACTTTAGCCAAAACCCATGCCAATATCATAGGTTTTCAGGAAACCAAAAAGGAGGAGTTCTCCCCTTCCTATCTTAAATCTTTAATTGGACATAGAGATTTTGCCTGGCATCACCTCCCTGCCACAGGCACTACTGGGGTCATCCTGGTGGGAGTGGAGCAAGATGTCTTTGAGGTGATCTCCTGGTCACATTTAAATTTTTCTGTCAGTTGTGAGCTAAGGCACAAAGGCCTGGGTCATATATTTAGGGTGGTTGTAGTATATGGCTCCTCTTATGAAGAGGGCAAGGCAGCTTTATTTACGAGCTGCACTCCTTGTTTGTAGACAATCACTTGCCCACCCCTAATTGGAGGATTTTAATCTAGTTAGGAATGCTAAAGAGAAAAGTAATGGAGTAATCAATCATAGATGTAGCAATAATTTCAATGTCTGGATTGAGATCTGGGAGTCTTTGGAGATCAAGCTCTCTAGCGAGAAAATTCACTTGGGCAAATAACCAAGTGGACCTCATCATGTCTACTATTGATAGACTCTTCTGCAATCTTGACATAGATGCTCTTTTTCCTCTAGCTACATGTAGATCTTTACCTAGATGTGTCGGTGACCACACACCCTCCTCTGGGACTCGGGATTGATGTCCAACCTAGGAAAAGTAATTATAAGATGGAAAAATGATGGCTGTTTAGAGCTGATTTTTCGATCTTATTCTCAAAATTTGGTCCGAACCAAACAATGCCATATCTAGCATAGATAATGGCAGATCAAGATTAGAAGCCTCGGAGAGTCACTAAAGGATGGAACTCCAATGAATAGGCTAACCTTAGGAGATATAAGAAAATCTTAGTGGAGAAATTTGACACTTTGGATGTTAAATCTGAAACCTCGATCTTTACGAAGGGAGTTCAATGAAATGAAATTCATTCATATTGAACTCCAGAAAATTTGGCTTCAGGAAGAAACTAAAGCTAAACAGAGATCTAGAGATAGAGATATTAAAGAAGGAGATAGGAATTCTGCATACTTCCATGCAGTGGCTAATCAAAGGAGGAGGAGAACCTCATCCACTCTTTAGATGGCCTTGATAGGCCTGTCATTGACATTAAAGATATGCTTGGAGTAGCAGAAGACTTCTATAAAGACTTGTTTAAAAAAGAGCATAACAAAGGCTTCACATCGAAGCTCGACTTTTGCTCTGCAGAGGAATTAGTCAAACCTGCAGAGAATGAGAACCTAGAATCACCTTTTACTGAAGAAGAAATAAAGAAAGCAGTCTTTGACTCCTACCCTGATGGTGCCCCTGGACCAGATGGGATTCCTTTCTTCTTCTATCAACATTTTTGGGAGGTGATTAGGGTGGACCTAATAGCCATGTTTAATGATTTTCATAAGGGAGAGTTGGACATATAGCCATGCTTACCCTCATCCCGAAGGAACCTGATGCAACTTCCATGAAAAAGTTTAGACCCATCAGCTTGCTTAACTGTAGTTTTAATTTTTGTACTAAGGTCCTCACCAATAGGCTGACTAGGATCCTCCAGAGGCTGATTGCCAGTAACCAATCTGCCTTCCTCAAAGGCAGATACATTCTGGAGAGCGTGGTCACTGCCCATGAAGTAGTGCACTCAGTCCATTCTGGGAAAAAACAAGGTTTGGTTTTGAAACTGGGTTATGAAAAAGCCTTTGATAAAGTAGACCTTGGTTTCCTCCTAGACCTCCTCAAAAAAGAGGCTTTGGTGATATTTGGATTAATTGGATCCAGCAGATCACCCATAGTGGCTCGGTTGGGGTCAAAATTAACAATACTGAAAGTAATTTCTTTTTAGCTGGTAAAGGGCTCAGACAAGGGGATCCTATTTCCCCATTACTCTTCAATTTAGTAGTAGATGTGCTGACCAAGATGTTGTCCAAAGCAGCTAGTTGTAACTTGATTGCTGGACTATGTACTGAAGTGTGCAATGGAGGGATTATTTGTCTGCAGTATGCTGACGATACCCTTCTCTTTTTAGATAATGACCTTACCCATGCCTCCAACCTCAAAACTATCCTCACTTGTTTTGAGCAGGTTTCTGGCATGAGGATCAACTACTCTAAGAGTGAGTTGATCCCAATTAACATGGAAGACTCGATTTCATGCACTTTCTTACTACCCTAGATTGTAAAGGGGGTCCTTCCTATTAAATACCTTGGCATCCCCTGCACCATGACAAACTTAGGAAGGAGGATATCCAACCTCTCATAGATAAAATTATGAAAAGAATTGTTGGTTGGAGAGGTAAGTTCCTCTCTTATAAAGGTAGACTCATTCTGATCCAGGCTTGCCTGGCCAGTATTCCAATCTATCTTTTATCCTTATTTAAGTTCCCTAAATGGGCCATTGAGATGATCAACTCTCAAATGGCCAACTATTTGTGGAATGATTTTGAAGGCCATAGGAAACTTCATCTAGCCAACTGGAAGATGGTGTGTATGAAGAAAGAATTTGGAGGCTTGGGAATCCCAAACCTCCAAGTTGTCAACTTGTGTTTACTAGGTTCCTGGGTGAAGAGATACTATGAGAGTGAAGGAAAACCATGGAAAATGATCATTGATCACAAGTACATGTCTGGTAAGATTAACATTTTCCTCCTAATCTATCCCCAGTGCCTCCAGTTCGGAAGGGATGAAAACCATTATCCAAGCACTAAAACTTGGTTATAGGTGGAAGGTTGATGCGTGAAAAAGTTAGATTTTGGAAAGACACCGGTTTGGTACTGATGGATTCATGTATCTAGGGTAGGGTCATAGGCCCGACCTAAACGTCCTACCCAAGGGTACTGTAGAAGAGATCATCTTCGATCGACCAAAGAGGAATCCACTCGACCAGGTGGAAGGACTCGACCATGGAAGACTCACTCGACCATGAAGACTCACTCGACCACCGAAGGTCGAAGACACTCCACTACATAACGGTGTGCTATTGAATAAACTTAATGATAGTTAAGGCACCTTATGAGGGCGCACAAGAACCCCCTAGCTTAATGTACTTTAATCCCTCCATTATGTGGGCTGGCTGGGGTCTGGCGCACTCTATATAAGCCACCCCCTCCACGGTAGAAGGGTTCGACTCTTGTAATACTCATACTCATAATCCACTCGACCGCCTCGGGGCTCCGAGGCGTGGGGCTGTTACTTCTTCCGGAAGGGCCTGAACTCAGACATCCTTTGTCTCCACAACTACTCCATAGCTAGGACATCGCCTCTCCTTAACCTACCCCTACTTCTCTTGTCGACTTAGAACCACGACAGTTGGCGCCCACCTTGGGGCAGGTGTTCTAGCGATTTGTGGAGGAGTTGTTGTACTTCAAGTACCTTCATCACGATGACTTCGGAGTTTTGAGCGCGGGGCACGAGATCCGTCTCGGTGCTCTCACTTTTGTCGCCGACGACCAAGATGGCTCCAGGAGGCCCCTCTTGACGCCGAGCGCTCCCGTCCATGGGCGACGACTTTTCTGCGATGTGTTCGCGGCGTTTTGTTCGGCAACCGTCGACTCCGATCGGTCGACTCCTTTTGGTCACCCGCCTATCTCCCACCAGCGCAAGCGCTCCGGTCGGTCTAGGCTTCAGCGGTGGGTGAAGCACGCGATGGCTCGCCAGACAGCCACCGCCCAAGTCGCGCTATCGAGCCCGATGAATCCCTCTGGCTGCTCGATCTGCCGACCGGCTCCGTGAGATCGCATCCGAGTGTGATAGCGGTGATCCAGCGGCGGAGATCCTCATGGTCGACGGCTCTCGAGTCCTCCCCGGCCACCACGGTGGTGGGGCCGCCGAGGAGGTGACCCGTGCAAGAACACGAGGAGTACCAGCCGAGACACTCGACTCTCTGCAGAGAGAAGAGCTTCGTCGCAGAACATGGATGCACTACATACTCCTATCGCCGGAGAGACCCCGAGGCTCGTGCCTTGGAGGAAGCACGTTTGGCCAATGTGGCTGAACGCGCTCGCTGGAGAATCTTCAGCGAGCACTTTCGGCGAGCCAGCGCAGCAACGACTCCACGAATCCAAATCGGCGTCGACTCTTCCCGCCGACTCGTATACCGCCGCCAATTCAGAATTTAGCAGCTGCAACTCGCATAGCGTAGTCTATCCAGCCGTCGGTCGGAAGTCGGGAGAGGCTTGCAGCGAATCGAGATTTACTCCGAGCGGCAAAGCGACAAAACTCAGCCGTGTCGCAGTCGCGCAACAGGATTCACAGTCGATCCGTCGCTGCGAACACTGTCCAGTCGGCTCACAGCCCCAGATCGCCTCCGCGGCGGGAAGGGCGCGACAACCGGCGAGAGCAGCTCGAGACCGCTCCACCGAGATGACAGCGCCGAATGCCCTTTCCTCCGAGGGAAGGGTCGACGCTCCTCGGCGGCAAGATGATGAAGACGATTCAAGATAGGCGAAGGGTTCCGGTCGACCCCAGGGAACCAGGCTTTGATGCGCGGTCCATTATCGTGCAAGGCCTGGTCGACCGGAACAGGGCCCATCGAGGAGGACCCGAGAGGGATGCACCCACCAGCAGTCGAGTGCATGTCTCCGGTCCAGAGTGTTTTAGCAGGGCTATCAGGGCCGCAGTGATTCCCCCCAATTTCAGATTGGCAGCAGGAGTCTGCAAGTTCACTGGAGAATCTAAGCCTGAAACTTGGCTTGAAGATTACCGAGTGGCTGTTCAGATTGGTGGTGGAAATGACGAGGTGGCCATGAAACATTTGCCCCTCATGTTGGAAGGTTCGGCCAGAGCATGGTTGAGTCAATTACCTCACAAAGAGCATATATACTTGGGAGGATTTGTCCCAGTATTCGTCAGACTTTTGAAGGAACTTGCAAGCGACCAGCTGGTTTGACAGCTGCAAGTTTGTGTGCGAAAGACCAATGAAACTCTCCGAGAGTACATTCAGAGGTGGATTACCCTGCACAATACCGTGGAAAATGTGTCGCACCATCGTGCAGTTTATGCCTTCAAGGACGGGTCAAAACAGAGAATTGAGTCTCAAGTTCGGTCGAACCGGGACATGACCTTGAGTCGAATGATGGAGATTGCTAGCAATCGCCAACGGCGAGGAAGAAGACCGACTCGGCGGCAAGTACAAGCCTAGTCGATCGGAGAAGGGTAATTCCATCCGGAAACAAAAGCGCAAAGCCGAGCCAGCAGCTCTGGAGAGGCCCCGCCGTCACTCAAGGGAAGTTCAAGGGAAACCCAAAGGATCCTGGAATCCAAGAAAGTGAAAGATAAAGAAGGAAATGACGTGTTGGATATGCCATGCCATATTCACACGAAGAAAGATGAAGAGGGCAACATTATTTACCCAAAGCACACCACACGCCAAAGGTCGACTCTGATCCAAAGGTTTGAGGCAAACAGTCTAAGGACAAGGAGAAGGAGCCGACAAGGCGGAGATAAAGAGGACAGCGAGGAGGAATACCCGCATGTCAACTCCACTGATGATCTTCGCAGATGTGGAAAGCAAAAGTCGATCGAAAGTCATCAATCGAGAGGTGAATATGGTTGCCCCGCTTAAGCCCGATTATGTGAAATGGTCCCAGACACCCATCACATTCGACCGGTCGATCACCCGACTCACATTGTTACCCCGGCGGCAAGCGCTGGTGGTCGATCCAATTGTCGAAGGCACTCGATGACAAAAGTGTTGATGGATGGCGGTAGTGGGCTGAATTTGTTGTATGCGGATACATTGAAAGGGATGGGCATTCCGATGTCCCGATTGAGCGCCAACAATATGAGTTTCCACGGAGTCATACCGGGAAGAAGGCCAACTCACTCGCCAAATAGCCCTTGACGTGGTTTTGGTGATTCCAAGCACTTCCGCAAAGAAAAGTTGACCTTTGAGGTTGTAGATTTTCAGAGTGCATATCACGCCATTTTGGGAGGCCGCTTATGCACGATTCATGGCTCGACCATGCTACGTGTACCTCAAACTGAAAATGCCAGACCCAAAGGAGTGATCAACATCACCGGCGATAGGAAGAAGGCGTAAGAGTGCTTCCGAAGGGCTCAAAGATTGCCGACTCCCAAGTGTCGTGGTCGAATTCAAGAGTATATGCAAAACGCAGATCCGAGTGATTTGCTAAAGTCTAAGAGGCCAGCCACGGAATCTGCATTCAAGTCGTCGGTGAGACAAAGCCCGTCCATATTCACCGACCGATCCCGATGCAGCTCCGACTCACATATCGGCAACACTCGACTCGAAATAGGAAGAAGCGCTCATCCGGTTCCTCCGTGAGAATCGACATTTTTGCATGGAAGGTGACATGCCGGTGTTCCTGAGGCTGGCTGAGCATCGTCTTCGAGTCGACAAATCAGCGAAACCGTGAAAGAGCATCTTGGCGGTCCGCCGTCGTAAGAAAAGGCTATTGGAGAAGAAGTGGCTCATTGTTGACAGAGGATTTATCCGAGAGATTTACCACTCCGAGTGGCTCGCCAATGTTGTCATGGTCCCTAAGAAGGATAACTCCTCCGCATGTGCATTGATTTTAAGCACATTAATCGGGCCTGCCGAAGGATCATTTTCCTCTCCCCGCATCGATCAAATTGTCGACTCGACCGCGGGGTGTGAGAGATTGTCTTTTGGATGCATATTCCGGTATCATCGATCCGTCTCAGATGGACCCGACGAAATAAAACAGCTTTCATCACTCCATTCGGTGCTTCGCTATATCACCATGCCATTCGGCCTCAAGAATGCCGGAGCCACATTTATGCGAATGATTCGAAGTGTCTTCTCCTCGGATCGGTCGGAATGTGGAAGCGTATATGGATGATATCGTCGTTAAGTCGCGAAAGGGTTCCGACCTGCTCGTGACCTCGCCAAACATTTGCCAACCTCCGACGATGCGATATCAAGCTCAATCCGTCAAAGTGCGATTCGGGGTTCCCGTGGAAAACTACTCGGTTTTCGTTTCGAACGAGGAATCGACGCTAACCCGAGAAGATCGGCACTATTCTCCGAATGAAACGCATACGCGCGCGTGCACGATGTCCGAGCTTCTCGGATGCTTGGCGCTTTAAGTCGATTCATCTCACGACTCGGTGAAAAGGCATTGCCTCTTTACCGATGATGAAGAAGGCCGACAAATTCGAGTGGACTCGGAAGTCGATGCAGCGTTTGCCGAGCTAAAAGCTCGCTCTCCACCCAGCCGGTGCTTGCTGCTCCAATCAGCAAAGAGCCTCTGTTGCTTTACATTGCAGCCACTGGACAAGTTGTCAGTTCTGTACTTACGGTCGAGCGGGAAGAGGAAGGAAAGGCCTTCAAAGTTCAACGCCCGGTGTATTATCTGTCTGAAGTTTTGACTCCATCCAAGCAGAGATACCCTCATTATCAGAAGCTTGTGTATGGCATATACATGACCACGAAGAAGGTTGCTCACTATTTCTCGATCACTCTGTCACGATCGTCGTGACGCTCCTTTATCGAGATCTTACATAACGAGACGCAACGGTCGAGTGGCAAAGTGGGCGATTGAACTTCTTCCCTTGATATCAAATTTGAGGCAAAGAAAGCCATTAAGTCCTGTGCTATAGCAGATTTCCTTGCCGAGTGGATCGAACAACAACAACCGATCGAAGTTCACTCGAGCATTGGACCATGTTCTTTGACGGCTCCAAGATGCTGAATGGTTCTGTCTTTGGGGTTGTTCTGGTTTCCCAGGAGGAGATAAGCTTAAGTATGTGCTCCAGATTCACTTTGATTCCTCCAACAATGAGGCGAGTACGAGGCCCTCTTATATGGATTGCGCATGGCCATCTCACTCGGCGTCCGTCACTTTGATGGTTTATGGCGACTCAGATTTAGTAGTCAATCAAGTGATGAAGGAGTGGGGCGTGAGAAGCCCGGCTATGACCGGATATTGCAATGCAATGAGGAAGCCGAAAAGAAGTTTGAGGGTTGGAACTCCATCACATCCCCGATCGAAAAATCAGGCTGCAGATGACTGGCGAAGATAGGGTCCAAGAGGGAAGCCATTCCGAGTGGCGTGTTTTGGAACATATACATATTCCGTCGGTCAAGGAAGATCCTTACGGAGGAAGCCCCAAACCCAAGAGTGCCACAGACTCGATGAAGTTGAGGTCCCAAGGTGGTCGACTTGGTCTTGGAGGTTTTAGTGGTCACTCCCGATTGGACAATTCCATACATTGCGTATATTCGAGAAAGGAACTCCCGGAGGATGAGGAAGAGGCTCGGCAGATCGTCCGTCGATCCAAAGCCTTTACCGTTATCAATGGGCAGTTATCTGAGAGAAAGCCCAACGGAGTCGGACAAAATGCATAACACCAAGAAGGTCGAGTCATACTCAATGATATCCACTCGGGGACCTGTGGTCACCATCGTCCTCTCGGACCATTGTAGCCAAAGCATACCGAGCAGGATTTTACCGCCAAGAGCAAATGAGATGGCGAAAGAAATAGTGGATAAGTGCGAAGGATGTCGGTTCTACTCTAATATGTCACACAAGCCCGCGTCGAGCCTTGAAGACCATTCCGCTCGTCGGCCTTTTGCGGTATGGGGTTGGACATGATCGGTCCCTTGCGAACGGGTCGGGCGGCTTCACGCATGTCTTGGTAGCGATCGACAAGTTCACCAAGTGGATTGAGGCTAAGCCGATCAAAAACTTGACGCTGGTATCGCTGTTTCCTTCATCGAAAAGTTGACGCTCAGATATGGAGTCCCGCACAAGATTATCACGCATAATGGGTCAATTTTGACTCGGAAGAATTCAAGGGTTTCGCAACTCCCAAGGCATACGAGTCGACTACGCTTCGTGCCCATCCACGGTCGAATGGACAGCGAACGAGCCAATGGATTGATCCTCAAGGGTCCAAGCCCCGTTTGATGCGAGATCTCAAGCATGCGGCTGGTGCTTGGGTCGACGAACTTCCTTCGCTTTGGGGTCTGCGGACCACGCCTAATCGGTCGACTGGGAGAACTCCTTTTTTCCTGGTTTATGGGGCAAAAGCAGTTTTACCAAGTGATCTCCTTCACAATGCTCCACGAATTGAACTTTATAATGAAGCAGAAGCTGAGCAAGCGCGTCAGGATGCAGTCGACCTCCTGGAAGAGGAAAGGAAATGGCTTTGATCCGCTCGACCATTTACCAAAGCAAGACTTGCGCCGCCAGACGCCGTAAATGTGAGAGGTCGAGCCTTCCAGAAGGGGATCTGGTCCTTCGGTGGATCAATGAAGCAACATAAGCTTGCTCCCTCTGGGAAGGTCCCTTTATCGTCACCAAGGTTCTCCACAATGGGGCATATCGTCTCTACAATGTCGAACACGATATCGATGAGCCCCGAGCTTGGAATGCGGATCTACTCCGCCCGTTTACACTTAAAGTTTTTCACTCGGAAGAATTGTAATAAAGCACTCTTGTAGCGTTTTGAAGCAATAGTGTCATAATTCCTTCATAATTTTTGTCACTTTTTACTTTGAGTCAAGTACAATTTTCACCTCCCCATGGGTGGCTTAGTCGCGAATCCGTTCCGCCTAAGTTATTAAAAATCCTACCAAGTGGTAAGCCAGACTTCCACTCGGAGGCTTAGCTGCAGCTCAGTGCTCGCCTAAGTGTTTCACAAATCCTACCGAGTGGTAAGCCGACTTCCACTCGGGGCTTAGCTGCAGCCAGTGCTCGCCTAAGTGTTTTACAAATCCTACCGAGTGGTAAGCCGACTTCCACTGGGGGCTTAGCTGCAGCCAGTGCTCGCCTAAGTTATTAAAAATCCTGTCGAGTGGTAAACCAGACTTTCACTCGGAGGCTTAGTTGCAGTCCAAGGACTCGCCTAAGTATGAAGTATATTAGCAAGGAAAGCGAGGTGCAGGCCGATCATGCGACCCTCTTCTCCGAGCTTCGACACAAATACAACGTGTCGATCGCGACCCTCTTCTCCGAGCTCCGACACAAATACAACGTGTCGACCGAGAAATCCTACCGGTGGAGAGCAAACCTCCCACTGGGGCTTAGCTGCAGCCCAGTGCTCGCCTAAGATAAAAGAAATCCTACCGAGTGGAGAGCAAACCTCCCACTCGGGGGCTTAGCTGCAGCCCAGTGCTCGCCTAAGATAAAAGAAATCCTACCGAGTGGAGAGCAAACCTCCCACTCAGGGGCTTAGCTGCAGCCAGTGCTCGCCTAAGATAAAAGAAATCCTACCGAGTGGAGAGCAAACCTCCCACTCGGGGCTTAGCTGCAGCCAGTGCTCGCCTAAGATAAAGAAATCCTACCGAGTGGAGAGCAAACCTCCCACTCGGGGCTTAGCTGCAGCCAGTGCTCGCCTAAGATAAAAGAAATCCTACCGAGTGGAGAGCAAAACTCCCACTGGGGCTTAGCTGCAGCCAGTGCTCGCCTAAGATAAAGAAATCCTACCGAGTGGAGAGCAAAACTCCCACTGGGGCTTAGCTGCAGCCAGTGCTCGCCTAAGATAAAGAAATCCTACCGAGTGGAGAGCAAAACTCCCACTCGGGGCTTAGCTGCAGCCCGTGCTCGCCTAAGGAATAAGTCATTGCAGTCAAGATCCCGATGTTGGCCTGCAAAGAGCAATTCAAGCCAAGAGCAATCATACCCAAACATTCAATCCAAATTTAGGTCGATACCTAAAATAACCGAGAGTGCTCAGCACCAAGCCTGTTAAGGTTTTATCGGTTATAACTCCACTCGCATACCGAGGCAAATTTAAGGTCAAAGAAAGTTTTTACCCTCCCGTGGAGGGCTGGATGGAGCAACGAACTCGTCAAGATCAATCCCGTCCGCAATTCGCGTGGCAGCAGCGATGAAAGTCTCCATGAAGGTTCGAAGTCGTGCTTCTTGGTATTGGCCACTCGAGAGCCGCCAACTTATCTTCTCGAGCTTCCTTGCAATGGACTCGCGCGGACATAGGGCAACGTCCGCACCGCACCGGGTCAAGATTTCTTCCACTCTTGCACTCGGTCGGGGGCGGCGTTCATCGACCCATCAATGACTCAAGGTCATTTTGGAGTGTCTCGATGGGCGAGGCGTCGAGTCGATGCGGACGAGCCACCTTCGCCTTGCGAGGTAATCCACAACAGCAGAACGCTGACTCGGTCGGAAGACACTCATGGCGTTTCATCGCTCACCGGGAATTGATCGGATCAAGGTTCGTCTCGGTGGCTGGTCTCTTCCTCAAAGTTGCGCGTAAACTCGCAAAAACAAAACTACGAGTCGGAAAACAGTCAAATGAAAACATAACAGTTGAGGAGATTGGTCGAGTGGAAAAGGTTACCTTCGAGCTGGAGAAACAGTTTCTTAGCAAGGCCGCCCAAGAAGCTTTCCATCTCGTTCTTCTTCCCAGCCATTGGAGGATCTTCTCGGTCAGATTTTTCTTGTCACTTTCATTCGCTCAGATCCTTGCGGCGGCGGCGAGCAGTCTTCGATCGGCGTTATCCTGCTCGAGCTTGGCAACAGAGGCCAGCTTTTCATCGCAAGCTTGATCTTCTCGCACAGCTCAAGCTCCTTCTTCCTTTGAGCCTCCCTCACCTTGCCTCAAATCGCAGCAAAGTCAAACATGAAGCAAGTGGGAGAAGGGCGAGTCGTCGAAATCTCACCAAACATACCTTTGGTCTCCTCCTTAGCCTTCGTCGATTCTCTTGCACCAATTTCAAGTCCAATTCGAGCTGAATATGCTTCGCTCCGATTCGGTATAAGCGTGCGCAAGATCGCAAGATTTCTGCGAAGAGTCGATTGCGAAAATATCGAGATAATCCACTTCCGAGTGAATCAAGAAAAATGATGCGTTTCTAAGACTACGATCGAATGCAAGCATTCAACCGTAGTCTCGGGACTACACCTGGGTGCACTCAGCGTGCCCCACGGGTCTTATTTCAAGACATAGTCGACCCGATCGACCCGATGAAAGAGCGAGTCGACCGGTCGACCCGCTGAAAGAGCGAGTCGACCATCGACCGCCCATTCTTAGTAAGCCTAAAGGCGAGTCGATCGATCGACCAAAAAAAATGTGTCGATCGATCGACAAGAATCCTTCAGATCTGTAATCAATCGCCAGCAATCGATCACAGCCTCGGGGACTACACCCGATGGGTGCACTCAGCGTTGCCCCCACGGTCTCGTAAACACATTCGTTTCAATCGGTGATGATCAATATTTACTTATAAAGCCTAAGACCGATTGCCAGTGATGACCTTAGCCTTGGGGACTACACCGGTAGGTGCACTCAGCGTGCCCCGCTCACACGGAGTTTTTATCGACACACCACCCAAGGGTGATTGCTATTGCTATAAATTTCAGAAAGAAAAGTCTCGATAGCATATCCTAATAGAGCAGTGGTGGTCGATCGACCAACATTGCTCAAGGGCGAGTCAAGCGTCGTAAGTCGCTTGGCTCGCATCCGGCGATCTTCACTGCTCCATCATGATCCCTGCTGACGGATCGCCTCCTTAGCAGATCGCCTTGGTCCTCCGGGGCGTGGTGCGTGGTGAAGATCGAAGGTTGTCCAGCACTTTCGGCGAAGTGGGTCGAGCATCGGTCACGGCACCGCGAAGGTCACGGTATGTCGAGTGCCGCCCTCCCTTCCGTCGTGATGGTCTCGGTGCCGTTGCTCCTTGGGTTTCTCTGCCGGTGTTGCCTTCCTGCTCCTCCTAGCCTTCAAGGCTCCTCATCCTCATCATCGCCATCGTGGAGAGTGATGATGTTATCGGCTGAGCTTCAAGAAAAGTTGAGATTAGGAATCTTGAATCACCGACCGAGAACAGGAATTAAGGATATAATACCAAGATTTGAGGTGGCAGCGTCCTCCATCTCATGGTCATCAACTTTAACGAAGTTTCGAAGTCGCAGCTACCGAAGTCCAAAGAATCACGACCAATTCATATATCAATCGAAGCAAAATTTGTTTGAAGCAAGAAGACTTAAGCAATGTGTTTACCCCGAGATGGTGGGGATGGACACCTTCATTTTTGGCAAAGGCTTGGTCGTCCTCGGCGGAACTACCTTTGGTTGCTTCGCGCCTTCTCGATCGGCACCGGAGAAGCGGTCCGAGGCGTTTGGTCGATCATGCGAGGCGTCGCGACCCTTACCGCGTTCACCAAGGGTCATGCACAAGCTTTGACCGCCTTTCCAAGCGCGGTGGTGCGGCTTCCTCCTCTTCATCCTCGTCGTCCTCGTCGTCCTCGTCGTCGTCATCGCCGTTGTCGCCGCCTCTCTGCGTCATCTGAATTCCACTCTTCTTGGCTCTCACCTCCACCGCTTCCCTTCCTCGCCGGAACACAGGCGCCGTTGGGCATTGAGTACAGCTCTGTGAGGGCCTGGAGATATCAAAGCGAGTTCATCGACCAAATTACGTAAGAACACTCGACATACACACAACAGAAAATGAACAAGTGTACCTTATCTCGAACGCTGTCACGATCAAGCGGAGAAATCCTCCGGGATCCGCGAGATTGTCCTTGTTTCCGTGATTGAAGCCATCCATCTTTCCACTACGGCATCGCCGACATCCTCCGGTTGACGCGAGTCTCGCCTTCGCCACAATACAACCACATACGGTGACTCGGGCCGAAGGGCTGGATTCGCCTCAAGAAAAACCTCCAGAGATCCATGCCCGTCCTCCGTCCCTAACCAGCTGCACCACTCGGTCCATCAGCATCTTCACTTCAGCCCTCTCTTCAGGAACAACCTTCAGGGAGGAGGGCCTGTTCACTCGACTCATGGTGAATTTCGGGAGGCGGTCGATGCCCGGCGTCGTCTCGTTCGACAATAGAACCAGGTCGACCGCCAACCCCTAACAGACTCGGAAAATGCATAGCTGGAAAAGTGCTTTTGCTCCTCAACTGAACTCCTAAACCACCACACATCTGGACCACTTGGGTCTTCTCGTCACCAGGGCTTGCTTTCTTCACAGTCTGAGAGCGACATGTGAAGATGTACTTGAACAAGCCCCAGTGCGGTCGACAGCCCAGGAAGTTCTCGCACATGGATACAAACGCGGCAAGGTATGCGATGGAGTTTGGAGTGAAATGGTGGAGCTGGGCTCCGAAGAAATTCAGAAAACCCCGAAAGAACACACTCGGCGGCAACGAAAAACCTCGGTCGACATGGGTGGCCAAAAGCACGACTCACCCTCTTCGGTTGGGGCTGCCACTCGGCCAGAAGTCTCGCGGCGTTGTGGGGAATCAATCCGTCGTTAGCCATGTCAAGGAGATCCTTCTCCTCGATCGCCGACCGGATCCAGCCCCTCGACCCAGCCTTTCGGCAGCTTTGATCTCGACGAAGAACCGCCGCGACCGTGGATCTCCCTTCGCCTTCTCGCCGCCGACGCTTTCTCCGCCACCGACGCCTTCTTCGCACGTTCCAAAGATCGCCGTCTTCTCTTTGCCCATGGCCGCCGGAGTGCGCAAGGAGAGATGGCAAGGGAGCGAGAGCGGAGGTGGAGAGCGAGAGACGAAGAGAACAGAGGAGAAAGAGCAAGGAATCGTACACGAGCCTCCGGAGTTACATTTATAACATCCTTCCGAGTGGATGACATGTGGACCAAGCGATCTAATCATATCCCGAGCGGCCGCCTTTGCGCGATACGTGGCGGAGAAGGCGGCGCGAAAATCGAGCGCCTCGTTACGCCCCATCCAAGCGCCGCGATCTGCCCGTTCGCGCTCCCCAAATTTCAGATCCCGCGAGATCCATGGCGACGGATCGATCACAAATCGAGATCTCCCGAGATCCGTTACTCAAGTATAGCAAAGAAAGTCACTCGATCAAGAACAAGAATGGATCAAGTCGATCAAGGAAAGTCACTTGTTATCAACAAAGAAGATCTTGATCCAAGACAACACGTAGCTGAATGCAACAGCGATGGAAACAACGTCAACTCCTCCTTCACTCAAGCCTCAATCCATTCGGGGCTAATGATGGATTCATGTATCTAGGGTAGGGTCATAGGCCTGACCTAAACGCCCTACCCAAGGGTACCAGAGAAGAGATCATCTTCCAATGACCAAAGAGGAATCCACTCGACCAGATCGAAGGACTCGACCATGGAAGACTCACTCGACCATGAAGACTCACTCGACCACCGGAAGGTCGAAGACACTCCACTACGCAACGGTGTGCTATTGAATAAACTTAATGATAGTTAAGGCATTTTATGAGGGCGCTACAAGAACCCCCTAGCTTAATGTACTTTAATCCCTCCATTATGTGGGCTGGTGGGGTCTGGCGCACTCTATATAAGCCACCCCTCCACGGTAGAAGGGTTCGACTCTTGTAATACTCATACTCATAATCCACTCGACCGCCTCGGGGCTCAGAGGCGTAGGGCTGTTACTTCTTCCGGAAGGGCTGAACTCGTACATCCTTTGTCTCCACAACTACTCCATAGCTAGGACATCGCCTCCCTTAACCTACCCCTACTTCTCTTGTCAGACTTAGAACCACGACAGTACCTCCCCTTAGCAAAGGCAATTAAGCCTATCTACTCTATTTGTAATGAACAAACCAAAAGTGTCAGGGAAGTATGGGACGGTACGCAACTTAGGCTCACTTTTAGAAGGAATTTTGATGATGACTCATGGAACAGTGGTATCAGTTAGTGGAGATAACTAGCAGCCTGACCCTTACCAATGGAACTGATGCCCTTGTCTGGCAGCTAGAGAACAGGGGAGTTTACTCCACTAGCTCACTCTACCATGTGATTAATTTTAGGGGGGGTGCAACCAGTCTTCATACCCTCGGTGTGGAAGCTAAAAATTCCACCAAAAATTCATGTCTTCCTGTGGCTCCTTGCCAACAACAAACTAATGACCAGGGATAACCTCAGGAAAAGACAGATTATTAAGCCACTTGAGTGTGTGTTCTGCTCGAGGCTGAAACATGCTCGCATTTGTTTTTCGACTTGTGTGGTCTCTAGACAGATCCGCCTCTGGTCTCAAATCATTTCGGTGGATATCGAACTGATTTCAATCGGTGGCCGACTCTGGATTGCTAACAAAAACACTCGCCTCAACACGGCTAATGCTGCTGTACTTTGGTGTATTTGGAAATATAGAAACTCTATGATTTTCAATAACACCTTATGGACGCCCATTAAGCGGTGATGAGGCTGATTCTAAAACCATCTAGAACTGGGTGATCCTGTCCTCGGATGGGGCGGCAGAAAGGCTGGAGGCCTTCACAACACACCTCGCGACCAATCTGAGACAACCACCGATGATCGGTGGCTGATCATGAAGCTCATTGGAGCCAGTTGGTGACTCCATGGGACAAGTCAAGATCTCGGACGACGCAGTGGGCTTCGTCCCCTCCAAGAAGCGTTCGGCTACATCAATGCCGAGTCCAACCTCGACCACGGTGGCTGCTGGTCCCCTCAAGCGGTGATCGCACCGCCACGAAAGCGCAAAGGCATCCGAGGAGCTGATCTGCATTTGATGCTACGTAGTGCCTGTGATCCGGTTGCTTTACCTATGTAATCGCTTAAGCCATTGTTTTCTTCTGAATCGCCTCTTAGTGAGCTTATGTAATAACTGAATTTGGTTTCATTAATATAATGGAACCGGGAGGGCTCTCGTTCTTCTAAAAACCATCGATGTAAATCGACAAGCGTGGCCGGTGGCGAGGCTCACAAGGGCCACCTCGGTGGGACTACGTCGTGTCGGTGGGATTGCAATCATTGGTGTTTCTAAAACATTGCGGTGTTGTAATTTTTCCGAAACATAACTGTTGTTGCAGAGATGCGGTCTGTGAGCTCGCCAAATTGCGAGTCGCCGTTGTTTCTAAACCTTCGTCGATGTTGCAATTTTTCTGAAACATCGCTGTTGTTGAGGAGACGCGGTGTGCGAGCTCATCGGATTTGCAAATGTCATCAATGTTTCAAACAAAGCTTTTGTTGCAAAGAGGGATCGTACGGTGAGCAAGATTGGACGGCTCACAAACAAGCGGATCTTTTGAAAATATAGATTGGAGGGCTCACGAACAGGCGAATCTTTTGAAAATATAGATTGAACGGCTCACGAACAAGCGGATCTTTTGAAAAACCAGCCGGCTAACGAATAGCACGCCCGAAAAAGAGGGCCTCGTCCTCTTGTATTCGCGAGCAAAAAAAATATATCGCTGCACCGGAGTCGGCAGCGGGAAGGATCCGGTCCATCATTTTCTGATCTGAACGTGCCGCCCGCTGGCTGCCGCCGAATTAACAACTGAACGTGCGGCACGAGGGAGTAGCATCCACCATGTTGCAACCATCGTGCTGTCGACCAGCACGTGTTCTTCGTGCCAAAGGCGACCAGAAAGAAAGAAACACCCCGCGTCCCCCCCATTTGACAGCAACAGCCTACAGGCCGCGCGATTCGTATAAATCAAACCCATCTCACCACCTCCTAATCCATCACCGTTTCATTATTCCTGCAACCAACACCCGAGCAACTAGCAGAGGCACTGCGAGCTCGCCAGGCTTCCAGAGCGTACAGGGCGACCGATCGATCGATCGACCGACCGGCAAGCAATGGCGGCGACAGGGAGCGCTAAGGGCCTACGGTTCGCTGCAGCGTGCGGCGTTCTCAGCCGCTGCATCAAGGCGGCGGAGGCGCGGCCGGCGGCCACGGTGGTCCTCCCCTCATGCCCGGAGCGGAAGTGCCCGCGCGAGACGAGCACGCGGCGGGTCCTGCGCCGGCGAACGCGCAGATGACCATCTTCTACGGCGGGCAGGTGCTGGTACTCGACGAGGTCCCGGCCGACAGGGCGGCCGAGCTGCTCCGTGTCGCTGCCGCTGCAGGCACCAAGAGAGGGACGGCGAGGCAGCGGATGGCGACCTACCCATGGCGAGGAAGGCGTCGCTGCAGCGGTTCATGGAGAAGCGCAAGGAAGGCTCGCCGCGCGCGCCGTCCCCTACAGCCGCCCCGACGGCGGCGCGGCCTCCTGTAACGGTCTCACGCTTACGCTCTGATTCGTGTTGCTTAGAGGCTCACCAAGTGTACATGCTTACCTGTTTTATTGAGCTCGCCAATAAACTGTATACTGCAAATACATATCACCATTGACATTAAACTGAGTGTTCCCGTGGAACTACTGTACTTGTTTCGGACCCACTACACACAGATTACAGGAACTACTGTCACAATGTCCAGGAACGGATTTCTCAACCACAGGAACAACTACACAGAGAGGCTGAATTCAAGCGAGACCCCCCTTGCCAGGGTACTTCGGTTCAGTTCTATGATCCACCTCAGCAGTTCTGCTCGCTGGCTTATACAATTGTGGCCCAGCAGCGTGCATGTCAGGCTTTGACTACATCGTCCCTTCTGATTAAGTGCCGCTTGGTAGAGGAGAGAGAGAGAGAGATGATAAACTCGTCGGTTGTTTTTCCTCAACTTGTTCCACTTTAGTGTCCTTGCTATGGAATGTGCGTGTTGTTGCATCTGGGTTGTTACACTACTGCATTGCAGTATTAAGCTTTGTAAAGGGCATGTGAAAATTCAAGTTTCTTTCTTGTGAAAACCTTAGATCCTTCATTCAAATGCATCTAAGCACAGACTTTTGGGATGAGACATGTAGAATCGGGGAAACACTTTTAGGATTTGCCTAATCTATCAATAGAGTAGAAAATTTGATATTTACAAAAAATGGTGTGGCATGAATGGTAGCAGGAAATTAAATGTTTCTGATGATTATTTTGCCTGCACAAAATATATGCAAAGGCCTCACTCTTGATGTGCTTGATGACAATCGACAACATCGAAGAGGTGTCACAGTCCTATATCAGGATGGAACAAATTAGTCCCAAACCGAAAGAAATAGGAGGATATAATGTTCTCAGTGTATGAGTTAGATTCAACAAACCAAGGTTCGCGGAGGAGGTACAATCCAGAGAAGAGAGTTGATGATGGAAGAGTACATGTCCAAGGTAGAGGAGAGAGAGAGAGATGATAAACTCGTCTGGTACAAAAGGAAGAAGTAGTTGGATGGAAGGCCAAGCTAGGTCTATGTTGTTCAATTCCTCCTTTACTTGTCATTGCTAGCATGTTGTCGCCTCCTTTGCTTGCCATTTGTAGCCTCCTTGCCTAGACCAAATCCTTTGGGACTCACCCATGCCTCATGACCGCCAAGCCCAATTTGCCTCTGCTACGGATATACCAACTGCCCCCACAAAACATTTCTTGTCCTCAAGTGAAAGTGCAGTTAATCCCCTTGGTGGGTTTTGGTAATTAATGCCACCATATCTCAATGAACTAATGTTGTAACTAGCTTATCTCAAGAAAGTTTCATTAGGTGGAACAAAATAGATGAAAGATGACCCTCACAAATTTGCATGAAGACAATCATTAGCCAAACCAAGGACTTAGCTTTTATATTGTACTCCATATATTCACTAATATAAGATGTTTTGGATATTTCGATGTGGACTATATATAGACTGAAATGAGTGAACAGACAAACTAGAACACTCTTATATACATCAAATTCAGAAAAAGTTAGAACTTCTTATAATTAGGAATGGAGGGAGAAGTAATCCAAGATCACATTGACTTTATAGGTATGTCGATGCTATCAAAAAGGGAATGAGGTTGCTAAGCTGAGTTTCTTTCCCCGTGTGCTTAAAGATCAAACCCCAAAGCCCTCAAAAGACTTTCATTTCTCCACTATATCTATCTAAGTTTTATTCCTTCGGAGTCGTCGAGCACCGCCAATGACGCTTGATCCATTATGAAAATATAACCATAGCTAAACCTAGTTGTTCGGAGCTACCAAGGTTTTCCACCTGGAACGACCAAGATAGTTGGAAAATCTTATGTATCTTGTTTGGGACCTCTGATAAACTCCCCTCAGAAATTCCAAAGGTGCTCCAGAGTACGCCACATGAGAGATAGTTCACGTGAAGCCTCCAAACAGATCAAGGTTAGACCGTCCAAGCCATTTGAAAGTTTTCACCTTTAGCATTGTTGGAACTTCTGAGCTATTTTACAAGGTGTGTAATGATCCGGTTTCTGGTCCAGCCTATTTATACCCATAGATTCACTCAAAGCAAACTCCAGTCCCATCATATTTTCTGAGGGAGAACACCACCACTAGTAGAAAAAGGGCCTAATGTGAAGCACATTAGTCCCGGTTTGTAACAAAATCGGCACTAATGTGATCATTAGTGCCGGTCCCAACGGCTAGGGGGGTGGAGATCACTAGTACCGGTTCGTGGCGAACCTTTAGTACCGGTTCGTGCCATGAACCGGTACTAAAGAGGTTGTTGCAGGCTGTGGTCAGGCTGGGGTCCCACCATCACCTTTAGTACCGGTTCATGCCACAAACCGGTACTAGAGGTTTCTAGTTGATTCATTCTGCAGCGATTTTTTAGTCCCACCTCACTCCGCTAATAGAGTTTTTACCACCTTAAATATGTTACTTCTCAAACTATCACAACCACTTGGTCTTCATTGAACACTATGTGTAGAATTTGTGGCCATAATATGAGTCTTCTCCGGTTTCTAAACCGGTGAGGACTCATATTGCAAAAAGATCATTGATGATCAATGTATTTCTCTGTAGCAGTAGCGCGTTTTCATTGAAAGGCGGTACTGATCAATGTATTTTTATGTATATTTTTACATGTTAACACAATTTTAGTAACTTAATACAACTCCATACTTTTTTTGCGTTCAGATGCACAATTCAAATCCACGTCATCAACTTTCAACCCTTTCTGACATAATTTGCTATTTTCGATGCATTTACTGATTTGTTTTAAGAGCTAAATGGACTGAAATCGAAAAGCACTACAAAATGAACTCTAAAAAGGTTGAAACTTGGCAAGGTATCATCATTTCACCCGCATAGCATGTGCAAAAAAGTAGAGAGGGTTACGGCAAAAACTAGACGCACTTCGTGTACAAACTGGACAATCTCTTCGAAGTCTCAAGGTTTCGGACGAAAACTCATCTGTTACACCGGCTATTCAATATTTTAATAACTTATTACAACTCCGGACTTTTTTTGTGTTAAGATGCACAATTCAAATCCATGTCATCAACTTTCAACCCTTTCTGACATAATTTGCTATTTTTGATGCATTTACTGATTTGTTTTGAGAGCTAAATGACCGTGAAACCTGAAAAGCACTACATAATGAACTCGAAAAGGTTGAAACTTGGCAAGGTATCATCATTTCACCCGCATAGCATGTGCAAAAAAGTAGAGAGGGCTACAACAAAAGCTGGATGCACTTCGTGTACAAACTGGACAATCTCTTTCGAAATATCAGGGTTTCGGACGAAAACTCATCTATTACACATGCTATTCAATATTTTAATAACTTATTATAACTCCAGAAATTTTTTGTTCAGATGCACAATTCAAATCCACGTCATCAACTTTCAACCCTTTCTGACATAATTTGCTATTTTCGAAGCATTTACTGATTTGTTTTGAGATCTAAATGGCCGTGAAATTGAAAACACTACAAAATGAACTCTGAAAAGGTTGAGACTTGGCAAGGTATCATCATTTCACCCGCATAGCATGTGCAAAAAAGTAGAAATGGTTACGGCCAAAACTGGATGCACTTCGTGTACAAACTGGACAATCTCTTTCGAAGTATCACGATTCCGGACGAAAACTCATCTGTTACACCGGCTATTCAATATTTTAATAACTTAATACAACTCCGGACTTTTTTGCGTTCAGATGCACAATTAAAGTCCATGTCATCAACTTTCAACCCTTTCTGACATAATTTGCTATTTTCGATGCATTTACTGATTTGTTTTGAGAGCTAAATGACCGTGAAACTGAAAAGCACTGCAAAATGAACTCGGAAAAAGGTTGAAGCTTTGCAAGCTATCATCATTTCACCCGTAGCATGTGCAAAAAAGTAGAGAGGGTTACGGCAAAAACTGGATGCACTTCGTGTACAAACTGGACAATCTCTTTCGAAGTATCAGGGTTTCGGATGAAAACTCGTCTGTTACACCCGCTATTCAATATTTTAATAAATTATTACAACTCCAGACTTTTTTGCGTTCAGATGCACAATTCAAATCCACGTCATCAACTTTCAACCCTTTCTGACATAATTTGCTATTTTTGATGTATTTACAGATTTGTTTTGAGAGCTAAATGACCGTGAAATTGAAAAGCACTACAAACTGAACTCTGAAAAGGTTGAGACTTGGCAAAGTATCATCATTTCACCCGCATAGCATGTGCAAAAAAGTAGAAATGGTTACGGCAAAAACTGGATGCACTTTGTGTACAAACTGGACAATCTCTTTTGAAGTATCAAGGTTTCGGACGAAAACTCATCTGTTACACCGGCTATTCAATATTTTAATAACTTAATACAACTCTGTACTTTTTTGCGTTAAGATGCACAATTCAAATCCATGTCATCAACTTTCAACCCTTTCTGACATAATTTGCTATTTTCGATGCATTTACTGATTTGTTTTGAGAGCTAAATGACCGTGAAACTGAAAAGCACTACATAATGAACTCTGGAAAGGTTGAAACTTGGAAAGGTATCATCATTTCACCTGCATAGCATGTGCAAAAAAGTAGAGAGGGCTACGGCAAAAGCTGGATGCACTTCGTGTACAAACTGAACAATCTCTTTCGAAATATCAGGGTTTCGGACGAAAACTCATCTGTACACATGCTATTCAATATTTTAATAACTTATTATAACTCCAGAATTTTTTTTGTTCAGATGCACAATTCAAATCCACGCCATCAACTTTCAACCTTTTCTCGACATAATTTGCTATTTTCAAGCATATACTTGATTTGTTTTGAGAGCTAAATGGCCATGAAATTGAAAAACACTACAAAATGAACTCTGAAAAGGTTGAGACTTGTCAAGGTATCATCATTTCACCCGCATAGCATGTGCAAAAAGTAGAAATGGTTACGGCCAAAACTGGATGCACTTCGCATAAACCGGACAATCTCTTTCAAGTATCACGATTCCGATTTAAAACTCATCTCATTACACGGCTATTCAATATTTTAATAACTTAATACAACTCCGGACTTTTTGCGTTAAGATGCACAATTAAAGTCCATGTCATCAACTTTCAACCCTTTCTGACATAATTTGCTATTTTCGATGCATTTACTTGATTTGTTTTGAGAGCTAAATGACCGTGAAACTGAAAAGCACCGCAAAATGAACTCAAAAAGGTTGAAACTTGGCAAGGTATCATCATTTCACCCGCATAGCATGTGCAAAAAAGTAGAGAGGGTTACGGCAAAACTGGATGCACTTCGTACAAAATGGACAATCTCTTTCAAGTATCGTGGTTTGGATGAAAACTCATCTTACAATCGCTATTCAATATTTTAATAAATTATTACAACTCCAGACTTTTTTATGTTCAGATGCACAATTCAAATCCACGCCATCAACTTTCAACCCTTTCGACATAATTTGCTATTTTGATGCATTTATAGATTTGTTTTGAGAGCTAAATGACCGTGAAATTGAAAAGAACTACAAACTGAACTCTAAAAAGGTTGAGACTTGGCAAAGTATCATCATTTCACCCGCATAGCATGTGCAAAAAATTAGAAATGGTTACGGCAAAAACTGGATGCACTTTGTGTACAAACCGGACAATATCTTTTGAAGTATCAAGGTTTGATTTAAAACTCATCTGTTACACCGCTATTCAATATTTTAATAACTTAATACAACTCTGGACTTTTTGCATTCAGATGCACAATTCAAATCCACGTCATCAACTTTCAACCCTTTCGACATAATTTGCTATTTCTGATGCATTTACTGATTTGTTTTGAGAGCTAAATGACCGTGAAACTGAAAAGCACTACAAAATGAACTCGTAAAAGGATGAAACTTGGCAAGGTATCATCATTTCACCCGCATAGTTTGTGCAAAAAGTAGAGAGGGTTACGGCAAAACTGGATGCACTTCGTGTACAAATTGGACAATCTCTTTGAAGTATCGTGGTTTGGACGAGAAGTTATCTGTTACACGGCTATTCAATATTTTAATAACTTATTACAACTCCAGACTTTTTGCGCTCGGATGCACAATTCAAATCCACGTCATCAACTTTCAACCCTTTCTGACATAATTTGCTATTTTCGATGCATTTACTGATTTGTCTTGAGAGCTAAATGGCCGTGAAATTGAAAAGCACTACAAAATGAACTCTGAAAAGGTTGAAACTTGGCAAGTTATCATCATTTCACCCGCATAGCATGTGCAAAAAATAGAGAGGGTTACGGAAAAACTGGATGCACTTCGTGTACAAACTGGACAATCACTTTCGAAGTATCATGGTTTGGACGAAAACTCATCTGTTACACCGGCTATTCAATATTTTAATAACTTATTACAACTCCAAACTTTTTTGCGTTCATATGCACAATTCAAATCCACGTCATCAACTTTCAACCCTTTCTGACATAATTTGTTATTTTCGATGCATTTACTTATTTGTTTTGAGAGATAAATAATCGTGAAAATGAAAAACACTACAAAATTAACTCAAAAGGTTGAAACTTGGCAAGGTATCATCATTTCACCCACATAGCATGTGCACAAAAGTAGAGAGGGCTACAAAAAAAGCTGGATGCACTTCGTATAAACTGGACAATCTCTTTCAAGTATCGTGGTTTGGATTTAAAACTCTTCTCTTACACCGCCTATTTAATATTTTAATAACTTATTACAACTCCGAATTTTTTGCGCTCAGATGCACAATTCAAATCGACGTCATCAAATTTCAACCCTTTCGACATAATTTGCAATTTTGATGAATTTATGATTTGTTTTGAGAGCTACATGACCGTGAAATTGAAAAGCACTACAAAATGAACTCTGAAAAGGTTGAAACTTGGCAAGGTATCATCATTTCACTCACATGACATGAGCAAAAAAGTAGAGAGGGTTACCGCAAAAACTGGATGCACTTCGTGTACAAACTGGACAATCTCTTTCGAAGTATCAGGGTTTCGGATGAAAACTCATCTATTACACCGGCTATTCAGTATTTTAAAAACTTATTACAACTCCGGACTTATTTTGCATTCAGATGCACAATTCAAATCCACATCATCAACTTTCAACCCTTCCTGACATAATTTGCTATTTTTGATTCATTTACTGACTTGTTTTGAGAGCTAAATGACAGTGAAATTGAAAAGCACTAAAAAATGAACTCTGAAAAGGTTGAAACTTGGCAAGGTATCATCATTTCACCCGCATAGCATGTGCAACAAAGTAGCAAGGGTTACGGCAAAAACTAGATGCACTTCGTGTACAAACTGGACAATCTCTTTTGAAGTATCAGGGTTTCGGACAAAAATTCATCTGTTACACAGGCTATTCAATATTTTAATGACTTATTACAACTCCAGACTTATTTTGCGTTCAGATGCACAATTCAAATCCACATCATCAACTTTCAACCCATTCTGACATGATTTGCTATTTTTGATACATTTACTGATTTGTTTTGAGAGCTAAATGACCATGAAATTGAAAAGCACTACAAAATGAACTCTGAAAAGGTTGAAACTTGGCAAGGTATCATCATTTCATTCGCATAGCATGTGCAAAAAAGTAGAGAGGGTTACGGCAAAATCGGATGCGTTAGTATGCGAATCGGACTATCTCTTCAAGTATCGTGGTTTTGGACGAAAACTCATCTGTTACGTCGACTATTCAGTATTTTAATAACTTATTATAACTACAGACTTTTTTTGCGTTAAGATGCACAATTCAATCCACGCCATCAACTTTCAACCCTTTCTGACATAATTCGCTTTCGATGCATTTACTGATTTGTTCTGAGAGCTAAATGGTCGTGAAATTGAAAAACACTACAAAATGAACTCTGAAAAGGTTGAGACTTGGCAAGGTATCATCATTTCACCCGCATAGGATTTGCAAAAAGTAGAGATGGTTACAGCAAAAATGGATGCACTTCGTACAAACCGGACAATCTCTTTCAAGTATCACGGTTTGGACGAAAACTCATCTGCTATACACGGCTATTCAATATTTTAGTAACTTAATACAACTCCAGAATTTTTTGCGTTCCGTTGCACAATTCAAATCCACGCCATCAACTTTCAACCCTTTCTAATATAATTTGCTATTTTGGATGCATTTATGATTTGTTTTGAGCTAAATGACCGTGAAACTGAAAAGCACAACAAAATGAACTCTGAAAAGGTTGAAACTTGGCAAGGTATCATCATTTCACCCGCATAGCATGTGCAAAAAAGTAGAGAGGGTTACGGCAAAAACTGTATGCACTTCGTGTACAAACTGGATAATCTATTTCGAAGTATCAAGGTTTCGGACGAAAACTCATCTGTTACACCGGCTATTCAATATTTCAATAACTTATTACAACTCCAGACTTTTTTGCATTCAGATGCACAATTCAAATCCACGTCATCAACTTTCAGCCCTTTCTGACATAATTTGCTATTTTCGATGTATTTACTGATTTGTTTTGAGAGCTAAAGGACCATGAAATTGAAAAGCACTAAAAAATGAACTCTGAAAAGGTTGAAACTTGGCACGGTATCATCATTTCACCCGCATAGCATGTGCAAAAAAGTAGAGAGGGTTACGGAAAAACTGGATCCACTTCGTGTACAAACTGGACAATCTCTTTCGAAGTATGAGGGTTTCGGACGAAAAGTCATCTGTTACACCGGCTATTCAATATTTTAATAACTTATTACAACTCTCGACTTTTTTATGCTCATATGCACAATCCAAATCCACGTCATCAACTTTCAACCCTTTCTGACATAATTTGCTATTTTCGATGCATTTACTGATTTGTTTTGAGAGCTAAATGACCGTGAAATTGAAAAACACTACAAAATGAACACTGAAAAGGTTGAAACTTGGCAAGGTATCATCATTTCACCCGCATAGCATGTGCACAAAAGTAGAGAGGGTTACAAAAAAACTGGATGCACTTCGTGTACAAACCGGACAATCTCTTTCAAGTATCCGGTTTGATTTAAAACTCATCTGTTACACGGCTATATAATATTTTAATAACTTATTACAACTCCAGACTTTTTTGCGTTTAGATGCACAATTCAAATGGACGCCATCAACTTTCAACCCTTTCGACATAATTTGCAATTTTGATGAATTTATTGATTTGTTTTGAGAGCTAAATGACCGTGAAATTGAAAAGCACTACAAAATGAACTCGAAAAGGTTGAAACTTGGCAAGGTATCATCATTTCACTCGCATAACATGTGCAAAAAAGTAGAGAGGGTTACGACAAATCTGGATGCACTTCGTGTACAAACCGGACAATCTCTTTCGAAGTATTAGGGTTTCGAAAACTCATCTATTACACCGGCTCTTTAATATTTTAATAACTTATTACAACTCCGGACTTTTTTGCATTCAGATGCACAATTCAAATCCACGTCATCAACTTTCAACCCTTTCCGACATAATTTGCTATTTTTGATGTATTTACTGATTTGTTTTGAGAGCTAAATGACCGTGAAATTGAAAAGCACTAAAAAATGAAGTCTGAAAAGGTTGAAACTTGTGAAGGTATCATCATTTCACCCGCATAGCATGTGCAACAAAGTAGCGAGGGTTACGGCAAAAACTAGATGCACTTCGTGTACCAATTGGACAATCTCTTTTGAAGTATCGTGGTTTCGCATAAAAACTCATCTCACACGGCTATTCAATATTTTAATAACTTATACAACTCCCGACTTTTTTGAATTCAGATGCACAATTCAAATCCATGTCATCAACTTTCAACCTATTCGACATAATTTGCTATTCTTGATGCATTTACTAATTTGTTTTGAGAGCTAAATGACCGTGAAATTGAAAAGCACTACAAAATGAACTCTGAAAAGGCTGAAACTTGGCAAGGTATCATCATTTCATCCGCATAGCATGTGCAAAAATTTAGAGAGGGTTACGGCAAAAACTGGATGCACTTCGTGTACAAACTGGACTATCTCTTTTGAAGTATCAGGGATTTGGACGAAAACTCATCTGTTACACCGACTATTAAATATTTTAATAACTTATTATAACTCTGGACTTTTTTTATGTTAAGGTGCACAATTGGAATCCACGTCATCAAATTTCAATCCTTTCTGACATAATTTGCTATTTTCGATGCATTTACCGATTTGTTTTGAGAGCTAAATGACCGTGAAATTGAAAAGCACTATAAATGAACTCTGAAAAGGTTGAAACTTGGCTAGGTATCATCATTTCATCCGCATAGCATGTGCAAAAAAGTAGAGAGGGTTACGTAAAAAGCGGATGCACTTCGTGTACAAACCGGACAATCTCTCTCGAAGTATCGTGGTTTCGATTTAAGACTCATCTGTTATAATCGACTATTCAATATTTTAATAACTTATTATAACTCCGGACTTTTTTGCTTTCAGATGCACAATTCAAATCCAGGTCATCAACTTTCAACCCTTTCTGACATAATTTGCTATTTGCGATGCATTTACTGATTTGTTTTGAGAGCTAAATGACCGTGAAATTGAAAAGCACTATAAAATGAACTCTGAAAAGTTTAAAATTTGGCAAGGTATCATCATTTCACCTGCATAGTATGTGCAAAAACTACAAAATGAACTAAAAATCACTACAGATTTGAATATAATGATAAAACACACTAATATTAAACATAAGAAAAAATAATCACTGAAATTCTATTTTTAAAGTTAAGTTATTCACGAACTTGTGATTTACACAAATTTCAAATAATTCAAATTTAAACTATTCAAATTTTTGTACCTAAAGCAAAAATATTCACAAAGAAACTCTAAATACAACAAAAAACTACTTAGAAATAAATAGAAGAAAACATATAAACCACAAAAGAAAAAAATCTATATAAAAAATTATTTCCATGCTGCCCGGTGGGCTGCTCGGCCTTGGGCGTGCTTATGCAGGCCGTAAGGCCCAGGAGGCTCATAGGGTAGCGCTGGCAAAGTTAGGCCCAGAGGCCTACATTAGATAGGAGTTCGAAGGAGCAGCCAGAATCGGGTTTATAAACCAAGTCGTCGCCTTTCGCTCAGCGAGGTGAGACTAAACATTGTGCATCGCGAACGGAGCGCACCCTTTAGTACCAGTTCCTAGCTCCAACCGGTACTAAAGGCGGGTCTTTAGTACCGGTTGTAGCCACGAACCGGTACTAAAGGGGTCGCTTCCGCCGCTTGTTCAACAAATTGACCTTTAGTACCGGTTCTGGCTCCAACCGTACTAAAGGCCTCTATATAAGCAGACTTACGAAAATTTCAGTTATCATCTTCATCTGCTTCATCGCGCTTCGCCCGCCCCCGCCGCCACCGCTGGCGCCGCCGCCCGCCGCCGCTGCCGCCGCCCCATCGCTGCCCCTCGCACCGCCTCGTCGCATTCGCCGCCTCCCCGTCGCCGTCGTTGCTGCCCCGTCGCGCCCGTTCCGTCGGCGCCCGCCCGTCCTCGTCGCCTCGCATCGCGATCGTCGCCCCATCAGAAGATCGACGATCACATACCTGCCGGCCGCCCTGCTGCTGCGCCTCATATGCCTCTATGCACGCACACACACACACACACACACACACACACACACACACACACACACACACACACACACACAAACACAAACACACACACACACAAATGTTTAATGTCAAATGTTAGATTACATAAATGTTAGATTATATATGAATTAGATAATGTTAGATGAGTTAGTTTTTTATACTTTTAGTTATAGATGAATTTATATTAGTGTTAGATGAATTAAATATATATTAAATTTAGGTATATGAGATTTGATCATCTAACTAAAATTTTAGTATATAGAACTAGCTACTTTATTTTTAGTAAAAAAATTAATAGAACTAGTCTAGTTGAATTAGTTGAATTAGTTAGTTGAATTAGTTGAGCTATTTATTTAAGTATATTTTAGTAAGTGCTTAGTTGAATTAATTAGTTGAACAAGCTAGTTGAATTAATAGAACTAGTTTAATTATTTGAATTAATGTAACTAATAAGTGTTTAATGTTTCACCTATGAACATAGAAAATGTCGTCCAACGACAAAAACGATTTCATTATGTGTGAAAACTGCGAAAACCAACGCGGCCCGTATGCGACAAAAATTTCTTAGTTGATGATAGGCGCTTCAGCATCAAGCTGGATGAGACCTTTGAAGTGGATACATGAAGTCAGAACGACAAGTCTTTTTCGTAATTAAGCATGACTTATATATGCTTCATTTGCTTCAACTTATTATTTTAAATTTTCACTATTCTACTAGCGTATCCCCTGCCATGCAAGATTTTTTGTCTTGGATAAGATATGTTTCAGTCCTAACAAAACTATGGAGGTAAAGAGAGTTTACTTGAAGACCGAGCATGGTTATACCTTCAACGTCAAATTATACAATCAAGACACCTACACCCATTTTGAATGCTAAACTTGGCAAGCACTATGCAAGGCTTATGCATTTGAGCTGATATGTTTATCACCTTTGGTATTCGGCCACGAAGATGATATTGAAGGTAATAGAGACATTAGGGTCGATGTGCAGACTCCTCCAGTTCTACCATTATGTGAGTTTCTCAACCATATTTATATCTTTGGTATTCTTTTTTCAAAAATAGTTGACAACTAATTTCTATTGACAGCTTATTTCCATTCAAGCAAACATGTCCAATGCCTTGGTAGACATGACCGCCCACCGTCCCGGGCTAAACTAAACTGCGAGGAGATAAGTCATTATGTTTCATGGCTTGAGGATCTTGATGCTGTCAAGAGAAATATTTTTCCTGAATTTGAAAATCTTAGTACTCAAAATGTGCGACCAATAGTTATTGTATTGAAGTACGGTCACATCTATTTAGGAAAGATGGTAAGATTTGCACTATTTTTCCTCGAGGCATCTTTTGCATACATTATTTTTAAGCTAAACTTCATTGCTAAGTATGTTACAATATGATGTTCTTCAACAGGACTCGATGAATGTTGTGCCTCGAAGGATCGAGACTAAAGGTCGCATGAGAATGGTCACTTACGGCCAAGACATCCTACAATGCACTTTAGTGCATTCAGGATTTCTAATAGCGAGGAATGCTTAATAGTGAAAGACTGGAGCAAAATTGTCCATGATCGCAGAGAAGTACTAGGGTGCAACAATCAGAAGCGCAGCCCACGATTAGGAGACAGGTTCATCTGCATGCTCCAATATGATGAATTAGGAGAGTTATACATGTTCTATGCTATTTTACCTAAGAGAGCAGCAGGAGTGATTAGCATGCTCTTAGTACTTGTCCTCTCATGTCCGTGTTCTTCGTCCTGAACTTATTAATCTCAAAGAGTGATTTGCTTTTGTGGTCTTATATATGAACGCTTATAATCATGACCATGTTGAACTCGATGATATCTTTCCTTCTGGTACAAGTGAACGTTTCTTCTTCAAGCTAGTATCGGTGGTGATTAGATAGCGGTAATGACTATGATGATTAAATAGTGGTAATGACGACTATAATGATTTTTAGCTAGCTAGTATACTGTTAACTTGTTGGTGATATATATGATGCAACCATTTTTATATTAATATGATGATGATGAGTTATTATATCATTTATGAAAGAAACAGTAGATTAGTTTCAACCGGATGGATCCTAGCTAGCTAAGTGATCAAGTATATGCCATATCCATATTACTTTCTCACCTAATATAAGTGATCAAGTAATATGGATATGACATATATACTTTGATCACTTAGCTAGATCCATGCATGCATCCAGCTTGAAACTAATCATGTACTTTCACCTAATGATTTAACAACTCATTATAATGTAAAACAATCTCTAAATTAAATTGAAAACACCAAACTAAAGGAAAAAATAAAAATAAAACCAACCCCCAAACATTTAGTACCGGTTGGTGTTACCAACCGAACTAAAGGTCTCCCCGACCCGCCCTAGTTCGTATGCGGCGTGGTGGCACTTTAGTGGCGGTTCGTGCGAACCGGTACTAAAGGGGGGCTTTAGTCCCACCCTTTAGTGCCGGTTGTAGAACCGACACTAAAGGCCCTTATGAACCGTGCTAAATCTCGGTTCTACACTAGTGCACCTTCTTATGCCAATTCAAAGAGCTTTCTACTCAAACCATCAATCCATGTCTTTGATCTCTAATCCCTCGCTTCCACTCCTACCTATCCAATCCAAAATCCATACACTGAGAGAGATTGTGTGTAGAGATCTCTTCCTAAGCACAAAGTGCAAGGGATTCGTCACCAAGCAACCTCAATCTAGTTACTTTTGGAGGGTTTGCGCCTCCTAGATCGGCTAAGTGATTGGGGGTCTTCAAGTTGTGAAGACGCCAAGAAGTTTATACGGGTTTGGAGATCACTTATTTTATGAAGATCTACCCCGAGTGAGGGTAGATCTTCGTGGTCGTACGCCATAATGGCATAGGTTAATTGATCCTTCTTAGTGGGTGATTGTCGTTCATGGATTCATTCCTTTGTGGAACTCACAACCGGGATCTTAGTGATCCTAGAACCTTAGTGGCTTGAAGTCTCCACCAACATGGAGTATGACAGCACCAACATGGAGTAAGAAGCAAATGTAAAACTAGCATGCGGCCCCTGGAAATGTTTGTAATTTTTGGGAACCGGTCAAGGGGGCCTCACACTTGAATCAAGTTCCCAATGACTTCGGTCCTAGTCGGTTCTAGTGGAACAAAAACACCGATGCACAAACTATGCATGGTCTCCTATAGTTACCATTCTATCTTACTACCACATTCCTAAACATAGCATAGTCTCAACTCTAGAGGCATGGTATTAGGCATAATTAAAGTGAACCCGACATAAGTGCCATAAGAATGTAACATTACAATGGCTGCAACCTAAGCCCATATACTACACCAAGCAGGATGGCAAGCAACATACAAATCAAGATGATATGCTAGGTAATAGGACAATATGCAACATGTGGGGCTCAATAGGCTATGCATCACATATATATATCACAACACACAACTACAACATCAGAATCTGATGCAAGCATAAGGAAGTAAGCACGGTTAAGACATGCTCAAGGAGGGGGGCTATTTTTTTAAAAATGAGTTTTTTTTGGAATAGAAGGAGAGGATTGTATGTCCTGCCAATGCACAATAGGATTCTCCGCATAAGTAACACAAAGGGAGGTGAGTTAAGTTGAGGGATCTATATTCCTTGGAACCCCCTCCCCCACACGCACTAGCACTACAGAGGCCTACCTACACATCCAATGGCATCTCCACTACTACGACGACCACAGAGTCAACACACGTGAATGCAGGATGGCAATCTGCGACCGCACCCTTGACATCCACTGCACGAGATGGGCATGGTGTTAGTGCAACGAGACAACCATGCCTAATTAACTTGGGCCTAATCTATCTAGATCCAATGGCATGGGGCATAGTTCATTGCCTGGTCACCAATGATGGAGGCACTTGAACTCGCCACACACATCCTCGATGATGGCTTGACAACCGCACTTCATTCCCCTCGTTAGGCCGTCGAATGCACCAAAATTATTGGGGCTACTAGTGAGCTCGCACACGCTGTTCACTTCGTTTTACTAGTAGCTCCTTGTAGAGTACTTTCTTAATAGAGTTGTATTAATGAAGTATAGGAAACATTGTTCTTACAATCGTGCAAGGCCACGCTCAAACACACAGGTTGGAACTGCACCTTGCATAAACCCAGCACATAACACTCTGCGCCTGAACTTGGCAAGACTATGAGCTAAACTATTGTCCCTTCTAACTACTTTGTGAAGTTTAAGTTCTCCATTTCCTTGCTTGATGGCTTTAAATTCCTTCATAATCGCTCCAATTTCTGACCTATCAATAGACAAGGGGTTGAGCGCCTTTCCCACTACTACTTGTGATCTGCGTTGGGATTTCCTCGAAGAGGAGAGGATGATGCAATACAGTAGAGATAAGTATTTCCCTCACTCAAGAACCAAGGTTATCAATCTAGTAGGAGAACCACGGAACACCTCGTTAGCAGTGCCTACACACAACAAATACTTGCACCCAATGCGAACAAGGGGTTGTCAATCCCTCAATGGTTAATTGCAAGGATTTAATGTAAATATAATTCCAGCAAGGTATTTTTGGTTTTTGATATATATAAAAATAGACCTAGGGGCCATAGTTTTCACTAGAGGCTTCTCTCTTGAAAATAACATATGACGGGTAAAAAATTTACTGTTAGGCAATTGATAGAAAAGCAAATAATCATGACAACATCCAAGGCAATGATCATGTATATAGGCATCACGTCCGAGGCAAGTAGACCGGCTCCTGCCTACATCTACTACTATTACTCCACACATCGACCACTATCCTGCATGCATCTAGAGTATTAAGTTCAAGCAAAATGACATGATGTAGACAAAGTAAACTTACGCATGAATAAACCCCACCATTTTATCCTTAATGGCAACAATACAAATACATGTCTTGTCCCCTTCATCAAGGGATATAGATCACCATCACAAAGCACGTCATCGCAAGAAAAATTAATCTAGTTGGCCAAACCAAATCAATAGATCAGACATAAATACAAAGCTATAATGGTCATGCATAAAATAGTTCAGAGAAGACTCAAATAACATTCATGGATAATTTGATCATAAACTTGCAATTCATCGTATCCCAACAAACATATCACAAAAAGTGATTACATCAAATAGAACTCTAAGAACATCGAGGAGACATTGTATTGAAGATCAAAGAGAGAGAAGAAGTCATCTAGCTACTAGCTATGGACCTGTAGGTCTGTGGTAAACTACTCAGGCATCATCAGAAGGGCAACAAGTTTGATGTAGAGCTCCTTCGTGATCAATCCACCCTCCGATAGAGTGTCGGGAAGTCCTCCGATGGGATCTCACGAGAACATAAAGTTGCGATGGCGAAAAAAGTATTTCGGGTGGCTCTCGATGTCAGGGGAATATTTGAGAATTTATAGAGGCAGAATTAGGTCAAGAGGTGCCACGAGAAGCCCACAAGCCTGGTGGTGCCCCCCTGGGGCGCGCATCTTGAGCTTGTTACTCCCTCGTGGCTCGTCGGGTCTTCTACCGAACATTCTAGGATCTCTTCTTGTCCAGTAAAAAATAATCCAAAGTTTTTTTCGCTTGGACTCTGCTTGATATTGATTTCTGAAAAGCCAAAAACAAGCAAAAAAAAAGAATCGCACCGATCACTAGGTTAATAGGTTAGTCCCAAAAATGACATAAAATTGCATATAATTTCATAATAAACATTCAATATTGATACTACAATAGCATGGAACAATAAAAATTATAGATACATTGAGACGATCAAGCATCCCCAAGCTTAATTCCTGCTTGTCCTCGAGTAGGTAAATGATAAAACATAATTTTTAATGTGGAATGCTACCTATCATGTTCATCATGTAATCTCAATTTTGTGGCATGAATATTAAGATCCGAGTGATTCAAAGCAATAGTCTACAGTTTGACATAAAACCAGTAATAGTAAGGCATACCAACAAACAATCATGTCTTTGAAATATCAATGCTAAAGTATGTTATCCCTACAAAATCATATATCCTTGTCATGCTCCATCTTCTTAACACAAAGTATTTATCATGCACAACCCCGATGATCAGCCGAGCAATTGGTCCTTATTTTTTAACGCGCTTCAGCTTTTTCAACTCTTACGCAATACGTGAGCATAAGCCATGGATATAGTACTATGGATGGAATAGAGTATGGTGACAGAGATAGTACATAGAAGATGACAAAAAAGTAGAAACTCTCACATTGACGAGGCTAATCAACGGGCTATGGAGATGCCCATATATTGATGTCAATGCAAGGAGCAGGGATTGCCATGCAATGGATGCACTAAGAGCTATAAGTTTATGAAAGCTCAAAAATAAAACTAAGTGGGTGTGCATCCAACTTGCTTGCTCATGAATACCTCAGGCATTTGAGGAAGCCCATCAATGGAATACATAGGCCAAGTTCTATAATGAAATTTTTCCACTAGTTAAATGCAAATGAAAGCATATGGGACTCTCTATATGAAAAATATGGTGCTACTTTGAAGCACAGTGTGGAAAGGATAGTAAAATTGCCCCTTCTCTCTTTTTGTGTCATTTTTTTGTTGGGCTCTTTTTGGCCTCTTTTTTGTTGGCTCTTTTTGGCCTCTTTTTTATTTCCTCACTGGGACAATGCTCTAATAATGAATAATGATGATCATCACACTTCTATTTACTTAACAACTCAAAATTACAACTCGATACTAGAACAAAATATGACTCTATATGAATGCCTCCGGCGGTGTATCGGGATGTGCAATGGTCTAGCGTAACATGTATAAAAGATGATGAATGTTGGCTAAGCCACAAATACTATGTCTGCTATATGAGAATACAAAGCAATATTACAATGATGATGTGTGTCATAATAAAATGGAACGGTGGAAGTTGCATGGCAATATATCTCGAATGGCTATGAAAATGCCATAATAGGTAGGTATGGTGGTTGTTTTAAGGAAGATATATGGAGGATTATGTGTGATATAGCATATCATATCACGGGGTTTGAATGCACCGTCAAGTTTTCACACATCTCAAGGTGAGAAAGGGCAATGCACGGTACGGAAGAGGTTAGCAAATTGTGGAAATGTGAGAGTGTGTATAACCCATGGGCTCACATTAGTCATAAAAAACTCACATATATATTTCAAAAGTTCATTAGCCTTCTAATCAAAGTACTACTATGCATGCCCCTAGGGGATAGATCGGTAGGAAAAGACCATGCTCGTCCTCGAGCGCCACTTATAAGGAAGAAAATCAATAATAAATCATGCTCCAACTTCATAGCATAACGAGAGACTATACGTGCATGCTTCGGGAATCACAAACCTTAACACAACTATTTCTCTAAACCACAATCACCCACTCGCACAACCCACATATTACCACCTTTATATCGCAAAATTATTGCAAAGAATCAAACTTATCATATTCAGTGATCTACATGAAAGTTTTATTATATCCCTCTTGAATACCTATCATATTAGGACCAAATTCAAACCCATACTAATTGCTATTAATATTATCAACACTCAAAAACATATAAGTGAAGCATGAGAGTGCAACTATTTCTTTAAAATAAAAGCACCCTAAAAATATAAGTGAGGCACTAGAGCAGCTGCCTAGCTCAAAAGATTTAACTGAAGCACATAGAGTATTCTAACAAATCACGTATAATGTGTGTCCCTCTCAAATAGGTGTGCCCAGGAATGATGATTGTGACAAACTAAAAAGCAGACAAAGAAAAGACTCATATAATACACGACACTCCAAGCAAAACTCAGGTCATTTGATGAATAAAAATATAGCTCCAAGTAAAATTATCGATGGTTGGTAGAAGAAAGAGGGGCATGCCTTCCGGGCATCTCCAAGCTTAGTTGCTTGGGGGTCCTTGAATATTACCTTGGGGTGCCTCGGGCATCCCCAAGCTTATGTTATTGCCACTCCTCATTCCTTCATCCATCATGATCTCACTCAAAACTTGAAACTTTTAGCACACAAAACTCAACAATAACCTTCATGAGATCCATTAGTATAACAAAGCAAATCACCACTTCAGGTATTGTTGTAAACCCATTCATATTTTATTATTGCATTATACCTACTGTATACTAACTTCTCCATGGCTTATACCCCCTGATACAATCCGTAGATTCATCAAAACAAGCAAACAACACAACGGAAACAAAATCTGTCAAAAACAGAACTATCTGTAGTAATCTGAATTATGTCTATACTTGTGAACTCTAAAACTTCTGAAAATTTAGTACAACGTGGGAAATTTTCATATAAAATCATGCAAAAATTTCAAATCAAAAGCACGTTCCAGTGAATTTAAATAATTCTGCTACTGGGCATAAAAGTTTTTGTTTTTTACAGAATCAAATGAACTATCATCCAAATCATTCCAAAGGCTTTACTTGGCACAAACACTAGTTTAAACACAAGAATATGTGTGCACACCAAAAAACAGTAAAAGAAACAAGAAAATTAAGATAACTATTGGGTTGCCTCCCAACTAGCGCTATTGTTTTACGCCCTAGCTTTATGTAATGCATAGTTTCAAGTGTTGTCATATTTCTTCTTCTTCTCTAAAGATGTGTTCTTTTCGGTGGCTTTTCAAAGACAATATGAAACACATCATTCATAGAAATTTTGCATCATTAAGTTGACCTTCATCGAATCCTCTTGATTCCCTTTTTCAATCCAAGAATATTGTTTGTTAATATTATTGAAAACATGTTGGATTATATTTAAAGGAGGAACTTCCTTTTGCTATTCTCCTCAAAAGTGTGATCATCGCAAAATAAGTATCTCAACAAATAATTATCGTTGTATAAAATCTCGTCTATCGCCGGTTTTTCATGATTCATGCCGTAAAAAACAAAAATTTCTCTAGCTTCTCAAACTATGTAATCAAATTCATTCATGAGGATAAGGGAAGCTATCTTCTTAGCTCTAGGACTTTTTTATAACCGGCAACTCATAAAACAATCTTTGCAAAGTAGGATGGGTATGAATGAATCTTTTCTCAAGTTTAAGAACAAGTGCCAAAATAGCTTTGGCATAATTTTTGTTCTTTTAAGAATAGGAGCATTATCACAAGCTAAATTCTCGTGCAATTAAATAATTCTTGGATAACACTTTTTCCTACAATATTCTCATGTCCCATCACAAGAGTTTTAGCATCTAGATCGGTGGGTATTTCAATTTTAAGGGTTTTACCATCCTCACTTGTTCTAATGCCAAAATCAACCATAATAACAATTTCAAGCAAGCGACAAGTGAACAAGCAAAAGGCGGACACAAAATATTTTTGTATTTTTGTGAAAATGTTTTAGAAGTGGGGGAGATAAAAACGAGAGACAAATGGCAAATAAAGTAAATGCAAGGAGATGAAAGTTTATGTGTAGTACTTGATATATGTGGATGATGTCTCCCCGACAACGACGCCAGAAATTCTTCCTGCCACTTGTGAGCTGCATTGGGATTTCCTTGAAGTGAAGAGGATGATGAAGTACATTAGAGATAAGTATTTCCCACAGTTAAGAACCGAGGTTATGAATCTAGTAGGACAACCGCACAACACCTCATTAGCAGTGCCTACACACAAAATAACAAATACTTGCACCCAACATGAACAAGGGGTTGTCAATCCTCAGCGGTTAATTGCAAGGATGAAATCTTGTAGTGTTAGGTACATACAACAAAATACAAAATAAAATAACATAAATAAATAGCGGCATGGTATTTTTGGTTTTTTATATATGATAAAAATAGACCCGAGGGCCATAGTTTTCACTAGAGGCTTCTCTCTTGAAATAGCATACGGCGGTAAATAAATTACTTTTGGACAATTGATAGAAAGCAAATAGTCATGATGATATCCATGGCAATGATCATGTATATAGGCATCACGTCCGAGACAAGTAGACCAACTCCTGTCTGCATCTACTACTAGTACTCCACACATCGACCGCTATCCAGCAAGCACCTAGATTATTAAGTTCATAAAAAACGGAGTAATGCCTTAAGCTAGATGACATGATGTAGACAAAGTAAACTCATGCATGAATAAACCCCATCATTTTATCTGTAATAGCAACAATATAAATACGTGTCTTGTCCCTTCTATCACTGAAATACAGATCACCGCAAGATTGAACCCATCACAAAGCACCTCTCCCATTGCAAGAAAAATCAATCTAGTTGGCCAAACTAAATCAATAGATCGGAGAGAAATACAAATCTACAACAATCATGCATAAAACAGTTCAGAGAAGACTTAGATAACATTCATGGATACTCCGATCATAAACTCACAATTCATCGGATCCCAACAAACACACCACGTAAAGTGATTACATCGAATAGAACTCCAAGAACATCGAGGAGAACATTGTATTGAAGATCAAAGAGAGAGAAGAAGCCATCTAGCTACGAATTATGGACACGTAGTTATATGGTAAACTACTCACGCATCATCGAAAGGGCAGCAATGTTGATGTAGAGCCCTTCCGTGATCAATCCCCCCTCCGGCATACTGCTAGGGAAGGCCTCTAGTTTCATGAGAACAGAAACTTGCGGCAGCGGAAAAAGTATTTTGGGTGGCTCTCTGATGTCAGGAGAATATTTGAGTATTTATAGAGGCGGAATGCGGTGAAGAGGTGCCACGAGGGGCCCACAAGCCTGGGGCGCCCTCCTGGGGCACGCCTCCCGAGCTTGTCACTCCCTCATGGATCGTCAGATCTGCTCCCGAACCTTCTAGCGTCTCTTTTGGTCCGGAAAAAAAATTAATCCAAAGGTTTTTCCCCGTTTGGACTCTGTTTAATATTAATTTCCTGAAAAGCCAAAAATAAGCAAACAAATCAGCAACTGGCACTGGGCACTAGGTTAATAGATTAGTCCCAAGAAATGATATATAATTTCATAATAAACATCCAAGATTGATACCATAATAGCATGAAACAATAAAAAATTATAGATAGTTGAAGACGTATCAGCCACTGAGCTACAATTTGTCTCAATGATTAAAGGTAGATCAGTACCCAATACCGCTTTCCGCAATCCCCTGGCAAGCAATGGCTTCCGATAGTCTGCTCCATTGTACCGTGGTATATAATCCCAAGCAGATATAATAATTCTACCATCGTGATCTCGAACCACGCCCCCATGCTCCACCAACGCTTTCCTCCAAGAAAGTTCCATCAACATTGACCTTGGCGTAACCAAGACCAGGTTTTTGCCATCCTTTTCCTTTGTATTATCATGTTGTTTCAAGTTTGGTAATTTAACCATAGGACTTTTCCTTTTAGATCTATCTTAGAATTTCATGCGCAATCATGCGAGGTTTACAAGGTAGTTTTGCGTAAACCGAAGCGTAACAAGAATTTTTTTGCTTTACCTTTCCCGGAGATAGCACCATTTCTATGATGCCGAACACACCACTAGAGTAGTATAATTTTTTGTCTTAGATCTTCACTCACTTTATCTAGCAGGAACCAAGACCCAATCCCTTTTGGTGTAGTTTATTTCATGCTCAGGGTGAAGATTCCACACATCCTTCAACTCATGCGAAAGGGCCCATGAAAACGTGCATCCATTTGCCACATGGAAGCCCGTTTCATCATCAGCACTACATACATTACAAATCGAGTGAGACCTGGGATGCGTCAAAATCTGTTAGTTTGAACCATCAGGGATTCAATTGCTAGTCTCCATGTAAAAATACACACTTTGCTAGGTAACATTTGTTTTTCAAATATTATTCCAAATACTACGATTCCCTGAGATATTGTGGCTGGTCCCAATCATCTCAGAATATTTTTCGTCCATGGCTAGCCGGTACGCGCTGCGGATAGTAAAAATTCCGTTCTTTTCTGGTTGCCAAGCAATATAATCCTCTTCATCATAATTTGAGAGTCGGATACTGAAAATATCATTTGCGTCTTGGTATGTAAATATGCTACTGATACTATCTTCCTTCCAAAAAATATTCTCTTCGTCGATGAGGTCCCCTACCCAATGAGTTCGAGAGTTTGTCGGATTTGTGTTTATTTTCAAATTTCCTCTCGGGATCCAATTGTCTCTCCAAATGCGAACTCAATTTTCATTGCAGATGCGCCAAATACATCGTTTTTAAGGAGTTTCAAACCATGCATGATGCCCTACCAGCCTGGTGATGTGTTATGAATAAACGTTGTGTCTAGCGATCAGCCCCATGATAGTATTTTTCCTTAATTATTCTCGCGCACAAACTGTCGGGATATGCAATAAGCCGCCAAGCTTGGCTAGCAAGGAGAGCCTCCTTAAAAACTTTAAGGGTTTTGAATCCCATACGTCCCTGGCTTTTTCGCTTCGTAAGCTTCTCCAAACTAGATCAATGGATATCTCGGCGATCATTATCATCTCCCGCCAAAGGTCTCTGGTCATGTGCATGAGCTCCTCACAAAGGGTTGTTGAAAACTTAAAAACACTCGTTGCAAAGATGGGGATCGCCTGAACCACAGATTTAATTAGTGTCTCCTTGGCTCCACCAAAAGAATATTTTTGTAGTCCAATCATTTATCATCTTCCTTACTTTATCTTTTGTTGGTTTGAATTTACCCTTTACCATGCGTCCTTCTGGAATAGGCAAACACATGTATTTCTCTTCAAAACTCACCGTCACTGCATTCAGAATATTTTTCACATCCTGCCCATCCTCTTGTGAGCATTGTTTCCAAAGCAGCAGAGAATTAGACTGATTAGCTGGCCAGTGGCTCCCTATAGTACTCCTTTTATTCCTTTATATAAGGTGTATTGTTCTCGGCACGGTGATCAAGACACATAATTATACACAATTTATGACAAAATTACACTTGTCTAATTCGTTGATTAGTGGGAAGTAAATCATTTAGGCTAGGAAAGGAAGAGATACACGTAGTCGGGAGAGATAGTTTCTCTCTTTTCTCTACAATGAGAGATACATGCAATCAGGTGAAATATATTTTTCTTTTCCTGGGGGGCAAAGATTAAAATTATGAGGAATTAGAATAAATGCTTATCAAAAAATAAATGCACCTAATAAAAAGGAACGGAGGGAGTAGTTGTTAAAAATGTGCTTCATCTTATTGGCTTGATCACTGTTTGAATTATTTATGTCCTTCTACTATAGTTTGACACTGTTTTAGTTCATACTCTAGTTAGCAGAGGGGCCTCGGCCTCTATCTGTCTGCCTGCCGCCTGCCGCCTGCCGCCGAATTAACAACTCAACGTGCTGCACGAGGGAGTATACCATCCACCACGCTGAAATTATCGTGTTGTCGACCAGCACGTGTTCTTGGTGCCAAAGGCGACCAGAAAGAAAGAAACACCCCGCGTCCCGCATTTGACAGCAACAGCCCACAGGACGCGCGATTCCTATAAATCAACCCATCTCACCACCTCCTGATCCATCACCGTTTTGTTATTCCTGCAACTATCAGCCGATCAACTAGCAGAGGCACCGCGAGGTCGCCGGGCTTCCACAGCGTGCGGCGTGGTCTACGGTGACTACGGTGACCAGCGTGCGGCGTGGTCTACGTGATCCACGCCAGGCTTCCAGAGCGTACAGGGTGACCGATCGATCGATCGACCGACCAGCAAGCAATGGCAGCGACAGGGAGCGCTAAGGGTCTACGGTTCGCCGCAGCGTGCGGCGTTCTCAGCCGCTGCATCAAGGCGGCGGAGGCGCGGCCGGCGGCCACGGTGGTCCTCCCCCTCATGCCCGGAGCGGAAGTGCCCGCGCAAGACGACCACGCGGCGGGTCCTGCGCCGGCGCACGCGCAGATGACCATCTTCTACGGCGGGCAGGTGCTGGTGCTGGACGAGGTCCCGGCCGACAGGGCGGCCGAGCTGCTCCATGTCGCTGCTGTCTCGGGCACACCGCGAGGGGACGGCGAGGCAGCGGATGGCGACCTGCCCTTGGCGAGGAAGGCGTCCCTGCAGCGGTTCATGGAGAAGCGCAAGGGAAGGGTCGCCGCGCGCGCCGTCCCCTACAGCCGGCCCGACGGCGACGCGGCTTACCGTCTCACGCTTACGCTCTAGTTCGTGATCATAAGTACTCTAGAGTAGCTTGAGACCTGAGTAATTTACTGTCGATGTGTGTCTTTGCTCTGAATGATGATCAAATTGTTGCTGTGAATTATGATCAGAAATTCCTGCTGTTCTTGTTTTGACAAAACTGATCATGGCGGACTGGCGAGGTGTCAAATCATACATCATGTGGGATCGACGTCGCCGGGAATCTCTTCGAGGGCGCGTTGCCGGCGAGCGTGTGTGCTGCTTGAGGCGGCAGCGCCGCCCGCGTCCATCCAGTCCTTCCTCTTCCCCGTCAAGAAGACCCCGTCCACCGACGCCTCCGAGAACTGCTCTCGCCGGCTAGCCCCGAGACGGCGACACGACGCGCCCGCCTTGCATCCATGGACCGCCACGCCCCGCTCCTGCTGCCCACGCCACCAGGGGCCTGCTAAGTGCTAACTCACCGTTGCGACGCGGCCTGCTGCTACCTCGCCGTGGTCGTCGCCAGCCGTATGTAATGTTTTTTTGAAAGAAAATGTGGCAGAGTGCCAACCTTATATTTCAAAACAGGCAAAGCCTGATGAAGTTACAAGTACAAAGCAAGACTTGGCCATTGCACCAAGGTGCAAAGCACAACTGCAGCAACAAAGAGCAGAGAACAGAGAGCAGAAAGGGAGGTAGATTACATCATGTCTAAAGTATACTTAGATGGTAATTTTCTGGCACAGAACTGTATAGCCTGATGAAGTTACAAGTTACAAGTACAAAGCCTTATATTTCAAAACAGGCAAAGCCTGATGAAATTACAAGTTACAAGGTAAGTCTCAGTCCAAACCTTGCAGTTGAAAACCCGGTCATTTCTAGCATGCCATAGAGTGAGAGCACATGCTGCAAACACAACATTTCAGTGTTGCTTGAAACTGAGCTGGTGCTGTGCTTGTTGGATGAAAGCTAAGATGTCGCAATCGAGCAAGCCAAAGAACCCAAAGGCGCTTTACTCCAAAGAATGTAAGTCTGAGCACATCACAGCAGCAGATGATCAACGGACTCCACCGCAGGCGGGTGTCGCAGATGTGCAAACGGTGCAACGGCTGACCATCCTTCTTAACCATGTTGTCCCTGCTGTTTAGACGGCCTTTGAAAGCAAGCCGAGGAAGATCCTATGCTTTAAAGGAATCAACGAATCCTGCACCCATCGGCTGAAAGACGCGACAACCCCGGAAGGTAAGCGGATCAGAAAATGTCTTGTGCTGAGCTGTCCAGCTCCGGAGACAGGGTGCATTTGTCTTCGCAGTGTGGATCAGGGCAGCATCGACAACAGTTCATGCAGGCCATAAGCTCAACCGCTACCGTTTGAGAGAGATTAGGATGTAGTTGTATGGCCCATGATCCATTAGCAGACTGTGAGAGCACGGAGCAAGCTGGTTGAGATGCGAAGGAAAACAGTGTGGGGTACAGCCGACAGAGGCGACCTGCATCCAGCCATTGATCCGTCCAGAAGGACACCAAAATGCCAGGACCCACGATACATCTAGAGAAGTTAATTACCAGAGGGATAAGATCCTTGAAACCTTTCCAGCCGTATGTAATGTGCGCCTGACGCTTGCTTGGTGTGTGACGTCGCCGGTCGCCGTCACCCTTGTGCTGTGCTCCCGCCATGGCACGTGCTTCAGTTCCCGTGTTCTGTTGCTCCTCGGTGGCAACAGGCCAGGCCGGCCTGGATCGAACGGGCGCCTGGCACGTGCGCGTGGCGAGCCTGTGCTGGGCGTGGTGCGCATGTGTGTGTGCGTGGTCAAAGTGGTGTGCCGTGTGATGTGCGTCCGTGCATGCGTGCGTGATGATGTTCGTGTGCCCAGCTTGTGGGGGCGATGTGCGACAGGTTGCGGTGGTGGCGGTGGGCAAGTATCAGGTGATACCAATTCTTAGGCAACTTCAAGGCACGACCCTAAATCGTCCGGCCACATTCATTTCTTTACCTAATAATAAAGCAAATTGAGTTTCTTTCGTCCGTCATGGCATTTTTTAGAAAAGTCCGTCTATTTTAGAGAATTCAACCCGCAGTCCTGTTTTAAGTCAAAACGAATCTTTTTTTCTTATTTTACACAAAAGTCCCTGTGTTTTCTTAAAATCAACCCGCCGTCCGGATTTAAGTCACACCCGAACCGTTAGTTTACGTTTTATGAAAACCCCCCTGATGTTTTAGGTAATTCATCCGCGGATCATATTTAAGTCAAACAAATACTTTTAAAATCATCCATGTCTTTTAAACCGTAACTCTGATTTAAACATGTTCTATATGAAATTTGATTAGAAAAATATGTAGAATATGAATATGAGATTATATTTACCTATTAAGTATTTTTAAATATTATTTTGGAATGTATTTAAATCAAACAAATGATTTTCTATATTATCCGTATCTTTTAAACCGTAAGTTCGATTTTAACATATTATATATGAAATGTTATTAGAAAAATGTGTGGAATCTAAATATGATGTTAATTTTTCCTATTAAATATTTTAAAATATTGTTTTGGAAGCAAACTTATAATTGATAGTGCAAGATCCGTTTTTCTTTCGTACTAGCGGCGATCCGGATTACAAATAAACACCCCACTATAACCATATAGGGAAAAGAAAACATCAATAACTACACATGCATACCTCTGAAAAATATCGCAGGGAAAACAACAGATTTCTCATCGCGAGAGTGAGAGAAAGTGAGAGAGAGGCGAGGGAGGAGAGAGGAGAGAGAAAGACACCTTAGGATTAACCATATTCAAACACGTTTTTGTTGTTTTGTGTGAACACCGAGGCGATCGCCGCGAGGGTGAGAAGGAGGATAAGCAAGAACACAAATGTGATGCCTCGCAAAAATAAAAGAGATGGACCTATTGAGTGATGGTTGTTGGGTTAAAAGCGTGTGTTATGTTTTTCTCCGTTACAGCAACGCACGGCTCTTTTGCTAGTAAAAGCAAACGGACATAAACAATGCCACCCCGATTCTTAATCATTTGGACCTCACATGACCCGACCCTCCCTCCTCCTCGACCCCACGCCTGCGCCGCCTCTGGGGCGGCCGGGCGGCCCTCCCGCCTCTCTCCGTCCTCCTCCCCGTGCCCTCTCCCCTGGGCGGCGCCGGATCTGGCAAGGGTCAAGGGCGGCGGGCTTTCTCCTTTCACACAGACCTCGACCCGGGACAGGGGGCGGCGGGTGCCGCAGACGGCGGCCCGGCGGCTCGGAGGTGGCTGGCGGCCCGTCGCGTGGTGGCGAAGTCCTTTGGTGGCGGGCGGCTGGTTGCGCAGGTGGCCGGCGGCGTCCTCGGCCAGATCTGGGCCCTTAGGGCCCCATCTGGGTCCTAGCGGCCGGTCCTGGCGTGGCCTCGTTGTCTCGGCGCGTGAGGAGGATGAGCGGCTCGGATTGGCGGCGGCACCACGCGTCGCCGGCAGCAGCAGCATGGCGGCGGAGCTTCTGCGGGCCCACGAGGCTCGGCCGGGCAGTGAGCCCACGGGCTGGTGTGCTCCCGCTATTGCATCCGGACGGCTACCGTCGCGGACGGTGGAGGAGGGCCCTCCCGCGTGCCGATGGTGCTGATGCCTAGTCCCGGCTCGATTCTTCGTCGTGCTATCCTCACTTCAGCGGTGCGTGGTGAGACGGCGTGGGGCCTCAAAACCGCGTTGGCGCACGATGGTGGTTGGTTTGGTGGCAGGCTCGAGGCGCCCAAGGTGCGGGTTGGGATCGGGAAACCCCGTCGGCATGGCTAACACCGCACGGTGGCGCCGTGGTTGCCACCGACCTTCCGGAAGGCGTCGGAGCTACCCTTCCTCTCGCCTCGTCGTACCGGGAAATCCTTAGTAGCAGCGTCGTCATCGTCGCGATCCTTCTTGGAGGTGTTGATAGGTGCCGCGCTTGAGTCTTGGAGTCTAGTGGAAGATCATGGTGGGCGCTGCGATCGCGAGGCTTCTTCGCTTTTGTTGATCCGCCGCTTTCGCATTTGTTTCTTTTGCTTTTCTCTGTCGTTTCTTTTGGGCGTGATCGTCTCGCTCGCCAAAGACCTATCCATGTATGGTTCGGTTGGTTGCTTTGTATACAAAGCGGGGAAACCTTTTTCGGCATAAATAGCGGCCCAACACGCGAAGCAAACGGACATTTGTTCGTTTTCGGCCTGCTTTTGACCCAATCCCGGCCCAAACTTGGGCCGTGTTTGCGGCCAAACAAACCCGCACGGACGGTCGCGACGCGCGCCCTTGTTCGCCCTTGTCCGCCCCTGGCCAGCCCGTCGGCGACACACTCGTCCCTTTTTCTATTCCCCCGCGCCCCAATCTCCGGACACACACCCCGCCCCTCTCCCTTCTCGGCCCTAGCCGCCTCCGCCGTGGCGCCCGTGTAGCTGCCAAGGACGACTGCGTGCTCTCCACGCCACTAGCTGTCCAACCCTCCGCCCCCGCCTCCAGTGCAACCGGCAGCGGAGTTTGGAGCGGATCTAGCCGGATTTGTGCGCGACAGGCCACTGGAGGTCGCGACGCACCATGTATTGGCCGGGTACCGGCACCCCAGGCCGCATGCAGGTACTGACTCCGCCACTAGCCGCTCAGATCTACCCTGTCACCGGTTCGGCAAGTACACCAACGGTCGTCGTCCAGGCTCGGTGCTGGCCCAAATGCTCGTCGGCGCACCGATGCCGCTCATAAAGTGCGACTCATCAGGCTCAAGGTCGTGCGCCGCGTGTCTACAACGCCGGAACACTCCGGATGGGTGTCTGTCAAGTGCAAAAATGATGGGGTACGTGCTAGTTTGCTTTGGTTGTCATTCCGAATTTGGTTCGTTTTGCTTACAATCAAATATTTATTACGTAGGATGGAGGCAACTTTTGGTTTTGGTAAGAAGAATACATCGATGTACTAATAGCACACAATTTAATAGATGTTCGTGCACTTCTTGATAGAGTAGACGCTAGAGGTGAGAGTAGATGTGAGGAAGCAACATCTACTTCTTTAGAGGCGAAGAATAAAGAAGCATTCAAGATCGAGACTCATGCAGATCAACAACAAATGCATCGAGAAGGCATTAATCCAACTTACATGAGCAGTTATGGAAGTTAGATATCTTTTAAAATGCTTTCTTGTAGTTCTTGTTTTCTTCGGGCTTGTTATTCTAGCCAAGATTTGGTGAATGTATTTCAATGTATCACAAAAATCGTTGGTAAAATTAATAATTGTCTACGGACGAGATGGAGCGAAGATGCGGCAGCGTGATGGGCGCCCGCCGATGCAAACCCAAATCCGGGTGGTGATACGTTTTCAACGTATCTATAATTTTATTGTTCCATGCTGTTATATTATCATTCTTGGATGATTTACAATCATTTTATAGCAACTTTATATCCTTTTTGGGACTAACCTATTGACATAGTGCCTAGTGCTAGTTGCTGATTTTGCTTCTTTCTTACTTCATGAAAATCAATACCAAACGGAGTCCAAACGCATGCGAAATTTATTAGTGATTTTTTCGGACTAGAAGACACTGTTGGGCCAAAGAAGTACCAGAGAGGGGCTCGAGGGGAGCACAACCCACCTGCGCGCTTAGGGTCCAAGGCGTGCCACGGTGGGTGTGCCCACCTCACCGCCTCCCGTGACCGCCTCTTTGCTCTATAAATACCCCAATATTCCACAAACCCTAGGGGATGTCGATGAAAAATAATTCTAGCCGCCGCAAGTTCCATAAACCACAGATCCATTCTAGACACCATCACGGAGGGGTTCATCGTCCTCATTGGTGCCTCTCCGATGATGCGTGAGTAGTTCATTGTAGACCTACGGGTCCATAGTTAGTAGCTATATGGCTTCCTCTCTCTCTTTAGATTCTCAATACAATGGTCTCTTGGAGATCTATTTGATGTAACTCTTTTTGCGTGTGTTTGTTGGGATCCGATGAACTTTGAGTTATGATCATATCGTGTTTTTATCCATGAAAGTTACTTCAGTTCTTTGATCTCTTATATGCATGATTACTTATAGCATCGTATTTCTTCTTCAAATCTTTGGTTTAGTTAGGACGACTAGATCGATCTTTCTTGCCATGGGAATAGGTGCATTGTGATGGGTTCGATCTTAAGGTGCTCAATCCCAGTGACAGAAAGGGAAATGACACGTATGTATCGTTGCTATTAAGGATAACAAGTTGGGGTCTATTCCTACATGAATATATCTTGTCTACATCATGTCATCATTCATATTGCATTGCTTCGTTTCTCCATGAACTTAATACACTAGATGCATGCTGGATAACAGTTGATGTGTGGTGTAATAGTAGTAGATGCAGGAAGGAGTCGTTCTATTAATCTTGAACGTGATGCCTATATAATGATCATTGCCTGGATATCGTCATAATTATTTGAAGTTCTATCAATTGCCCAACCGTAATATGTTTACCCTGCGTATGCTATTTTTCTCGAGAGAAGCCATTAGTGGAATCTATGGCCCCCGGGTCTCTACTTTATCATATTTGCCTTAGAGATCTATTTTTATTCGCTTTTATTTTCAGATCTATATTTCCAAAAACCCAAAAATACCTTGCCGCACTTTATTTTATTTGGTGTTTATTCAAGATCTATCTATCCAATTTACTACAATTAATCTCCCGTCCACATGCCAATTTATGGCGCCGTTATCCGAAAGAGATTGACAACCCCTTTAACATGTCGGGTTGCAAGTATTTATTCTTTGTGTGCAGGTACCGTTTACGTAGTGTTGCTTGGTTCTCCTACTGGTTCGATAACCTTGGTCTCATCACTGAGGGAAATACCTACTGTTGATGTGCTGCATCATCCCTTCCTCTTTGGGGAAATAACGACGTCGTTCAAGCCGCATCAAAAGGAATTTCGGTCTTTATTCTTTGGGAAGACATCATCAACATCTACCAGGTTCCTAATTACAAATGTCATCTCCTTACAATTTACATTATTTTTCATTTGTCTCTCGTTTTCCTCTCCCCACTTCACAAAAATTGTCATTTTATTCGCCTCTTTTTCGTTCGCCGTTTTCTCGCCGATATGTTTTCAGGCAATCTTGTTGCGTAATCACGATGACTCAAGAGAACATCAAGTTGTGTGATTTCTCCAATACCAACAACAATGATTTTATTAGCACTCTTATTGCTCCTCCCGCCACTAGTGCGGAATCTTGTGATATTAATGCCGCTTTGTTGAATCTTGTCATGAAAGATCAATTTTCCGGTACTCCTAGTGAGGATGTTGCGCCCCATCTTAACACATTCGTAGAATTATGCGACATGCAAAAGAAAAAAGATGTGGATAATGATATTGTGAAGTTGAAATTATTCCCGTTTTCTTTCCGAGATCGTGCAAAAATTTGGTTTTCTTTTCTGCCTCGCAATAGTATAGATTCTTGGGATAAGTGCAAGGATGCTTTTATTACTAAGTATTTTCCACCCATGAAAATTATTTCCTTAGGACAAAAATCATGAATTTTAAGTAACTTGAGCATGAACATGTTAAGCAATCTTGGGAAAGAATGAAATTGATGATAAGAAATTGTCCTATTCATGGTTTAAATATTTGGATGATCATACAAAATTTTTATGCAGGATTGAATTTTGCTTCTAGAAATCTTTTAGATTCCGCCATGGTGGTACTTTTATGGAAGTTACTTTGGATGAACTACTAAATTGCTAGACTATATTATGGTAAATTATTCACAATGGCAATACCGAAAGAGCTCCTACTAGTAAAAAAATTAATTCAGTTGAAGAAATTTATTTTTTGAGTGAAAAGCTGATGCTCTTATGAAATTGATCACTAATAAAAGTGGTCCTATTGATCTTAGTGATGTGCCTTTGTCTACTTTTATTGAGCAAAATAGTGATGCTGTAGATGTGAATTTTATCTCATGAACCAATTTCAATAACAATGCTTATAGAGGTAATTTTAATCCTAGGCATTTTCCTAGTAATTCCTCTAATAATTATGGTGGTTCCTATGGTAATTCTTTTTATAATAATAATAAGAACACCTCTTATATTGAGAATAATATTAAATAATTTATCAATACTCAAAAGTTTACAATGCTACAATAAAAAAGTTGAATAAGATTGATGATATGTCTAGAAGCATTGATGGAATTTCTCATGAGGTAGAAAATCTCAAGATGAAAAATTTTGTTCCCAAGGTTGAGGAATCAATTAAACCTTTATATGTTTCTATGGATGAAAGTATGAAAAGAACCACTATGCTTAGGGCTAAAAAGAATTTTTAGAAAAGCGTTTTCTAGCGATGGCTTTTATAAAAATGATGAAGTTCTTACAATGATTGGTGTTTCTTCTATTGATTCTTTGTTTAGTAAAATTAAGATTAATGATAAAGGAATAAAGAAGAGTAACCTTTAGCTAGAAGGCGTCCGATAATTTGGAGGGTGAAGATCTTGTTGAGAAAATTGATAAAAGTGGGTTTGGAGAGGTCAAAACCTTAACTAGTGATGTGCACACTCTTTTGGATTACAAATACTTTAATTATGATAATTTCTCTTTGAGTGATTATATTTATTTGTTGCAATTTATGATAAATTCACCCCATGCTTATGAACAAAATAAAGCTTTTACTAAACATATTGTTGATGCTATGATGAAAGCTTTAGAAGAAAAGTTGGAATTAGAGTTTCAATTACTAGAAAATTACGTGATGAATGGGAACCTACTACCAAAGTCAAGATTAAAAATTATGAGTGTTCTTCTTTATGTGACTTGGGTGCTACTGTTTCTATAATTTTGAAATCTTTATGTGTTGTGCTTGGTCTTACCTATATTGAAGAATGTTCTATGAGTTTGCACTTAGCGGATTCTACTATTAAAAAGCCTATGGAAAGAATTAATGATGTCTTATTCTTGCAAATAGGAATTATGTGCCCATAGATTTTATTGTTTTTGATATTGATTTCAATCCGTCTTGTCCAATTATTCTTGGTAGATCGTTTTTACATACTATCGGTGCCATGATTGATATGAAAGAAGGCAATATTAAATTTCAATTTCCACTAAGGAAGGGTATGGAACACTTCACTAGAACTAGAATTAAGCCACCATATGAATCAATCATGAGGGCATCATATGGATCTAGAAATAAAGGGGACAATACTTAGATCTTTGCTTTATGCCTAGCTAGGGGCGTAAAATGATAGCGCTTGTTTGGAGGCAACCCAATGAATAAAATTTATTTTTGTCTTTTTATTTTCTGTTCTTGAGTGTTTGCACAATTATGCCTTTGTTATGATTGTGTTTAAATTAGTCTTTGTGCCAAGAAAAGCCTTTGGGATCATGTTGGGTGATAGTTGCTTTAATCTTGTTGAAAAACATAAAGTTTTGCTCTCAAAAATAATTTTCATCAATCACAGAAACGTGCTTTTGTTGTGAACTTTTACACAATATTGATATACAAATTGCCCACTTTGTCCTAATGTTTCAGAACTTTTTGAGTTACAGAAGTATTCAAAATATTCAGATTGCTACTGATGCTTACAGATTTGACAGATTCTGTTTTCTTCGCATTGCGTGCTTATTCCAATGAATTTATGGTTTGTATTGGAGGTATAAGCTATAGTAAAGTTGGAATACAGTAGATATAATGCAAAATAAAATATTAATGAGTTTGCAATAGTACTTAGAGTAGTGATTTGCTTTGTTATACTAACGGATCTCACGAAGGTTTTGTTGAGTGTTCTGTGATTGAAGTTTTCAAGTTTTGGGTGAGATCACGATGGATGAAGGAATAAGGAGTAAGAAGAGTCTAAGCTTGGGGTTGCCCATGGCATCCCAAGCTATTATCTAAAAGAGAAGAAAGCAACTAAGCTTGGGGATGCCCGAGTGGCATCCCCTCTTTCTTCTAACAACCATCGGTATTTTACTTGGAACTATATTTTTATTCGTCACATATCATGAGTTTTGCTTGGACTGTATTGTATGATATGAGTCTTTGCTTGTTTTGCTTTTTATTTTGTGTCATCTATCCTTGCTGGACACACCTATTTGAGAGAGCCAAAATTATATTATGACTTGTTAGAATTTCTCTCTATGCCTCACTTAAATCTTTATGAGCTATGGAATTGCTCTAGTGCTTCACTTATATCTTTTTGAGTACGGTGAGCTTTAGTATTTTGGAAGAATGCTCTCATGCTTCACTTAGATTTATTTGAGAGTTAGTATTTTTTAAGAAATTCTCTCTTGCTTCACTTAAATTATTTTGAGAGAAGTAAAATTTTATGCTCATGTTCTTCACTTATATTTGTTTGAGCTATCAACATATGAAATTAGTCCCAAAGTGATAGATATTCAAGAGGGATATAAAAATTTCATGAAGATCACTAGACAAAATAAACTCGATTCTTTGTAATAGTTTTGAGGTATGATTATATAATATGTGAGTCCTGTTGATGAGTAATTTTGCTTTAGTAAAAATATTGGTGTTAAGATCTGTGATTCGCTATGCAAGCACGAAAGTCAATAGTTATGCAATGAAATTACATCCTACTTGTGGTGCATTATTCGGTGTTAGTTATGCTTAATGCTTGCTTATGAGATTTTTCGTTTCTTGGTTTGATTGTTCTCAATCTTTTGCTAGCCTTCACTTGCACTGAGTATGATCACTACTTGTGCATCCAAAATCCTTAAATCCAGTTTTGCCATATGAGTCCACTATACCTACCTACATGCAGATTCTTTTGCCGTTCTAAGCAAATTTTTATGTGCCATCTCTAAATTTCAAAATAAATTTCTCTTTTGTGTGCTCGCACAGCTCATGAAACGGTAGGGGTGTCTGATATTTTCCATGCTAGATGTCTTATTCTCAAGATGAGTTTTTATTCACTTGTCATTGCATGAGAGTACGACAAAGGTATTAGGGATGTCGAGTCCCGAAATGAAAATGAATTTACTTTATGTTGTCAAACAATAAATTCCTTGGAAAGTGTTGGTATGAACGGCACCCGTGGATTCGTTAGCCGTGGAATGTGAAAGTATGGTGGAAAAAGGAATAAACTTTATTTTCTGTTTGGGAACCGTCTATGATATATCTAGCATGGAAAGTATTGGGAACTACTCAATCGTTTTTGTTGGCAGGAAAAGCATGCAACCCAAAATGTTTTACCTATATCTTTTTGCTTGAGCTCTGGCACCTCTACAAATCCCTACTTCCCACTGCGAAGGGCCTTTATATTTACTTTATGCAATTTTATTTTGAGTCTCCATCTTCTCTTATAAAGCATCAACTAAGGGACACTATGATCATACTTGAGCATTGGATGTAGCTAATATGTGAGTGTGTTTCATGAATGGATCAATGATTGAGCATAATGAGCTAGAGATAACTTGTTTTAGTATTTATATTTTGAAAGACATGGTTGCTTGTTGATATGCTTGAGTATTGAAATCTTCATGTCAAAACTAGACTATTGCTTTGAATCATATAAAAGTTCAAATATCCATGCTATGGAGAAAAGAATATATGATGAACATGTTAGCCAAAGATTCCACATTAAAAATTCTATTTTATCATTTACCTACTTGGGACGACTAGGAATTAAGCTTGGGGATGCTGATACGTCTCCAACATATCTATAATTTTTATTGTTCCATGATGTTATATTATCATTCTTGGATGTTTTATTATATCAATTTTTTTGGGCTAACCTATTGACATAGTGCCCAGTGCCAGTTGCTGTTTTTTGATTGTTTTTACTTCGAAGAAAATCAATACCAAACGGAGTCCAAACGCAGCGAAACTTTGTGGTGATTTTTCGGACCGAAGACACTGTTGGGCCAAAGAATTACCAGAGGGAGTTCGAGGGGAGCACAACCCAGCTGTGCGCGCCTAGGGGCCCAGCGCCCCTAGTGGGTTGTGCCCACCTCGGACGCCTCCGCACCTCCTCTTTGCTCTATAAATACCCCAATATTCCGAAACCCTAGGGGAGTCGACGAAAAACAATTCCAGCCACCGCAAGTTCTAGAAACCATAGATCCAATCTAGACACCGTCAAGGAGGGGTCATCAGCCTCATTGGTGCCTCTCCATTGATGCGTGAGTAGTTCATTGTAGACCTACGGGTCCGTAGTTAGTAGCTAGATGGCTTCCTCTCTCTCTTTTGATTCTCAATACAATGGTCTCTTGGAGATCTATTTGATGTAACTCTTTTTGCGGTGTGTTTGTTGGGATCCTATGAACTTTGAGTTTATGATCAGATCTATATTTTTATCCATGAAAGTTATTTGAGTCTTTTGATCTCTTATATGCATGATTACTTATAGCCTCGTATTTCTTCTTTGAATCTATGGTTTAGTTAGGGCGACTAGATCGATTTTTCTTGCCATGGGAAGAGGTGCTTTGTGATGGGTTTGATCTTATGGTGCTCAATCCCAGTGAAAGAAAGGAAAATGACACGTATGTATCATTGCTATTAAGGATAACAAGATGGGGTATGTTCCTACATGAATAGATCTTGTCTACATCATGTCATCGTTCTTATTGCATTACTCCATTTTCTATGAACTTAATGTTGGGGAACGTAGTAATTTCAAAAAATTCCTACGCACACGCAAGATCATGGTGATGCATAGCAACGAGAGGGGAGAGTGTTGTCTACATACCCTTGTAGACCAAGTGGAAGCGATCACAACGTAGAGGAAGTAGTCGACGTTCTCCTCGCGATCCGACCGATCCGGCGCCGTTATCTCGACGCCCCGAGTTCTTGACACACGTACAGCTCGATGGCGTCCCTCGTACTCCGATCCAGCCGAGTGTCGAGGGAGAGTTTCACAAGACGACGGCGTGGTGGCGATCTTGATGTTTCACGGCGCAGGCTTCGCTTAAGCTTCATGACGGTATAACCGAGGTGGAATCTGGTGGAGGGGGCACCGACACGGCTAAGGAACGATCTCAAGATCAACTTGTGTGTTCCAAGGTGCCCCCTGCCCCGTATATAAAGGAGCAAGGGGGAGGGCGCCATGGCCAAGGGGAGGCGCGCCAGGAGTCCTACTCCTCTGGGTAGGATTCCCCCAATCCTAGTTGGACTAGGATTACGGAGGGGGAAAGAGAGAGAGGGGGCGGCCCTTCTCCTAGTCCTAGTAGGACTAGGGAAGGGGGGCGGCGCCCCACCTAGGGCTGGCCCTTCTCCTTTCCACTAAGGCCCATCGAGGCCCATTTACCTCCGGGGGTTCCAGTAACCTCCGGTACTCAGAAAATTCCGTTTTACCGGAACCATTCGAACTCCAAACATAGGCTTCCAATATATCAATCTTTATGTCTCGACCATTTCGAGACTCCTCGTCATGTCCGTGATCACATCCGGGACTCGAACTTCTTCGGTACATCAAAATACATAAACTCATAATAACCGCCATCGAAACCTTAAGCGTGCATGGACCCTACGGTTCGAGAACAATGTAGACATGACCTAGAACTATTCACGGTCAATAACCAACAGCGGGACCTGGATGCCCATATTGGTTCCTACATATTCTTACGAAGATCTTTATCGGTCGACCGCATAACAACATACGTTGTTCCTTTGTCATCGGTATGTTACTTGCCCGAGATTCGATCGTCGGTATCCAATACCTAGTTCAATCTCGTTACGGCAAGTCTCTTTACTCGTTCCGTAATACATCATCTCACAACTAGCTCATTAGTTGTAGTGCTTGCAAGGCTTCATGATGTGCATTACCGAGAGGGCCAGAGATACCTCTCCGACAATCGGAGTGACAAAACCTAATCTCAAATACGCCAACCCAACATCCGCCTTTGGAGACACTGTAGTACTCCTTTATAATCACCCGATTCGTTGTGACGTTTGGTAGCACCAAAGTGTTCCTCCGGTGACGGAGTTGCATAATCTCATAGTTACGTGAACATGTATATGTCATGGATAAAAGCAGTAGCAACATACTTAACGATCGTGTGCTAAGCTAAGGGAATGGGTCATGTCAATCAGATCATTCTACTAACGATGTGACCTCGTTAATCAAATAACAACTCCTTTGTTCATGGTTAGGAAACATAACCATCTTTGATTAACAAGCTAGTCTAGTAGAGGCATACTAGTGACATGTTGTTTTGTCTATGCATTCACACATGTATCATGTTTCCGGTTAATACAATTCTAGCATGAATGATAAACATTTATCATGAAATAAGGAAATAAATAATAACTTTATTATTGCCTCTAGGGCATATTTCCTTGAGCTCCCACTTGCACTAGAGTCAATAATCTAGATTACATAGTAATGATTCTAACACCCATGGAGTCTTGGTGCTGATCATGTTTTGCTCGTGGAAGAGGCTTAGTCAACGGTCCGCAACGTTCAGATCCGTATGTATCTTGCAAATCTCTATGTCTCCCAACCGGACTAAGTCCGGATGGAATTGAAGCGTCTCTTGATGTGCTTGGTCCTCTTGTGAAATCTGGATTCCTTCGCTAAGGCAATTGCTCGGTATTGTCACGAAGATTTTCATTGGACCCGATGCACTAGGTATGACACCTAGATCGGATATGAACTCCTTCATCCGCACTCCTTCATTAGCTGCTTCCGAAGCTGCTATGTACTCCGCTTCACATGTAGATCCCGCCACGACGCTTTGTTTAGAACTGCACCAACCGACAGCTCCTCCGTTTAATGTAAATACGTATCCGGTCTGCGATTTAGAATCGTCCGGATCGGTGTCAAAGCTTGCATCAACGTAACTGCCACGATGAGCTCTTTGTCACCTCCATATCGAGAAACATATCCTTAGTCCTTTTCGTATTTCAGATGTTCTTGACCGCTGTCCGATGATCCACTCTGGATTACTTTGGTACCTCCTGCTAGGCTTATAGCAAGGCACACATCAGTCTGGTACACAGCATTGCATACATGATAGAGCCTATGGCTGAAGCATAGGAACATCTTTCATTTTCTCTCTATCTTCTGCGGTGGTCGGGCATTGAGTCCGACTCAACTTCACACCTTGTAACACGTGCAAGAACCCTTTCTTTGCTTGATCCATTTTGAACTTCTTCAAAATTTTGTCAAGGTATGTGCTTTGTGAAAGTCCAATTAAGCGTCTTGATCTATCTCTATAGATCTTAATGCCCAATATGTAAGCAGCTTCACCGAGGTCTTTCATTGAAAAACTCTTATTCAAATATCCCTTTATGCTATCCAGAATTCTATATCATTTCCGATCAGCAATATGTCATCTACATATAATATCGAAATGCTACTGAGCTCCCACTCACTTTCTTGTAAATACAGGCTTCTCCAAAAGTCAGCACAAACCCAAATGCTTTGATCACACTATCAAAGCGTTTATTCCAACTCCGAGATGCTTGCACCAGTCCATAGATGGATCATTGGAGCTTGCATACTTTGTTAGCTCCCTTTGGATCGATAAAACCTTCTCGTTGCATCATATACAACTCTTCTTCCGTAAATCCATTCAGAATGCAGTCTTTACATCCATTTGCCAAATTTCATAATCATAAAATGCGGCAATCGCTAACATGATTCGGACGGACTTAAGCATCGCTTCGGGTGAGAAGGTCTCATCGTAGTCAATCCCTTGAACTTGTCGAAAACCTTTTGCGACAAGTCGAGCTTTATAGACGATAACATTACCGTCGTCGTCGGTCTTCTTCTTGAAGATCCACTTGTTTTCTATTGCTTGCCTACCCTCGGCAAGTCAACCAAAGTCCATACTTTGTTTTCATACATGGATCCCATCTCAGATTTCATGGCCTCGAGCCATTTTGCGAATCTGGGCTCACCATTGCTTCTTCATAGTTCGTGGGTTCATCATGATCTAGTAGCATGATTTCCGAACAGGATTGCCGCACCACTCAGTGCGGATCTTACTCTGTCGATCTACGAGGTTCTGTAGTAACTTGATCTGAAGTTTCATGATCAACATCATTAACTTCCTCACTACTTGGTGTAGGTGTCTCGAAACCGGTTTCTGCGATTTAACTACTTTCAAGTAAGGGAGAAGGTACTATTACCTCATCAAGTTCCACTTTCCTCCCACTCACTTCTTTCGAGAGAAACTCCTTCTCTAGAAAGGATCCATTCTTAGCAACGAATGTCTTGCCTTCGGATCTGTGATAGAAGGTGTACCCAACTGTCTCCTTTGGGTATCCTATGAAGACACATTTCTCCGATTTGGGTTCGAGCTTATCAGTTGAAGCTTTTTCACATAAGCATCGCATCCCCAAACTTTAAGAAACGACAACTTTGGTTTCTTGCTAAACCACAGTTCATAAGGTGTCGTCTCAACGGATTTCGACGGTGTTCTATTCAGGTGAATGCAGCCGTCTCTAGAGCATAACCCCAAAACGATAGCGGTAAATCTGTAAGAGACATCATAGATCGTACCATATCTAGTAAAGTACGATTACGACGTTCGGACACACCATTACGTTGTGGTGTTCCGGGTGGCGTGAGTTGCGAAACTATTCCGCATTGTTTCAAATGTAGACCAAACTCGTAACTCAAATATTCACCTCCACGATCAGATCGTAGAAATTTAATTTTCTTGTTACGATGATTTTCAACTTCACTCTGAAATTCTTTGAACTTTTCAAACGTTTCAGACTTATGTTTCATTAAGTAGATATACCCATATCTACTTAAGTCATCTGTGAAGGTGAGAAAATAACGATATCCGCCACGAGCCTCAACATTCATCGGACCACATACATCTCAGATGTATGATTTCCAACAAGTCTGTTGCTCTCTCCATAGTACCGAGAACGGTGTTCTAGTCATCTTGCCCATGAGGCACGGTTCGCAAGTGCCAAGTGATTCATAATCAAGTGACTCCAAAAGTCCATCAAGATGGAGTTTCTTCATGCGCTTTACACCGATATGACCTAAACGGCGATGCCACAAATAAGTTGCACTATCATTATCAACTCTGCATCTTTTGGCTTCGACATTATGAATATGTGTATCACTACTATCGAGATTCATAAGAAATAGACCACTCCTCAAGGGTGCATGACCATAAAAGATATTACTCATATAAATAGAACAACCATTATTCTCTGATTTAAATGAATAACCGTCTCGCATCAAACAAGATCCAGATATAATGTTCATGCTCAACGCAGCACCAAATAACAATTATTTAGGTCTAAAACTAATCCCAAGGTAGATGTAGAGGTAGCGTGCCGACCGCGATCACATCGACTTTGGAACCATTTCCCACGCGCATCGTCACCTCGTCCTTTGCGGTGTTCGCAATCCGTAGTCCTGCTTTGAGTTGCAAATATTAGCAATGAACCAGATATCAAATACCAGTGCTCTGCGAGCTCTAGTAAGGTACACATCAATAACATGTATATCACATATACCTTTGTTCACCTTGCCATCCTTCTTATCCGCCAAATACTTGGGGCAGTTCCGCTTCCGTGTCCGTCCGCTTGCGATAGAAGCACTCGATTTCAGGCTTAGGTCCAGACTTGGGTTTCTTCTCCCGAGCAGCAACTTGCTTGCTGTTCTTCTTGAAGTTCCCTTCTTCTTCCCTTTGCCTTTCTTCTTGAAACTAGTGGTCTTATTGACCATCAACACTTGATGCTCCTTCTTGATTTCTACCTCCGCAGCCTTTAGCATTGCGAAGAGCTCGAGCATAGTTTTCACTAACCCTTGCATATTATAGTTCATCACAAAGCCTTTGTAGCTTGGTGGCGTGATTGAAGAATTCATCAATGACACAATCATTCGGAAGATTAACTCCCAATTGTGTCAAGTGATTTTAGTACCCGGACATTACGAGTATATGCTCACTAATGTAACTGTTTTCCTCCATCTTGCAGCTATAGAACTTATTGGAGACTTCATATCTCTCAATCCGGGCATTCTTTGGAATATCAACTTCAACTCTGGAACATCTCATATGCTCCATGACGCTCAAAACGTCGTTGAAGTCCCGGTTCTAAGCCGTAAAGCATGGCACATCGAACTATAGAGTAGTCATCGCTTTGCTCGCCAGACGTTCTTAACGTTGTCGGGCCAGCATCTGCATCGAGCTGTCACCTAGCGGTGCATCCAGACGTAACTCTTACAGGCAGCAATGAGGATGATCCTCAAGTTACGGACCCAATCCGTGTAATTGCTACCATCATCTTTCAACTTTGCTTTCTCAAGGAACGCATTAAAATTCAACGGAACAACAAAGACGAGCCATCTATCTACAATCAAACATAAACAAGCAAGATACTATCAGTACTAAGTTCATGATAAATTTAAGTTCAATTAATCATATTACTTAAGAACTCCCACTTAGAAAAACATCTCTAGTTATCTAAGTGATCACGTGATCCAAATCAACTAAACCATAACCGATCATCACGTGAAATGGAGTAGTTTTCAATGGTGAACATCTTATGTTGATCATATCTACTATATGATTCACGCCGACCTTTCGGTCTCCGTGTTCCGAGGCCATATCTGCATATGCTAGGCTCGTCAAGTATAACCCGAGTATTCTCGCGTGTGCAAAACTGGCTTGCACCCGTTGTAGATGGACGAGAGCTTATCACACCCGATCATCACGTGGTGTCCGGGCACGACGAACTTTGGCAATGGTGCATACTCGGGAGAACACTTCTTGATAATTTAGTGAGAGATCATCTTATAATGCTACCGTCAATCAAAGCAAGATAAGATGCATAAAAGGATAAACATCACATGCAAATCAATATAAGTGATATGATATGGTCATCATCATCTTGTGCTTCATGATCTCCATCTTGCTGCACCACCATGATCACCATCGCCACCGGCGCGACACCTTGATCTCCATCGTAGCATCGTTGTCGTCTCGCCAAACTTATGCTACTACGACTATCGCTACCGCTTAGTGATAAAGTAAAGCATTACAGTATGATTGCATTGCATACAATAAAGCGACAACCATATGGCTCCTGCCAGATTGCCGATAACCGGTTACAAAACATGATCATCTCATACAATAAAATATAGCATCACGTCTTGACCATATCACATCACAACATGCCCTGCAAAAACAAGTTAGACGTCCTCTACTTTGTTGTTGCAAATTTTACGTGGCTGCTACGGGCTTAAGCAAGAACCAATCTCACCTCGCATCAAAACCACAACGATATTTCGTCAAATAGACTCCGTTTAACCTTCTCAAGGACCGGCGTAGCCACACTCGGTTCAACTAAAGTGAGAGAGACAGCACCCACCAGGTCACCTTTAAGCAACGAGTGCTCGCAGCGGTGAAACCAGTCTCGCGTAAGCGTCTGGCGTAATGTCGGTCCAGGCCGCTTCATCTCACAATACCGCTGAACCAAAGTATGACATGCTGGTAGGTAGTATGACTTGTATCGCCCACAACTCACTTGTGTTCTACTCGTGCAAAACATCAAACCATATAATAAAACCTGGCTCGGATGCCACTTTGTTGGGGAACGTAGTAATTTCAAAAATTTCCTACGCACACGCAAGATCATGGTGATGCATAGCAACGAGAGGGGAGAGTGTTGTCTACATACCCTTGTAGACCCGGCGAAGCGATCACAACGTAGAGGAAGTAGTCGACGTTCTCCTCGCGATCCGACCGATCCGGCGCCGTTACTCCACGCCCCGAGTTCTTGACACACGTACAGCTCGATGACGTCCCTCGACTCGATCCAGCCGAGTGTCGAGGAGAGTTTCACAAGACGACGGCGTGGTGACGATCTTGATGTTTCACGGCGCAGGCTTCGCTTAAGCTTCGCGACGGTATAACCGAGGTGGAATCTGGTGGAGGGGGCACCGCACGGCTAAGGAACGATCTCAAGATCAACTTGTGTGTTCCAAGGTGCCCCCTGCCCCGTATATAAAGGAGCAAGGGGAGGGGCGGCGGCCAAGGGAGGCGCGCCAGGAGTCCTACTCCTCTGGGGTAGGATTGCCCCCCAATCCTAGTTGGACTAGGATTCCTGGAGGGGGGGAAAGAGAGAGGGGGGGCCCCTTCTCCTAGTCCTAGTAGGACTAGGGAAGGGGGAGGCGCAGCGCCACCTAGGGCTGGCCCTTCTCCTTTCCACTAAGGCCCATCGAGGCCCATTTACCTCCCGGGGTTCCGTAACCTCCGGTACTCGATAAAATTCCGTTTCCCGGAACCATTCGAACTCCAAACATAGGCTTCCAATATATCAATCTTTATGTCTCGACCATTTCGAGACTCCTCGTCATGTCCGTGATCACATCCGGGACTCGAACTTCTTCGGTACATCAAAATACATAAACTCATAATAACATCATCGAAACCTTAAGCGTGCGGACCCTACGGTTCGAGAACAATGTAGACATGACCTAGAACTATTCACGGTCAATAACCAACAGCGGGACCTGGATGCCCATATTGGTTCCTACATATTCTTACGAAGATCTTTATCGGTCGACCGCATAACAACATACGTTGTTCCCTTTGTCATCGGTATGTTACTTGCACGAGATTCGATCGTCGGTATCCAATACCTAGTTCAATCTCGTTACGGCAAGTCTCTTTACTCGTTCCGTAATACATCATCTCACAACTAGCTCATTAGTTGTAGTGCTTGCAAGGCTTCAAAGATGTGCATTACCGAGAGGGCCCAGAGATACCTCTCCGACAATCGGAGTGACAAAACCTAATCTCAAATACGCCAACCCAACATCTCGCCTTTGGAGACACCTGTAGTACTCCTTTATAATCACCCGATTCGTTGTGGCGTTTGGTAGCACCAAAGTGTTCCTCCGGTAGACGGAGTTGCATAATCTCATAGTTACGGAACATGTATATGTCATGGATAAAAGCGGTAGCAACATACTTAACGATCGTGTGCTAAGCTAAGGGAATGGGTCATGTCAATCGATCATTCTACTAACGATGTGACCTCGTTAATCAAATAACAACTCCTTTGTTCATGGTTAGGAAACATAACCATCTTTGATTAACAAGCTAGTCTAGTAGAGGCATACTAGTGACATGTTGTTTTGTCTATGCATTCACACATGTATCATGTTTCCGGTTAATACAATTCTAGCATGAATGATAAACATTTATCATGAAATAAGGAAATAAATAATAACTTTATTATTGCCTCTAGGGCATATTTCCTTCACTTAATACTCTAGATGCATGCTGGATAGCGGTCAGTGTGTGGAGTAATAGTAGTAGATGTAGGCAGGAGTCGGTCTACTAATCTTGGACGTGATGCCTATATAATGATCATTGCCTGGATATCGTCATAATTATTTGAAGTTCTATCAATTGCCCAACAGTAATTTGTTTACTCATAGTATGCTATTTTTCTCGAAAGAAGCCACTAGTGAAATATACCGCCCCTGGGTCTCTACTTTATCATATTTGCGTTTGAGATCTATTTTTATTCGCTTTTATTTTCAGACCTATATTTCCAAACCCCCCAAAATACCTTGTTGCACTTTATTTTATTTTATGCTTACTCAAGATCTATCTATCCAATTTACTACAATTAATCTCCGTCCACGTGCCAATTTCTGGAGCCATTACCCGAAAGGGGTTGTCAATCCCTTTAACATGTCAGGTTGCAAGTATTTGTTCTTTGTGTGCAGGTACCATTTACGTAGTGTTGCTTGGTTCTCCTACTGGCTCGATAACCTTGGTCTCATCACTGAGGGAAATACCTACCGTTGTTGTGCCGCATCATCCTTCCTCTTGAGGGAAATACCGACGTAGTTCAAGCCGCATCAGACGAACACGTCCTCATCCCCACCCCCAAATGGACGAAATCCGGACAAAACGGACGCCCGTTTGGGGTCGTGCGTTGGAGTTGCCCTTAATTGCTTCCATGATACAAACTTAAATTTTTCCAATTTAGATGTTTCAAAAATCTTTGAAAAAATCATGGATGTTCATGACATATATGTATACATCCTAAAAATTCAGATCTAAATTCAAAATATACACCGAGAAATGAAAAAGAAAAATCTTTCATGAATAGTGTCAAAAGAAGAAAATAGCAAAAATGACACTATTCATGCCTGAATTTGTTATTTTTCTTTCTCCATGTGTATTATGAATTTTGACCACAATTTTAAGGAGTTGTCGACATATATGTCGTGAACATCCATGATTTTTTGAAAATTTTGAAATGTTTTAATTTCAGAATTTTAAGTTGGTATCATGGCATGGGAGCATTTGAGGGCTGGTATGAGTGGATATTTCCTGGAGGCGGTAGCCATTCCCCGCCCCACCATGCCCGCTCCCAAAGTTTGTCACCAGACTCCACACCCACATAGGTTGTGCCAGGAAGAAAAGGCAGTCAACATTCCAATGACGAAGATTCTCGCCGCCGTGTGTTCGCCTCCCGGGTCGGCAGTGGCGACGCTGGTCGTGCAAAATCTAGGGTCTAGTCGTCTGATGCAAAACAAATGGCCAAATGCTTTCTTGAGCCTTTTGATGTATTCTTCCCCAACTGCCCCACAAATCACCCGTCAAACCGCCAACCACCACTGCATGCGCCCGCGACGCTCCCCGCCAGCCTCGTCACCCCACCCTCCCTTCACCACCACCCACCGCGTGCTTATAGTAGCCCCTCGGCCATCCCTCTAAACCGACGAATAACCATATTTTTCCAACGAGCCCTGCACCCCCACCCCGATCTATCAAGTTTCTTACTCGCCGGCTGCCGTCGACCGCATCTCGTTCTTGGCGGAGGCCTTGCCGGCAACACCGGGTCTCGCTTTGCTGCCCCAAGATCGCCATCCGTGGCATCGGTGCGCAAGGCCGTCGCCTCCTTCCTTCGCGACCAAAATCGAATGACACTAACTTTATTTTCAGGCGACTTAGAGCATCTACAACTAGGCTGCTCAAATGCTCCCTATATGGAGGACGACCCGGTCAGTGGCCTCACAAAATCTCTACCTAACCGCATCCCTCATACCGGCACATACGTCCGGGTTGACCGACACCCCTTATATCCAGCGCATATCTAGGGTGAATATGGTGAGACCCGAACGCGCTTTTGCTGCGTTCGCCACATCAGATCCGGCCCAGGCTTGCTCACCTTGACCCCAAATATATTCATCCCTATCTGCATCCTAGACGAAACGATCCTAACCACTCCACTCCAATCCTCTTCAGTCCACTCTGCCCCAAACTTCGTTTTAACAATCCCCGGTATGGCGGGTAGCGATCCGACTCCAAGATCTCCTGATTCGTCGACTGAGACCTCGCCCCATGCGAGGACGAGGAGTATATGGCCGCCCGATGGCTCTCCCCCGCTTTCCGAAGGAGTGCGCACGTTCGCCTGACACGGGGCACACCGTCTGATGCCGCAACGTCGAAGTGGCGGCGCAACCCCATTGGTGACGCGTCGTCCCCATGGCCTGGGGCTCCGAGTCGGAGGTAAACACCAGCATGCCTTACGGCCCCATCCGCTCTGGACGCGAGTCTTGCTCGACGTATGAGGAAGAGAGCGCGGAAGGCCGCTGCAGCCCTCAAGACCGAGGCTGCGGAGGTAGAGTCGCACGCCGGCACTAAGGTAGAGCCGCAACGGGTGAACGGCACCCCCTAGTGCAGCAACTGCGGGGTTGGGGCGTCGGGTGCCGACCATGAGGCCGGCCTGTCCATGACTATCTGGACCCCACTTTCACCGGCAACGTCCAGGATGCGGGTCCAGACGAGGAAGAGTAGGCATGGAGACTTTGGTTTTTTTGTCATATTTTGACCATAACGTTAACAAAAAAAATATATAAATTATGTATAGCAAAAATAATATAATTGAGAACTACTTTTTTTTGTACTCAAATACAAATTCAACAATATAACCTTTTAATAACATGATTAACATTTTGCTAGTCTGCACTGTTACAAATCTTCTAAGATACTACTAAGCTTGTATATTTGAAGACTGTGTGTCGTTGTTGAGAGTAGCACACACCTAGCCATAATGGACGGCCGTTTTCAAAATGGTATTGCCTTGCTTTTTGTTTTCTTTATTTTTTGTTTTATCCTATTGTTTTTAATTGTTTTTGTTATGTCGCAAAAAGAGTAACACATATCTAAGCGTAGTGTCTGACCCGTTCCACGGTTTTGAGAATGTATTAACTGCTTATATATTTTTGGTTTTTCTACTATTTTTCTGTTTCTTTTTCTCCTTTTTTCATGTTTGTGTTTTCTTTTCCTTTTTCTTCACTTTTAGTTTTTATTATTTTTCTATTTTAACTTAGGAACATTTATTAAGATTCATGAACACTTAGAAAGCATGTATTTTTTTAAATCCAACAAACATTTTTAATTCATGAATATTTATGAAGTTCATGAACATGAATTTTTTTGCAAACTTTTTTCAAATTATTGAAGGTGTGGCTTGGGGGAGACGATGGCCGTCGGATTTTGACTAACGTGGCTGTGTCGGATGCAGCATAGATGGGGTTCCACGATGGTAGCTGGCGGCAATACGAGGTGCTGGCAGAGGGCTTTTGCAGAGGGTAGCTAGGGGTATTCGAAGGGTATGGCGGCATGCCCGTGGGTGGACGAGAGAGTGGAGATCGTGGAGGCCCTGTGTGGCGTGTGCGACGTCATGCACGTGGGTTGTCGGTTGGGCGTTGGAGAACTCGACGGTGGGGTGCACTGTCAAGAACACAGAGCGGGTGAGAGAGTGAGGGGCTGACATGGTGCACGGGTTTCGTTGGTCATCACTAAGGCCTCCTATGGTTCATAGGGCAGAAAAATTATAGGAACAGGAAAGTCATTGGAAATGAGATATCCTTTGTTTCACACCATTGGATTTTTTTCATTGAGTCTAGGCTAATGTTTATTTTTCTGTGAAATGTGAAGGATAGGAAAATTTTCCTGCATAGGAATAGCATTCCATTCCAACAAACCAAATGACTCGATAGAAAATTTTCCTATAAAAATCCTACCCTATGGAATTCCTACAAAATTCCCCCAAACCAAAGGAGGCCTAAAATCGGATGACCGATATCCCTCCATACTAGTTCAACTTAATTGGTTAAATGGCCTCGGCCCATTGCGCTCCTGCTGCTGCGGTGCGCATGTAGGAAACTCCTATACGACGCTTTATGCACCGTTCAGTAACTGGCTCGCTGACGCACCTGATGGGCCGCCCACAACCACGCAGTGGAGAAAAAAATGAATTTATACTACCAAAAAATCCCGAAAAAAGTTGCTCCTGCAAGAAATCGATATCACACCATTTAGCTCAAATGAAGGTTGTCGAACCACTAGAGGTACTAGGAGCTAGTGAAAGGCTTCAGCGCGAGAAGTTTAAGAAAAATGATAGGCGCACTATTGATTGCACATACATATTAGAAAAACATGTTTTTTAAAAAACGTGAATTTTTTTAAAGTTCACAAATTTACAAAAATCAAAAATTAGAAAAAGTTCATGTACTCAAAAAGTTCAAAAATTATAAAACATTCATCGCTCTTTAAGAAATGTTCATTGATTCTGAAACAAATTCATCGATTTTAAAAAGTTGAAAAGACTATAAAAATATCATCGATTTTCAAACAAAAATCATAAAACGAAATTTCTTGATCGCTTTTTAAAAAGGTTCATCAATTTTCAAATAAAAGTTCACAAATTTGGAAAGGGTCCATTGGTTTTGAAAAAAGTTCATTAATTTCGAAAATTCATATATTTTAAAAAAGTCATCAATTCTGGACAAAGTTCACAAATTTGGAAAATTTCATTAAATGTTTAGAAAAGTTCACAAATTTTAACAAAAGTTCATTGATTTCGAAAAAGTTCGTGGATTTATGAAAAAAAAAGTTCGTCAATTTTGAAGAAAAAGTTCATCGATTTAAAATCATGCATTTAAGAGAAAGAAATAAATAGAAAAGTAAAGAAAGAAAAAAATGAAAAGAAACGTAAACTGGAGAAGAATAAAAGAACAAAAGGAATTGGTATGCACAAGTGTGCGATGTCCCATTGTGCTGTGAACGCAGGTCTCGAGTTCGACCCATCGAATTCAAACCATTTTTTGCACTTTAAACAAATAAAGAAAATTTTAAAATGGACCGGCCCAGCTCACAACACTTCAGGCACCCGTTTGCAAAATGACCTATAACGGCGCCTGAAGCGCTAAATAGGAACTACCAGCATGTAGGGTGGGCTTAGGTTCTGGGCCTTTATATAGGTTAGATTAAGTTCATGATTTCTCTTTTGTTTGATTTGAATTTGGTTCAAAAATCGAATACGCTCCATACTGTTTAGGAAAAATAACAAAGTTTCAAATTATTAGGACTTAGAAAAATTGAATTCCTTCCAAAATAAAATTTACAGCCCTATTTGAATAATTTTTATTTTATTTTGAATTGATTAAAATTCAAATTCACTCCAATCACTTTGAGAAAATTAACAAAGGCTGAAAATGTTATTTGGGACTTAACAAAATGCTTTTATGCCTAAATTAAATATTTGACTTTTCAACCTATTTTTGGATATTAATTATATTTCTTAATTTATTTAGGGTCCAGTTTAGTTCTGAATTGACTTTTGGTTTTAATTGATATTGTATTTATGGAAATTACTTTTCCAACCCTAGACTTAGTAAAAGGTTGTACACATTTTGTGAGCTCAATTTTGGGTTTATAAATAATCCTTTATTGACAACTTAGGGTTTTGAATAATTCAAAAAAAAAAAAATTGAGCCACATTTTCAATTAGTTCAATCAACTCATGATCAAAACTAGCTAAGTTCGCTCACTCACAAGCAATTTTGAAGATGTCTAATTAACCCTAATTTTTTAAAACATTTCAAACTTGGGTTGTGACAACATGGGCTGTGATCTTCATAGCCAATTGTCTTGCCGGAGAAGAAAACAATACAGAGGGTAATGTAGAACAACCTAATTCGAGCCAAAAGGAGTTGTGAAACACAAACCTCGCACACTCTCCGACAAGCCCGAGACTCGCCAACTGGAGCCGGTGGAGAATGACGTTTTGTCTACACTGCAGGACAATGCAGTCGAGAGTTCCACACAAACCTTATTCCACACCGATGCCGACACCATCGTCCCGCACCACCGAATGAAGACCTATCTCATGCCCTAAGAGGAGAAATTTATGGCTCCCACCTATAGATCAGGGCCTCCCACATACCGTCACCAGTGGAGCCAACGGAGGAGGACGAGGCCAGCGGTCTACTGGTGGAGGAGGATAACGGTGCCGGAAAACCATAGATCGCCTGACTAGGGGATCCGTCCCGTGCCCCTATTCATTTATTTCAAGAATAAAGTCATCTTTTATTTAAGAATATAATAAAATCGTCTTAATTCTACCCTCAAACCAAAAGTCAACTTAAATCTCCATTGAGATTGTCGGTTTTAATTGATCGCAGGACTAGTTGAGTCAAGTACGTGAAAGTAGATGAAAGGTGAACAAACTTGTGGGCCCACCTTGTCAGAAAACGTCACCTGCTTCCCTTCTTATAGCAGAACGAGCAGGCATAGGTACCCATACGGGTCTCCCATCCCTGCGCGAACCAAACTCATACACGTGAGGCTCTCAATTGCCGCGGGCTCCCGGCGCGTACGCCGTCATGGACCAGCCGAAGAAGCAGCAGCCTACCGCCGCTCCGTCGCGGGCGGCGGCAGCACCGAAGAAGTCGACGTCGACGCTGCTTGACGCGTTCGAGGTGGACTGCATCAGGCGGGAGCTGGAAAGCCTCCTCCTCAAGCAGAACGCCAGCGAGGGCACCGCATCCAGCAGCAGCGACGCCGCGGCGGAAATACTGGGCCTCAGTCGCCGCCCCCGCCACAGCAGCAAGAAGACAATCAGTGCCAAGAACGCTATACCCGTGCCGCCGCCGCCGCCACCCCCACCACCGGCCAAGAAGCTCTCGGGTGGCCGGACGCGACTAAATCTGGGGAAGCACGCAGTGAAGCTATGCAGCGGCGCCCTGGCCGTTTCCTCCGCCGCTGAAAACGGCCGGAGGCCGCGGCGCGCGGGCTACCGGGAGGTGGAGAAGGTGTAGCAACCGTGCATGCATGTATGGATCAACGTCTACTTTTCCTTGTGCGCGGTTTGTGGAATTCAAATACGGAAGCTGTTGCAGGATTCACCGTGCAATTTGAGCATCTATTATATTTTTTTTCCTTTACGTAATCGTGTCTCCATGATGGCATAATGTGAGTGATCGGTCGATTGCGAACAGTGCAAATAAATTTCAGATAAATTTTGTTCAATTGTTTGGCGAGGATTTACATGTTCTGTGTTTGCTTTTGCTTTTGAAGATTGGATGTGCGATGCGAGGCAGCTGCTCTTTTGGAGTTTTTTTGACCCCTCTTGTTGATCGGCTTTTCTCGTAGTACGCGCAACGCAAGCGGGTGCAGCTCCCGAAGAGAATCATCTTGGATAGTTGGATTGCTGCGTGCTGTCTTCGTTCTGTGTGCCATCATTCCAAGTTGTAAAAATATTTTTCGCGGTAGCAAAAGCCATTTAAGTTCTCTAGACTTTTTAGCAGTATTTTAGTTATGTGCTTGTGACTCCTTTTTGCTTGTTTTAAACCCAATTATTTTCCAGTGCGCAGAACTTTTTATATTATTTTTTGCGGGAAGAAATTCCATTTTATTAGAATTTATTGGCACAAAAAAGTTGAAAATTTCAGTGTCAACTTTACGCTCTCTTTGTAAGATTTACTGATTTAGCTCCATCGTGCAGTCGAGTTCCTCCGCACGGCAAGTCGGCACCGAGAGTTCTCTTTGCTGGAAGTCTGAGACCATCCCGTGTTCGGTACGTGTGCGTGGATGGGAGCAGCCGGAGCTCTTGTCGATCGACGCTATCACGATGCGACGGAGATGGGAAACGGGCTCCCGAAGCATTTCCCTACGAAGGTGGCATTGAATGAGCCCTTCCGTATGATCGCCGCTCAGGTGTCCGTATCGCGGGTTTGAATTTGGGAGCCAATGCACGGATTGGCCGGTTGCTCTGGCTCAGCCTTCGCCACGGGCTGCGGGAGGGCTGTTGAATCGGGAAACAGACAAATGGCGAGCAACGTTCCAGCAAGCACGGGCCAGAAGTGCCGTGAACTACGTAAGGGAAGTCGTGTGATTTTGGCATCCGAATTTTTTCCTTTTTTGCCGGGAGATTTTGGCATCCGTTTGATAACACATCAGGTCAAAAAGACTGCACTAAAAATGAACATCATGAGCCTTGTAAAACTAAAGGTTACGCTAAACTGTTTTCGACATTTTGCGGGAAGATTTTGGGGCCAATAGCTCCTGTGCGACGTTTTTGAGGTGAATTGGCAAGAGTGCGAAGTTGTTCGAGCGAATGGCTGTGGTGCGACACATTTGAGCGTATAAATAGCCCAGGCCACATGGGGTGTTAAATGTGGTGAAATTGGTCGTCAACCAAGCCCGCCTGTTTATGTTAGGACATGTGGGTCCAACTTAATTGTTCCTCAAAACAGTGACCGTGCCTCGCCGCCCAACCGTGCTGGGCCCGCCACTCCGCCCCTCACTCTCCCTTCTTCTCCGGTGGCGGCGGATCTTGCGTTCTTGGTGGCGGCGGCCTCGTTCTCAACGGCAAAAATGGTGAGTGAATTCAAACCCTAGTCGCCTCCGTTCCTCTCTCGGGCCAGTAGATCTCAGCTCGCTTCTCTATTTTTGCTTATGGAACCGATAGGTTGTGAGGGAGCCCGTGGAGAGATGGAGCCGCCAGATTCAACTTCGAATAGGTAATGCGCCTCTCTCGATCCAATTTTGCATGCAATTAGGGGTGGCCTCGTCTGCTCTTTCTCACGGGCTCACACCGTCCGCCATCGACAGAGGGGATCTTGCCGCTCGGACCTTCAATTGACAATCAATTTCTTTCCATCAAAGACAAAATTAGTTGATGGTAGCATCTGAAACATTGAGAGAGACACAATTGTTAAATAGGAGATTGAGTTTACAGAGATTGATCCACAAGTTCTACATAACATGGGAGAGACGGCAAGGTGAAGAAATGGGTGGAAAAATTGGGGAGAATATCGTTTGGGGTCCAGAGCAAGAAGTATCACTCATTGCGGTTTGATGATTGGAAAGGAGAGTATGTTAGAATAGAAGATGGTGAACAGATTGTTGAAGAAATCGATCGGCAAAACGGCCGGACAAGCAAACGGGCTAATTTTTTTTTGAGCTCGTTGATCTGAACATTTTTTCAAGGTTGGATATGTGCCATCACAATTGGTTGCATGAGATGGTAGTGAAGGAAATATGCCCTAGAGGCAATAATAAAGTTATTATTTATTTCCTCATATCATGATAAATGTTTATTATTCATGCTAGAATTGTATTAACCGGAAACATAATACATGTGTGAATACATAGACAAACATATAGTCACTAGTATGCCTCTACTTGACTAGCTCATTAATCAAAGATGGTTATGTTTCCTAACCATAGACATGTGTTGTCATTTGATTAATGAGATCACATCATTAGGAGAATGATGTGATTGACATGACCCATCCGTTAGCTTAGCACTTGATCGCTTAGTATTCTGCTATTGCTTCCTTCATGACTTATACATGTTCCTCAGAACTATGAGGATTGTGTAACTCCGCCACGGAAGAACACTTTGGGTACTACCAAACGTCACAACGTAATCGGGTGATTATAAAGGAGTACTACAGTGTTTCCGAAGGTACATGTTGAGTTAGCATAATTCGAGATTAGGTTTTGTCACTCCGATTGTCGGAGAGGTATCTCTGGCCATCTCGGTAATACTCATCACCCAAGCCTTGCAAGCATGTAACTAATGAGTTAGTTATGAGATGACGATTATGGAACGAGTAAAGAGACTTGCGGTAACGAGATTGAACTAGGTATTGGATACCAACGATCAAATCTCGGGCAAGTAACATACCGATGACAAAGGGAATAACGATGTTGTTATGCGGTTTGACCGATAAAGATCTTCGTAGAATATGTAGGAACCAATATGGGCATCCAGGTCCCGCTATTGGTTATTGACCGAGACGTGTCTCGGTCATGTCTACATTGTTCTCGAACCGTAGGGTCCGCACGCTTAAGGTTTCGATGATGCTTATATTATGAGTTTATGTATTTTGATGTACGAAGTTTGTTCGAGTCCGGATGTGATCGCGGACATGACGAGGAGTCTCAAATGGTCGAGACATAAATATTGATATATTGGACGGATATATTTGGAGACCGGAAAGGTTCCGGAGAAGTTTGGAGCTACCAGAGGTTACCGGAACCCCGGGAGGTATATGGGCCTTATTGGGCCCATATAGGAAGAAGGAGAAGGAACAAGGAGGGCGCGCCCAGCCCAATCCGACTGGGGAGGGGCCGCCCCCTTTCCTTTCTCCTTCCCCTCTTCCTATTACTACTAGTAGTACTTATTCCTAATACTAGTACTCTTTCCTTCCCTCCAAATAAGATAGGAAAGGGGGAAACCTACTTGGAGTAGGTTTCCCTCCTCTATGGCGCCCCCCTTGGGCGGCCTCCTCCTCCCTCCCTTCTTTATATACGGGGTAGGGGCACCCTAGGACACACAAGTTGATCATTGAGATCGTTCCTTAGCCGTGTGCGGTGCTCCTCCACGATATTACACCTCGGTCATATTGTAGCGGTGCTTAGGCGAAGCCTGCGACAGAGAACATCAAGATCGCCACCACGCCGTCGTCTTGATTTAAACTCCCCTCGGCGCCTCTGCTGGATCGGAGATCGAGGTGCGCATCGAGATGTACGCGTGTCAAGAACTTCGGAGGTGCCGAGTAACGGTGCTCGGATCGGTTGAACCGGAAGACGACGACTACTTCCACTATGCTGTGTCAACGCTTCCGCTTCGGTCTACAAGGGTGCGTGAGACAACACTCTCCCTCGTTGCAATGTCATCACCATGATCTTGCGTGTGCGTAGGAAATTTTTGAAATTACTACGTTCCCCAACAATGGCATCCGAGCCTAGGTTTTATGGTTTGATGTTATATGCACGAGTAGAACACAAGTGAGTTGTGGACGATATAAGTCATACCGCCTACCAAAGATGTCATACTTTGGTTCGGCGGTATTGTTGGATGAAGCGGCCCGGACCGACATTACGCCAGACGCTTACGCGAGACTGGTTCTACCGACGTGCTTTGCACACGGTGGCTGGCGGTGTCGGTTTCTCCAACTTTAGTTGAACTGAGTGTGCTACGCCCGGTCCTTGCGAAGGTTAAACGGAGTCTATTTGACAAACTATCGTTGTGGTTTTGATGCGTGGGTGAGATTGGTTCTTGCTTAAGCCCGTAGCAGCCACGTAAAACTTGTAACAACAAAGTAGAGGACGCCTAACTTGTTTTTGCAGGGCATGTTGTGATGTGATATGGTCAAAACGTGATGAGATATAAGTTGTTGTATGAGATGATCATGTTTTGTTGAAGTTATCGGCGATGGCGTAAGCTCTATGGTTGTCTCTTTGTTGCATAAGATGCAAGTGCCAAGTAATTGCTTTACTTTATCGCTATGCGATAGCAATAGTTGCAAGAGCAATAGTTGGTGAGGCGACCATGTGATGACACATTGATATAGATCAAGATGATGAAGATCATGGTGTCGTGCGGTGACAATAGAGATCATGACAAGATACTTTGGAGATGGAGATCAAAGGCGCAAGATGATCATGGCCATATCATGTCACATATTTTGATTGCATATGATGTTTATCTGTTATACATCTTATTATGTTTTGTTTGACGGTAGCATTTTAAGATGATCTCTCACTAATTATCAAGAAGTGTTCTCCCGAGTATGCACCGCTATGAAAGTTCTTCGTCTTTGAGACACCACGTGATGATCGGGTGTGATAGGCTCTACGTTCAAATACAACGGTGCAAAACAGTTGCACACGCGAATACTCAAGTTATACTTGACGAGCCTAGCATATACAGATATGGCCTCGAACACGGAGACCGAAGGTCGAGCGTGAATCATATAGTAGATATGATCAACATAGGATGTTCACCATTGAAACTACTCCATCTCACGTGATGATCGGACATGGTTTAGTTGATTTGGATCACGTGATCACTTAGATGACTAGAGAGATGTCTGTCTAAGTGGGAGTTCTTAAGTAATATGATTAATTGAACTTAAATTTATCACGAACTTAGTCCTGGTAGTATTTTGCAAATTATGTTGATCAATAGCTCGCGTTGTTGCTTTCATATGTTTATTTTGATATGTTCCTAGAGAAAACTGTGTTGAAAAATGTTAGTAGCAATGATGCGGATTGGATCCGTGATCCGAGGTTTATCCTCATTGCTGCTGCAGAAGAATTATGTCCTTGATGCACCGCTAGGTGACAGACCTATTGCGAGAGCGTATACGACGTTATGAACGCTTGGCTAGCTCAATATGATGACTACTTGATAGTTTTGTGCACCATGCTTTATGGCTTAGAATCGGGACTTCAAAGATGTTTTGAACATCATGGACCATATGAGATGTTCCATGAATTGAAGTTAATATTTCAAGCAAATACCCGAGTTGAGAGATATGAAGTCTCCAACAAGTTCTATAGCTAAAAGATGGAGGAGAATCGCTCAACTTGTGAGCATGTGCTCAGATTGTCCGGGTATTTCAATCGCTTGAATCAAGTGGGAGTTAATCTTCCGGATAAGATAGTGATTGACGAATTCTCTAGTCACCATCACTAAGTTATTGAACTTCGTGATGAATTATAGTATGCTAGGGATGACGAAAACGATTCCCGAGCTCTTCGTGATATTGAAATCGACAAAGGTAGAAATCAAGAAAAGCATCAAGTGTTGATGATTGACAAGACCACTAGTTTCAAGAAAAGGGCAAAGGGAAAGAAAGGAACTTCAAGTGGAAAGACAAGCAAGTTGTCACTCCCGCGAAGAAGCCCAAAGCTGGACCATAGCCTGAAACCGAGTGCTTACACTGCAAAGGAAATGGTCACTGGAAGCGGAAATGCCCTGAATATTTGGTAGATAAGAAGGATGGCAAAGTGAACAAGGGTATATTTGATATACATGTTATTAATGTGTGCCTTGCTAGTGTTTATAGTAGCCCCTGAGTATTTGATACTTGTTCGGTTGCTAAGATTAGTAACTCAAACCGGAGTTACGTAGAATAAACAGAGACTAGTTGAAGGGAAGTGATGATGAGTGTTGGAAGTAGTTCCAAGATTGATATGATCACCATCGCACACTCCCTATACTTTCGGGATTAGTGTTAAACCTAAATAAATGTTATTTGGCGTTTACATTGAGCATGAATATGATTTGATCATGTTTATTGCAATACGCTTATTCATTTAAAATCAGAGAATAATTGTTGTTCGCTTACATGAATAAAACCTTCAATGGTCATACACCCAATGAAAATAGTTTGTTGGATCTCGATTGTGATGATACACATATTCATAATATTGATGCCAAAATATGCAAAGTTAATAATGATAGTGCAACTTATTTGTGGCAATCGCCGCTTAGGTCATATCGGTGTAAAGCGCATGAAGAAGCTCCATCTTGATGGACTTTTGGAACCACTTGATTATGAATCACTTGGTACTTACGAACCGTGCCTCATGGGCAAGATGACTAAAACGCCGTTCTCCGGTACTATGGAGAGAGCAACAGATTTGTTGGAAATCATACATATAGATGTATGTGGTCCGATGAATGTTGAGGCTCGTGCCGGATATCATTATTTTCTGACCTTCACAAGATGATTTGAGCAGATATGGGTATATCTACTTGATAAAACATAAGTCTGAAATAGTTGAAAGGTTCAAAGAATTTCAGAGTGAAGTGGAAAAATCATCGTGACAAGAAAATAAGGTTTCTACGATCTGATCGCGGAGACAAATATTTGAGTTACGAGTTTGGTCTTCAATTAAAACAATGTGAAATAGTTTCACAGCTCACGCCACTTGGAACACCACAACGTTATGGTGTGTCCGAACATCGTAACCGCACTTTATTGGATATGGTGCGATCTATGATGTCTCTTACTGATTTACCAATATTGTTTGCATTCACGTTAAAAGGGCACCATCTAAATCCGTTGAGACGACAAAGATATGAACTGTGGTTTAGCAAGAAACCCAAGTTGTCGTTTCTTAAAGTTTGGGGCTACGATGCTTATGTGAAAAGTTTCATCCTGATAAGCTCAAACCCAAATCGGAGAAGTGCGTCTTCATAGAATACCCAAAGGTAACTATTGGGTACACCTTCTATCACAGATCCAAAGGCAAATCATTCGTTGCTAACAATAGATCCTTTCTAGAGAAGGAGTTTCTCTCGAAAGAAGTGAGTGGGAGGAAAGTAGAGCTTGATAAGGTAATTTGTACCTTCTCCCGAATTGGAAAGTAGTTCATCACGTAAATCAGTTCCAAAGTGATTCCTACACCAATTAGTGAGGAAGCTAATGATGATGATCATGAAACTTCAGATCAAGTTACTACTGTAACCTCATAGGTCTTCCAAAGTACAAATCCGCACTGTGAGTGGTACGGTAATCCTGCTCGAATTCATGTTACTAGACCATGATGAACCTACGAACTATGAGGAAGCGATGATGAGCCCAGATTCCACGAAATGGCTTGAGGCCATAAAATCTGAGATATGATCCATGTATGAGAACAAAGTATGGACTTTGATTGACTTGCTCGATGATCGCAAGCCATGTTAAATAAATGGATCTTCAAGAGGAAGACGGACACCGATAGTAGTGTTACTATCCATTAAGCTCGACTTGTTGCAAAAGGTTTTCAACGAGTTCAAGGGGTTGAATACAATGAGATTTTCTCACCCGTATCGATGCTTAAAGTCTGTCCGAATCATGTTAGCAATTGCCACATTTTATGAAATCGGCAAATGGATGTCAAAACTGCATTCCTTAATGGATTTATTAAAGAAGAGTTGTATATGATGCAACCGTAAAGTTTTGTCAATCCTAAAGATGCTAACAAAGTGTGCAAGCTCCAACAATCCATCAATGGACTGGTGCAAGCATCTCGAGTTGGAATATACGCTTTGATGAGTTGATCAAAGCATATGATTTAATACTGAGACTTTTGGAAAGGCTGTATTTACAAGAAAGTGAGTGGGAGCACTACGGCATTTCGATAAGTATATGTGAATGACATATTGTTGATTGGAAATAATGTAGAATTATTCTGCACAGCATAAAGGAGTGTTTGAAAGGAGTTCTTTAAAATAAAGACCTCAAGAAAAGCTACTTACATATTGAGCATCAAGATCTATTGAGATAGATCAAGACGCTTGATAAGATTTTCAATGAGTACATACCTTGGCAAGATTTTGAAGTAGTTCAAAATGGAACAATCAAAGAAAGAGTTCTTGCTGTGTTGCAAAGGTATGAAATTGAGTAAGACTCAAATCCCGACCACAACAGTAAAATAGAAAGAGAATGAAAAGTCATTCCCTATGCCTCACCATAGGTTCTATAAAGTATGCTATGCTATGTACCGCACCTATTGTATACCTTGCTCAGATTTGACAAGGAGTACAATAATGATCTAGGAGTAGATCATCGACATTGGTCAAAATATCCTTAGTAAGGACTAAGGAAATATTTCTCGATTATGGAGGTGATAAAAGAGCCCGTCGTAAAAGTTACCTCGGTGCAAGTTTTCACACCGATCCAGATGACTCTAAGTCTCAATCTGGATACATATTGAAAGTGGGAGCAATTAGCTAGAGTAGCTCCGCAAGCGAGCATTGTAGACATAGAATATTTGCAAAATACATACGGCTCAATGTGATGCACCGTTGACTAAGCTTCTCTCACGAGCAAAACATGATCACACCTTAGTACTCTTTGGGTGTTAATCACATAGTGATGTGAACTAGATTATTGACTCTAGTAAACCCTTTGGGTGTTGGTCACATGATGATGTGAACTATGGGTGTTAATCATATCTGATATGAATATTGGTGTTAAATCACATGGCGATGTGAACTAGATTATTGACTCTAGTGCAAGTGGGAGATCAAGGAAATATGCCCTAGAGGCAATAATAAAGTTATTATTTATTTCCTCATATCATGATAAATGTTTATTATTCATGCTAGAATTGTATTAACCGGAAACATAATACATGTGTGAATACATAGACAAACATATAGTCACTAGTATGCCTCTACTTGACTAGCTCATTAATCAAAGATGGTTATGTTTCCTAACCATAGACATGTGTTGTCATTTGATTAATGAGATCACATCATTAGGAGAATGATGTGATTGACATGACCCATCCGTTAGCTTAGCACTTGATCGCTTAGTATTCTGCTATTGCTTCCTTCATGACTTATACATGTTCCTGTAACTATGAGGATTGTGTAACTCCGTTTACGGAAGAACACTTTGGTACTACCAAACGTCACAACGTGAATCGGGTGATTATAAAGGAGTACTACGGTGTTTCCGAAGGTACATGTTGAGTTAGCATAACTCGAGATTAGGTTTTGTCACTCCGATTGTCGGAGAGGTATCTCTGGGCCATCTCGGTAATACTCATCACCCAAGCCTTGCAAGCATGTAACTAATGAGTTAGTTATGAGATGACGATTACGGAGCGAGTAAAGAGACTTGCGTAACGAGATTGAACTAGGTATTGGATACCGACGATCAAATCTCGGGCAAGTAACATACCGATGACAAAGGGAATAATGTATGTTGTTATGCGGTTTGACCGATAAAGATCTTCGTAGAATATGTAGGAACCAATATGGGCATCCAGGTCCCGCTATTGGTTATTGACCGAGACATGTCTCGGTCATGTCTACATTGTTCTCGAACCGTAGGGTCCGCACGCTTAAGGTTTCGATGACGCTTATATTATGAGTTTATGTATTTTGATGTACGAAGTTTGTTCGAGTCCGGATGTGATCGCGGACATGACGAGGAGTCTCGAAATGGTCGAGACATAAATATTGATATATTGGGCGGATATATTTGGACACGGAAAGGTTCCGGAGAAGTTTGGAGCTACCGGGAGGTTACTGAACCCCTCGGAGGTATATGGGCCTTATTGGGCCCATATAGGAAGAAGGAGAAGGAACAAGGGAGGCGCGCCCCAGCCCAATCCGACCAGGGGAGGGGCCGCCCCTTCCTTTCTCCTTCCCCTCTTCCTATTACTACTACTAGTACTTATTCCTAATACTAGTACTCTTTCCTTCCCCTCCAAATAAGATAAGGAAAGGGGAAACCTACTTGGAGTAGGTTTCCCCTCTCTATGGCGCGCCCCTTGGGCCGGCCTCCTCCTCCCTCCCTCCTTATATATACGGGGTAGGGGGCACCCTAGGACACACAAGTTGATCATTGAGATCGCCCTTAGCCGTGTCGGTGCCCCCTCCACGATATTACACCTCGGTCATATTGTAGCGGTGCTTAGGCGAAGCCTGCGACAGAGAACATCAAGATCGTCCTGCACGCTGTCATCTTGACGGAACTCCCCTCGGCGCCTCTGCTGGATCGGAGATCGAGGGTGCGTCATCGAGCTGTACGCGTGTCAAGAACTCGGAGGTGCCGAGTAACGGTGCCTAGATCGGTTGAACCGGGAAGACGTCGACTACTTCCACTACGCCGTGTCAACGCTTCGCTTGGTCTACAAGGGTACGCGTGACAACACTCTCCCTCGTTGCAATGTCATCACCATGATCTTGCGTGTGCGTGAAAATTTTTGAAATTACTCGTTCCCCAACAGTAGATGATGATTGGGCTACACAGAGGCCATTGATTCCCATGTGTACTTGAACTTACGGTAATAGCCAAGAGGGACAGTGAATGGAATCAAATCAGAATCGCAGCAATCGTTGATTGGAATGTAGTTGAATTAGATGAGCCTACTGATTTGGTCATTACACCAATGCTCGACATTGAGATGGCCAAACTTTTTGGCATTCCAATGATGACAGAGATAATCGGAGAGAGGCGAATCTAGTTTGCTCGCTAATGCCGATGAAGAAGTAGATGGACAGTTGATGGAACAAGCTGCGGATGAAGTAGATGATGCACATGATGATGAGCTGGTGCATGTGTATGACAAAGAGAACCCTGTCATTGAAGTAGGCAAGTTGTTCCCAAGCATGAAGGAGTTTAGGATGTGTTTCAAGACTTATGCGAAGGAAACATGAGTTTGATGCCAAGACTGTTTGGACCGATAGAAAGAAGTTCTATGCAAGGTGCGGAGGATTTGATGGTAGTGTGAAGCCTTGCAAGTGGTACATATTTGCTAGATCGCAACCTGATGGAAGTCTTGTCGGGGTTAACCAAATCCCCAATCAACATACTTGTATTACAAGTTCACGAGAGTATCAACCATGACATCACAACTTTGGGTTGCGAGAAAAGATGTTGGGGAACGAGTAATTTCAAAAATTTTCCTACGCACACGCAAGATCATGGTGATGTATAGCAACGAGAGGAGAGAGTGTTGTCTACATACCCTTGTAGACCCGGCGAAGCGATCACAACGTAGAGGAAGTAGTCGACGTTCTCCTCGCGATCCGACCGATCCGGCGCCAAGCACTCCGGCGCCCCGAGTTCTTGACACACGACAGCTCGATGACGTCCCTCGTACTCCGATCCAGCCGAGTGTCGAGGAGAGTTTCACAAGACGACGGCGTGGTGACGATCTTGATGTTTCACGGCGCGAGGCCGCTTAAGCTTCATGACGGTATAACCGAGGTGGAATATGGTGGAGGGGCACCGACACGGCTAAGGAACGATCTCACGATCAACTTGTGTGTTCTAAGGTGCCCCCTGCCCCAGATATAAAGGAGCAAGGGGAGGGGCGGCGGCCAAGGGAGGGCGCTGCCAGGAGTCCTACTCCTCCGGGAGTAGGATTCCCCCAATCCTAGTTGGACTAGGATTCCTGAGGGGAAAGAGAGAGGGGGCGGCCCTTCTCCTAGTCCTAGTAGGACTAGGGAAGGGGGGGCGTCGCCCACCTAGGGCTGGCCCTTCTCCTTTCCACTAAGGCCCATCGAGGCCCATTTACCTCCGGGGTTCCAGTAACCTCCGGTACTCCGTAAATTCCGTTTTCGCCGGAACCATTCCAACTCCAAACATAGGCTTCCAATATATCAATCTTTATGTCTCGACCATTCGAGACTCCTCGTCATGTCCGTGATCACATCCGGACTCAACTTCTTCGGTACATCAAAATACATAAACTCATAATAACCGCCATCGAAACCTTAAGCGTGCGGACCCTACGGTTCGAGAACAATGTAGACATGACCTAGAACCATTCTCGGTCAATAACCAACAGCGGACCTGGATGCCCATATTGGTTCCTACATATTCTACGAAGATCTTTATCGGTCGACCGCATAACAACATACGTTGTTCCCTTTGTCATCGGTATGTTACTTGCCCGAGATTCGATCGTCGGTATCCAATACCTAGTTCAATCTCGTTATCGGCAAGTCTCTTTACTCGTTCCGTAATACATCATCTCAAACTAACTCATTAGTTGTAATGCTTGCAAGGCTTAAGTGATGTGTATTACCGAGAGGGCCCAGAGATACCTCTCCGACAATCGGAGTGACAAAACCTAATCTCAAATACGCCAACCCAACATCTGCCTTTGGAGACACCTGTAGTACTCCTTTATAATCACCCAGCTCGCCAGACGCTTGGTAGCACCAAAGTGTTCCTCCGTAGACGGAGTTGCATAATCTCATAGTTACAGAACATGTATATGTCATGGATAAAAGCAAGAGCAACATACTAAACGATCATGTGCTAAGCTAATGGAATGGGTCATGTCAATCGATCATTCTACTAATGATGTGACCTCGTTAATCAAATAACAACTCTTTGTTCATGGTTAGGAAACATAACCATCTTTGATTAACAAGCTAGTCTAGTAGAGGCATACTAGTGACATATTGTTTGTCTATGCATTCACACATGTATCATGTTTCCGGTTAATACAATTCTAGCATGAATGATAAACATTTATCATGAAATAAGGAAATAAATAATAACTTTATTATTGCCTCTAGGGCATATTTCCTTCAGCCTCCCACTTGCACTAGAGTCAATAATCTAGTTCACATCGCCATGTGATTGAACACCAATAATCATATCAGATATGATTAACACCCATAGTTCACATCGTCATGTGACCAACACCCAAAGGGTTTACTAGAGTCAATAATCTAGTTCACATCGCTATGTGATTAACACCCAAAGAGTTCAAAGGTATGATCATGTTTTGCTCGTGAGAGAAGTTCACCAACGGGTCTTTCACATTCAGATCCGCTTATGTATTTTGCAATTTTCTATGTCTACAATGCTCGCACGAAGCTACTCTAGCTAATTGCTCCCACTTTCAATATGTATCTAGATCGAGACTTAGAGTCATCGGATCGTGTCAAAACTTTCATCGACGTAACCCTTTACGGACGAACCTTTGTCACTTCCATAATCGAGAAACATATCCTTATTCCACTAAGGATAATTTTGACCGCTGTCCAATGATCTACTCCTAGATCACTATTGTACTCCTTGCCAAACTCAAAGTCAGGTATACAATAGATCTGGTACACAAGATGGCATACTTTATAGAACCTATGGCCAAGGCATAGGGAATGACTTTCATTCTCTTTCTATCTTCTGCCGTGATCGGGTTTTGAGTCTTACTCAATTTCACACCTTGTAACACAGGCAAGAACTCTTTCTTTGCTTGATCCATTTTGAACTTCTTCAAAATTTTGTCAAGGTATGTGCTTTGTGAAAGTCCAATTAAGCGCCTTGATCTATCTCTATAGATCTTAATGCCCAATATGTAAGCAGCTTCACCGAGGTCTTTCATTCAAAAACTTCTTTCAAACACTCCTTTATGCTTTGCGAATAATTCTACATTATTTCCGATCAACAATATGTCATTCACATATACTTATCGAAATGCTGTAGTGCTCCCACTCACTTTCTTGTAAATACAAAGCTTCTCCAAAAGTCTCAGATAAACCCAAATGCTTTGATCACACTATCAAAGCGTTTATTCCAACTCCGAGATGCTTGCACCAGTCCATAGATGGATCGCTGGAGCTTGCACACTTTGTTAGCTCCTTTGGATCGATAAAACCTTCGGTTGCATCATATACAACTCTTCTTCCGTAAATCCATTCAGGAATGCAGTCTTTACATCCATTTGCCAAATTTCATAATCATAAAATGCGGCAATCGCTAACATGATTCGGACGGACTTAAGCATCGCTACGGGTGAGAAGGTCTCATCGTAGTCAATCCCTTGAACTTGTCGAAAACCTTTTGCGACAAGTCGAGCTTTATAGACAGTAACATTACCGCGTGCGCCGGTCTTCTTCTTGAAGATCCACTTGTTTTCTATTGCTTGCCTACCCTCGGGCAAGTCAACCAAAGTCCATACTTTGTTTTCATACATGGATCCCATCTCGGATTTCATGGCCTCAAGCCATTTTATGGAATCTGGGCTCACCATCGCTTCTTCATAGTTCGTAGGTTCATCATGATCTAGTAGCTTGACTTCCGAAACAGGATTACCGCACCACTCGTGCGGATCTTACTCGTTGACCCACGTGGTTCTCAGTAGTAACTTGATCTCAAGTTTCATGATCAACATCATTAACTTCCTCACTACTTGGTGTAGGTGTCTCGAAACCGGTTTCGCGATGAACTACTTTCAAGTAAGGGAGAAGGTACATTACCTCATCAAGTTCCACTTTCCTCCCACTCACTTCTTTCGAGAGAAACTCCTTCTCTAGAAAGGATCCATTCTTAGCAACGAATGTCTTGCCTTCGGATCTGTGATAGAAGGTGTACCCAACTGCTTCCTTTGGGTATCCTATGAAGACGCATTCTCCGATTTGGGTTTGAGCTTATCAGATGAAACTTTTTCACATAAGCATCGTAGTCCCCAAACTTTAAGAAACGACAACTTTGGTTTCTTGCTAAACCACAGTTCATATAGTGTCGCCTCAACGGATTTAGATGGTGCCCTATTTAACGTGAATGCAGCTGTCTTAATGCATGATCCCAAAACGATATTGGTAAATCAAGAAGAAACATCATAGATTGTACTATATCCAATAAAGTATGGCTATGACGTTCGGACACACCATTATGATGTGGTGTTCCTGGTGGCATGAATTTGTGAAACTATTCCACATTGTTTTAATTGAAGACCAAACTCAGAACTCAAATATTTGTCTCCGCGATCGATCGTAGAAACCTTATTTTCTTGTTACGATGATTTTTCCACTTCACTCTGAAATTCTTTGAACCTTTCAACTATTTCAGACTTATGTTTCATCAAGTAGATATACCCATATCTGCTCAAATCATCTGTGAAGGTCGAAAATAATGATACTTGTCGCGAGCCTTAATATTCATCGGACGACATACATCAAGATGTATGATTTCCAACAAATCTGTTGCTCGCTCCAATGTTCCGAGAACGGCGTTTTAGTCATCTTGCCCAAGAGGCATGATTCGCAAGCATCAAGTGATTCATAATCAAGTGATTCCAAAATCCCATCAGCATGGAGTTTCTTCTTGCGCTTTACACCAATATGACTTAAACAGCAAGCCAAATAAGTTGCACTATCATTATTAACTTTGCATCTTTTGGTTTCAATATTATGAATATGTGTATCACTACGATCGAGATCCAATGAACCATTTTCATTGGGTGTATGACCATTGAAGGTTTTATTCATGTAAATGAACAACAATTATTCTCTGATTTTAAATGAATAATCGTATTGCAATAAACACGATCAAATCATATTCATGCTCAATGCAAACACCAAATAACATTTATTTAGGTTCAACACTAATCCCGAAAGTATAGGGAGTGTGCGATGATGATCATATCAATCTTGAAACTACTTTCAACACACATCGTCACTTCACCCTTAACTAGTTTCGCTTATTCGCAACTCCGCTTCGAGTTACTACTCTTAGCAACCGAACCAGTACCAAATACCGAGGGGTTGCTATAAACACTAGTAAAGTACACATCAATAACATGTATATCAAATATACCTTTGTTCACTTTGCCATCCTTCTTATCCGCCAAATACTTGGGGTAGTTCGCTTCAAAGGACCAGTCCCTTTGCAGCAGAAGCACTTAGTCTCGTGCTTAGGTCCGGACTTGGGCTTCTTCACTTGAGCAACAACTTGCTTGCCGCTCTTCTTGAAGTTCCCTTCTATCCTTTTGCCCTTTTCTTGAAACTAGTGGTCTTGTTAACCATCAACACTTGATGTTCTTTCTTGAATTCTACCTTCATCGATTTCATCATCATGAAAAACTCGGGAATCATTTTCATCATCCCTTGCATACTATAGTTCATCACGAAGTTCTACTAACTTGGTGATGGTGACTAGAGAATTCATCAATCGATATCTTATCCGGAAGATTAACTCCCACTTGATTCAAGCGATTGAAGTACCCATACAATCTGAGCACATGCTCACTAGTTGAGCGATTCTCCTCCATCTTTTAGCTATAGAACTTGTTGGAGACTTCATATCTCTCAACTCGGTATTTGCTTGAAATATTAACTTCAATTCTGGAACATCTCATATGGTCCATGATGTTCAAAACATCTTTGAAGTCCCGATTCTAAGCTGTTAAGCATGGTGCACTTAAACTATCAAGTAGTCATCATTGAGCTAGCCAAACGCTCATAACGCTTGCATCCGCTCCCGCAATAGGTCTGCTCACCTAGCGTGCATTAAGGACATAATTCTTACAGGCAGCAATGAGGATAAACCTCCGACCACGGATCGAATCCGCATCATTGCTACCAACATTTTTCAACACAATTTTCTAGGAACATATCAAAACAAACATATGAAAGCAACAACGCGAGATATTGATCTACAACATAATTTGCAAAATACTACCAGGACTAAGTTCATGATAAATTTAAGTTCAATTAATCATATTACTTAAGAACTCCCACTTAGATAGACATCCTCTAATCCTCTAAGTGATCACGTGATCCAAATCAACTAAACCATAACCGATCATCACGTGAGATGGAGTAGTTTTCAATGGTGAACATCTTATGTTGATCATATCTACTATATGATTCACACTCGACCTTTCGGTCTCCGTGTTCCAAGGCCATATCTGCATATGCTAGGCTCGTCAAGTATAACTGAGTATTCTGCGTGTGCAAAACTGGCTTGCACCCGTTGTAGATGGACGTAGAGCTTATCACACCCGATCATCACGTGGTGTCCAGGCACGACGAACTTTGGCAACGGTGCATACTCGGGAGAACACTACTTGATAATTTTGTGAGAGATCATCTTATAATGCTACCGTCAATCAAAGCAAGATAAGATGTATAAAAGGATAAACATCACATGTAAATCAATATAAGTGATATGATATGGCCATCATCATCTTGTGCTTGTGATCTCCATCTCCAAGCACCGTCGTGATCACCATTGTCACCGGCGCGACACCTTGATCTCCATCGTAGCATCGTTGTTGTCTCGCCACCTATTGCTTCTCGACTATCGCTACCGCTTAGTGATAAAGTAAAGCAATTACTGATGCGTTGCATTTCATACAATAAAGCGACAACCATATGGCTCCAGCCAGATTGCGATAACCGGTTACAAAACATGATCATCTCATACAATAAAATATAGCATCATGTCTTGACCATATCACATCACAACATGCCCTGCAAAAACAAGTTAGACGTCCTCTACTTTGTTGTTTGCAAATTTTACGTGGCTGCTACGGGCTTAAGCAAGAACCAATCTCACCTACGCATCAAAACCACAACGATACTTCGTCAAATAGACTCGTTTTAACCTTCTCAAGGACCGGGCGTAGTCACACTCGGTTCAACTAAAGTGAGAGAGAGGCACCCACCAATCACCTTTAAGCAACGAGTGCTCGCAGCGGTGAAACCAGTCTCGCGTAAGCGTCTGGCGTAATGTCGGTCAGGCGCTTCATCTCACAATACCGCTGAACCAAAGTATGACATGCTGGTAGGTAGTATGACTTGTATCGCCCACAACTCACTTGTGTTCTACTCGTGCAAAACATCAAACCATAGAAAACCTGGCTCGGATGCCATTGTTGGGGAACGTAGTAATTTCAAAAATTTCCTCGCACACGCAAGATCATGGTGATGTTAAGCAACGAGAGGAGAGAGTGTTGTCTACATACCCTTGTAGACCCGGCGGAAGCGATCACAACGTAGAGGAAGTAGTCGACGTTCTCCTCGCGATCCGACCGATCCCGGCGCCGTTACTCCGACGCCCCGAGTTCTTGACACACGTACAGCTCGATGGCGTCCCTCGTACTCGATCTAGCCGAGTGTCGAGGGAGAGTTTCGTCAAGACGACGGCGTGGTGACGATCTTGATGTTTCACCGGCGCAGGCTTCGCTAAGCTTCGACAGTATAACCGAGGTGGAATATGGTGGCGGGGGCACCGCTGCACGCTAAGGAACGATCTCACGATCAACTTGTGTGTTCCAAGGTGCCCCCTGCCCGTATATAAAGGAGCAAGGGGAGGGGGCGGCCAAGGGAGGGAGGCGCCCGGAGTCCTACTCCTCTGGGGTAGGATTCCCCCAATCCTAGTTGGACTAGGATTCCTGAGGGGAAAGAGAGAGAGGGGGGCCCTTCTCCTAGTCCTAGTAGGACTAGGGAAGGGGGAGGCGGCGCCCACCTAGGGCTGGCCCTTCTCCTTTCCACTAAGGCCCATCGAGCCCCATTTACCTCCCGGGGTTCCAGTAACCTCCCTGCACTCGGTAAATTCCGTTTTACCGGAACCATTCCAACTCCAAACATAGGCTTCCAATATATCAATCTTTATGTCTCGACCATTCCGAGACTCCTCGTCATGTCCGTGATCACATCCGGGACTCGAACTTCTTCGGTACATCAAAATACATAAACTCATAATAACATCCATCGAAACCTTAAGCGTGCATGGACCCTACGGTTCGAGAACAATGTAGACATGACCTAGAACCATTCTCGGTCAATAACCAACAGCGGACCTGGATGCCCATATTGGTTCCTACATATTCTACGAAGATCTTTATCGGTCGGACCGCATAACAACATACGTTGTTCCCTTTGTCATCGGTATGTTACTTGCCCGAGATTCGATCGTCGGTATCCAATACCTAGTTCAATCTCGTTATCGGCAAGTCTCTTTACTCGTTCCGTAATACATCATCTCGCAACTAACTCATTAGTTGTAATGCTTGCAAGGCTTAAGTGATGTGTATTACCGAGAGGGCCAGAGATACCTCTCCGACAATCGGAGTGACAAAACCTAATCTCGAATACGCCAACCCAACATCGCCTTTGGAGACACCTGTAGTACTCCTTTATAATCACCCGATTCGTTGTGGCGTTTGGTAGCACCAAAGTGTTCCTCCGGTGAGCGGAGTTGCATAATCTCATAGTTACGGGAACATGTATATGTCATGGATAAAAGCAGTAGCAACATACTAAGCGATCATGTGCTAAGCTAATGGAATGGGTCATGTCAATCAGATCATTCTACTAATGATGTGACCTCGTTAATCAAATAACAACTCTTTGTTCATGGTTAGGAAACATAACCATCTTTGATTAACAAGCTAGTCTAGTAGAGGCATACTAGTGACATATTGTTTGTCTATGCATTCACACATGTATCATGTTTCCGGTTAATACAATTCTAGCATGAATGATAAACATTTATCATGAAATAAGGAAATAAATAATAACTTTATTATTGCCTCTAGGGCATATTTCCTTCAAAAGATCACCCCAATTTTAGCCAAAACACCAAACACTACTGCCAAGAAACTCAAAGTAGACTTGGAAAAGATGTACCCCATTAAACTGAAATATACCACGAGTGTGGAAGGCAAAACAAAGGGCAATGAAAAATTTATATGGTGATTGGGCAAATACATTTAGGATGCTTTACAACTTCAAAGCCGAGGTGGAAAAGAGGTCACCGGCGGTGTTGTGGAGATAGATACCGAGGTATCACCCAAGGTGAAGTCAAGTTCTCCAAGTTTTTTATGGTTTTGAAGCCTTGCATCGATGGGTTCAAAGCAGGTGCCGCCCATATTTGAGCATAGAATCATCATTTTTGACGAGCAAGTGGAATGGTCAGTTGGCAGCATGCAATGCTCTAGATGGACACAACTGGATGTTTCCTATTGCTGTTGGCTTGTTTCATCGAAATGAAGCTTCATGGACATGGTTCACGATCCATTGAAAAGATGCCTAGGTCGATGTCACCTTTGGCTATACACACAGATGCATGTAAGGGCTTGAAAATTCAGTGAAAATGTTTTCCCACATGCTGAGCGGAGGGAGTGCTTCGGTCATTTGTGGATGAATTTAATCAAAAATTTAGAGGAGAAGAATTTGGGCGCATGTGGCGTGACAAGATCTTACACTAGATGACACACAAATATCATCTTGATAAGATCATGGCAGCATGTGATGAGTTTGGTCCATGGCTGAACACCTACCATTCTTTGTTATGGTACATGTCAAGATTCAACACTGCCATCAAGTGTGACCACATCAACAACAATTTGGCGAGAGTTTCAACAAGGTAAAGGAGTTAAAAGATTTGCTGTGCATGACATGGTTGAAATCAGGATCATGCTCATGCGGTTGTGGGAATTGAGAAGAAGGATAGGTGATTGTGCGCAAGGTGATAAGCTTCCAAAGAAGGGTATAACAGTGGTCAATAAGAGCGAAATCTTTCACATTTGTTTGTTGAAAATCTTCACCTTGGGGTGCTGAAGTTAGAGACAACAAAAGCTGGAAGGAGACATGTTGTTAACACTGAATTGCATGATTGCACTTGCCTCGAGTGGCAACACACCGGTAAACCATGTGAGCATGCCATTCTTTTCTTAGAATCCCAACCTAAGATAAACATGCACCCATATTTGCATGAATATTATTCGGTAGCAAGATTCAAAGCTGCATATGCTACTCCAATTCCACCACTTACAGATCAGTCTCGGTGGCTCAAGTGGACATTGATTTTCCATGTGTCATCCCTTGACGAAAAGAAAGGTGGCAGGCCTAAGCAGAGTAGATTCAAGGCATGGTTTGATTAGGGTGGGAGTAGTAAGAAGGGAAAGAAAGATGGAAAGCCAAAAGGGCACGAAAAGGTAACAAAAACAGATGCAAGTTGTGCCAGAACTTGGGCGCAGTGGGATCACAAATGCCGTTACACTCCTAATAAGCCAAAGTATGTTCTTGTTTATTTGTCCGTGTTTTGATTTGGTACTTTTTCCAGTTACTATATCTATAACATTTTCCCAATGGCCGGGAGGAAGCGAGCGAGTCAGCCCCTTGTTGTTGAACAGTGTTGTCCAACAAAAAAGCAAGAGTCAATGGCGGTAGAAAGAAGAGAAGTGTGCCCGAGCTGAGCAGCGGTCAAGAAACTGATGTGGAGGTGCACACCAAGAAACTGAAATTGCAGTCAACATTGATCAAGAAACTGCTCTCGAGGTTGAAACGAACTGGCGTGTTGAGGTTCGGTCAAGAAACCCATGTTGAGGTTGGTGAAGAAACCCATGTTGAGGTACACATCAAGAAACTGAAACTTCACAACATTGAGACTTAAGACACTAATCACGAGGGTGTTGGCGAGGTGTTGAAAAGACCGATGAAGAAAACCAAGATGATCGGTGAACTTGTGTGTGTAGTAGAACCAAAAACAAGAAGTGCTAAAGCGAAGAAGGGCACACGACGTGGTAGGAAGAGGTAGAACAGAGAACAGTTTGAAAAATTGGGGCATGTAATAATATTTGTAACTTGGTGCATCTTGGTAGTCACTATTCTATTCAGATCTTGGTAGAACAGAGAACAGTTTGAAAATTTGGGGCATGTAATAATATTTGGTACCTTGTCTAAAACAGTTAAATAAAATTCAAATTTGGGCTCAAATTTGAATTAGAGATGGGGTATTGATGTTTCAATGCTATCTAAAGTACCTCAACTGAAATATGTTTGCTTGCTGATCATTCCGAGCTCTTTTGGTAAGTTGAACTCATAGTCATGAAAAGTGTGTCTCAAATGACCTCCAAAGATAGGGTAAACAAATTTCATATTTAAGCAAGTTTTTTGGCACCTTCTCTAAACCAGCCAAATAATTTTTCTACACATCTATTCTACCTATATAGTGTAAATATAAAGTCTCACTATTTATTGAATTAAATTTCTATTATTTTCTTTTCTTTTTGAAAAAACAAGGTTTAATAGAAAATTATATATAAAACAAGTTTAAAACATGAAAAATGAGAAATGTAAGTTAAGATCTTTCTTAGTCAATCCAAAATGAAGTTTAAAACACTTTTCATTTTCAAAACCCCCACCTACTCTCGGGTGCACACTACTCTCTCCTTGAACTCCATACTACATTGTTAGAGGAATGGCAATTTTGTGAAGGGTTTTTAAGTAAAATGTATGTAAATCATATTTATATTTTTTCTCGTTACTATCGACACAATAAGACTATGTGCAAAGTTTCATATTTTTGATTTTTTGAATTAGTTATGCTCAACCCTAATCAGTCAAAAACCCTCAAAACCCCTCTCAAAACCCCTCAAAACCCCGCACACTTCCGGGTCGTCGATCGTTGTGTGTGGACGGTTGAGATCAGGCGCTAGGGTTAGCTACAGTGTGCATCGATCCGCATGAGACGCGCTGATTGGTTGGATCGGTGGGGTTTGGATCAGCCTCTCTCGTTGGGGCATCAGGACCGTTCATTTGAATCCAACGGCAAGAGTTGACGCGGTGCATGGACCAAGCCTACGCAGTGCCCTTTCCATCGTTGCATGCGTGCCCGTGCCTGCCCTTTGCCCGCCCGCAAAGCATGCATGCCCACGCCAGAATGCGCCCATGCATTGCATGCATGCACGCCGATGTAGCCTGCTCCGCCACCTCCAACGCGAAGCGATGTTGTCGCATGCCTACCATTACAACCGTTGCAGCGTCGCATCAAAGCCAGCCCGATGAAGACAACCAAAAACCAACGCTGCATGGCGTGCCGTGCATGGCGTGCTCCTCTTTGAGGACGCAATCTTGGAATGGGGTATCGATGCAGTTCAAGCGGCGTCTTTGCCCGTTACAAGATGGGCAAATGAAGGCGTCGCGTCCATTATTGTCACGTCTCCCATCGACCGAGCGTTGCCCTCTAGCCAGGCCCTAGCAAGATGGGCTACGACATGAATGCACGGGGGGCACACACAGAGAACCCGGGGCAGGCGTGTCCCCTTGACCCACGACGCCACAGACGCGTGCGTGATCCCGTCCCCCTTGACCCGTGACCGGTGGCACAGAACCGTTGCAGCCCGTTTCCCACGCTCGTGTACACACTTCCATGGGGCGCCACCAAACGCCGCCCTCCCATTAATTCTACCCAGTGAAACCACTCGAAGAAATCAAAAACCACGTCGCTCTTGGGCTTTTAAGTCGGGCACTATCGTCTTCCTCTCCCTCCTCATCCATACCCCATCCTCTTCCTCCTCTGCCCTCCTTCTTCCCTCTTCTCCATCAAACCCCATCGAGCCCTCGAGCCACCATGCAGTACAACGCCCCCACCTACCAACTCCCCCCAACCATGCCGGAAAGGCTCTACCCGAATGGAGTGTACGTGGAGAGTACCCTTAGGGTTTGGGCCATCTCAAGGTGGAGGGGCGCACGGGAGTTGACGGAGTTCTTCCTTGCGGCCGGCTTCCGCCACCTCCCCCGCGGTTCTCCGAGAATGTACCATGTTGAGGAGGTCACCCACAATGGCGTTGTGGTTGGGATCCTCGCTACGTTCACTAACCCATTCAACGCTTTCTACCTCCTCGGGCGAGTGTATTGGGTTGGTTGTGAGTTCATAGCTTTCACCACCCATAACATTTTCACCGACTTCAACTCCATCTTCCCCAACAACGGCGTTATGCACACGCTCCCGTACCCAATCAACAACGACGAGTGAAGGGCGCCCGGAGGAGCGAGGTGGCCCGGCGTTCACCCGGAGGAGGAGGAGAGAAGAACCTGAAGAAGAACCCGCGTTTGGTGCCCCCCAATCTATCGTGAAGTTGTAAGGCTATCGTGAAGTTGTAAGGCTATCGTGGAACTATGGGTTGCAATCATTATGCTTCTATATAATCGTTATGCTACTATATATATTATGTGTTTCGTGCTATTATTTGTAGATTGCTATGGGTTGTTCCATTATTTGTGTATTGCTATGGGCTGCTACGGGCCGGGGTTGCTACACTCCAATCACCATACACACGATCTTCAACATATTGGCCAAATAATGGGTCATGACCCAAACCATAGACATGCACACTATGGACATGCAACTAGGAAATGCAAACTAATTTACTTCATGCAAGCATGCAACCCATTTAGTCCATGGAACCGTAGACATGCATAAAAACAAGTAACATTTAGTTTTAGTGCATCAAAAAATGATCCATCACAAAATTTAGTGCAAGAAAAAGGGCAAAGTAAAAACAAGTAACATTTTATTTGCGAAGTTAGAGGTGGGCTGGTGCCCCTCTGGTGGGCTGGTCTCTATTTTGGGCATGGTTATTTTCTCAAGGCCCATTTTCTCATGGCCCAACATCTATTCAATGACCCAAGATTGTTTTTTACTAGAAGCTGAATTTGGGTGTGTACTCTGTTAATCAAGAACAAAAACAGAGGAAACAGAGCATGAACACTAAATAGGGCCCCGAATATCATTACAATATTTCAAGCAAGTTTTGCATCACACAATTCAAATTCATCTAACAAATGATCCTGGCTAACTCAAACTACTAGGCACCCTCAAACTAGTGACTAACTAACTGAAACTCTAACAAATTCTAGCGATTGATGAACATCAAGTAAACTAAACCCATAACAATGACACAACCATAAAATGCTCCAGCCATCATATTTGCTTGCTGCTTCAAATCGATCGGATGCTTTAGTTGCTTGCCAATTTTCTTCAATTCACACTTCAGATTCTGCTGTGCATCATCGGATCGGCTCGTCCGCCAAATTGGGGGCTTGTTCATGACAAGCCGCCCCCAAAATTGAGCTCTTGGGTTGGGGTTGATCCTCCAATTTCAACCTTTCAACATAGTCATCGAGCCACTCAAAATGCCCACATTTCTTGAACACGAAAAAGCAGGGGCGGCAAGATGAATCCTAGATCCACCACCCGGATCCACCGCCCTAATTCGAGGAAAAAGAAAGAAATTGGGAGAAATTAGACCATAGGATTGGTCAAGAACACAGATCTAACCTGCCCGGCTGTGGCTTGCTCAAACATTTCACAAACTCGCGCCCACGGTTGCCATTTCTTCCCTCACACAAGTCAAACGCTTGAGTGGCTCCATCTTGGGCAATCGGGCATCTTGTCAACGGCGATGGACCATCTGCGTCCATGATTGGCGGGTGGCGAAATCGAGCTAGACATCACTGCCGCGGCGCGCTTGTCGTTGCGGGCAGAGGAAGAAGAAGGTGGGAAAGGAAAGGGCAGGCAAGCAATGGAGGCGAGCTGGCTCGGCTCGTGGCTGGCTCGGGTCGAGAACGCGCTGATGAGCATGGGCATGCTTGTGTGGATAAGTTGTGGGTCCCACCGCATGCGAGTAACTGGTGGATCCCAAGTGTCATAAATCAAATCGCTAACCCTCGTGTTTTCATTTCACACTTAAATGAGCCATGTCGCATTGGAGCTATTGTTGGCTTCAAGACATCGCATCATAGCCATTCATTCCAACAACATCGCACTCCTTCCAATTCGCATGAAAAACGTCGCACGGGAGCTATTGGCCCGGAGATTTTGGCATCCGTTTGATAACACATCAGATCAAAAAGACTGCACTAAAAATGAACATCATGAGCCTTGTAAAACTAGAGGTTACGCTAAACTGTTTTCGACATCTTGGTCTCTGATTTCCATGATTACCAGGCACTAGTGCAGCCGTCCATCACACACGGTTAAAACCCCGTATCGCAAATAGTCTTGAACCGTCGCATTGTGGTAGTGTGTGATAGCGGGTGCATCTCGCACACGCTACGGGATAACTATGTGGGATATGTCCGCATAGCGCACACGTCTGAAGCAAACGTGTGCGATGGGCTGAGCGATCACAAACGATGAGCAAGAACACAACATGTGAGAGCTGTCATCCATCCCACATGATTAACAAAAATAAATGTTTACTTTCAGACAAGATATCACACATGACTTGCCTGTAATAATAGTGTGGGATGGGGTCCTCCATTGCACATGATTTAGCAGGTGAAATGTTTGTGGCTTTGGTTCCGTTTCACAGATGATTGTAGAAGCACAATCGTTCGGATTGGGGTCATGCATCACACACGATACGATGAGATGATGGAACTGTGTGAGTTACTTTGCCCATCACACATGTTGCCAACAACAGTATATGTGTAGTGGTGGGTCCATCCCACATGCTTAGTTTGTAGCAATAGAGTTTGTATTGCATGTGGTCATTGCCCATGCACCTTTGTATGGAACCATGTGCAATGCAAAGAAGCAGGTTTATTATTACCCTATTATTTGGCCCTGTAATAAACACCATGATTTCATTTTTCAACGCACAATATACTTTATATCCATCAAATACGTGCCAGGATTACATAAGCGACATCATAGTACCATATAACTCATACACCACGGTACACAAGCACCAAATTTCACATGTAACATCTAAAATCTGTAAAAAAAAATAGCATCATAGAAGCTAAATAGACAGATGAGTGTCATCTAGAAAGCTACTGAAGTGAAAGGTGAATATTGAGTCATCCATGATGTTGAAGGTACGCGCAACATTTTTCTTGACAAAACCCTCCACATGTGTCAATCAATTAAAATGTTCATACAATCATTCCTTACAACATACACCATGTAGCGAGGAACACTATTAGGAAGAACACCATCTAACTTAGACTTCGCAATCTCATGTGCCACCACATTTGCGTGACGATTGATCTTAGTGATCTTGAAATTGTTTAGAAGCTTCATGATACTAAGCACTTCCAACTTTAGTTCACAAGGGGGAGGTGGGGCTTTCAAGGATTTAATATGCAAGATAGGAAACCATAAAAGAATAATCATATTACAAAATAATGGACTTATGAAGAGTGATGCCAATATGGAGATCAGTGAGGCACACACGTAGTTTCACTTCATCAACATTAGTGCTTGACCCAATAAAATCTCATAAGGAGTTGATGACTTCACTAGCTAGTATGATTCCCAACAAAAACCCGCATGATCACCACACTAAAGCTCTCCACAAAACTGGCATCGACGTTTATCTTAATATACTCAGAAGAAGGAGGCTGCCAACCCACATAGTTTGTCGCTGAGTTATCAACGGCATTATAGCCGTCCGCCATCCCCTTACATTTCTTGCTAAAATCCAAGTACACACTGGCATGACACGATGAAAAATTCGCCTAATAATTTTCCACAAAGATAGCGGAGGTCGAGAGCGATTCCTTCTCCTCTTTCCAAAAATCAAATCATCTCTTAAATGTAAAGATCTCCAGAAAGATGAATAAGTTCCGCGCAACTTTAGGCCAACGCTTGCGGATGATCGGCCCGCCTGTCCTTTGCCCTGTTGACGAAGGCTTTAATATTATACAGTAGGTGATGCATGAATATCTTCCTCGCCTCTTGAGCATAGATGTGATTTGAGAGGTAATTCTTGTGAAATGCTTTGGAAAAGACTGAAAACAAAGATATGTTCATAAATATGTAGTCTACATATTGAAATGTTTTCCGTAGAAAAACAAGGTAAGAAAGTTATTATCATCCTATAGTTGATTGATGCCTTCTTCATTGCACAAACAAAGTGTTTGTTTTTCCTCGCTAGTTTCTTTATTCTTACGTTCTTTTTGAGTTTCTTGACTTGACAGATATCCATGGACATTTCATTTTCTCATATGCTAAATGAGTCGAATAGTGGGTCTAAACCTCTAACACCAGGACCTACATGCAAAACATAAATATTAGAATTTTTAGGCAATTGCATAATAATATGCTATAAGCCAAATGACCATGTGCAAACCTCGATTGTAAATCTCGGTGTCTCTTGTTGTTAACCAACAATTACATAAATTAGATATTGAGCAAGTTAAGAAAAAATGGCATACTATCAATAATAGGTTGGTGAAGAATAAACACGATACAAATCCAACAAATTTCAGCCATGAAAAGGACAATTAAGTACAACATGCTTAATACCAAACAAATATAGCAATTATATATGTTCTCGTGTATACAGTATAGTCTTCCATCCATTTTCTCACATGTATACCAATAAAAAATTGACTGATGATTGAACTAACCAATGCACAATTGAACATCACATTGCGCAAACTGAATGGAACAATGCAATTGAGCAACAAATTGCACAATAGAGCGCTACATTGCATACATGCTTCAAGACCGATTGCATAATTACATTACATTGGATAAGTAACTCAAATTTATAGTGGAAAGGTACACTACAAAATTTGTGCTATTTTATGAAAAAAATCTTCGTGACGGTAAAGAAAACATCGCCTAAGATAATTTTCTGTGGCAGAAAATCGCCACCAGCTAATTTTCACCCGGGGCAGTGCCTTAGACAATTTTCGTGACATTCTGATTTGATTTTGGATGATGCTTTTGATAGTCATTAGGCATGTTCTGCGACGATTTTCAGTGCCACGGAAAATAATTTCAAAACTTAAGATTTTTTTGATCTCACTTTCTTATATTAAAATTCCACAAAGTCCCGAGCTAGCTCCCACCCTAAGCGGCTGCTCCCCGACCCCTCTCCCTCCCCATCTCCGGTCCCTGCTCCCCAACACACAAAGCAATATCCTTGTCGACCACCACCCGCCGTCCCGGCGTGGAGCAATATCTGAATCTGCCTTGACACTGAGCACCACTACCACCACCAGCGCCGCCCTCCACCCGGCGTCCCTCTCCTCCACCTTGGCGTACTCCTACTCTAGTCATCGAGCTCCATGTGTTTCGACGGTGGCGCATCAGGTACAACTTTCAAAGCCATGCGGCTCTGCTCACCTCCCCGCACTCCTGCACGTCCGCTCTGCAGTGCAGGCCATCAAGCCATGGTAATGCCATGCTCGGGGAAATGGCAATTTTCTAGATAATGGTCTCTATACTGACAATTTGGTAAGCTATAGTGACCTCTCATGGTGGCAATTTGGTTAGCTAGGCTATAATGATGCTCTTAGTTCTGTAGTAGAAGTATCGGCCCTCTAACTGTAGCATAATCAAATGTTGGCTCTGTTAATGTCTATCTGTGATTGAGCTAAGTTCGAACTTAGTCTGGTAAATGCTTGTGTAGCATAACCAGTTAATGTATCGATACTACTAAGGCATGCTCTGGTATATATGTTAATGGTTGGTATTGTCATCAGGATTAGTTTGTCCACTTTCATGTGCTTCACTTCTCTGTATGTTATGTTCACAGTACTAGGATAATGTTTCATGGTACTATCCTAGTCCACTTGGGCGCTATACATCCATTTTGTCTATCTAGTCAAGATATCGTACTAAGCTTACGAACTTTTGTAGATGAGTGCATATAACTATAGCTTTTGGAGATAATCAAGTTTTTACTTAATGTGGCTTGTACATCATTTTTATGTTGCACATCCTGACAGATGGGATCACGACGTGCATCTTGACAAATGGGATCCCGACAATTTTTACCAAACTGATGACATTTAATTAGTTATAGCTCATCAGTGATGCTTCCTAGCCTGCTTCAGTTTTGGATCTGCCTACGGATGGAGACGGGCTTATCGCATCCGTCCTTCGAATTTTTTAGGGGGTGGGCTTTCTTGTCTTGTTGTACTTTTAGAGCAAGACCAGAAAGCCCCCCGCTTAAAATTCCCAAGGGGGGATATGAATATGCCCGGCCTGTCTGCACGCAGCTCCAAGATTAAATTAGGCCACGAAGCATCACCGATGAGCTCTAGGTAAAAAGTCATCGATTTGACAAAAAATTTAACATGGGCTTGAAACTGAAGGTGAGGTGATCTTAATTGATGCAATGGAAGAAAGCAGGAAACAAAATAAAAACATCACCAACAAGGAAATTTTACATTGAACATAAATTTCAAACAAGGATTACATGCTCTGATTTTAATATTTCTTATTACATGATGCACAAGTCATACAAAGACAGATCGTAAACAGGTCCAGGGTCGACCAGAGTAGCACAACTAGGACATACCAACCAAGGACTACGACAAACCAAGAATTGTTAATTGCACCATCAAAAGCAATGATAAATGGACATTAGTGATGCGAGGTGTTTAAGATATGCGGATCATATCAACATAGATGTCGAATCCATATACACTATTGGGCCATGGTGAATTTACAATGCACATGTAACGGTTCCATTACATTTGAGTCTAATGCTCATTTACGGAAAATACGTATAGAATGACTAGTCATTTCTTTAACTCTCTCAAATTATTGTATGTAATAAGTAGACACGCTATTTTGGTAATAACATTTTGAAGTTACATCATCCATTTGTAAACATTCATGACATTTACATGCACAATTAAAAGATTGTGCATCACAAACCTCTAAGATTCACCTTGAACATGTAATCAAACCTATAAAATTCACCTTCAACATTATGTCAAACCTATAAGATTAACCTTAAACATGCGATGAAACCTGTAAAATTCACCTTCAACATTAGGTCAAACCTATAAGATTCACCTTGAATATTTTAAATTTTAGTGAAGACATGATAAACCACATTTAGAACCATATAAGAATGTCACTTATGGACATTATACATTAATAGACTGAACTTTACATATATACTAGAATGTCGCGTATCGACATTTCTTTTTATGCTACCAAATTAAATTGGATACCAATTAAACAAGAGGCGCACACACATGTAGCTACTCGACAACACAATTCGGGTACATGAAGGCCTCCGCTCATGCTGGCCAAACATCGTCGTTCTTCTTCTTAGCTTTGGCGGCACAAGTCCACCCTGCTTGGATCTCTGCCCAACTGCCGGCCGCTGTGCAAAAGGTCCCGACATGATCCGGATTGTCGGCCTCCATCCATGCTGGCCAGAGGCCGTCGGTCTCCTTCTCGGCCTTGCGGGTGGCAACCCACCCAGCTTGGATCCCTGCCCAGCTCTCGATCGCAGCGCGAACGGCTTTTCTTATCTTGCATTGGTCGGACACTCTTTTCTTTCGGGCAATTTCTTCTCTGCTATGACCTTGGCCTCAGCGTACTGCTTTACCCGTACATACTTCATTGGCGGCGGCGCAGTCCGCACAGGTGACCACGACGGTGAGGCCGATGTAGTTCGTGTGGACGGCCATCCACTAGTACAACAAGGTGCTATATAAACGGTTTTTAACCCCTTTCCGCGACAAAGACTTGGAACCGTCGCCAAGTGAATGTGGGTAGTAGGGGTCCTTCCCACATGACCCGAAATCGTTGGGGATAGGGAGCATTGATGCATCTGATTGCCCCTATATAACCGTTTCGATGTCTCGCATATCCAAACGCTTCATCCTTTCTACTCGTTTACGCTCGCATTGCCATCGCAATGGAGTTACGTGGTTTTACCTAAAACCGGCAGATTCTAGGCATGGGAGTTTTATAGGCAAGTACCAAACTGGCTCTACATTTATGATGCCTAGCACATCACAAATAGTTCATGATTATAAACCGTGTATGATAGATAGACAGTCACACACATTTAGTTTTCCCGCACGTATGTGATAGTGTCTGACATCACACACGCTTTGCAAACAACAATTGTGTGCATTGTTACACGTTTTCACTCCGTGAACCATGTCGAATTATGATGTATGTCGCACACGCTATGCTTTATTAACCGCGTGCGCTGTAATAACCTGCACACCGTAATTTCGCCGTAATTTAATTGCTGCTATTTAAAATTGTACCTAATTTAAACTTGAAAGTAGGCTATAGCTTTATTCATATCCATCATGTTCAAACAACCAATGCATTATTCAATTCAAAGGTACATATGTTTAAGAATTACATAAGCACCAAATAAAGAATGATGAACCAGGGTTCTATACTTGTACTATTACAGATGGTAAAGAAGGAGGCGATAGACATTCTGGTTGTTGAACAAGGTGAAGCGGAATGACCCTATTGTGCTCTCCTGGATGCAGAAGGCACGCACGACTCTAGTCCAACCCCTTGTGATGGTCGGCCGCCAATCATGTAGTTTGAGAGGTAATCTTGAGTAAACTGCTTCAAGATCCACTACAAAGGAAAAAAGATTCAGACATTGTCATCTAAAAAGAAGGCTACGGGGTTCTTAGTTACCATCCTGCAGTTCACTGTTGTCTTGCATAAAGTGTAAACGTATAGTTTGATTGACATCTTTTGACCCATTTTAATAACAATCTTTATCAGTTTCCTCACTTGATGCTGGTTCACGAATATCTCATTGCCCCATACGCTGTAAGGGTTGAAGTATGGATCTTTGGCAATGACATGTGTACCTAAAAGCACCAAGTTAATATTAGAAGCTAAACAACAATTGCAAAATGATGTAGTACAACACTCCCTCCATCCCATTATATAAGATTTTATACACGTATATCTAGACATCATCGAACATTAAGGTAACACGAACATTAAGGTAACACTCTTCCTTGTTGCTATGTAACCCGAGATTGCATATTTAGTCATTCAAGACAATGCATGTTGCTATGTAGCCTCGGATATATTATCCCTAGTTAACCTCTGATAAATGAGTTATGAATATATTCAGTGAAATGTCCGATTCGACAATTAATCTCTTATCAGCCCCCAAGCTATATGGTACCAGCTACCGAGATCCTAAACAGTGAGTACATATAAGCAATGTGATGAAACTAACCTCGATCGAAAAACATCACTGTTCTCAATATTGTCTGTATGAGTACATATAAAAGCATGTTAAGCACAACATGCTAAACATCAATCAAATATATCCATGGTAGACAACATAATCTACAAATAATAGCTTCAGTAATGCGGGCTTAAGCATGCTAGTTAAGCAAAACAAGAAGTGGAAAGGTGTGTTAACTGCATCAGGCATAACAGTTATAAACAAGCAAATAGTCATTCAAACTGGTATTGTGCAGGTCTAAAGTACACTAATTATTGTTAAGAAAACGAAAAGGCATGTTAACTGCAATATCCTTAACAACAACTAAATATCATAATTCATAGTGGTATTGTTAAAACTGTTATTGATGAAATTGAATTGCATGGCAAATAGTTGCACATATAGAGCATCACATTGTGAAGAACTGAAATAAACAAGGCATAAGGCCATCTCTAGCCGATCCTTTAAAAGTTAAAGGACTAAAACAATTAGTGGATATATATATATATATATATATATATATATATATATATATATATATATATATATATATATATCCAGCAATTTTTGGCCGTTTCTAGTCGATTCCTAAACTTAATGTTGTAAACTTCAATTTGGTCAAGTTCAAAACAGTTTCAACCAAAAGTAACATCCATTCAAACATAAACATAGATAGTTTTGCATAACCGAACATAAAACATAAATTTAAACTAAGCTAAACTACTTTCGGTCGAAGTAGAGGTCGAGCCAATCCTTCCTCGTCAGGTACGGTGTGCCACGAGCCGGGTCCGGGCCGGTGCCGTCATCGGGGTCGTTGGGGAAGGCACTCCTCCACTCGTCAACGTCGATCTCCTTGTCCTCGCCGCCCACCTCGACGCCCTCTGCACCGCTGTCCTCACCACCTTTGACCTCATCATCGGAGGAGAGCGCAATAACCTCGTCGCCCTCCATGCCACTGTCCTCGCCGCCTTTGACCTCGTCATTGGAGGAGAGCGTGATAATCTCGCTGCCCTCCGCACCGTCATCCTTGTTGCCTTCAACCTCATCATCGAAAGAGAGCGCGATAACCTCGCCGCCCTCCCACCGGCAAAATTGCTCGCTCCGCCTCCACGAGCTCCGGGTGCTGCCAGCGGAGCTCTTGCATGTAGGCCTCGTCGGCGGCCTCGGCCTCGAGGCGCTCCAGCGCCTCGTGGTCCTCCCGCACCATAACCGAGCTCACCACCTTGGCTCCAGTGGAATGAGGTGGACCGGACATGTGCCGAAGGGGAAATTGAGCCTAGCCGTCGCGCCATGGTAGAGGACCTGCCAGCGGTCGTACTCCATGGCCGCGAGCTCGGCCGCGTGGAAGCTACCGAGCCACCGGTGGGTGTGGGTCTCCCGATTTGCAATCTCGGCGACCAACGTCCCCCACCGCCGCTGTCGGATCCCAAGGTAGGACCTCGTCGGCTGCCGAGTCTGAGGGAGGATGGGGAAGTCCTCGAACCGGCGTAGGGGCGCGGTAGCGGGTGGATCAGGGGACTGGCGACGGCGGGCCGATAAAGAGCCCGCGGAGGATGACGGGGACACCTTGGCGGACACCTCGCTGGCGACGGGCGAAGAGGCCGCGATAAACCTCTCTTGGGCCGTTGGCTCCTCGAGCTCCCGGCACACAAGCGGAGGTTGAGGATGGAGGCAGCGATGATGGCGGCGACCTACCAATGGTTACGGGGTGGTGTGTGTCGGTGGCGCGAGGTTTTGTGGAGTTTGTGGAGGGGGGTTAAGGTGGTGTTTGAGGAAATACCGCGACAACTGAAAATTTTACTAGGCGGGAATAACAAGGCGGGGGCTACTGAAAATTTTGATCAAGGGCAAGCAGATATTTTTGAGATTGCAAGGGATGCACAGGCGAGAGTATTTCCGGAGCAAGCTAGTGTGCTTGACACGCTGACTGTGGACTGTAGCGGATGCACCTTCTCGTGTAAGCCATAGGCGAACTATACACCGATGGTGCTCCAGCATATTTTATATTGCATCTCACACAGTTGATGATAATAAATTGTGTGGGATCTACTTGATTTTTCATTTTGATTTGAATTACATAATGGGGTCACAACGGCAACGGACAGTGTTTGAATTGCTAGACCTTTTTTCTGCAGTGAACATGCAACTATATGTGTGTCGAAAAAATTGGAATTATTCATGGTTCGCTTGGAAATTTTATACATTAAATTGGTTTTCTAGTAATTTCAGGTGCACAATTCAAAATTAAAGCACATGCTCCAGTCCATAAAAACGGGTTGCAAAATCAAATGTTTGTCCTTGGTTGCAAGCTTAGGTCACATGCAAGAAATGAGAATGAACTAGACCATGATGGCGCGCGTGCCGCGCCCGTCCATTTTAGCAATAGAATGTTCAAAATTCTCACCTTTCATTTTGACTATCGAATGGTAGGAATCAATGTAAATATAGAGGCTATATATAAGACTATTTGGCCATAACAGTACTCATATGCTCGTCAATTAAATTTCAATCAATTTTTGGAGCGGCTAGAGTGGTTGAAACAACACCCCTCTCTTTTCTTGCAAATAAAGTGCAAAATCAGTTTGTGTAACAAAATATAAACCTTCTTGTAATCCATGGAGCTTCGTTCTAGCCTTTTCAAGGACATAACTCAATTTACCTTTGCTGTAAGATAGTCCAGCAGCCTCACCGCAACAGCAGATACCTATCCCCTGGCACACCATGGTCGATGAGGATGAGCTAGTCAAATGTAGACCCTGATTCAAAGTTTTAGAATTTAAAAATATATCATTAGATAGAGAAAATATTAGTCAAATAACTAAAATAAAAATAGATTGGAAGTAGAAATTATGAAGAGTGATTAAGAAAATGAGATGCATGCAACACTACTACATTAGACAATTACATACAAATTGCAATGCTTGCCCACCTCTTAGATTGGAGTATTAGTATGCATCCAGTTTCATCACTGCAACCAATAGAGATAAGAAACCTAACCATGTGATATGAATAACAAGCTCCATAACACGGTCGCCTAGACAAAGCCAGAAAAATGAAGTTATACATAATATCTGAACATGATTTTGTATAATGCTCGAGACAGATGCTGATTAATAAATTTCACTCTGATTACCAAAAAGTTCCACGATTTTATTGTAAAACTCTGAAAAGATGCTACTTGTGAAAATTGTGAAGTCAATCAACTTGCCTATATGGTGAATTGCAAGAGTAAATTAGAAAGGGTTAAAGTCTGAAAAATAACAGAGGGAAAAGTGAAGGGAAAAGATAACACTTGTTGTGGTGTTTCAAATGATGGCTCTACGGCGACGGTGCAAGCATAACCCTTGTCGACCTATCCTAACACACTCTTGACGTGAGTAATACTAACACAGTGCCACTGACAACATATATCCAAGAAAATTGTGTGTTCAGCCTTTGTGAGGGACATGGGAGCTTTACTTATCGAGTCGTCTTGCCGCATAAATGATAGAGGGTCCTTGTGGCTGCACATGTCATCTTCCTGTGCTCTACTTACACATGCGCCCCTAAAGAAATCACCAATGTGAAATCGGCATTAATGCAGGCCAAGGGAAGGTGTTAGCGTGGGTAGGGAGGGGGTTTGTTCCGGCAGTGGGCAGAGCTCCAAGGAGAACAGAAGACAAGTGTCGGATGATTCAGAAATGTCAAACCCATCCTGGGCATAAACTGATGCCCCAAAACATGCAATTTTGATGCAGAAATGCCTCTGCATCTAGGCGTAACCTGATGCCCAAATCCTGCAGTTTTGTCGATTAGCATGAGTGATGAGCTAGTGCCTGAACAGAAAAATGTCACAGAAATTTTTTCATATGAGTCAGTCTGGGAAAAATACTGTAAAATGAAGATCCGCATGACTGAAGTGACTGTTGTCAAACTTTATTGTCGATGATTTCTCGTTGATAGTATATTGCCATCAGCAGAAAATTTTCCTGAAGGTCCCATTTTGTCATCTTCAATCCTGTTGTCCCCATTTTGTCAATTTTCTATAAAGAAAAAGAAGCTGCACAGTTCATCTATAGTACTGTACTACGGGCGCAAATAGCACTGCAAGCACATAATATTATATATCATACATTAGGCCATGTTTGGATTATATTTTTTCTTCTAAGTACCCTGAAAAAAATACACGCCTCCATCTGTCATTTCGTTTCCAGCCGGCCGGTGATCGCTCGTAGCCCTGGTAAGATACACCTGTAAATTAAATATCTTTGGCAGCGGAGGACTTATCCTGTATAGCCCAAATTTTATCGATTAAAATACACCGATGCCAAGCGGGGACTTATCCTGTATAGCTCCACAATCTGATCATGTAAATATACACTATACATTTTTACACGAAAATGAGGATAGCTTGTTTCGCCTGATACAACAGGTCGTATGGAGTGAGATTAGATGCCTCAACAGATCAATCAAACTACAACCACGCCCCATGTTCCTTGTGCTCAGTGACCGAAAGGCTGATCCGCTTACATGGTGAGTGGAGCGATGACACCGCCGAGCAAAGATCGGCGTTCTTGTGAGGGTGGGGACGGAAGGCAGACTGAAACCTCAAGCCCATCGCCGCCACCGCTATCATTTGTGTGCGCGGACCGTGGAGCGGCGAGATGGAAGGCGAATGGAGAAGGCATAGTGAAGGTGGAGTAAGGCCGACGCGACGGAAAAACATGCTTTGGTAGCGGAGGAAGAGACTGACATAGTGGCGGAGGCTGCAGCGCACCTAATTTTGCATGTAGATCATAGGCCTCACGACCTGCCGGGTAAGAAGGGGAACGGGGAGAGCTTGAGGCCACAAATAATATATAGGCAGCAAAGAGTAACGTACCTCTTATTGGTCGCCGCTCTTAATGGCATCCAGTAACTGATGCTTTACTGCCTGCTGTTCAATCGCCCACGACGCACAACTCAACAGCTACGACGCCCGTTCGCATCTCCCTGCCGCATTAGCTGCAGACGCGCACTGACGAGCGAGAAGATCCGATCCACATCGGCCAGCAGTATTTTTTGGCATCGTACGCCTGGATGCTCTTTTTTGGGCCCAGCGTAGGCAGAGTGCTCGTGCAGACGAAATGTTGCCTAGAGGCCTTTTTTCCTTGGATGGTAGAAGCCCATTAGGCCCTATTTTACCACATAAGCTCAAAATTGCCACCGGAGCAGCGGCCCAGCGAGGAAAGCGCTCGTTCACAGTGAAAGAAGGGAGCGGACCTGTGATTAAGAGCAATCAAACGGCCAAAAACGCCCAGTTCAAAAGATCCAATGGCTGCGAATGCAAATGGTCTGAGAGGGCTGGAAAGGTGCGCAATTATAATGTCTTTAAATGTCAAACACCTTGACATTGTCGCTTAGCCGCTAACATTGAGATACATGGTTTTAAAATTCTAGTAAATTGAAAATTCGACTAAAATTCATGAAACTTGACATGATATCATGGAACGGCATTGACATGCCGTGATAAAAATATTTTCCCATTTGGGGCAGGTTTGGGTATAAACTTCTCGCAAACCGGAGGTTCTTTCACAACAAGCTAAATGGTTTCGGTAGGGACAAACGATATATGTTGCCTCCTCTTACTTTCTAAAATTTTCTCGTGTCAACATAGAACAACACGAGTATTGTGTCATTTTTGGGAGTTTTCAGGGTTCGCTTGGACATTTTTATACATTAACTGAGTTTTCTATCCATTCATGTGCATAATTCAAATTTGAACTACGTCCACATGCTCCAATGCATATAAATTGGTTTAGAATTGGAATTTGTATCCTTGGTTACATGCTTAAGTCTCATGCAAGAAATGAGAATGAATGTCAAACACCTTGCTACCGTCGCTCGGCCGCTAACATTGAGATGCATGGTTTTTAAATTCTAGTAAATAGAAAACGCGTCTGAAATATATGAAGCTTGACACGCTAGCATGGAACGACATCAACATGCAGTGGTAAAAATATTGTCTCGTTTGGGGCAAGTTGGGGTATATAAGCTTCTCACAAACCAGAGCTTCTCACAACAAGCCTCATGGTTACGGTAGGGAATGTTTCACCTTTCTGGACGAAACGATATCCGTTGCCTCTTCTTGATTTCAATTCTTTTTCTAGTGACAGCATAGAACAACATGAGTGTTCTGTTAGTTTTAGGATTTTTCGGGGTTCGTTTGGACATTTTTATACATTAATTGAGTTTTCAATGCATTTATGTGCATAATTTAAATTTAAACTACAAACCCATGCTCAATGCATAATAATTGGTTGAAAATTCAAATCCGTGTCCTTGGTTGCATGCTTAGGTCCCATGCAAAAAATGGGAATGAATCTCAAACACCCTGCCACCATCACTCGGCCGCAAACATTGAGATACCTGTTTTTTAAATTCTAGTAAATCCAAAACTCTTCTGAAATTTATTACACTTGGCATGCTATTATGGAGCGGCATCAACATGTCGTGGTATTTTTTTTGTCCCATTTGGGGCAGGTTTGGGTCTAACCTTCTCATAAACCAGAGCATCTCACAAACAAGAGCCTCATGGTTTTGATAGGGAACGTGTCAGCTTTGAGGACGAAACGATATCCGTTGCCTGTTATTGCTATTTTTTCTCTAGTGTCAACATAGAACAATAGGAGTGTTGTGTTAAAGTTTGGAATTTTTCGGGGTTCGTTCGGACATTTTATACTTCAATTGAGTTTTCAATACATTTATGTGCATAATATAAATTTGAACTACATGCACATGCTCTACTGCATATAAATAGGTTGAAAATTCAAATCCATGTCCTTTGGTTGCATGCTTAGGTCTCATACAAGAAATGGGAATGAATGCCAAACACCCTGGCACTGTCACTCGGCCGCAAACATTGGGATACCTCCTTTTTAAATTAACCTCGTTACCGATTGTTCATCAAAATAATGGACGACGACCTCGCAGGCCCACGAAAGCATCATACGCGAGTATCGAGTGTCGTGTAGGACAACCGCCGATTGCATGTGGCCAAAACATGTATGTTTGAAAGAGTTGTGTAATGTTTTAAATTACGAATTCACGACTCTGATGTGGCACCGACCTACCTAACAAAACGGCCAGCCCATACGGTGGCTCACAACTCGTAGTGTACTGCGAGCCACCCACCACCCCCAGACGCACACACCCACACACACCGAATCCACCGAACTATGATGCATGTTAAATTAATTATCCCAAGTGAACATATATATGTTACCAAAGGAGGGACGTTTTAATTTAAAAAATCAGAGATCATTAAGACGTTTTAGTACATTAATTGATTGATTTTTTACGGGTATAATGTGAAAAAATCAAATTGAGCAACATGCACACGTGACAATGCAACTAAATGGATTGCAAAAACACATGTGTCTCACTGGGTGCATGTTTACTCCCCATGCAACAAATTTCTAACAATAAGAATCTTGATTTTTAAATTCTAGTACATCCAAAACTTATTTGAAGTTCATGAAACTTATCGTGTTGTCATATGGGTACTAATACAAACTTGCATTGTACTTTTTTGGTCAAATTTGAGACCAGTTTTGATGTAATCTTTATCTAATTACAAATGGGAGATTATTAATAATTGAGAAACAATATCTCAAACGGATTATTTATTCGAACCGCGAGCAATAGACCAACAATGGATACGTGTCATGCTTCGGTTAAGCAATAAAGCGGCAGAATTAATCATCCAAATAGAAAAACAATATACGTTGGATTATATACAACAAGTCATCAACACTCAACGACAATGAGGATACATGTTGGATTATAGATGATTTCCAACAAAACATTCTAGTAAATACTAAAGTTTTTTCACACAACAAATAACAAAGCGATGAAATGAACTTCAGCTCAACGAATCATCGGCGTTGGAAACGCTTGCTTTGAACCATAAGTGATTCTCTGGAAGGGCCAGTTATTGTCAATCTCGAGACCAACACAGGACTGATCATCTAGGCTGAAGCGGCCTGGATCTGGACGCATATTATGATAGCCACGGTAGGGAACCATAGCAATGTTCCGAGGTATAGATACAGTTGATTCTCATAAACAGTAGTAACGTTGTGCCAACAGCAGCCGGATTGCCTTTCACCATCATTAGATAGTTTTGTCCAAGGAAGAGCCAGTTTTCTCCAAGACTATCAATAAACAACCAGGGAGAAGATATTGGCGCTAGAACACGAGTATCCATCCCGAATACCCTGCAACGGATGTTGGAATAGGTTCGGAGAGTGCGACCATGGCAGAAAACACCTGCTTCTTTAGTAACATCAGCAGTGCCATGTATACATACAAGAAGAGGTGATCCATCGAAATAAGTTTCCAGGCACCACTGAATATGTAGGTCCTACTCGTCATCATGATCGTGATCATCACCATCGCCATCTCCCCTTGGTTATAAAATTTTTCAAGTATAGGTGATGGAATGTTCATAGGACCTTGGAAACACAAGAAGGTTAACACTAGTGCGAGAACCGGGCTTTAGTGCGGTTAAGAACGACCTTTAGTGCCGGTTTGCCAACCGGCACTAAAGAGTGAGGACTAAAGGCCCCCTTTAGTACCGGTTAAATCACGAACGGCGCTAAAGTGCCACCACGTGTACGAGCCAGCCCGGATGCGCGTGGGGCATTAGTACGGTTGGTAACACCAACCGATACTAAATATTGGGGGTTTGATTTATTTTCCATTCAATTTTCTTTTGCTGTTATTTCACGATACTACAAATTGTACACGTTATGCATATATATAAATAGATTTTCTCGTCGTAGAATCGCATATATATATATATATATATATCATTGAATGTCTCACAAACCAACACCATTAATTATTCACACATACACATGTGTATACATATACAATTTCTCCTACATATGTTGCCTTTGGTGCCTCCGAACACGATGACAAGTGGTTCATGGAGGCGGTAGCGGGTAATAGTATTCTCCTTTGAGATCTATGACCTGGTCGAGCAAAAATCCGGCTATTTCCTCTTGAAGTGCTTGTATGCGGTCCGATGGTAGGAGATTATCCCGCACCGATCTGAACTGTTAAGAAGGAGATCAATATGCATGTGTGTTGTGTGACTAGATATCGATAATGGTGTGAATAGTATTCGACAAGCGTACCCAGTCCTGTCTATCGATCTGCTCCTTTCGCACGTCATCATGCGAATGTTCTCGCATAAGCGTAGTATGCACACAGATTATTCACCGGCGCTTGCCTCGGGGCCTTTACGAGAATGAAATTGAATCAGATAATGATTAATCAAGCACGATAATTAATTAATGATATTGAAACAAGAATTAAAGAGATGGTAGCTAGCTAGTACTACTTAATTACTTACCAAGGGTCGATGCCAAAACAACTTTTTTGGCCATGTGCCCGAGTCACCTTGATGAACTTTGCCCATGCCCTGCCCGCCGGCAAAGAAAACTAATAAAGGGTTATTAAATAGTTCATATCAGAAATGATGAACTAATAATTAATAGGCCGAGATATAGTTAATAATGATTGAAATTACCTGTGACTATCCCTTCACGATGGTGTAGTCTTTATCTTCTTTAGTTCGTGAGTCCATAATTCAACTTTTCCTTCCTCAACTTTAATGTCTAACAAGACCCAGTTCCAACTACATACGCTGCGTTTGCATGTCCTAATTAAGCGGGCATGTGCATAAAATTAATCAACTACCGTAAACCGTATACATTTCATTATTAACATCTAGCTAGCTAGCAAGCAAAAACAAAATTTGTAGTACAAGACAAGGTGACTCACGGAAGTTGTAAGGAAGTAGTATATCTTCATTGGTATTGAGGCGCTTCAAGAACTCTAGCATGCTTTCCTCTCAGACAGCTTGACAATGTTCAATCTGCCATATGTCCCGATTAATGGTATTTGGGTCAATGAACCCAACGCCATAGCATCCACTTTTTCATTTCATACATCTTCATCCTGCATATAATACCACGTAAAAAGAATATAGTGAGGATAATTACATGTAATGATTGATCAAAATTATCACTACATAACTAGCTTGAGACTTAAATTACGTAAAGAAATCACTTACGTACAATAGCAATCGATTTATAGACTTGTCGAGTGCGTCTGATTGTATAACTGAAATAGTTACGGATACTCAATGGTCGAGCTTTCTCATGGTAATAATGCTCATGCTTGACATTCACCATGAGGGACTCTCGATTGAAATCTTGGTAATGTTCATGTACCATTGATGCAATTGATACATTCTCGTTGGGAGGTCCTTGACCTTGTCTAGATGGACCAAAGGTTTGCTCGGATATATTGCCATGCTATTTCCTTCTTTAAGCGTAGGCATGGGCTCGATTTCGAGGAGTTGTCCAATAGAGATATTGAGCATTTGAGCCTGCATTATATGATCCTCTGTTATTACCACATCGCCATGCTTTGGGAACGCTAACGGTTTGCCCACAATAATATTTGGCGCGACTACTCCTCTCATGTGTTGTTGGCACAACAAGCGGGGATCGCTTACCGCTGTTCTCCCAACTGGGAACGGTTTTCCTGCATTTTTGCCACCGCTTGTTGGATCGAGCTTGAGCTCGCTTCCTCTGTAGTCGTGCTCGATGTGCCTTCCTGATTTGGCGCTCATAGTCCGAGTCAACAGGCTTGGGAGCTGGTTCTCTAGCCATCTGAATGAAGTGGTCAATAACTTTCTCGGGCACTTTCTCCTTTGGCGGCGGTGCGGTTTCGGTCCAAAATGGGCATCCAATTGGGCTTGCACTATGGCTGTGTTTTGCTCCTTAGTCATGTCGTAAGGCCTCACGAGGAAGAGGAGCGAGGCTTGGACCATATTTATATCGCTTGCCTCCGCTGTGTACTTCTGAACTACCTCGACTCGTGCCGCTCGCACCAAAGCTGCGGCATGTCTCTTCTGCGAGTGCTGAGACGGCGGAGACGGCTGACGTGGAGTTGGACCAGGAGAAGTGGCCTGACAACGTGTCGGACTTGAAGTAGGAGGTGCGGCCTGACACGATGCCGGACTTGAAACCGGAGAAGTGGCATGACACTATGCCGGACTTGAAACCGGAGGAGTCAGCTCACGCGTTCGGGGACTTGGAGGAGGTGGCGGACTTCGAGGAGGAGTCGGCTCACGCGTTCGTGGACTTGGAGGAGCGGGAGTCTGCTGACTTGGTGGCGGACTTCGAGGAGGAGTCGGCAGACAACACGGTGTCGGTGGACTTTGAAAGATGATGCAATCCTTTCTCCATAGGATGATACGATGTATGGCCTCTCCCAGTGTGCACTCGTCTTCACCTCCAGGAATGTCAAGCGTTAGCCCCGAATATGGGTCCACCACTTCATCAACCATGACACGAGCATAGCCCTCTGGAATCGGGATGCAATGGTAGGTTGCTTGGGGGTAATGGAAAAGCAACGTCGTCCGCCACCTTCATGTATATGTTCTTCATTTTGGAGTGTAGCTCACAGCTAGTGTTCTCTATGATGTCATCCATAGGGTATGTATCCAGCAGAAGTGTCGCCCAGGCGTAACCAACGCTGCTTCTCGGCATGGATGGGACAGTGCTATCCAATGCTGGACGATCATCCGCTTCTTTGCCGCCGCTTTGAGACCCCTTTTCTGGCTAAGTGAGTTGATCTGCTTTGTTGTCTGCTGGAATTTGAGTGCAGTCCGCGTGCCTTGCTTCTAGGCCTTGAAGGCGTTCTGCGTCCCGCTTCCTCTGCTCCTCCTCCAGCTTCCTTTTCTTCTCCTCCTCCATCTTCCTTCTTGCACGGGTCCAAGAGTCCTCGTTCCATTCTGAAAAGCCCTCATACCAGGGAATAACACCCTTGCCTCGTGTTCTTCCGGCTGTTCAGATTTCCTGTATGCCAGAAGCTCGTCGTTCTCTCTGTTGGCGTGAACACCCCCTTGAGCTTCTTCTATTGTGTCAATTATCTTTTGTTCGGCTCCTTTTAGACTTGCCTTCCGCGAAACTTTGCCTATCTTTGGGTCCAACGCTCCCCCATGCGCATAGAACCAAGTTCTGCACCGGGGCCAGTTCCTAGTAACCGGAGTGACCCCTGCATCCTCCATCTCTTGCTCAGACTTATCCCACTTAGGTAATCCCACCGCGTAGCCACCTGGACCCAGCCTATGGAACTACGTCTTTCTTGCGGCATTTGCCTTGTTTTTCATCGACCGTTCCTTAGATAATTCTGAATCCTTGAAGGTCACGAAATCGTCCCAAAGCTCTCTTTGCTTCTCCAAAGTTCCCTTGAAATCCGAGTCTTCCTTTCATTAGCGAGGTAGTTGGCCCATACAGTTTTCTTGTGGGTGTTGAATGCAATTGCCATCTTCTTAAGAGTAGCGGCCTTGACTTTCTCCACATCTCGCTTCAAAGTGAAATGATCGGTATGGTGAAATGTTCCATCGAGATTTCAAAAGGTCTTTTTGGCTCTGTCGTCGACCCAAGTAACATCTAGACGTTTAGTCTTTGGCTCTTTCCATTCTTGAATGGAGATTGGGAGTTTGTCCTTCACAAGAAATCCGCACTGACGAGTCCACTTGTCTGCAACGTTCTTAGGCGTGAGGGTTCGCCACTAAGTTTAATGGATTCGATGTGGTACTTTACACCATCCTTCAACAATCTGCCGGGCCTCGCTTTGTCTTGTCTTGTCAGAGAAGCAGATTTGCTTGATCCGGAGGGCTGAAAGAAGAAAGATCGATTCGTTAATATATCTTCAATAAAAAACATGTGATGATCACCATGATGCATGCTTATATAAATATACCTCACCGGTAGTCTTTGTTATTTGAAGATCAGCATTATGCGTGTCATCACAAACATTGTCTCGTGTAATCATAATCATAATCATAGTTCATGACTTCATCAGCTCGGTTGTCGAGATCGAATATCTTTTCATCACCCTCTCCGGTATTATTCAGATATTGGGAGCCATCATCTGCTTCATTCAGATCATCTAGCCTGTGAGGCTGCGTATGATGTCGAACAATTCCTCTTCTCTCTCTCTGCCGGTATTGTCCGCCATAGCTTTTACTTTACTAATACAGAAGAAATATAAAACAATTTAGTATTCAAATTACAATGCATGGATGCAATTAATCAATAAGGAAAAACTGAATCTCGAATACATCATCTCGAATATATAATCTCGAATACATCATCGTCTTAATATATATAATCTCGAATACATCGTCTCGAATATTATATATCGAATACATCAGGCTAGGTACCTAATAAAGATCGAGTACTACTGAAGAATCTAGGGCGCCACTCGTGGTTCACAGGGCACGGCGGTGCACACCCAAAGAGAAGGAACCATCACAGATCATATCTCGGTCATCTCGCCCAAAGAACCCGCCAAGTAGTGGAGAACTGGCGTCGTCCATAGCAGCCATGTAGCGATGGGCGTGCTCATCTTCCTCCCGACGGCGACGCACCACCTCCGGCGGGGCGGCTGCCTCTGATCGAATGTGGCCCACGCGAATGCCACCAAAGAAGATCGTGGTCGACGACGGGACCCGAGGTCGGGTTGCTCACCAAGCGGCGCGCCTCTCGAGCAGCACCTCCCAAGACAGCCAGTGAGCCAGGTCCGGACATGGGTCCCTCAAGCGGGGCGTCGTCATGAGCGGGTCGACGGCGAGGATGCGGGCAGGCATATCGTCAAGAACAAATACTATATGCCCGCAAAAGTAACATTTTTAAATGATTGGATTGTGATAACTAAAATTCTATATATATGCAAATTCTAACAATTTGAGATTAATCTAATTCATCTAACTAAAACTAATTCTAAAATTTCCTGATTATATAATTAATATTACCATAACAATTCTAATATTTATATAACTAAAAATAGAAAAATGCTAACATTTCTATAAATAAAAACAGAAAACATTTATAACATTTCTATATAACTAACATTTCTAATATTTATATAACTAAAAATAGAATAATTTCTAACATTTCTATAACTAAAACAGAAAATTTATAACAAACAAACTAATGTGTGTGTGTGTGTGTGTGTGTGTGTGTGACATGGCGGCGGGCGAACTCACCGGCGGCGGCGACGACGGGCGACGGACGGGCGGCGACGACGGGCGACGGACGGGCGGCGACGACGCGGGCGCGTGGCGGCAGGCGACGGCATCAGCGAGACGACGACGGGACGACGGGACGGGACGGCACGGCGGCGGCGTCGGCGACGCGGCGGCGAGGGGGGCGGCGACGGGTCGGCGACGAAGGGCGAAGCGGCGACATCGACGGGACGGCGTCGAACAGGGCAGGCGGCGCGACGGAGGAGGAAACAGAGGAAACTGAATTTTTAAGTGTTGTATATATCGGATGGATCTTTAGTACCGGTTAGAGCCACCAACCAGACTAAAGGTCTGTTTTGCCAAACCAGCGGTGGAAGCGCACCCCTTTAGTACTGGTCGTGGCACCAACCGGTACTAAAGGGGGTTCTTTAGTACCGGTTGGAGCCACGAGCCGGTACTAAACGGGTGCGCTGCTCCAGCGGTGCGCAAGTTTAGTCCCACCTCGCTAGTCGAGGGCTACCTGACCGGTTTATAAGCCCGGTCGGTAGCTCTCTCGAGCTCCTCTCCTAAGCAGCCTCACTGGGCCTACCTGTCCTCTTCGCCCGGTGGGCCTCTTGGGCCTTTGCGGCCTGCATCCCGGCCCAACTAAAGGTTGTGTTCATAGTCGTGCAGCCGCTTTGGCCCAATGGGGCGGCTTTTTTATTTTCTTAATTCTTTTTGCTTTATTTATTTTTGAGTTGTTTTTGCTGTATTTAGAGTTTCTTTGTGAATATTTTTGCTTTAGGTACAAAAATTACAAACTTTCTGTTAGTGCCGGTAGTTTTCAAATTTGAATAGTTTAAATTTTGAATTACTTGAAATTTGTGTGAATCACTAGTTTGTGAATAACTTAACTTTGAAAAAAGTTTTTCAGTGATTCTTTTTCTTATGTTTAATATTAGTGTGTTTTATCATTATATTCAATTTGGTAATGCTTAGGTTATTTAAAAATGAAATGCCTTTGTAACAGTTCAGTTTTAATGAAACCCCGATACTTGAAAGAGATTGTCGATTTTGTACACAAAGTGCATCCAGTTTTTGCCGTAACCCTCTCTACTTTTTGCACATGCTATTTGTATGAAATTATGATACCATGCAACCTTTCAACCTTTTCTGAGTTCATTTGAAATGCTTTTCAATTTCAGGGTCATTTAGTGGAAAAAAATCAGTAAATGCATGAAAAGAATATGTTTGCACATAGAATTTCTTCGCGTTTCAAATGCCAAAACACATAACTACCCTAACTATTATAGACATTCCCTCCTGGGTGTGAAACACGAAGAAAGTGATGATAGTGAAGCCGATCACATCCCGATCTTTGGGTGTGAAACTTCTTCTTCGCGTGTGTCCTTTTCTTGCCGTAGCCATGGAAAATCTTCATCATTTAACCGGATGCTCGGGTCAATATTCACTTTGTGAATGGAGCAATTTCATCAAACTTTTCATAATCTTCGACATGTCTGTCTTGTCATCCACTCCCACGATGTTTCTTTTTCCCGAAAGAACTATGTGGCACTTTGGCTCGTCGTATGATCCATTCGCTTCCTTATCTTTTCTTTTTCTCGGCCTGGTAGACATGTCTTTCACATAAAAAACCTGCGCCACATCATTGGCTAGGACGAATGGTTCGTCTGCATACGCAAGATTGTTGAGATCCACTGTTGTCATTCCGCATCAAGGGTCTTCCGTTACCCGCCTTGTGTCATATTGACCCATTTGCACCGAAACAAAGGGACCTTCAAATCACATGATCCATAGTTAAGTTCCCATATGTCCTCTATGTAACCATAATATGTTTCCTTTCCCGTGTTGGTTGTTGCATCAAAGCGGACACCACTGTTTTGGTTGGTGCTCTTCTTATCTTGGGCGATCGTGTAAAATGTATTCCCATTTATCTGGTACCCTTTGAAAGTCATTATATTCGAAGATGGTAATCGGACAGCGAGTACAGGTCATTTTGAATATCGCCATCATTCAGGGCACGTTTCCGCAACCAACCGGCAAAAGTCCTCGTTTGTTCGCGTGTAATCCAGTCGTTAGACTTCTCCGGGTGTTTGGACTGTAGAAAATTCTTGTGTTCCTCCATATACGGAGCCACCAAGGCGGAATTCTGTAGAACTGTGTAGTGTGCTTCAGTGAGAGAATGCCCGTCCATACATATTATTTGATGCCCTCCTAGCATGCCTTTTCCTTCTAGTCTGCCCTTATGCCGCGATTCAGAATACCAATCGGCTTAAGGTCGAATGAAGTCAATACAAAACTCAATGACCTCCTCATTTTCATGGCCCTTGAGATGCTTCCTTCGGCCTAGCACGGTTATGAACATATTTCTTCAAGACTCCCATGAACCTTTCAAAGGGAACATATTGTGTAGAAATACAGGACCCAAAACATTAATCTCTTCAAGAAGGTGAACTAGGGCGTGCGTCATGATGTTGAAGAAGGATGGTGGGAACACCAACTCGAAACCGACAAGACATTGCTCCAAATCATTACAGAACCTTGGTATGATTTCTGGATTGATTACCTTCGAGAGATTGCATTGAGGAATGCACATAGCTTCACAATGGCTAATCGAGCGTTTTACGGTAGAAGCCCCTCAATGCAACCGGAAGGAGTTGCCTCATAATCACGTGGCGTCATGAGACTTTAGGTTCGGAACTTTTTCTCGCCATATTTATTATTCCCTTTATATTCGACGAGAAGCCGATGGTACCTTCATGCTGAGCGGGCATTGAAAGAAGATTTCCTTCTCTTCTTTGGTAAGAGCGCAGCTGGCTCGACCACGATGTATGCCGTCTTTTCCGTGCATACGTTGCTGGTCCTCCGTGCCTCTGGTGTATCTTTTGTCTTCCCATACACGCCAAAAAGCCAAGCAGGGTCACGCAAAGATTCTTCGTCATGTACATCACGTCGATTGCGGAGCGGACCTCTAGGTGTTTCCAATATGGCAAGTCCCAAAATATAGATTTCTTCTTCCACATGGGTGCGCGTTAAATCGGCGTCCTTGAACAGGTTTTCCGCCAGACCCTTTCCAAAGATTACCTCCAAATCCTTGACCATATCATGTACATCAGCACCATGACGATGGCGAGGCTTTGTCCGGTGATCCACCTCACCTTTGAAATGCTTGCCTTTCTTTCTTCACGGATGCCTTGTCGGAAGAAATCGGCGATGTCCTGTACACATTCTTCCTATAACTATCCAAATATATCTTGTCGGTATCATCCAAACAGTGCATGCATCCGCGGTATCCCTTGTTTGTCCGTCTCACGAAGGTTCTTGAGAGCAGGCCAATCATTGATGGTCATGAACAGCAACGCCTTTAGGTCAAATTCTTCCGTCCGTGCTCATCCCACGCACGCACACACTGCTCCATTCCACAGCTGTAATAGTAGTTCAACTAATGGCCTTAGGTACACATCAATGTCGTTGCCGGGTTGCTTAGGGCCTTGGATGAGCACCGCATCATAATGAACTTCCGCTTCATGCACAACCAAGGAGGAAGGTTATACAAACATAGAGTCACATGCCACGTGCTATGGTTGCTGCTCTGCTCCCCAAAAGGATTAATGCCATCTGCGCTTAGACCAAACCATACGTTCCTTGGGTCACCCGCAAACTCCTCCCAAGACTTTCTCTCGATTTTTCTCCACTGCGAACCGTCGTGGTACTCTCAACTTTTCGCCTTTCTTACGGTCTTCTGCGTGCCACCGCGATCGCTTTCGCATGCTCTTTGTTTTGGAACAAACGTTTCAACCATGGTATTATAGGAGCATACCACATCACCTTGGCAGGAATCTTCTTCCTAGGGAGCTCGCCCTCGACATCACCAGGGTCATCGCGACTGATCTTATAACGCAATGCACCGCATAGCGGGCAAGCGTTCAAATCCTCGTACTCACCGCGGTAGAGGATGCAGTCATTAGGGCATGCATGTATCTTTTGCACCTCTAACCCTAGAGGGCGACAACCTTCTTTGCTTCATATGTATCTCGGGCAATTCGTTGTCCTTTGGAAGCATATTCTTTATCATTACCAGAACTTTCCAAATCCTTGTCGGATACACCATTCTCGCCTTCCATTGCAGCAATTCAAGTGTGGTGCCCAACTTTTTTGTCGCCTTCGCAATTGGTACAACAATTTCTTGAGATCCTCTAACATGCGCCGCAACTTCGTCCTCTCCAGTCACTTGCGCAGTTTCTCTTTGCATCGGCAATGGCTCGACCTAGATCATCGGCGGGCTCATCGATTCCTCTTCTTCACTTCTTCCGCATTGTCGGCTCAGCTTCTTCCCCATTGTTGTATCATCGTATTCAGGGAACCCATGGCCGGGATAGCCGTCGTCGTCCTCTTCTTCTTCATTGTCTTCCATCATAACCCCTATTTCCCGTGCTTGGTCCAAACATTATAGTGGGGCATGAAACCGGACTTAAATAGGTGGACGTGAATGGTTTTGACATAGAGTAACTGTGACCATTCTTACAGCCAGACATGGACAAGGCATAAAACCATCCGCCCGCTTGTTTTCCTCGGTGACCCAGAAAAGTATGCACACCATTAATGAACTCGGGAGAGGATCGGTCATCATACATCCATTGTCGGCTCATCTTCATTACACAACACCGAATAGACCAAATTAATACAAGTTCATACATAAAGTTCATATACAGCACTTAATTAAATGCAACATACAAATAACTCTCTAGCTAAAGAATTTAAATGCAACAACAAATGCGATGAAGATTGCAACTAAGGTAACAATTGATCCAACAGCATAATGATACCAAGCCACACTATCAATGGCATATTTTCTAATCTTTCTATTCTTCAACCTCATTTTCTCCATCTTGATCTTGTGATCATCGACGACATCGGCAACATCAACTCCAATTCCATCTTCTCCCCCTCAATTCTTTTCAATTTTTCTTTCAAATACTCGTTTTCTCTTTCAACAAAATTTAACCTCTCGACAATAGGGTCGGTTGGAATTTCCGGTTCACATACCTCCTAGATAAAAATATCTATGTCAACTTGATGGGCATAATTGTCATAAACACGAAATGCAACAACTAGTTTTAAAAGAGAATATACCACATCCGAATCATAACAAGGATGAAGGCCGACGGGACGGATATCAAAACCATGGCACTATGTATAACAAACAACGTCTTGGTAAGATAATTATACGAGTAACTATATATATCCAAATCACACAAACATCAATTTGGTAATGTAAAACATTCATGAACAAGAGCCTCACCACAAGGTGGTGCCGTGACGGACGGACGGTCTGAGCGATCGACGGTGGTTACAATGGAGATTTAGAAGGCACTAAGTAAACCACACCTACATATGCAAACTAAGTGCTATTTTTGACCTCAAATTGCATATAAATCAAATACTAGCAAATATAATTCCTCCCAAATTAATCACTATACAAAGCATTGCAAGAGCTAATCTAGCAATGAGAGTTGAAAGGACAAAGTTGCTAACCTTTGTGATCATTTGAATGGATGGGGCCTTCAAATCTTGACAAATTTCGGGCAAAATTTGTGAGGAGCTCGAGGAAGAGAGGGAAGAACAGAGGAAGTGAGGGAAAGGGAAGAACAGAGTGGCTCGGGTGGATGAAGGGTTTATGTACATCGACCTTTAGTAGCGGTTCGTGCCACGAACCGGTACTAAAGGTGATGGACGGGCCCCAGATCGACAACACCTGCCACCACCCACTTTAGTACCGGTTCGTGGCACGAACCAGTACTAAAGGTTCGCCACTTAACCGGTACTAATGAGAACGGCCGGCTAGCTGTTGGAACCGGCACTAATGGACACATTAGTGCCGGCTCAAAATCAAACCGCACTAATGTGTCTCATATTAGGTCCTTTTTCTACTAGTGTAATTAGTAAAGGAAACTAGCTAACCCGCATGCATGTGGATGAAACAATTATAGTTACGGTGGAAGACAAACGTCATCAAACCATAAGGATTCCATGCAAAAACAGTGCCACGAGTGGTGGCAGCAAATAGAAGACCCTCATATTGAATTGCATCACAATACTCATTTGTGTACAGTAATTGATTTTTGAGCAATATCCATCGAGGCGTGGAATTAAGGACGACAACAAGCTTGTCGAAGATAGCAACAACTTCATAGTTATTGTAATCCCAAGAGTGGTTGGGAACTCGACAAATTGCTATCTTCTGTAGACGACAATCACCATGATCGCATTTGAATGTACGGTGATCATCTGTGTGCTCAACCTTAGGGTAGTCTGTGATTTTTGGAAGAGGAACCCGGTGATGAGTGTACACATTCACAAGTTCCCACTCATAGTTATACCCAATATAAACAACCCAATCTCCATTTGTGCCTGCCCAAGCCTTACCCTCAAGCGATGGCATCTTAACATCACACATATCATTATTAAGCGGCATCAACTTGGACAAGCCGAGGCTTCCGTCGTCCCTAGGGGTGGGCATAAAAACCGAGAACCAAAGACCGGACCCAAAAAAACCAGGACCGAAGCTGAAAAGAACGAGGACCGAGCCATCAGTTGTTCGCTCGGTTCACAAATCTTAGAAACCGATATTACATCGATGAATTCGGTCGTTGGAGTCTATGGACTGAATGGCCCGAACTAACCATAATATTTTATTACTATATTATTAACGCCAGCGTACTAGCCCAATAGCCCATCTACCTTAACATGAAGCGCTTCTCCCCCATCGTTTTTTTTAGCTACAAACACACGCAACCCACGATCTTATCTCGAGTCATTGAAGGCTTCACGCACCCACATCTTCATGGAGTGCCGCTGCCTTGGTTTCCCCACCTCACGCAATACCGGTGTCCAGTGGTGGCGGCTATGAGCCTTCATCATCCATCCCGGCCGGCGGCGCCCATGTCTTTCTCGCGGCAGGCAACAACCGACGACATCCATCACTCCCACGCGGTCGTTGGCTCGCCACCACCAGTTCTTCATGGCCGGCTGCCCACTTCCGACGATGCATCACCTGTCGTATATGCTACAGAGGTTTGGATTGATTTTTGTTCGTCCGTCCATGCTTTCTTGGCTGGATTTGGCTTCCAATTTCTTTCTCCCTAGTCAATATCGGGTCTCTTCGATAGTAACCGAGGACCGAACCGAATTGATCATGGATCAAGCTTCGGTCATGGATTTCTTCGATGACCGATCGGTCAGGAAAAGCAGGAAACCGAATTTCAAAATAAACCGAGGCACCGAACCGTTTTTTTGGCCTAACCAAATGCCCAGGCCTAGTCGTCCCCACGCCGGCGACCAGCGTGATGGCGAAGAAGATAGGGAGATCAAACCGCTCCTTGATACGTCTCCAATGTATCTATAATTTTGATTGTTCCATGCTATTATATTACCCGTTTTGGATGTTTATGGGCTTTACTTTACACTTTTATATCATTTTGGGACTAACCTACTAACCGGAGGCCCAGCCCGTATTGCTTTTTTTTTGCCTATTTTAGTGTTTCAAGAAAATGAATATCAAATGGTGTCCAAACGGAATGAAACCTTCGGGAGCGATCTTTTGGAACAAACATGATCTAGAGGACTTGGAGTGGAAGTCAAGCAACAACCGAGGCGGCCACGAGGGTGGAGCCCCCCCTACTGGGCGCTCCCCCTTGTCTCGTGGGCCCCTCGGCGCCCACCGACCTACTTCTCCCTCCTATATATACCCATGTACCCGAAAACATCGAGGTGACCACGAAAACTATTTCCACCACCGTAACCTTCAGATCCGTGAGATCCCATCTTGGAGCCTTCACCGCGCTCCACGAGGGGGAATCAACCACGGAGGGCCTCTACATCAACACCATAGCCTCTCCGATGAGTTGTGAGTAGTTTACCACAGACCTTCAGGTCCATAATTATGAGCTAGATGGCTTCTTCTCTCTTTGAATCTCAATACAAAGTTCTCCTCGATCTTCTTGGAGATCTATTCGATGTAACTCTTTTTGCAGTGTGTTTGTCAAGATCCGATGAATTGTGGGTTGATGATCAAGTTTATCTATGAGAAGTATTTGAATCTCCTCTGAATCCTTTTACGTGTGATTAAGTTATCTTTGCAGATCTCTTCGAATTATATGTTTGGTTTGGCCAACAAGATTGATCTTTCTTGCAATGGGAGAAGTGCTTAGCTTTGGGTTCAATCTTGCGGTGTCCTTTCCCAGTGACAGCAGGGGCAGCAACGCACATATTGTATTGTTGCCACCGAGGATAAAAAGATGGGGTTTATATCATATTGCATGAGTTTATCCCTCTACATCATGTCATATTTCTTAATGCGTTACTCTGTTCTTTGTGAACTTAATACTCTAGATGCATGCTGGATAGAAGTCAATGTGTGAAGTAATAGTAGTAGATGCAGGAAGGAGTCGGTCTACTTGTCACGGATGTGATGCCTATATACATGATCATGCCTAGATAATCTATTAATTATTCGCTTTTCTATAAATTGCTCGACAGTAATTTGTTCACCCGCCGTATAATACTTATGCTATCTTGAGAGAAGCCACTCGTGAAACCTATGGCCCCCGGGTCTATCTTTTATCATATAAGCTTTCAATCTACTTTTATTTGCATCTTTACTTTTCCAATCTATATTATAAAATACCAAAAATATATTTATCTTATCATATTATCTCTATCAGATCTCACTTTCATGAAGTGGCCGTGAAGGGATTGACAACCCCTTTATTGCGTTGGTTGCGAGTTCTTGTTTATTTGTGTAGGTGAGTGGGACTTTTGAGGATCCTCCTATTGGATTGATACTTTGGTTCTCAAAACTGAGGGAAATACTTACTACTATTGTTGCATCACCCTTTCCTCCTCAAGGAAAACCAACGCAAGCTCAAGACGTAGCAAGAAGGATTTACGCGCGCCGCCGAGGAGGTATTCGCTCAAGTCAAGACATACCAAGTACCCATCAGAAACTCATCTCCCTCGCATTTACATTATTTGCCATTTGCCTCTTGTTTTCCTCTCCCCCACTTCACCCTTGCCATTTTATTCGCCCTCTCTTTCCCAATCTCCTCTCTCTTTTGTTTGCCTTTGTGTTTGCTTGTGTGTTGGATTACTTGTCGCGATGGCGCAAGATAATACCAAATTGTGTGATTTCTCCAATACCAATAACAATGATTTCCTTAGTACTCCGATTGCTCCTCTTAATGATGTTGAGTCTTGTGAAATCAACGCTACTTTGCTGAATCTTGTTATGAAAGATCAATTCTCCGGCCTTCCTAGTGAAGATGCCGCTACCCATCTAAACAACTTTGTTGATTTGTGTGAGATGCAAAAGAAGAAAGATACGGATAATGATATTGTTAAATTGAAGTTATTTCCGTTTTCACTTAGAGATCGTGCTAAAGTTTGGTTTTCGTCTCTGCCTAAGAATAGTATTGAATCATGGAATAAGTGCAAAGATGCTTTTATCTCTAAGTATTTTCCTCCCGCTAAGATCATCTCTCTTAGGAACGATATTATGAATTTTAAACAACTTGATCATGAGCATGTTGCCCAATCTTGGGAAAGAATGAAATTGATGATTCGCAATTGCCCTACTCATGGTTTGAATTTATGGATGATCATACAAAAAATTTATGCCGGATTGAATTTTGCTTCTAGAAATCTTTTAGATTCGGCCGCAGGAGGCACGTTTATGGAAATCACCTTAGGAGAAGCTACAAAACTCCTTGATAAAATTATGGCTAATTATTCTCAATGGCACACCGAAAGATCTACTAGTAAAAAAGTGCATGTTATAGAAGAAATTAATGTTTTGAGTGGAAAGATGGATGAACTTATGAAATTGTTTGCTACTAAGAGTGCTCCTATTGATCCCAATGATATGCCTTTGTCTACTTTGATTGATAATAATAATGAATCTATGGATGTGAATTTTTTGGTAGGAATAATTTTGGTAACAATGCTTATAGAGGAAACTTTAATCCTAGACCGTTCCTAGTAATTACTCTAATAATTATGGTAATTCCTACAATAATTCTTATGGTAATTTTAATAAGATGCCCTCTGATTTTGAGAATAGTGTTAAAGAATTTATGATCTCTCAAAAGAATTTTAATGCCTTGCTTGAAGAAAAATTGCTCAAAGTTGATGATTTGGCTAGGAACATTGATAGACTCTCGCTTGATGTTGATTCTTTGAAACTTATATCTACTCCTCCTAAGCATTATATCAATGAGTCTCTCAAAGCCATGAGAATTTCCATTGATGAGTGAAAAGAAAGAACCGCTAGATTGCGTGCTAAGAAAGATTGCTTTATAAAGGCGTGTTCTTCTAGTTTCCATGACAATAATGATGAAGATCATAAAGTTATTGATGTTTCCCTATTAGATCTTTTTTTTGCAATATGAATCTTAATAATGATGGAACTGGAGATGAGTCAACTTTAGTTAAAAGGCGTCACAATGATTCAGAGTTTTTAGATCTTGATGCTAAATTTGGTAAAAGTGGGATTGGAGAGGTCAAGACTTTAAATAGCATTGAACCCACTATCTTGGATTTCAAGGAATTTGATTATGATAATTTCTCTTTATAAGGTTGTATTTCCTTGTTGCAATCCGTTTTGAATTCTCCTCATTCTTATAGTCAAAATAAAGCTTTTACCAAACATATTGTTGATGCCTTGATGCAATCTTTTGATGAAAAACTTAATTTAGAAGTTTCTATACCTAGAAAACTTTATGATGAGTGGGAACCTACTATAAAGATTAAGATTAAAGATCATGAGTGTTACGCTTTATGTGATTTGGGTGCTAGTGTATTCCACGATTTCGAAAACTTTATGTGATATTCTAGGTTTCCATGATCTTGATGATTGCTCTTTAAATTTGCACCTTGTGGATTACGCCATTAAAAAGCCAATGGGAAGGATCAATGATGTTCTCATTGTCGCAAATAGGAATTTGGTGCCCGTAGATTTTATCGTTCTTGATATAGATTGCAATCTTTCTTGACGTATTATTCTTGGTAGACCTTTCCTTACAACGATTGGTGCGATTATTGATATGAAGGAAGGAATATTAGATTCCAATTTCCATTAAGGAAAGGCATGGAGCACTTTCCAAGAAAGAAAGTTAAATTACCTTATGAATCGATTATGGGAGCTACTTATGAATTGAGTGCCAAAGAAGGCACTACTTAGATCTATCCTCGCTTTTATGCCTAGCTAGGGGCGTTAAACAATAGCGCTAGTTGGGAGGCAACCCAATTTTATTTGTGTTTTTTTATTGCTTCTGTTTAATAATAAAATTTGCATCTACCTTCTATTTGGATGTGTTTTTATGTTTGAATTAGTGTTTGTGCCAAGTAGAACCTATAGGATAACCTATGGTGATAGTTAATTTGATTCTGCTGAAAAACAGAAACTTTGCATGCAAGAAAATAATTTTAGTAATTCACAGAAACGTGATTTTGCATTGATTCTTTTTGATGTAGATCAATAGACAAATTTCCCAGGACTTACTATTTTAGTAGGATTTTTAGAGTTCCAGAAGTATTCGAGAGTTATAGATTGCTACAGACTGTTCTGCTTTTGACAGATTCTGTTTTTCGTGTGTTGATTACTTATTTTGATGCATCTATGGCTAGTATGTAAAGGTATGAACCATAGAGAAGTTGAAATACAGTAGGTTTAACACCAATATAAATAAAGAATGAGTTCATTATAGTACCTTATGTGGTGGTTTTTCTTTCTTTCACTAATGAAGCTTTTGAGATTTTCTGTTGAGTTTTGTGTTGTGAAGTTTTCAAGTTTTCGGTAAAGATTTGATGGACTATGGAATAAGGAGTGGCAAGAGCCTAAGCTTGGGGATGCCCAAGGCAACCCAAGATATTCAAGAATATCCAAAAGCCTAAGCTTGGGGATGCCCCGGAAGGCATCCCCTCTTTCGTCTTTGTTTATCGGTAACTTTACTTGGAGCTATAATTTTATTCGCCACATGATATGTGTTTTGCTTAGAGCGTCTTGTATGATATTAGTCTTTGCTTTTTAGTTTATCACAATCATCCTTGATGTACACACCTTTTGGGAGAAACCCACTTTATTAGAATTTATTATAATACTCTATGTGCTTCACTTATATCTTTTGAGCTAGATAGTTTTGCTCTAATACTTCACTTATATCTTTTAGAGCACAGCTGTGGCTTAATTTTGAAGAAATTGTTGATCTCTCATGCTTCACTTAGATTATTTTGAGAGTCTTTTAGAACAGCATGGTATTTGCTATGGTTATGAATTTGGTCCTAGAATGATGAGCATCCAAGTTGGGTATAATAAAACTATCATAGAAAGCGATTAAACACTAGGATCAATTTGATGCTTGATAATTGTTTTGAGATATAAAGGTGGTAATGTTAGAGTCATGCTAGTGGGTAATTATGAAATTGAGAAATACTTGTGTTGAAGTTGGCAAGTCCCATAGCATGCACGTATGTAAAAGTTATGTGACAAATTTGTTGCATGCGGTGCTCTTTTAATTGTCTTCCTTATGAGTGGAGGTTAGGATCGCGCGATGGTTAACTCCTACCAACCCTTCCCCTAGGAGCATGGGTAGTAGTACTTTGCTTCGAGGGCAAGTAGACTTTTGCAATAAGTATATGAGTTCTTTATGACTAATGTGAGTCCATGGATATACACACAATCACCCTTCCACTTTGCTAGCCTCTATTATACCGCGCAATTTTCGCCGGTATCATGCACCCATTATTTACCTTCCTCAAAACAGCCACCATACCTACCTATTATGGCATTTTTATAGCCATTCCGAGATATATTGCCTTGCAACTTTCCACCGTTCCATTATTATGACACGCTCCATCATTGTCATATTGCTCTTTGCATGATAATGTAGTTGACATTGTATTTGTGGCAAGGCCACCCTCATAATTTTCATACATGTCAGTCTTGATTCATTGCATATCCCGGTACACCGCCGGAGGCATTCATATAGAGTCATATTTTGTTCTAAGTGTTGAGTTGTAATTCTCGAGTTGTAAATTAATAAAAGTGTGATGATCTTCATCATTGTCCCAAGTGAGGAAAAGATGATGAAGATTATGATTCCCCCACAAGTCGGGATGAGACTTCGGACTTTAAAAAAAGAGGCCAAAGAGCCCAGCAAAAAAAGAGAAAGGCCAAATAAAAAAAGAGAAAGGCCAAATAAATAAATAAATAAAATAAAAAATGAGAGAAAAATAGAGAAGGGACAATGCTACTATCTCTTTTCCACACTTGTGCTTCAAAATAGCACCATGATCTTCATGATAGAGAGTCTCTTGTGTTGTCACTTTCATATACTAATGGGAATTTTTCATTATAGAACCTGGCTTGTATATTCCAATGATGGGCTTCCTCAAAATGCCCTAGGTCTTTGTGAGCAAGCGAGTTGGGCGACACCCACTTAGTTTCTTTTGTTGAGCTTTCATACATTTATAGCTCTAGTGCATCTGTTGCATGGCAATCCCTACTCACTCACATTGATATCTATTGATGGGCATCTCCATAGCCCGTTGATATGCCTAGTTGATGTGAGACTATCTTCTCCCTTTTTTCCTCACAACCACCACCATATACCACATATAGTGCTATGTCCATGGCTTGCGCTCATGTATTGCGTAAGAGTTGAAAAAGCTGAAGCGCGTTAAAAAGTATGAACAAATTGCTTGGCTGAAACCAGGGTTGTGCATGATGGGAGTATTTTGTGTAATGAAAATAAAGCATGGCCTAACTATATGATTTTGTAGGATAAGCTTTCTTTGGCTATGCTGTATGCTATTTTGATAAGACATGATTATTTGTTAGTATGCTTGAGTATTATTATTTTTATGTTTTATAAGCTTTTATCTTGAATCATTTGGATCTGAACAATCATGCCACAATAAAGAAAATTACATTGAGAATTATGCTAGGTAGCATTCCACATCAAAATTCTGTTTTTATCATTTACCTACTCGAGGACGAGCAAGAATTAAGCTTGGGGATGCTTGATACGTCTCCAACGTATCTATAATTTTGATTGTTCCATGCTATTATATTACCCGTTTTGGATGTTTATGGGCTTTACTTTACACTTTTATATCATTTTTGGGACTAACCTACTAATCGGAGGCCCAACCCGTATTGCTGTTTTTTTTGCCTATTTCAGTGTTCCGAAGAAAAGGAATATCAAACGGAGTCCAAACGGAATGAAACCTTCAGAGCGATCTTTTTGGAACAAACGTGATCCAGAGGACTTGGAGTGGAGGTCAAGCAACAACCGAGGCGGCCACGAGGTGGAGGGTGCCCCCCCTACTGGGCGTGCCCCCTATCTCGTGGCCCCCCGGGGCATCCACCGACCTACTTCTTCCTCCTATATATACCCATGTACCCCGAAAACATCATAGGTGACCACGAAAAACTATTTCCACCACCGTAACCTTCTGTATCGGCGAGATCCCATCTTGGAGCCTTCGTCGGCGCTCCATCGGAGGGGGAATCAACCATGGAGGGCTTCTACATCAACACCATAGCCTCTCCGATGAGTTGTGAGTAGTTTACCACAGACCTTTGGGTCCATAGTTATTAGCTAGATGGCTTCTTCTCTCTCTTTGAATCTCAATACAAGGTTCTCCTCGATCATCTTGGAGATCTATTCGATGTAACTCTTTTTGCGGTGTGTTTGTCGAGATCCGATGAATTGTGGGTTTATGATCAAGTTTATCTATGAGAAGTATTTGAATCTCCTCTGAATTCTTTTATGTGTGATTAAGTTATCTTTGCAAGTCTCTTGAATTATCAGTTTGGTTTGGCCAACAAGATTGATCTTTCTTGCAATGGGAGAAGTGCTTAGCTTTGGGTTCAATCTTGCGGTGTCCTTTCCCAAAGGACAGCGAGGGCAGCAAGGCACGTATTGTATTGTTGCCATCGAGGATAAAAGATGGGGTTTATATCATATTGCATGAGTTTATCCTCTACATCATGTCATATTTCTTAATCGTTACTCTGTTCTTTATGAACTTAATACTCTAGATGCATGCTGGATAGAGGTCGATGTGTGGAGGAATGGTAGTAGATGCAGGCAGGAGTCGGTCTACTTGTCATGGATGTGATGCCTATATACATGATCATGCCTAGATAATCTCATAATTATTCGCTTTTCTATCGATTGCTCGACAAGAATTTGTTCACCCACCGTAATACTTATGCTATCTTGAGAGAAGCCACTAGTGAAACCTATGGCCCCGGGTCTATATTTTATCATATAAGCTTTCAATCTACTTTTATTTGCATCTTTACTTTTCCAATCTATATTATAAAATACCAAAATATATTTATCTTATCATATTATCTCTATCGATCTCACTTTTGCAAGTGGTCAGAAGGGATTGACAACCCCTTTATTGTGTTGGTTGCGAGTTCTTGTTTGTTTGTATAGGTGTGTGGGACTTTTGAGGAGCCTCCTCTGGATTGATACCTTGGTTCTCAAAAACTAAGGGAAATACTTACGCTACTATTGCTGCATCACCCTTTCCTCTTCAAGGAAAACCAACGCAAGCTCAAGACGTAGCACTCCTGAACCCTTGGGTTCTTTGCAATGATATTATTTGTTGAGTCGAGAATGGACTTGAACGAACCTGCCTGGCTAGCCGAGGTGATGACGTCGCACCGATCAATGAGTTCCTCCACCACGTCATCTTTTAGATCGGGGCTAGAATAACGGGGTCATTACTGGCCTGTTCCCTCCTTGGAGAAGACAATCGAACAATGGCAGAAGGAAGGGTGCGGGCAAATGGAGGGAGGAAGAGCATGCGACAGCAGTTACAAATCGAGAGGGAAAGGCGAAGAGGCGGTGGATAGTTGCCACGGTACACGAAGAGGCTAGTGGGGAGCGAACGGTTGCCACAGAGAGGTCACACACTAACGACAAGGCCGTCCTCTTAGACCTAGCCCCCGTGCGGGATGGCCTCCATCGCCCACACGAGCGAATACACTTCGCACCCCACACGGTTGGTCCGCCACGTTGCTAAGAGCAAGTACTACAATAGTGGGCTTATAGCCTGCTTACATGGCAATTTTGCCTATGTGGAGGAGAGAGACATGAAGGATTCCTGCAACAAGGACAAGCGTGCACGCACTTGGCCTGAATGGAGAAACTCGACAAAGCTCACGTCGTGTACGCAGCCAAGGAGGCGTACACGTGCTACGACATGTACATGCGGATCGTTGACATGAAGAAGTGCCTCCTTCCCCAAAACAGCCAGGATCCAGCCGGAAGCAGAGCAATGGCAAGCGTCGTCGCAACAAGAAGTAGATGATTAGATCCTCGTTTCTCCTAGTTTAGTATGCATGTAATTGCTTACTTTGGTGTGTGGAAATGTTACGTGTGTAGTCACTTGTGTAATTGTATGCTTAATTTGGTTATGCAATGCTGTCTTTTTAAGTATATATGTTGATGCTCTGTAGACAGAGCAAATCACATCGCACACGGACTAAACAAGGGAACTCGTTGGTGATGATTTCATCAATCACTGACAATTGTATACCATCAATCGTTTGCTCACAACACACACGGCTTGTTAACAGGAATCGTCTGTGTTGTTATCGGTCTTCCCACATATTTCTAATTACAGACATGTTTGCTGCGTATCACACACATCTTGTTAAGTTGAACCGTTTTTGTTCTCTTGGTTCAACGCAAACAGTTCATCCGAGTGAACTGTATGTCGTATATCGCACACACCTTCATCTGGCTGCCCGTTTTTGTTGTTCCGCCTCATCACACACAGTTCATCCGAGTGAACTGTATGCTCTACATCACACACGCCTGCATCTGGCTGCTCGTTTCTTTTGTTCCTCATCATCGCAAACAGTTAATTGAACTGAACCGTATGCCCTGCATCGCACATGCAACAAAAATCTGAACCGTGTTTGATGCATCCATCATCGCAAACGTTTTGCACCTTTTTTGACGGGTTTTTTACAACACCATTTGCGATTATTGCATCACACACATTTTCGTCGAAGGGTCTCTGATCGTAGTGTCGCTTTAGCAGCATCCTACAGTAGTGATCACTTCCTTACTTATGAGTGTGCGGCTAGGTGGCCTAGAGCGTCGAGGATATGATGACGTGGTGGGGATTGGAGTGGCAATGTTTAATATCATGGAGCATGTGGGGTTGGCGCGTGACACACATGATATGATGGGAGGGCGCGCGCGATCGAAACCTGTGCGGTAGCGTCCCGTCCTTCCAGTCGCGTTGTGTCGTCAAGAAACCCTACGCGGGTGGTGTTTTGTGTTGCCAGGGAGATCGCAGCCATCAAGAACCTACGCGGTCGCCGTTGCGTGTTGCCAGTCGAGATGTGTCTTCGAGAAAGTGAAACCTTGAGCAGGCATTGATGAGTGTTAGCATTCAGGGGTGTGTGTGCCCATGTGAGTAGCGCTCCGGTAGTAGCACAAATGGCATGCAACTCACCATTAATATCGATTGACATGCATGCATATATCATACTCCCTCGGTTCCTAAATATAAGATATAAAATTTCACTATAGGCTACATACAGAGTAAAATGAGTAAATCTACATGCTAAAGTATGTCTATATACTCCTAGATTATGGATGGGCTTAGGCCCATATAAGACAATAATCCCTGGTTAATCTCTAAGACCCATGAATGTGCACGGCAAGTGGTGGGAAGTTTAGTACCATACTGCTACAGTAAGAAGACTGAGAGTTGTAAGGGATGCTCTACCACTTGCTATTGGGAGCTTGGGAATAGGAGTTGTACACGTGCGCTCCTCCTCCTCCGGGTTGCTAGAATGAGTCGAGCCGAAGATTATTTCCAACCACCATCTTTGTCGGAGCCGTTCTTACTGTGATCGGAGACAAGCTGGTTGCCTCATATATCCATATGCGCGTTGCCAAGAATTTGTGGGATGCGCTCGAAGCTAAATTCGGCGGAGCAAGTTATATGCTATGGAGCAGTTCCATGATTACAAAATGGTTGATAACCGTTTTGTATTGGACCAGGACCATGTGATACAATGCATCGCTAAGGAGCTAGAGCTCCTGAAGTGTGCGTTACCGGACAAATTTGTCGCGGGTTGCATTATTACAAAACTCCCTCCCGGATGGAGGAACTTTGCTACTTCTTTCAAGCACTTGAGATGTGAATTCTCTGTTGAGGATGTCATCGGTCATCTAAGTGTTGAACAGAACTCGAGAGCAAATGACTCACACATGAAAGGAGCAGAGGGTTCTTCTAATGCCAATGTGGTGCAGAAGAATTCCCACAAGTTCAAGGGAAAGAACTCTGTCGAGGAGAATACTGCCTTCAAGAAGAAGCGTAAGAAGAAAGACAAAAAGAGAGATGACTTTACTTGTGGTTCAGAGGAACATTGGGCAAAAGAGTACCCAAACAAGTACAAGAAGCCAGGACATGACTCCAAGTCTGTCAATGTCACTTTGAGCAACAATGATGGGGCATCTGGGTATGGTAATTTGTTTACCGTACTCTCAGTTTGTCAGTCCACCTATTGGTGAGTTGACACTGCAGCCAATATTCATGTGTGTGCTGATGTGTCTTTGTTTTGTTCCTACCAGGTCGCACGAGATTGTTCCATCATGATGGGGAATGGCTCGCATGCTTCAGTTCATGGTGTTGGTACAGTAGATCTGAAGTTTACTTTGGGAAAGATCGTGCAACTAAAAAACATGCAACATGTCCCTGCTATCAAGAAGAATCTCGTTAGTGGCTCCCTTCTATGTAAAGAAGGATTTAAGTTAGTATTTGAGTCCAATAAAGTAGTCGTATCTCGGTATGGACTATTTGTTGGAAAAGGATATGATTGTGGTGGTTTGTTCTACCTTTCCCTGGAGGATTTCTATAATAAAGTCGTGAACCAAATTCATTCTAATATGAACGAATCTGAGGTTTGGCATTCACGTCTTTGTCACATAAATTTTGGTTGTATGATGCGGCTAACTAACATGGATTTAATCCCGAAATTCACTTTAGCCAAAGGCTCTAAGTGTCATGCGTGTGTGTAAGCTAAGCAACCTCGTAGGCCTCACACGCCTGCGAAGGAGAGACACCTGGCACTATTAGAGTTCATACATTCAGATCTCTGCGAGATGAATGGTGTGTTGACCAAAGGTGGAAAGAAATACTTCATGACTTTGATTGATGATTCCACTAGATTATGTTATGTGTATTTGTTAAATACAAATGATGTGGCTCTACACTACTTTAGAATCTATAAGGCTGAAGTTAAGAATCAACTTGAGAAAAATCAAATGAGTCCGGGCTGATTGCGGTGGAGAGTAATTTTCTAATGTGTTTGATTTATTCTGTGGAACATGGTATTATTCATAAGAGGACGCCTCCTATTCACCCTAGTCAAACGGGGTTGCCGAATGGAAAAACCGTCCTCTAACAGATTTGGTTAATGCCATGTGAGGTACATCGGGTTATCCAAGGCATGGTGGGGGAGGCTGTATTGACATCATGTTATGTCCTGAATAAAGTTCCCTCAAAGGATAATGAGACTACTCCCTATGAGCAATGGGAAAAGAAAAGAACTACACTCTCTTACTTTCGCACTTGGGGATGTTTGGCGAAAGTCAATGTGCCGATCCTCAAAAAGCGCAAGCTTGGGCCAAACACCGTGGGCTGCGTTAATTTGGCTATGCTAATAATAGCGTTGGCTATAGATTTCTGTTAGTGAAATACGAGGTACCTGACCAGAAGGTCGGTACACTTATAGAGTATAAATATGGTACATTTTTGAGGATATTTTTCCCATGAGAGATATGCAAAGCACTTCTAAACCGGAATCGATGAGACTCTGAACCTGTAATTCGATGGAATACTATGAACACAAAGTGATGAAAGTTCCACGGAGGATGACGAGGAAGCTCTTGTTAGGAGCAAGAGACAAAGGACTGCAAAGTGTTGTGGTGATGATTTCCTCACGTACCTCGTGGATGACGACACTCCCAGTTCCATTTCAGAAGCTTATGCATCTCCGGATCTTGACCCTTTGGAAGGATGCGGTCTGTCGCGATATGGATTCCATCTTGGCTAACGGGACATGGGAGATAACTGATCATCCTTATGGTTCCCAACCATTGGGATGTAAGTGGTGTTCAAAAGGAAGCTTAGGTCCGATGGTACTGTTGACAAGTACAAAGCTAGGCTTGTGGCCAAGGATTACACCATGAAAGAAGAAGAAGATTTCTTCGATACTTACTCACATGTGGCTAGATTGACTACCATTCGAGTGTTGCTCGTTTTGGATGCCTCGCATGGTCTTCTCGTTCATCAGATGGACGTTAAGACAGCTTTCCAGAGAGCTAGACGAGGAAATTTACATGCAACAGCCACATGGCTTTGTAGTAAATGGTCAGGAAAGAAAGGTATGCAAGCTAGTGAAATCTTTGTATGGCCTGAAACAAGTGAGCAATAGCATGAGAAGTTCAATACTACTCTGACATCTGATGGCTTTGTTTTTAATGAAGCTGAGAAATGTGTATATTATCGCTATAGTGGGGGCGAAGGAGTTATACTATGTCTGTATGTCAATGACATACTGGTATTTGGGACCCACCTCAGAGCCATTGAGGAGGTCAAGGCTTTTCTATCTCATAACTTTGAGATGAAAGACCTGGGCATGGCTGATGTTATCTTGAACATCAAGCTACTGAGAAATACTGAGGGTGGAATTACACTTTTGCAATCCCACTATGCTGAGAAGATTTTGAGCCGTTTTGGATATTCGGACTGCAAATAGGTTCTGCAACACCATATGATCCTAGCATGCGGATTGGAATGTTCGAAGGCACGACTGTAGATCAGTTGAGATATTCTCAAGTGGTTGGTTCACTCATGTACCTAGCTTGTGCTACTCGTCCATGACATCTCATTTGTTGTGTGCAAACTGAGCCGGTTTGTTTTCAATCCGAGAGATGTGCATTGGCATGCTGCTGAGCGAGTGATGTATTATTTGCAAGATATTGTGAACTATGGAATTCACTATTCCGGGTACCCAACGGTACATGAGGGGTACAGTGATTCTAATTGGATATTTGATGCTGATGAGATGAAAGCCACAAGTACTTGGGTACACTTTCACACGTGGTGGTGTACCTAGCTTGTGCTACTCGTCTTGACATCTCATTTGTTGTGTGCAAACCGAGCCAGTTGTTTTCAATCCGGAGATGTGCATTGGCAAGCTATTGAACGAGTGATGTATTATTTGCAAGATATTGTGAACTACGAAATTCACTATTACGGGTACCCAGCGGTACATGCGGGGTACAGTGATTCTAATTGGATATCTGATGCTGATGAGATGAAAGCCACAAGTACTTGGATACACTTTCACACTTGGTGGTGGTGCTGTTTCCTGGAAGTCTGACAATCAAACTGTGATTGCCAAGGCTAAGGGTTCAAAGGACAATATGTCATCCAGAAAGCACATAAGAAGAAGATTAAAGTCTATCAGAAAATCAAGAAACTCCGAAGTGATAGCGTTGGATTATATCCAGACGACTAAAATCTGGTAGACCCTTTTACGAAAGGGCTATCATTTGTGACAGAAAAGGCATTGAGGAGATGGGTATGAGACCCATGTAAGTTGCCATGGGGTAACCCAACCTATGTGATCGGAGATGTCGTGAATTACGACACAGGAAAACAATCCAATGGTCAACCGAGTAGAGTATCCTTAATTAACCCACTCCGTTGGAGATGCAATAATACTCTCAATTCGTAAGGCGGTCGCCTGTGCTCCAAAGCTTATGTAAGCAAGATGCTAACCTCTGAGCATCCTTTGGAGGAACACACCTATGTGAGCCCATTGCTGGTCACAGCCTATGAGATTGGGTGATCTCTAGGAAGCCCATGACAAGGTAATGGTATAACTAATAAGCTTCACCAGGGGGTTTAGCCTTCGCAGCCACGTGTCGGTGACAATAGGCGAAACTTCGCATGCCAAACTGACAATTCAAGGCGTAGTCAATTGTTCGGGCCAGAAGAAGTCTAATCCTATTGCTTTAGGTGGAAGTTCAACTTAACAGTCTCCACTGAAAATTCAGGTATATCAAACATTGTTTGGAACAGTTGACAAACTTATGTGCCTCGAGATCTGGTGGGGGGTTGATGGATTATGGATGGGCATAGACCCATATAAGACAATAATCACTGGTTAATCTCTAAGGCTCATGAATGTGCACGGCAAGTGGTGGGAAGTTTAGTACCATACTGCTATAGTAAGAACAGTGAGACCTCTTTATAAGAGATGCTCTACCACTTGCTATTGAAAGCTTGGGAATAGGAGTTGTACACCGCGCTCCTCCTCCTCCGCCGCCGCCTCGCCTTGCATCTTCACAACGCGCGTGCCATGGGTTGTGGGAATGAGCCGAGCCGAAGCTTATTTTTGCCGGTCAGGAATGGTTAATTAATCTCGGATTAATTAACGAGTCGCTTATGGAAGTGCCACTGTCCGAGATGTTGGACCGTGGGCTGCTCGCGGACTCAGTCGTGGGCCTGAGCCCATGCCCATCACCCGACGGCCTATATAAGAAGGCTCTGGCCAGTGGAGTGAACCCTAACTCAGTTCACTCACTCCCTCTCACACAACCCGAGCCGTCATCTACTGTTCCTCTCTATGTGCTGCTTCCGGCGATCCCATGCCGACGACCGCGTGCATGGTTGGTCGGGAAAGCAGGTGCCTTTGAAACCATGTCGTTCAAGATCCTGCCCGGGAGAACGACAATAAGGTTTTTGGGGAGCATCTCGACGTGACTGCTCCCGATCCGTCCCCATCTCCATTGGCCTCTGCCTCGAGTACTTCCTCTGCATCGACACCATGGTCGAAGACGCCGTCACCAAGAAGAAGGCCACGGACGACGCCGAGGCTACTGTTGTCGCCGCCACATTGGCCTGGTCAACCGGAGGGTATGATTTTTTCATCCCTCGCTTATTCGTACATGTGCTAGCCGTATATATGTTGTTCATAGATGTTTCGGTTCCATGTGCTCTACGTGCTCACATACTTAGTTATCGGTATGAGATGCATATCGTATTTGTCATGTTTACTGCTTGCTTGTGGATTAGATAAGTCAGAAAAGTGCTAATATTTTCAACAAATATGTCCATATGTAATTCATAGTGAAATATCTAAAAGGTCTTATATTTAGGAACGGAGGAAGTACTACCTGGCAGGCGGGGTATGTGAGGGACAGTCTGTAGGGATTTACGGCGCCATGACGGGCTTGGGGTTTCGAGGGCTGTTAAGGGCGAGCACGAGGACTGGTACATGATCAATGTAAGTGTTGTGTCGATCACCCTTAATGTTGTATCATTGGCACTGATAAATTTAATTCCATTTTGGCATTTGGCATATCATCCTTTGTCCTATTTTGTGGATACTTAGAAATTGGTTCCTTGTTAAGAACCTTATAAAGCAAAGAACAAGAAAAAGTCATATTTTTTTGTGTATTTTGTTTAAATGAGTGAAGATTTGGTAAATTCATGAATATTTTTGAATCCACGAACATTTAAAATAATATGAACAATTTTTAATCCATGGATAATTTTTCAATTTTCTGTTTTTATAAATTCTTGAATACTTTCCAAACTCATTAGTTTAAAATTCTAGTTTTTCATATTTGTGAACTTATTTTTTTTAAATAAATAGATTTTCTAAACCTTTAAAAATGGATCTAGTGCTTCCCTAAGCCTTTTTTTGGACTGAGACGAGCGAGCGGTTAATCGAGCGAGGCAACCAAGCGTTAATGGGTCGTAACACACTTACACGCACGTGAACACTAGCAAGCTACCCGGCGTTGTGGTGCTGAATGAGCTGAATAAGCCCCAAAATCACTAGCTAAGGGATACCCTTTGTAAAGGTCACTTCTATCTTCCTAGGTTGCGAAAATGATGCACTGCATGTGCGTCATTTGTCGCAATTCGAATTTTTCTTTTCTCGTCGATTCTTTTATTTAAAACATTTTTATCTTTTAAACTGTGTGTTCAAATCCTGAACCATTTTAAATATTGAATTTCTCATGTTGAGATCTTTGAAACTACATCTGATGTTAATAGGTGTGCTTCTCGCGGAAGCAAGCTTGTGCCTTCATAATGAGCAAATATGTGCTTCTCGCGAAAACAAAGTTGTTCCTCCATGAGAAGCAAACATGTGTGCGGGAAGAAAAAACACATTTTTTTCTTGAGAGGCACAACTATGCCTCTAGTAGTAGCAAATCTGTGTCTCCATAAGAAGCAAAATTGTGTCTCTCGTGGCACAATTAAGCAAACTTGTGCCCCCAAGAGAACCAAATTTATACCTCTTGCGGAAGGATAACATATGTTTTATTCGCACACAAAAATTTGAATTTTGTTTCCTCCAAAAACTCATAAAAACCAGGCAAAAGCCGAGAAGCCGAAACCCCCCGCAAAAGCCATCTAAAGCCCAAAACGCGTACAGAAAAGAAAATCTAATGCGGTGTCCAACACGTGACACATGGCGGCGACTGAAAGCATTCCAAGTGACGCGCTCTCAACCCACAAAAAGTGACCCTTGAGGGCTCCCGCAAGAGGTACCTCTAGGTTATTTTGAGAAACACTTGTTGTTTTGTTCATACAGATAACAATTACAGGTACACTAATTTAACTTTAAGCTCGGAGAAAATATAAAGTAACTCTTATGACTAAAAATTACAATGAAATCTCTTGGAAATACCTTCACTGTATCAGTCTCTGCTAGAAGAAATACACCAAAAACTTCGGTAAAAAGGCTGCAGTTGAACTCGAGCAACGATTTTTTCACTCTTTCACCCGCACGAACATTACCAATAATGATTTTTGAAAGCGCCTTGAGTCGCCCATCTAAACACATATGAAGCCTTGATCGAGGAATGTAACTTGGGCTTGGGATGATCCCCTACAAGTGCATGTCGTCAATCATAATATCTTCACCATGGTGTCGATGAAAATTTCAACTCACAAATAATCAAACCAATTTTTTGACACACCAATATAAACTCACCAGAGATATGCGAGGACAGAAATCTCAAAACCTCATGCCACCGCCAAAAGAACAAGAGTAAATTTATTCTCACAAAATACAATGATCGCTAGACAATAACGAAGAACGTAGAACTCTTGAGATGTGACCCCCCACACACACACACACCTCTAAACTCGAGATGGCAGGTAGAGGCGAGGGACCAAAAGTATCCTAGCGGCGACGCCAACCCTTAACAAAACCTTTGCGTGCATCTCGGGATACCCCCGCCCCCAGCCCCACAGTTTTTAGAATCGAATACCCCCAAGAAGTTGCTTTACTGCCATATTGGGCCGCCCATTGTGTTTCTGATTTTCATCCATTGCGGAAGGTGTTTTTTTCCTATAAACCTTCCTGGACAGTTCTTTGTTTGTTTTTTTCTATTGGGTTTCTTCATGATTTCTTCCGATTTCCTTTTCCTTTCACCTTTTTATTTGTTCTACTTTTCAATTCACGAACATTTCTAAATAAAAACATTTTTAATTCGCAAATATTTTTAATTCCTGAAAACCCATGATTTACTGAACAATTTTTCAATTCAGGAACATTTTGTGAAACCATGCATGTTTTTCAAAATCCACAAACATTTTAAAATTAATAAATATTTTAAATCCCGAAAACATTTCTGATTTTTTGGTTTAGAATTATGAATATTATTTTATTTCGCGAATATTTTTCATTTTTCAATATTTTCTGAAATTCCTGAACAGTTTTAAATTTTGATCATTTTTATTTCAGAAAATTTCTGAAATTTACAAAACAATAATTCATCGACATTTTTATACCCACATTCATTTTTGGAATCTGTGAATACTATTCGGAATTTTGAATGTTTTTAATTTGGAAAAATTATTTTGAAAGTCAAGAATATTTTCTTAATTCGCGAATTTTTTAATACATGATTTTTATATAAATAGGACATTTTTAATTGGCGAACATGTTTTTAATTTGTGATAATACTAAAATTACTATTTTTAAATTAATATAGAATAATTAATTCTGAATTATTTTTGACAAATTTTATAAGTATATATATTTTAAACATAATTTTCAAATGTTTAGAAAGTATTTTTGTAGAAAACGACTGAATACTAAAACCAGCTAAAAAACGATAAGGCACCAAAAAAATTACATTCACTGTAATTGTTTTTGGGGAACTCCATGCACTGTACATTGTCAGAATCGGTTGCAAAGGAATAGATGGGCCGGCCACAAGAGTGCCGTGGAGCTTCTGGGTGCACATTTGCGCAACAACCAGTGCCCTATGCGCACTATAGGCAACTTGGCTAGTTTAAATACATAATTTTCTATTTCTGATTCTATGCTATTCTTTTTATTTTGATCAATTTCCAGTAAATAACGTGCATTGATGGCAAAAATTATTTTTGTATCTCGTGCAATATTTTTAATTTTAATATAAATTTTTGAACCAATGTGCTAGATTTTTCTAGATTTTCTAAAACGTCTTAAAATGCAATACAGCGTCCGGTGCACCAGTGCACCAGATACATTCCCACATGCAGTGACGCCGCTCGTAGCTCGTGAGTGGCAGGGCAGGTCGACATGAATTGGAGGAAGACGAAGGCAACAAGAGAGGAAGTTGAATGATTTTTTTTTAATTATAACTGAAGATTCGTCTGCTCCTGATTTATTCGTCGTGAAGCTCCCTCGGTGCTGTCTTCATGGCCTGCAGACATGAATAAGAACATTTGGACGCGCTCAGCTGGGTGCTCCTGCATTATACTATCAGCTTGTTTCCAATATTCCAACTCTGGCCAGCGAAACCGAAGCAAGATCAAGTTCATTTAGCCAGCCATGGAAAGGGACAGATTAAGTTGTATACTCACCATCATTAGTCCAATCCAAATAAAATAACTACCAATTTATTATTATTCCTTCAATACATTTTGTCTCTGAGGCCCCGAGGAAGTACTCGCAGTAGGATAATGCCCTAAAAAAGCATGCAGTAGGAATGTACTCCCTCCGTTCCTAAATATTTATCTTTCTAGACATTTCAAATGACTAACACATACGGATGTATGTAGACATATTTTAGAGTGTAGATTCACTCATTTTACTCCGTATGTAGTCACTTGTTAAAATGCCTAGAAAGACAAGTATTTAGGAACGGAGGGAGTAGGATAAAGCAACAAATTTTTGGAAGTCGTTGCAATATTATTAGGGCTACTGGGTAAACCTAGCAGAAGACAAATTCATTGGCCGCTTCAGAGCACGTAGCAGCAGGAGTTGACGCCGAGTTAATTAAGCGGCGGACGCTGGTGCCTACGGGGTGGGCACGAGCACGAGCACGAGCGGCGTCTTGCGGTGGAAGGTGAGCCCGCCGGCCTCCCTCCATGCACAGGCCCTTCCGGCAACGCCCGGTCGAAGCCGCAGAGCAGGTTGCCCCAGCGCGAACTCCACGTTCTTCAGCGCCTTTGCCATGCCCGCGTCGTGCAGGCATAGTTTAGCGATGAGGCTATCCGTTTTGATTTCAATTTAACTGATCGGACTGTCAATTCAACTGGTCCAATAGCGAAAAAAAATATCAGTGCTTCAAAGTGCTTCTTGAAGTAGCATTTACAGATTATTAATTTTTTTCCACGACTTTCAAAAACGTGATTTTATAATGAAAGCTCTTAAAACATTTGTCAATGTATGTCAGAAAAAAATAGATTTTTTAAATTTTTAAAAAATGTTTTTGACTTTACTGTTCACCCTATGAGCTCGGGTGCAAAAACTTCACATCCCACACTATGAACTATGCTATGTTTAATTTATCTACACACTATTCCGATTAAGTTGCAAGGTGTCCAGAGTTGCACGAACTAGAACATTTCAAACACATGCTCATCTGGGTGCTCCCGGATTGCCAGTTTACCACTGGATCATGAGCTTCTTTCCAATATTCCAACTCTGGCCGGCAAAACTGAATCAAGATGGATCTGTTTGGTTTGAGCCAGCGCCAACCTTGCCAGTCGTTGTCTTGCCAAAATATTGATCGCGGGAATCGGCCGCCCATGCCTTGCCAAAATATTGGCTCTCAATTGAACTAGAGGTGTTGTGGAGGTGTGGGCGCACGCGTGCCAATTATTTGGCTTGCAATCAAATGAATACCTAGAGCTGGTCAACTACCAATATTTTGGCAGGGCGCCTTGGGGCAATGATTCAGACCCAGAGTTCATTTCGCCAGCCATGGACAGGGAGAGGATACGTTGTATAATTATAAGTAGGTCCAGATAACATAGCTGCCAATTTTATTCCCTCAATACATTTTGCCCCAGAAGTCGAGACAAGTACAAATACAAATAAACAAACAATACTTGCAGCAGGATAAAGCAACAATTTTCTGCTGAAACTGAGCCGTCGCAGGGATATAGATATTCGGCCTACGGACAAACCTAGCCAGCGACAAACTGATTGGCCGGTTTAGAACTTACGATCACGCAGGTGCCGGAGTTGACGCAGAATTAATTAAGCGGCGGACGGCGGCACGTACGGGTGGGCACAAGCAGGAGCGGCGTCTTGCGGTGGAAGGTGAGCCCGCCGGCCTCCTCCATGCACAGGTCCTCCGGCTTCGTCCCTCCGGCAGCGCCCAGTCGAAGCCGCACAGCAGGTTGGCGAGCGCGAACTCCACGTTCATCAGCGCCATTGCCATGCCCGGGCAGATACGCCGCCCGGCGCCGAACGGCACCAGCTCGAAGTGCGCGCCGTGGAGGTCCACCTCGCCGTGCCTCGCCCCGGCCTCGAACCTGTCCGGGTTGAACTCGTCGGCGTCATCGCCCCAGCTTGCCGGGTCCCTCCCTAGGGCCCACGCGTTGACGGCGACCCTGGTCGTCGCCGGCACGTCGTAGCCGCCGATCTTGACGTGCCGCATCGTCTCGCGCGGCAGCAGCAGCGTCGCCGGCGGGTAGAGCCTCAGGGTCTCCTTGAGGACCATCTTGAGGTAGTTGAGCTTGGGCAGGTCGTCCGGCTGCACCCGGGCGCGCGGCTCCCCCACCGCCGCCCTGATCTCCTCCTGCGCCTTCTTCATCACCCGCGGGTTCCGGATCAGCTCCGACATCGCCCACAGGATCGTCACCGAGCTCGTGTCGATGCCACCCACGAAAGTGTCCTAACCGAATTTCAATGATTAGAGTATGAGAGCAGACAATTAAGTGTGGCCGGCCGGCCGGCCGGCGAGCCGATCAGTGTCAATTAGTAGAAATTTTCTATTGGAATCGGGACTCAGGACATACCATGATGATGGCCTTGACGTGGTCCTTGGTGAAACCACGGTGCTCCTGCTTCCAGAGGTCGATGAGGACGTCGACCAGGTCGCCGCCGTTCTCCGGCTTGGGCCTCGCCGGGTCCAGGTGCTGCTCGATGACCGTCTCGAAGAAGTCGTCGAGGCTGCTGAAGAGCCGGTCACGGCGGGCGACGAGACCGGTAAGACGGTCGACGAGGCGGCCGGCGGCGTTGGGGAAGAAGTCCTCGGCGGAGAAGGTGGCCAGCATGTCCATGGCCTCGTCGAGCACGTGCTGGAAGTGCTTTTTGCGCGCCAGCATGTCGGCGCCGTAGACGTTCCCCAGCGCCACCGTGCCGATGATGCCGTCGGTGAAGGCGAAGATGTGCTCGCCGAGCGCCACCGGCTCATCGGGGGCCAGTGCGGCCATGAGCCTGTCCACCTGCTCCTGGCGCGCGCCCCAGGCGGCCTTGACGCGGCGCATGCTGAGGAGCTCCACGATGAAGATCTTGCGCATCTCGCGCCAGTGCTCGCCGTAGGGAGCGAAGGCCATGTTCTTGAACCCGTACGACAGCCGCTTCGGCCCGGGGCACGCCGGCCGGCTGCAGCAGTCGGCGTCGTGCTCCTTGAGCACCTCACGCGCCGCCGACGCCGACGACACCACCAGCATGTGCGTCGCGCCCAGCCGGAGCATCATCACGGGACCGTGCCGCCGCGCCAGCTCCCGCAGGCTCCGGTGCGGAAGCGAGCCCAGCTGGTGCAGGTTGCCTAGCACCGGCAGCCGCGCCGGTCCCGGCGGCAGCTTGAGCCCTTTCCTGCTCCTCACTATCAGAACCAGGATAGGCAGCAGGAGGCTGAGGCCGAGGAGGAGCTGCTGCCATTGTTGGGGCATCTGGACCTGAGGGAGGAGCTGCCAGGGGATCTGGGAGATCGGCATTTTGTTTTTTCTTGGAGGTTTAGCCTTGTCCTTGCATGTGAGGATCGATGTGTTAGCGCTGCTCGTGACAAGGGAAGTTTTAAAGCCAGCGGAGTGCCCCGAGTATGGTTGACTTGACTTCCCTGGTCTATCTCTAACTCTAAGCTAAGGCAGCCTTTCGAAACTAGGGAATCCTTGCTCAATGCTCAATTTCTCAAAGAGCTTCTTCAACTCTATACAATCCACATTCTTAATCAAGTCCTTATTTTGCACAACACAAATTTACCATCGATAGATATTTATGTTTTACTTTTCTTTCTTTCACCTATTTTTACAATTCTTTTCTCAATGCATATTACTTGTTCTCTCTCCCCATTGTTATTGTTTCGTATACTTATTAAAAAGTGGCGCTCTACTTTTTGATGGCATTGGGCAAAATGGCAAAACCGCAATAAATTGTCCATTGCCACCCAATGCATGTTCATGATGGTCCCCACCTAAACTTTACTCCTCCGTTTCAAAATAAATACCATCACATGTGCATGTGCATGTGCATGGTGGTCCCCACCTAAACCTTACTCCCTCCGTTTCAAAATAAATGCCATCACATGTGCATGTGCATGTGCATGGTGGTCCCCACCTATACTTTACTCCATTCGTTTCAAAATAGATGACTCAGGAACGGAGGGACTACTCATTTTTTTTCACTCGATATATTTCGTCAAAAGTCAAAAATTATAAAATTGACTAAATTTATATAACAAATATCAACAACAACAATACCAAATAAATATAATATAAAAATACATTCCGTGATGGATCTAATGATATAGATCTTGTATTGTTAATGTTAATAACTTTTGTTTAAACTTAATATGTGGGATAAAAATAAACGGAGGAGTCTATCTTTTGAGTGCCTACATGGTCGGCACCATGTGAATTTAGTCCCATTTTCAAAATGTAAAAATCTACAACTTTCGATTAAACCATGTGGTCGGGATTACGATCCGTATTCACCTCTTAGTCCATGTGACGGTCACTTTTGAACTAGATCTCATCTGTATATGTTTCAATGTTTTTTCTCTTTGAAAGGAAGTTTAGTGCTACATGAACAACTTTGGGGGAGAACTCCATTGCTCTATTCCGACATGTGGATGACCTTTTAACTAGAAATAGTATGTCATTTTAATGTGTTTAATTAGTATTGGTATGCTCTATTGTGGATTTCCTACGTTGAGTGCATTTTGCATGTGCAAAATAGTGCAACATGCAAAACTTGCCAAAAATAGCAACATGCAATAGTTACCAAAAACAGCATCATGCAAAACTTTCTTAAAATAAGGTCAAACTTGTAATATTGACTTTTCAAAACTTGTGGTATTGCAAGTTTATGATTTTTTTCCCATCTACTAGTTCAAACAATAGGGCATCATGCACAAGGATTTGAATTTTTAAGGCTTTTTTAATTTTCTTTGATTTTTCTAAAAATGGGATAAACGTTGAAATGTATAACTTTGGTATGAAATGGTTCGAATTTCAACTTTGGTTGTCCCAAGTGGATGCACCACCAACATGGGAGCATAAAATAATATATTTTTCAATTTTCAGTACCAAACTACATCATACTTGTAGTTCAAATTTGAGGAAAATCTCATAATTCACTGTTAATCTAGTAAATCTTGGAAATATAGCTATAATGCTTTGAAATTTATGAAACATGGTCAGTGTGCTTCCAATGTGGTTTACCTTACATGGAAAATTGTAACACCAAGTTTTGGAACTTATTTCAGGTACTTCCTTCAGAAAAAGCGATCTCTGGCACTTGAAAATAGAAATAATACTTTTTATTCCAAAAGAATTTATTGTTCCTTTGGCAACAATGTTCACAATGGTAAATCCATAGTTGTGCCAAATTTTAAATTGTTATCATGGAGTATGCCATGGAAGTGGCCATGGGCATGGGCATATGCCTTGAAATCGATGCAACTTCATACCATATAGGCCATTTTGTGAAGTTTTCTTAAACTTGTGGTATTGCAAGTTTATGAATTTTGCCACCTACTAGTTCAAACAATAGGGCATCATGCACAATGATTTGAAATTTCGAGGATTTTTTCATTTTCTATTATTTTTCCAAAAATGGAGTAAAATTTGAAATATATAACTTTGGTATGAAATGTTTCAAATTTCAATTTTGGTTGTCCCAAGTGGATGCGCCACCAACATAGGAGCATAAAATAATATTTGCCAATTTTCAGTACCAAACTACATCCCACTTGTAGTTCAAATTTGAGCAAAATCTCATAATTAACTTTTAATGAGGTAAATCCTGGAAATATAGTATAATACTTTGAAATTCATGAAACTTGGTCAGTGTGCTTCCAATGTGGTCTACCTTACATGAAAAATTATAACACCAAGTTTTGGAACTTATTTCAGGTACTTCATGCATATGATGAATAAGGTGTTCATGGAATTCTTAGATAAGTTTGTGGTGGTTTTCATCGATGATATTCTCATATACTCCAAAGGTGACCAAGAACACAAGGAACAACTCTGAGCAGTCTTACAGAGACTCCGTGACCATCAGTTGTATGCAAAATTCAGCAAATGTGAGTTTTGGCTCAAACAAGTCGGCTTTTTGGGGGCATGTTCTATCAGCAGAAGGTATCGCAGTAGATCCTAGCAAAGTGAAAGATGTGCTTGATTGGGCAGCACCCACGACCGTATCCGAAATCCTGAGTTTTCTTGGATTAGACAGGTACCACCGTCGGTTCATCGAAGGATTCTCCAAAATTGCCAAGCCAATGACAGAACTCCTCAAGAAAGACAAGAAGTTTGAATGGACCGAGGATTGCGAGTAGAGCTTTAACTTGCTAAAAACCAGATTGACATCAAGACCAAGATCTTGACTCCCTAGACATTTACCGCAACTTTGATGTGTATTGTGACGCATCCGTAAAGGGTATTGAGTGCGTACTCATGCAAGACAACAAGGTAGTAGCTTATGATCTCGCCACTACGACCACATGAAGGAAACTATCCTACACATGATTTCGAATCGGCACTGGTGTGCACTCTCTAAAGATTTGGAGACATTACCTCATTGGAAAGAGATGTCAAATATTTACCGACCATAAGAGTCTCAAATATATATTTACCCAGCCAGACTTAAACCTTCGACAAATAAGATGGCTTGAGTTGGTCAAAGACTATGATCCGAGAATAAATTACCATCCGGGGAAAGCCAACGTGGTTGCTGATGCCCTCGATCAAGAAGCTCGCCAGCTTAAACGCTATGCTAGAATCTTTGCCTCCAAAACACCAGCAAGAGATCGCTCAGCTCAACTTGGTAATTGTAAATGCCGGTCTTGCAAATATTTTGGAAGTAACTCCTACTCTAGAAGAGGAGATTCGCATGGCACTGGCTGACGACAAGATTCTGCAAGGACATCTTGAACATCTGCGTGAAGGCAAGACTCGGGATTTCTCAAAGGACACAATGGGTACACTCAGGTTCCGAGGAAGGATATGCGTACCTGAGCAAGCAGATTTGAGGAAGAAAATTTTGGCAGAAGCACACGAGTCCTCATACTCGATACACCCAGGTGGCACCAAAATGTACGAAGACCTTCAACAAATATTTTGGTTGGATGGAATGAAAAGGGACATCGCATATTTTGTCGCTTGTTGTGACATCTGCAACAAAGTAAAGGCGGAACGACAAAAACCCGCCGGACTTCTCCAACCTCTACCCGTCTTGCAATGGAAATGGGACGATGTCTGCATGGACTTTATCACCGGTATACCTAGGACTCACCGAGGCAATGATGCTATATGGGTCATAGTGGACACGCTGACTAAAGTGGCTCACTTTATTCCCATCAGTACCACCTTTCGCACTGATCAACTTGCACAGTTATATGTATCCCGAATTGTCAGTTTGCATGGAGTACCAAAAACAATCACTTTGGACCGAGGTTCATTGTTTACCTTAGCATTCTGGTCCCGACTCCATCAAGCTTTGGGGACCGCTCTCAAATATAGCACCGCCTATCATCCACAGACAGACGGTCAGACTGATCGGGTAAATCAAATCCTTGAAGATATGCTTCGGGCATGTACCTTAGCCCATGGACCCAAATGGGAAGATTGTCCGCATATGCGAATTCTCATACAACAACAGTTTTCAAACCAGTCGAAAATGTCACCCTTTGAAGCTTTATGCGGTACAAAGTGCCGCACTCCATTAAATTGACTCAAACCGGAGATAGCCGTATCTTGATACCGATCCGATATTGGCGGCAGAGAAACAAGTCAAGGAAATTCGAGATAGACTTCAGTTGGCTAAGTCACGACAGAAAAGTTATTATGATGCCAAACATCGGCACGTCGGTTTTGAACTTGGTGAACACGTGTATCTCGAGTCACACCCATGAAGGAGTCAAGAGATTTCGACCGAGGCAAATTGGCACCAAGATATATTGGTCCATTCCGGTCATGACACGAGTTGGCACAGTTGCATATTAGTTGGAATTGCCACTAGAATTGTCGAAATACACAATGTATTCCATGTATCACAACCGAGAAGGTGTATTTCACCACCCGAGAAGAAGACCGATATGTCGAAAATTGAGCTTGCCAAAGATTTAACTTATGAGGAGAGACCATTCGAATTATGGATGAGGCAGAAAGGGTCACACGCAGCAAAGTGATCAAATTTTACAAGGTCCAAGGGGAGCATCAAACCGAAGAAGAAGCAACACAGGAAAGAGAGGAATTTTAAGGACAGCCTACCCAGATCTGTTTTCCCAAGAAACCGAATCTCGAGGACGAGATTCATCTTAAGTGGGGGAGGTTTGTGACAGCCGGTTTTGCCTTCTCTCTTTTTCCGGACTTTCATTTGCATTAGCTTTGGATTTGGAGTTTTGAATCAATTAAAGGGACTTGAACACTTGGGACTACCCTTGATTTTCACCCAAGTGACCCATCCACCTCTAACTCACCTTTCTTTCTCTGAAAAACTCCAACAAGATCCCAAGGAATATTTTTCATAAAAGAAAAATATTCATTTTCTTCCCTGAAAATTACTTCAGAGAAGTATGCTCCAAAGCAACCCCTAGTTTTCTTTGTCCTAAAATCCTGAATAAATTCACAAATATTCTTTGAACCCTAGGACACCTTCCTGAGCAAAAATATTGCATAAATTTTTGTAATATTTTTGCTACAGAAAATCATTTCTGTTCTGGACAGAATGATCACTTTGCATAGCAAGTATATTTTTTCCTGATCTTTTCTGAGCTTGATTACCCTCCTAAGAGATTGCTAAACCCCAAAGCACAACCTTTAGTTCTCACTAATTTTTTCACAGTGAAGCTCACAAGTTTCTGTCCAGAAACTTGCCAAGAAGACTGCCACTCCCACAGTTCACCTGTGACCCAACCAACCATGCAAAATGACCAAAACCACTAAGGATTACCTGCCAGACATGGTGTTTGCACTTAGCTCAGCCTGATGCCATAGTTCACGCGGTGACCACGTTCGTCTAAGGGGGTTGGCATGCGGCCGACGCGCTCTGCGGTGCGCCAGCTCCTCTGTTTCCCGCGTGCTCACTGCCCAGGCTGCCGCACCTTGCCAAATAGCGCCCCCATCCTTGTTTGCACCTCCATAACTCCTCCTGGCGCTCGCCGATGCGAAGCTTCGCCACATGAAAGCACGGCACGGTGCGCCAAGGCAATGTTTGTACCCCGCTGCGTCGCGCAGCATCAAGGCCTCCTGCTTGTCGCAACTCGTCTACAACCCCCGTATGATCTCCGCGTCTTCTCCCCCTCTCACTGACTCCATTCGTCGGCGGGTGACACTCCAGAGAGCTCCGGCGAGCTCTCGATCCCTGTCTCGGCCTCGCTTATAAATAGAGCTCCCCCAAGTTTGTTTCTCTCCGACACACACTCAGCACACCTCCACACCACCGTAGGAAGCCGCAGCCCGGCCGGTCAGGCCTCTAGCCGCCATCCCCGTCTCGAGCTCGCTGGCGATCCCCGTCCTCTGCCCCCTCACTCTCCAGAACCTCTTGAGCTCCACTGACCATTCCGACGTGTTCGTGATGATCCTCTTGTGCGTGCTGGTGCTGTTAGAGCTGCTGGATTGGCCCTGCTTCGTCGGAACACCATCTCCGACGAGCTCCGCCCGCTACCGCCACTGGAGAGCTCCGTTCCGACCCCGTCCGGACATCCCTAGCCATGCTACGGTGCGACAGGTGCGCCTCAATCTCCTTTACAACCCTATCCTCTTATATCTCGTCGTTGGGCACTCCTCGCCGGAGAAAGCGCCGTCGTCGCGCCGCCCGACTCTGCTTCTCTCCCCTCCCCGCCGACCTGACCATTGGGGCCCGCTGTTAGCCACTCAAGCCGCAGCCGAAGCGGTATGAGTGGTGGCGCCAGCGGTTTACGCCTTCGACGTCACCCCCCTCTGATTTTTCTTTTAATTCAAATTTAGTTCAAACTTGACCAGAACTTTGACTAGCTGTAACTTTTATTCTACAAGTCCAAATGAGTTGATTCTTTTGGCATTCTGTTCTTACTGGAAAATCCTAGCAACACACCCAAGATGAGATTTTTCTTTGCTGCCTAGAATTTCTGGTAATTTTCAGAAGTGTTCTTGATATTTTCTTTTTGTCATTTGATTTATTTTCAGAAGGTGAAGCTTGTCTTGAAGGCATCTAGGAGGAGTGTGAAGCTCCTCTGCACTAAGGCAAGCCACAACAACATTGTCATGGTGCCTTTGCAATATCCATGATTTTCTACTTGAATTTATATGATATTCATTGCATATAGTATTAAAATAAATAATGCTTGTGTTATTTAGTTTGTCATGATCAAAATTCTTAGTTAATGTAAATGAATGCTTGAACTAGTGAGATAGAGCTTCAGCAGTTGAACTAAGTAAGTTTTGTCATGACTATGATAATATGATCATTGTTATTATTTTTCCTATATACATAATGAGTTTTATTTGATAAATGCCAACTAAAATGATGAGTATAAATAACCAGTAGGAAAGGACCGAAATGTTGAAAGTTGAGTTTGTGCAAGTAGAACTTTGAATAATGTTGATCTGTTATTTCTAAGTGATATGTGATGCATGATATATGGTTGCATAAGCATGGCATATAGTGACTCGAGCATTTTATTTTCAAGTTAAACCTGATGATAATTGAACTTGAACATAAAGTAGGTCGGGTCATGGTGCCATTGAATCGGGCTGCCAAGTGCAACCACATTTGCCTTAGTATGGGGAGGCCGTTAGTCGTCTCTTTATCATGCCTTTTATCGGTGCCTCCACGGGAAGGTTATGGGCGTGCGTTACCTGCCTCGATGGCGCGTACATAACCTTATGGACCTGCTGTTGTTATGGTACCTTGTCCCTATTTGGGACTGTTTATTTGCCACGACGGTGGTTGTTTTGCCTTTGGTAGGCTTGGTCACCCATGACTAATCCCAGTGGGGAGTTGGTTGGAGTGGCCGTAAGAGTGTCATGGCAATGGGAGAGTTCTGTCAGAATGTCATTGGTCCACCTGAATGGGAGTGCGAGGCCATGGGTTCTGTGGTGTGGGTAAAGTGCGCTACCTCTGTAGAGTGTATTAATCTATCGATAGTCGTGCCTGTGGATAAGAGCCCACTTCGTAAGTAAGTCACACCATGGATCAACTTTCATAAATAAATCCTGCACACTATGTTATTTGCATTGCACTGGTTGAATCATGATGATGTCAGTGAGACTGACTGTTGTGGTATCACTTGTGATCTGGGAGTGATCACTGTTTGGTTATGATGTAACCAGTTGAACCTAGTATGGTTCTGTTCGTGATCCGTCGTGATCAATGTTCGGTTGCGAGGCAACCTGTTGGTAAGAGAGTCCGAGTGACTCAATGCACAAGTTTGGCTTCACTGCATGAGTAGCATGTTGTTGTTTGCATTAAACTTGATTAACTATCATGATATTGTTTGTCATTATGGTTCTGCTTTGTCGTGAGCTTGCAAGTACATTCAATGTACCGACCGGCGTGTTATGCCAGATTTCAGGAAAGTCTAACTGGATCGGAGTGCCGCCGTGTCTAGACCGTGTCCACGTTGATGTCCCTATGCCATGGAATCCCGCTACGTCGTTGTTCCACTGCCGTGTAGATGTTGTGCTCGAGGCCCCTTTATGTTCACTAAATAATGTACATATTGTTCAGCCGCATCGAGTGTGCCGCTTGGCCTCGCTACTTGATGTAATGTCACACTATGCTTCCGCTAGTTTCAATAAAGCGGTGATTTCTATACCAAGATATTGTGTGTTGCCAGAAGACATGATCTCTGGGTTGGCAATGCAAGGTAAAACGGTTGCTCTGAGCCGGGGTGCCACAAGGAGGACCTAGGTCTGGCGGATCGATGGAGCCGACGGGGTTCTCTTAGGTGCCCCGTGCCGATGGGCAAGGACGATGATTTCGGGATGGGAGGAGGCGGTGGCGTGGGAATGGGAGGATACGGGGAAGAGGGAGTGACGAAGCTTGAGGTAAGTGGCCTGAGAGGTAGGGTTGTGAGGGAAGTGGAGAGGAGGAGGCCGCATGTGGGGGAAGAGAGAGCATACGCAGACGACTCGATGCAGAGCTTCCTTCGTAGGAAAGGAAACGAGATAGCTGTGTTTTTTCTCTCCCATCCTTTTATACACGCGAAAAGTGGACCAATCAACTACTACTCCTAATCCTACGTGGACATCTTGAGCGCGTCCCCAACATTTCGCTCTTGTTGGATGTAATCTGTCTATCCTCTTCTGCTATGACATGAAACCGAAAGAATTGGTTGGGCAGAGAAACTCAAACCAAGACCATGATTTTGAATTGGCGTGGCATATTGCATTTACAATTCATGTGTTTACAAGAGTGTTATTCTCATATTATGGTAGTAGTGTATTTTTTTGTTTGGGATAGTTCTCAAACCTAGTAAAAGAAACATTTGTTTATTTGTAGTCTCGCATGTGGATAGTGCATTTGTTTATTTATGTGGTCTCACATGTGAACTCACCATCAACTCCAACCTTTATATATTAGATGAAGATATTTATTTCCAATGAAACTTTCATTTTTCAAATATATTTATGGTGGAAAGGTAGCCCATCATTGATGAGGTTTGAATACAAGGATTTTACTGTGAAGGCACCAGAGGTAGTCAACTTCCAATGACATGTGTGTGATTCATGTGAAAGGTTAACCGTGATCAATGTTTTGACAAGATTTAATGAGTCGGTTCGATTGTCCTCGATTAATGGTCTTTGGAAGAAAATATTGATATCTTTACAGAGGCAACATAGATATCTTTCAGCTGCATGATATGATAGAGGCAATCACTACAAAAAAAGACACATCCGTGACATTTTGGGCCGAACGAATTTTTTTATCTGTCATACATATGACACTTCTATGACGATAATTGTGACAAAACCCGGTATCATCATAGATGTGGTAGGCTCCTACTTCTATGACAAAAAATCATGACAAAAAATGGGCTTTTCGTCTTGGGCGGGACGGAGACGCAGCTGCATGACATTCTTTCGGCCGTCCATGACAGAAAAAATCGTGGTAGAAGCGAGGGCGAGGAAAATTTCGGGGAGTTCCCGGTTACGGTGGGAGGTCGGGGGCCGAGCGATGTGCGTTTCTCTCGTACACGTATGCACGTGTGTGCGAGGCGTTGGCTCTAACTGAACCCGAGCGAGGGTGTTGGGCTCTAACTGAACCCGAGCGATCGATCGATGGTCGTTAATCGAACCCGATCGAGCGATTCCTTCTCTCGCTTTAGCTAATCAAGCCGATCAATTGGATGAACAGTGGCGTTGCCGGGGGTGGATGAATAGTGGCGGTGGGGTGGATCTAGGACCCGTGGCATTGCCTTTGGATGAACAGGACAACCCGTGGAGGGCTAGATGAACAATAGATGGTGGAGGGGTGCCCGTGGAGGGGTGGTTGAACAGTAGCCGGTGGAGTAGCGCGCGGTGGAGGCTGGATGAATAGGAGCCCGTGGAGGCTGGAGGAGGTCGACGGTGGAGATGAACAGTATCCCGTGGAGTCCTGTTTTGCGGTACGCCACACCCCTACCGATGGACAGGACCCCTGTTTCGACCGTAGCGCTCCAACACAAGTCCGTTTCGTCCGTTTTGTGGTACGCCACACCCCTCCCGATCAACAGGACCCCTGTTTCGACCGTAGGAGGTCTGTTTCCTCCATTTTGCGGTACGCCAAACCCCTCCCGATGAAAAGGTTCCCGTTTCAAACATGGTCGATCGAACACAAGGCTGTTTCCTCCGTTCTGCGGTACGCCAGGCCTCGTTTCCATCGCCTGTTCCGTACAAGCCCTCCCGATGAACACGACGACACATACCGTTCCGACCCAGCCGGTTGGCTCCCACGAGTTCCGTTGCCTCCCCATGAACACGACGCATTCCATTGCCTCCCCATGAACACAACGCATTCCGTTGCCTCCCCATGAACACGACGACGACGCTGTTTCTCCATTCCGACCCAGCCGTGTACACGAGCCTTGGCCGTATGTATGCGCGAGTAGGCGTTTGAGACCCTGCCCGTATGTACATACGTGGCCGTATTTTTCTTTCTTGCACTGAGGGAGTCCTGGATTAGGGGGTGTCCAGATAGCGAACTATCATCTTTGGCGGACTCCTAGACTATGAAGATACAAGATTGAAGACTTCGTCCCGTGTCCGGATGGGACTTCCTTGGCGTGGAAGGCAAGCTTGGCGTCTGGATATGTAAATCTCCTACCATTGTAACCGACTCTGTGTAACCCTAGCCCTCTCCGGTCTCTATATAAACCGGAGGGTTTTAGTCCGTGGGGATCTAACAACAATCATACCATAGGCTAGCTTCTAGGGTTTAGCCTCTCGATCTCGTGGTAGATCTACTCTTGTACTACCCATATCATCAATATTAATCAAGCGGAGTAGGGTTTTACCTCCACCGAGAGGGCCCGAACACAGGTAAAACACCGTGTCCCTTGTTTCGTTACCATCCGCCTAGACGCACGATTGGGACCCCTACCGAGATCCGCCGGTTTTGACACCGACATTGGTGCTTTCATTGAGAGTTCCTCTGTGTCGTCACCTTTAGGCCCGATGGCTCCTTCGATCATCAACAACGACGCGGTCCAGGGTGAGACTTTTCTCCCGGACAGATCTTCATATTCGGCGGCTTTGCACTGCGGGCCAACTCGCTTGGCCATCTGGAGCAGATTGAAAGCTACGCCCCTGGCCATCAGGTCAGATTTGGAAGTTTGAACTATACGGCTGACGTCCGCGGAGACTTGATCTTCGACGGGTTCGAGCCACAGCCAAGCGCGCCGCACTGTCACGATGGGCATGATCTAGCTCTGCTGCCGACAAGGCCACGAGGTCAAGATAGTGTCCGCTCCGACCCTTAGCTCGGAGCCGACTTACGCCGATCGAGGACGGGTGGTGGACACCGCCTCGGGGTTGCTACCTCTCGGCGATAGAGCCGAATACCAACCCCGTCCTTTGTGAAGCCCGTGAATCCAAGGTGCGGACTCCTCTCCGACTCGAGCCTTCGCGCCCCTAATCGAATCCGATTGGGCGCCGATCATGGAGTTCACTCGCCACGACATCTTTCAAGACTCACCCTTCGGCGACATCCTCGAACTCGCTAAAGTCTCTCTCTTTATCGAGAGCCCGGCGGACTATGGTTAGGAAGGTTGGGACACGGACGACGAAGAAATTCAACGCCCACCCACCACCCACTTTGTAGCCATCGCCGATGATTTAACCGACATGCTCGACTTTGACTCAAGACATTGACGGTATGTAAGACGATACCGGAGACGACCAAGAACCAGCGCCTACGAGGCACCGGAAGGCCACCCCAACTCACGATGTATATATGGTGGATACACCTAAAGGAAGCGATAACGAGGAACAACGGGACGCTGCAAAGGATAATTCCCTCGAAAAGCAGTCAAAACAGCAACGTAAGCGCCTCTCAAAGCCCCGCCTCGACAAATACAACACCCATACAGACCCAGTCATAGAGCAGGGCGAACTGGTGGACGACAAACATGCCCTCGAGCAACCATCCGAATAGGATAACTTGGATAAGCAATCCGTCCCCGGCGAAGATAACAGTCCGGACGATCTCACGCCAGACACATCGTTGGAGCGAAGAACCTCCACAAAAGGCTCGTCGCCCTTTGCACGTAGTCGATGAAGCGAAGCGGAAGCTCAAAATAGCGGAAGACGACTTTCGTAATGAGATGGAGCAAAGTACTCAACACCGCAGACAAATACGGCGATAGTTGCCAAACAAAGAGCTACCCGAAGCGCAAACTACTACCCGAATTTGACGAGGAGGCCGTAGAGCCTCCACAATCAAAGAACAAAGAGGCCGCTCGGTCGGATAAATGACCACATGGCGAACATCGAGCGGCAAGCGGCGCCGCACACAAGCCGGCACGCGATCCGCATAAGGATCCGCACCAAAAGGATGGCCTAGTCAGGTCTATCTATGGGCCAAGAAAGCAAGCTCTAGAAAGCAATGCAACACGCCGAGTATTCGAACATTACGGCACACCCAAATACAGGGCGCCAGACACCCCTATGTTTCACCGATGAGGTCTTTGGATCATGAATTTCAGCGGATTCAAGCCCGTAAACATAGAGGCATACGACGGAACAACAGACCACGAGTCTGGATTGAGGATTACATCCTGCACATACACATGGCTAGAGGAGACGACCTCCACGCCATAAAATACTTACCCCTAAAGCTCAAAGGGCCAGCCCGGCATTGGCTTAAAAGCCTCCCTGAAAATACCATTGGAAGTTGGCAAGAGCTCGAGGATGCTTTTCGGGCAAATTTTCAAGGGACTTATGACCGCCCTCCGGATGCGAGCGATTTATTTCACATAACTCAACAACCCGGAGAGTCAGCCCACAAATTCTGGAACAGGTTCCTAACCAAAAAGAACCAAATAGTCGACTATCCGGACGCCGAAGCCTTAGCAGCTTTCAAACACAACGTCCGGGACGAATGGCTCGCCAGGCACCTCGGCCAGGAAAAGCCAAGAACAATGGCCGCACTAACAAGCCTCATGACCCGCTTTTGCGCGGGAGAGGATAGCTGTCTTGTAAAATGCAGCACCAGCGACCCAAGTACATCCGAGGTCGGGGATGGAAATGGGAAACTACGACACAACAAGGACCAGATGCGGACCAAGGAAACAACTCAAAGAGCACGACGACCAACGCCGGATTCAAAAGCTCTCGGCAGAACAATAAAAAACTGTCCCTTAAGGACAACAACGACGAGCTATCCAACCTAAACAAAATCTTGGACAAGATATGCCAAATCCATAGTACCCCCGGGAAGCCTGCAAACCATACCCACCGAGATTGTTGGGTCTTCAAGCAGTCCGGCCGACTTAACGCCGAACACAAGGGGCTCGACACACCAAGTGAGGACGATGACGAACCCCACAAGCAGAGCACCGGAAAACAAAAGAATTTCCCACAAGAGGTCAAAACAGTAAACTCACTTCAAGTGACAAAAGGGAAAAACAGAGTGGCGCCGATCGAATACGCGTCGCACGGTCCACCCAGTGAGTCCCGACCTTCGGATGTCAAAACCAATCACCTTCGACTATCAGGATTTCTCTGGAAGTATCCGAACGCAGGATGGACTGCTTTGATATTAGATCCTATAATCGACGGACTACAATTTACACAAGTCCTAATGGACGGCGGCATTGATCTAAACCTGCTATATCGGACACAATCCATGAGAATGGGGATAGACCCAACCAAAATTTGCCATAGCAACACTTCCTTTAAAGGAGTGATGCCAGCCCATATGCCCATTGCACGGGCTCTCTACCACTAAAAGTTGTGTTCGCTCATCCGACAACTTCCGTCATAAAAGTTAGTCTTCCACATCGCCCCATTTAAAAGTAGCTATCAAGCACTATTGGGACGAAGCTTTGCCCGCTTTAACGCAATACCGCATTACGCATCTTTTACACTTAAAATTCCCGTCCACGCGGCATCATCTCATTACAGGAAACTTCGAGTGTTCCTCGAATACGGAAGAACGTGAGACTACCTTGACAGCCACACACTAATCCGCTTTGCTGATCAAAGCACCTAAACAGTCATTCTGACCCGGACACGGTTAGGCAAGTCCGTATAAATAAACAAGGGGCTTACTAGCCGCTGCACTTTTACAAGGGTCTGCATGCACGCATAACAGAGACAATAAAGCTCAATTTTATTCATTTTTGAATCATACTGCTTATTTTAAAATACATTTTTCATACGATCTTTTTTTCCAACTAAGTTCCTCTCTTTTACAGATGAACGTCGTGCTATACCCGTCCAGGATACGGCACAACGGAGACACAGACGCAGACGTGCAGCAGGGACCCATTGCAAGGATTCTTTTGATTAAGACCACGCTTAAACCTTTTTTATCGCTCTTGTTGTTACACATCCCCGGTTTCTTGCTATAACCAAGAGGAGGCTGGCGTTTTGGCATCGGCAACGTCGAAGTTTTTGCGCTGCACTGACACTAGGGGCTTAGGGCATTGTTCGCCCATTTTCATAAAGACCGAATACCTTAGGGAGTGTTCGCGTCTCGAGTTAGGCCTTATATGCATCAGCTCGAATCATGTCTTTGGTCAAATGTTGGGTTTGCCCGGCTCCTCTATTTTGCTGCCTTACGTTCCGTTATATCGGCTAACGCGACACTAGGAGAACTACTGCGATTGTGCCCCGGTTCGGCCTGGTGAGCACCTCAGTAGAGAAAGCCGAAAACTGACTGTCATGATATAGCGTGAACTGGTCAACCACTCGATGACCCACCGAATGTTTAGAATTCCTCCGCATTAACGAAGGACCGCTTTCGATCGAGCACATACACGCCGAATTCGAGAGCGGGTGCCACTAGGGATATATAGTAGCCCCACCATCGAACTCCTATGGCTAAGTGAAAGTGATAAAGCATTATAGTCCGGTTGCCTAGTTTGCTATGCTATCACCTCCTTCACAGGACCAAGACGTTGGATTAAGTGTGAAAATGCACTTATTTTGCAAACACCCCCGCACTTTGTGCGTGGGGGCTGAATCCAAGTCTGCCATCTTTCAAAGTTATATACACATATACATTAACGGCCGACAGAGGTATTTAAATACTTGAATGCACAAGTATAAAAAGCACTTATATTATATTGAAACATCGCTTCACAAATCATACATGTCATTAGAACATAATATCCTTCGAGCATCTGCGTCTCTATTAAACGAGCACCTGCAGACTTCCTCAAAATAGTGCTCGGCAGTACTCGGCTTCCGTCCAATCCGTGGATGCAACATCGGTGGCCCTCATCTCGCCCAAGATGTTTTGACACGGCAAGAGCCATCCGCGCACCTCTATGCATGCCGACCGCTTCATTGCATCGATATGCGGCAACGCACTAAGGAACTGCTGCACCAAGCCAAAATAACTCTTCGGCTCGGGCCTTTTTGGCCACAAATGAGTCACGAAATCCTTCATGGCAAGTTCGGACAACCTATTCAGCTCAGCCCATTCGCTAACCGATCGGATAAAGGAAGTGGACGCACTGGACTATGGAACTGCGACCAAAAAAGCTCTTCCATTCCGTGATCCTTTTGGCCTCGGAAGTGTGCGAACGCGTCTGCGGCACTCGCCACCAAATCCAGATAAGCATCCTCTACACCCCACAGCCCGTCCAACTGAGCACACTTCGGATCCATGAATTTCCTCCACAGCAGAAAGGGCTTTCCACCGCGATATCCCCGGCTTGACGTAGCTCCTCCTTTATGGCTCTCATCGCGAGCGGCATCCTTGGCTTCGCGGTGGCCTTCTTCAGTCCTCTTGCTCCGCCGACATTCTTTTTCAAGAAACTCGCAGCGGTCGGTAGCATTCCTCAACTTCCCGCCATCTCGGTCATTTCCTCCCTCGCTTGGCGATGGAGCACTGTTTGGCTTTTAGCTCTTTAGCCGCCCTCAAGGCAGCCGCATCACTTTTTCTCGCTTGCTCCTTGACTCGGGTTAGCTCCACCGAAGGTTCTCCATAGCAGCGCACCATCTCGCATAAAGCATACATGTTGTAAGACATGGGCATCAAGCTCCCTTACCGGTGTCCGCGGAGAAGTTGCATACCTTGTGACTCGTCAAGCCGCTTATTGACAAGCGCGATGTCCGCATCCGCCACATCAAGTTGCCGCTTCAGTTCGGCACATTGACCAGTCCGGCTGGCCACCGGACGCCCGCCACCTATATAGGACAGGCGACATCTTACAACTGAGATTATGATCCTCGGCGCTGTCACTTTCGACAACGCATCGAGTCTCGAGGGCTACTATCTATACTGGCGCATTCTATATGCAAAAGCTGTCGGAAGGTATGTCATTTTCGCAGTACCTCAAACCCGTCGAAGAACTTCGACGGCTTCATGCAATCTGCTCTCGGGATGAAATCCTTTCAATCACCGTACCCATTAACGCACGGTGATCTTTGAGATAGACGCCGCCGAGCAGATCCTTCACTCCTCCGACCAGTACACCGCTTGGTGCAGGACCTCCGGCCCCGCCGACTCGGGAAACCCTCCGTGACGACACCTCGTGGTCGCCTGTCGTGGTTCTAAGTCCGACAAGAGAGTGGGGGTAGGTATGGAGAGGCAAGGTCCTAGCTATGGAGAGGTTGTGAACACAAGCGATGTAATGAGTTCAGCCCTTCTCGGAGGAAGTAAAGCCCTACGCCTCGGAGCCCCGAGGCGGTCGAGTGGATTATGTGTATTGGTGTTACAAGAGTGCGAACCCCTCTCGCCTGTGGAGGGGGTGGCTTATATAGAGTGCGCCAGACCCCAGCCAGCCCACATAATGGAGGGGTTAAAGTACATTAAGCACAGGGCATCGTAACGCCTCATAAAGTGCCTTAACTATCATTAAGTCTATTCAATTACAGGCCGTTGCAATGCGGAGTGCCTTCTGACCTTCTGGTGGTCGAGTGTATCTTCATGGTCGAGTGAGTCTCCATGGTCGAGTCCATCTAGTCAGTCGAGCGGTTTCCTCGTTGGTCGATCGAAGGCGATCTTTCTGAGGGTGTCCTTGGGTAGGACGTTTTAGGTCAGGCCTATGACCCTACCCTAGGTACATGAATCCATCATTAGCCCCCGAATGGATTGAGGCTTGAATGAGGAAGGAGTTGATGCTGTTCCGATTGAACTTTGGCATGCTGGTTATACGTCTTCTTCGATCAAGATTTTCTTTGTTGATAACGAGCAACTTTTCTTCAGTCGACTCGATCCATTCTTGTTCTTTTGTCGAGTGACCTTTTATACTTCGTTGTTCGGCGACGGATCGCAGGAAATCTCGCGCTTGATAGACCGATCGCCGCTCATGGATTTCGTGGGATACGAAATTTGGGGAAGCCTTGTAGCGGAAACGGACATGGCCTTCGGACGGGACATGACATGGACGCTTTGATCTCCGCGCGCTTTTTCCACCACGATCGTGTCAATGCAACTGTTTGGGATATGATTGATCGCCCAGTCCACCTGTCATCCACTCGGAAGGGACGTTCAAATGCGACTTGTGAGGGCTTCGCACAAGACTCGTTCTTCCTCCTTTGCTTTCTTCGCCTCCGCCTAACGCAACTCATCGCCGCCCCGCAACTCTCTCTCGCGCGCTTCGCCGGCGCCATGGGCAAGGAGAAGACGGCGGCGCCGAGCGCGTGAAGAAGGCGTCGGCGGCGGAGAAGGCGTCGGCGGCCGAGAAGGCGAAGGGGAGATCCACCGCCGCATGGGTCTTCGCCGAGATCCCGCTTGCCAAAGGGCTGGGTCCAGGGAGATTGGATCCAGTCGACCATCGGGGAGAAGGATCTCCTCGACATGGCCGACGACGGCTGATCCCCACGGCGCCGCAAGGCTTCCTGGCAAAGAGTGGCAGCCTCAGCCGGAGGAGGGTGAGTGTGTGCTCCTGGCCACTCATGTTGATCGAGGATTTTCCCTACCACCGAGTGTTTTCTTTCGTGGCTTTTTGAACTTCTTTGGAGCCCAGCTCCACCATTTTACTCCAAACTCTATCGCGTATCTTGCTGCATTTGTCTCCATGTGTGAAAACTTCCTGGGCTGTCGATCCGCCTTGACCGGGATTGTTCAAGCACATTTTCACATGTCGTTCTCGGATGTGAAGAAGGCGAGTCCCGAGATGAGAAAACCCAAGTGGTTCGGATGTGGGGGCCTAGGAATCCAAGTGAGGAATAAGAGCACCTTCCCGGCTATGTCTTTTCCCCGAAGTCGGTCGGGGCTGGCGATCGACCTGGTTTTATCGCTGAATGAGCCGACGCTGGTCGGTCAGTGGACTCCTCCATTCACCATGAGTCGAGTGAACAAACCATCCTCCACAAGGTGGTTCCGGAGGAGAGAGCTGATGTGAAGATGTTGATGGACCGCGTGGTGCAGTTGGTTCGGGACGGCGTGATCGGCATGGACCTTCGGAGGTTTTCTTCGAGGCGAATCCAGCCTCTTTAGTTCCGAAGCCACTGCATGTGGTTGTATCTGCTGAACGAAGACGAGACTCGAGTCCATCCGGCAAGCGACGGCACGCCATAGTGGAAAGGTGGATGGTCGCGATCATCGAAACAAGGACAATCCTCGTGGATCCCGGAGGATTTCTCCACTCGACCATCACAGCTGTTCGGATAAGGTACATTCACTCTGTCTTCCATTGTATGTCATTGAATGTGTTTCGTATGTCCTGTAATTTGGTCGATTGAGTTCTCTTGGCGCTTTCTGGCCCTTACCGAGCTACACTCAATGCCCAACGGAGCTCGGGCTCCAACCGAGGAGGAGAAGCTAAGCGGGGTGAGAGCCAGAAGAGTGGGATTCAGACGCAGCTGCCGAGGATGACGATGGCGACGACGCAGCGATGATGAGGATGAAGTAGAGGAGGAAGAGGAGGAGGTTGCACCACCGCGCCGGAAAGGTGGTCAAAACTTGTTCATGACCCTTCGTCTCGAACGCTGTAGGGAGTTGCGATCGCCTCGCAATCGACCAAACGCCTCGACCGCTTCTCGGTGCCGATCGAGAAGGCGCCAAGCGATCGAAGGTAGCTCCGTCGAAGCCAACCAAGCCTCTGCCAAAAATGAAGGTGTTCATCCCCACCATATCGTGGTAAACATATTACTTGAGTCTTCCTGTTCGCACAAGCTTTATCTCTGGTTGACACTTGAATTAACCGATGATTCTTTGGAACTTCAAGGTGCGACTTCGAAACCTCGTGCAAGGCCGAGGACCACGAGATGGAGGACGCGCAACCTCAAATCCTGGTATTGTATCTTTGATTCTGTTCTTAGTCGATCGACTCGTAGTTTCTAACTTTGATTCTTTTCTGAAGCTCCAACCAATGACATTATCACCCTTCCTGATGACGATGATGAGGATGAAGAACCACTGAGGTATAGGAGAAGCAGGAAGGCTCCCACTGGCAAAGCAGCTCAAGATGTGACGGCGCCCGAGACTGTTGCCACGGAGGGGGAGAACACCACTCGACCCACCGTGTCTTTCGCGGTGCCGTTGACAAGTGCTTGTCCCCCTTCGTCGAGTGCTGGGCAACCTTCGCTCTTCACCACGCACCACGTCCCGGAGGACCAAGCTAGTGCTGCTAAGGAGGCGATACGCCAAGCAGGGATCATGATGGAGCAGGTGAAGATCATCCGGGATGCAAGCCAAGCAGCTTATGACGCCAGCTCCGCTCTTCAAAGCAATGTTCAGTCGATCGACCACCGCCGCCGCTCATAGGGACATGCTATCAAAACTTCTTTTCTTTCTGAAATCCATAGCAGTCACCCAATGGGTGTGTTGATAAAAACTCCGTGTTAGCGGGGCACGCTGAGTGCACCCGCCGGGTGTAGTCCCCAAGGCTAAAGTCGATCACCGGCGATCGGCTTTAGGCTTTATAAGTAAAAATTGATCGTCATTCGACTAGAACGAATGGGTTTCTGAAACCAGTGGGGGCACGCTGAGTGCACCCACTGGGTGTAGTCCCCGAGATCGTGGTCGATCACGCGATTGATTACATCAAGAAGCTTTGGTCGATTGGTCGACCACCCCCTTTTTTTGGTCGATCGGTCGACTGCCTTGAATAGGACCAGTGGGGGCACGCTGAGTGCACCCACTAGGTGTAGTCCCCGAGACTACGGTCGAATGCTTGCATTCGGCTGTGGTCTTAGAAACGTATGATTTTTCTCTTATTCACTCGGAAGTGAATCATCTTTTGACATTTTGTCGATTGATTCTTCAGAGAAATCCTGTGATCTTGCGGCGCTATACTTGAACTGGAGCGAAGCATATTCAGCTCGAGTTGGACTTGAAGCTGGTGCAAGAGAATCGACGAAGGCGAAGGAGGAGACCAAAGGTATGTTCGGTGAGACTTCACCACTCTTTTCTCATCTCATCTGTTTCAAATCTGACTTTGCTGTAATTTACGTGCAAGGTGAAGGAGGCCCAGAGGAAGAAGGAGCTTGAGCTGTCGAGAAGATCAAGCTTGCCGACGAAAAAGTTAGCCTCGGTCCACCAAGCTCGAACAGACAACACCAATCAAGGCTGCCCTCGCCATTGCCACCAAGGATGTCGACCGATTGAAAGTCGACAAGACCACTCGACCGAGAAGATCAACCAGTTGACTGAAGAAGAATGGCCCGGAAGGCTTCTGGGTGGTCTTGCTAAAAATTGTTCCTTATGCTCAAGGTATTCTTTTACACTCGACCAATTCTTCCAACTGTGATGTTCCCATTCGACCATCGCCTTGACCCGGGTTTTGTCTTTGCGAATTTCAGCCGCAACTTTGAAGAAGAAACCAGCCGCTTGAGCTGAACCTTGACCTGCAATTCTCCGTGAATGATGAAGTTGCCATGAATGTCTTCCGACCGAGTCCCGTGTTGCCGCTGTCGTGGACTACCTCGCAAGGCTGAAGGTTGCTACGCCCCGCATCGACTCGACGCCTCGGCTCGGGCGACACTCCAAAATGACCTCGAGTCGGCCGATGGCTCGATTGAACGCCATCCCCGACCGAGTGCGAGGTGGAAGAAGTCCTCGGCTCGGTGTGGTGCGATGTCGCCTGCGGCTCGGCGCGAGTCCACCGTAAGGATGCACGAGGATAAGTGGCGGCTCTCCGAGTGGCCAACACTAAGAAACACGACTTCAGTCCTTCATGGAAACTTTCATCGCTGCTGCTACACGGATCGCGGATGGGATCGACCTCGGCGAGTTCGTTGCTCCTTCCAGCCCTCCACGGGAGGGTAAAAACTTCCTTTAAGTCCGCCACTTTAAATTTGCCTCGATGCCGAGTGGAATTGTAACCGATAAAACCTTAACAGTGCTTAGTGCCCGAGCACTCTCGGTTCCTTTAGGTATCGACCTAAACTTGGATTGATGTTTGGATATGATTGCTTTTGGCTTGAATTGCCCTTTGCAGGTTCACAAAGAAGATGCTTACTGCAATCGACTTATTCCTTAGGCGAGCACCGGGCTGCAGCTAAGCCCCAGTGAGAGGTTTGCTCTTCACTCGGTAGGATTTCTTATACCTTAGGCGAGCACTGGCTGCAGCTAAGCCCCGAGTGAGAGGTTTGCTCTTCACTCGGTAGGATTTCTTATACCTTAGGCGAGCACCGGGCTGCAGCTAAGCCCCAGTGAGAGGTTTGCTCTTCACTCGGTGGGATTTCTTATACCTTAGGCGAGCACTGGCTGCAGCTAAGCCCCGAGTGAGAGGTTTGCTCTTCACTCGGTAGGATTTCTTATACCTTAGGCGAGCACTAGGCTGCAGCTAAGCCCCGAGTGAGAGGTTTGCTCTTCACTCGGTAGGATTTCCGTTGTATTTGTGGCGGCTCGGAGGAGAGGGCATGATCGACCTGCACCTCGCCTTCCTTGCGGCGCACATCATACTTGTGGTGTAGCTCGGAGGAGAGGTCGCAGCCGACCTGCGCCTCGTCCTCCTTGCAGCACACATCATACTTATGGTGTAGCTCGGAGGAGAGGGTCGGTCGACCTGCGCCTCGTCCTCCTTCTGACGTCGTTGCACTTAGGCGAGTACTTGACTGCAGCTAAGCCTCCGAGTGGAAGTCCGGCTTACCGCTCGGTAGGATTTTTAGTTACTTGCGGCGGCTGGGCTGCAGCTAAGCCCCGAGTGGAAGTTTGGCTTACCACTCGGTGGGATTTGTAGTTACTTAGGCGGCTGGCTAGCTAAGCCCCGAGTGGAAGTCTGTCTTACCACTCGGTAGGGTTTTAGTTACTTAGGCGAAATGGATTCACGGCTAAGCCTCCGAGTGGAAGTCGGCTTACCACTCGGTAGGATTTGTACAAACTTAGGCTAAACGGATTCATGGCTAAGCCACCCATCGGGGAAATTTTAATCGACAAAAATAAATAGTGACAAAAATTATGGAGGAATTATGACACTATTATTTCGAGATCCATGAACTACTATATTTTATTACAACTTATCCGAGTGAAAACTTTAAGTGTAAAACGGACGGAGCAGATCCGCATTCCAAGCCCGGGCTCTTCGATATTGTGTTCGACGTTGTAGAGACGATATGCCCTGCTGTGGAGAACCTTGGTGACGATGAAGGGTCCTTCCCAAGAAGGAGCGAGTTTATGTTGTTTCACGATCCACTCGGAGAACTAGATCCCTTCTGGAAGGCTCGACCTCTCACATTTCTCGGCGTAAAAGTCGACGCAAGTCTTGCTTTGGTAGATGGTCGAGCGGATCAAAGCCATTTCCTTTCCTCCTCCAAGAGGTCGATTGCATCCCGACGCGCTTGCTCAGCTTCGCCCGTTGTAAAGTTCAATTCGGGAGCGTTGAAGAAGATCACTCGGCAGGACTGCTTCAGCTCCATAGACCAAGAAGAATGGAGTTCTTCCGGTCGACCTATTAGGTGTGGTCCGCAAACCCCAAAGCACTGAAGGGAGTTCATCGACCCATGCTCCAGCCGCATGCTTGAGATCTCGCATCAGTCGGGGCTTCAAACCCTTGAGGATTAAGCCGTTGGCCTGTTCTGCCTGTCCATTCGACTGTGGATGGGCGACCGAAGCATAGTCGACTCGCGTGCCTTGAGCGTTGCAGAAATCCTTGAATTCTTCCGAGTCAAAATTCGACCCATTATCCGTGATAATACTGTGCGGGACCCCATATCTGAACGTCAGCTCTCTGATGAAGGAAACAGCAGTACCGGCGTCCAGACTCTTGATTGGTTTAGCTTCAATCCACTTGGTGAACTTGTCGACTGCTACCAGCACATGCGTGAAACCACTCCGACCCGTTCGCAAGGGACCGACCATGTCTAACCCCCATACCGTGAAAGGCCAGACGAGTGGAATGGTCTTCAGAGCTGACGCAGGCTTGTGTGACATATTGGAATAAAACTGACATCCTTTGCACTTGTCCACTATTTCTTTCGCCATCTCATTCGCCCTTGGCCAGTAAAATCCAGCTCGGTATGCTTTGGCTACAATGGTCCGAGAGGACGCATGGTGACCACAGGTCCCCGAGTGGATGTCATTGAGTATGACTCGACCTTCTTCTGGCGTTATGCATTTCTGACCAACTCCAGTCGGGCTTTCTCTATACAGCTGTCCTTTGATAACGGTAAAGGCTTTGGATCGATGGACGATCTGCCGAGCCTCTTCCTCATCCTCTGGGAGTTCTTTTCTCAAAATATATGCGATGTACGGAATTGTCCAGTCGGGAGTGATCACTAAAACCTCCATGACCAAGTCGACCACTGCTGGGACCTCTGTGGGGAACGAGTAATTTCAAAAATTTCCTACGCACACGCAAGATCATGGTGATGTATAGCAACGAGAGGGAGAGTGTTGTCTACATACCCTTGTAGACCGGGCGAAGCGATCACAACGTAGAGGAAGTAGTCGACGCTCTCCTCGCGATCCGACCGATCCCGACGCCACATTCTCCGCCCCGAGTTCTTGACACACGACAGCTCGATGACGCCCCTCAGACTCGATCCAGCCGAGTGTCGAGGGAGAGTTTCACAAGACGACGGCGTGGTGGACGATCTTGATGTTTCATCGCGCAGGGGCTTCGCCTAAGCTTCATGACGGTATGACCGAGGTGGAATATGGTGGAGGGGGCACCGCACACGGCTAAGGAACGATCCGTAGATCAAACTTGTGTCTCTTGTGTGTCTAGAGGTGCCCCCTGCCTCGTATATAAAGGAGCAAGGGGAGGGTGCGGCCGCCTAGGAGAGGCGCCCAAGGGGTGTCCTACTCCCACCGAGTAGGACTCCTCCTTCCTTGTTGGAGTAGGAGAAGGGAAAGAGGGGAGAGGAGGAAGGAAAAGGGGCTGCACCCCTGTCCACCTGGACTAGAGGGGCTGCGCCTTCTTCCTTTTGGCCTCTTTCCTTATTCCCGTATGGCCCAATAAGGCCCATATACTCCCGGCGAATTCCGTAACTCTCCGTACTCAAAAATACCCAATGACTCGAACCTTTCCGAACTCCGAATATAGTCGTCCAATATATCGATCTTTACGCCTCGACCATTTCGAGACTCTCGTCATGTCCCCGATCTCATCCGGGACTCAACTCCTTCGGTACATCAAAACTCATAAACTCATAATAAAACCGCCATCGAAACCTTGCGTGCATGGACCCTACGGTTCGAGAACAATGTAGACATGACCTAGAACTATTCTCGGTCAATAACCAATAGCGGACCTGGATGCCCATATTGGTTCCTACATATTCTACGAAGATCTTTATCGGTCGATCCGCATAACAACATACGTTGTTCCCTTTGTCATCGGTATGTTACTTGCCCGAGATTCGATCGTCGGTATCCAATACCTAGTTCAATCTCGCTATCGCAAGTCTCTTTACTCGCTCCGTAATACATCATCTCACAGCTAACTCATTAGTTGTAATGCTTGCAAGGCTTAAGTGATGTGTATTACCGAGAGGGCCCAGAGATACCTCTCCGACAATCGGAGTGACAAAACCTAATCTCAAATACGCCAACCCAACATCTGCCTTTGGAGACACCTGTAGTACTCCTTTATAATCACCCAGCTTACGCTGTGACGTTTGGTAGCACCAAAGTGTTCCTCCGTAAACGGAGTTGCATAATCTCATAGTTATAGGAACATGTATATGTCATGGATAAAAGCAGTAGCAACATACTAAAACGATCGTGTGCTAAGCTAATGGAATGGGTCATGTCAATCAGATCATTCAAATAATGATGTGACCTTGTTAATCAAATAACAACTCTTTGTTCATGGTTAGGAAACATAACCATCTTTGATTAACAAGCTAGTCAAGTAGAGGCATACTAGTGACACTGCTTGTCTATATATTCACACATGTATTATGTTTCCGTTAATACAATTCTAGCATGAATAATAAACATTTATCATGATATGAGGAAATATATAATAACTTTATTATTGCCTCTAGGGCATATTTCCTTCAGCCTCCCACTTGCACTAGAGTCAATAATCTAGATCACATCACCATGTGATTAACATCGATAGTTCACATCATCATGTGATTAACACCCATAGTTCACATCGCCATGTGACCAACACCCAAAGGGTTTACTAGATTCAGTAATCTAGTTCACATCGCTATGTGATTAACACCCAAAGAGTACTAAGGTGTGATCATGTTTTGCTTGTGAGAGAGTCTTAGTCAACGGGTCTTTCACATTCAGATCCGTTATGTATTTTGCAATTTTTCTATGTCTACAATGCTCGCACGGCTACTCTAGCTAATTGCTCCCACTTTCAATATGTATCTAGATCGAGACTTAGAGTCATCCGATCGTGTCAAAACTTGCATCGACGTAACCCTTTACGGCACCTAACCTTTTGTCACTTCCATAATCGAGAAACATATCCTTATTCCACTAAGGATAATTTTGACCGCTGTCCAAAGGATCTACTCCTAGATCACTATTGTATTCCTTGCAAACTCAAAGGCAGGGTATACAATAGATCTGGTACACAAAGATGGCATACTTTATAGAAACTATGGCCAAGGCATAGTGAATGACTTTCATTCTCTTTCTATCTTCTGCTGTGGTCGGGTTTTGAGTCTTACTCAATTTCACACCTTGTAACACAGCAAGAACTCTTTCTTTGATCTGTTTCATTTTGAACTACTTCAAAATCTTGTCAAGGTATGTACTCATTGAAAAACTTATCAAGCATCTTGATCTATCTCTATAGATCTTGATGCTCAATATGTAAGTAGCTTCACCGAGGTCTTTCTTTGAAAACTCCTTTCAAACACTTCTTTATGCTTTACGTAATAATTCTACATTATTTCCGATCTACAATATGTCATTCACATATACTTATCGTAAATGTCAGTAGTGCTCCCACTCACTTTTTTGTAAATACAGCTTCACCGTAAGTCTCAGATAAAACTATATGCTTTGATCAACTCATCAAAGCGTATATTCCAACTCCGAGATGCTTGCACCAGTCCATAGATGGATCGCTGGAGCTTGCACACTTTGTTAGCTCCTTTGGATCGATAAAACCTTCTCGTTGCATCATATACAACTCTTCCTCCTAAAACCCATTCAGAATGCAGTTTTACATCCATTTGCCAAATTTCATAAATTGTGGCAATTGCTAACATGATTCGGACAGACTTAAGCATCGCTACAGCTTGAGAAAAACTCATTGTAGTCAACACCTTGAACTTGTCAAAAACCTTTTATGCATAAGTCGAGCTTTGTAGATAGTAACACTACTATCAGCGTCCGCCTTCCTCTTGAAGATCCATTTATTTTCTATGGCTTGCCGATCATCGGCAACGCCACCAAAGTCCACACTTTGTTCTCATACATGGATCTCATCTCAGATTTCATGGCCTCAAGCCATTTCATGAATCTGGGCTCATCATCGCTTCTTCATAGTTTGTAGGTTCATCATGGTCTAGTTACATGACTTCCGCAACAGGATTACCATACCACTTTGTGCGGATCTCACTCGTTTACCTACGAGGTTCGGTAGTAACTTGATCTGAAGTTACATGATCATCATCATCAGCTTCCTCACTAATTGGTGTAGTAGTCACGTAAACAGATTTCGCGATGAACTACTTTCAAGTAAGGGAGAAGGTACAATTACCTCATCAAGTTCTACTTTCCTCCCACTCACTTCTTTCGAGAGAAACTCCTTCTCTAGAAAGGATCCATTTATTAGCAACGAATGTTTTGCCTTCGGATCTGTGATAGAAGGTGTACCCAACAGTTTCCTTTGGGTATTCTATGAAGACGCATTTCTCGATTTGGGTTCGAGCTTATCAGATGAAACTTTTTCACATAAGCATCGCAGCCCCAAACTTTAAGAAACGACAACTTTGGTTTCTTGCTAAACCACAGTTCATATAGTGTCGCCTCAACGGATTTAGATGGTGCCCTATTTAACGTGAATGCAGCTGTCTCTAATGCATGATCCCAAAACGATATTGGTAAATCGGTAAGAAACATCATAGATTGTACTATATCCAATAAAGTACGGTTATGACGCTCGGACACACCATTATGATGTGGTGTTCTAGGTGGCATGAATTTGTGAAACTATTCCACATTGTTTTAATTGAAGACCAAACTCAGAACTCAAATATTCATCTCCACGATCAGATCGCAGAAACTTTATTTTCTTGTCACGATGATTTTCCACTTCACTCTGAAATTCTTTGAACATTTCAACTATTTCAGACTTATGTTTCATCAAGTAGATATACCCATATCTGCTCAAATCATCTTGTGAAGGTCGAAAATAACGATATTTGCCACGAGCATCAACACTCATTGGATCGCATACATCGGTATGTATTATTTCCAATAAGTCAAGAGCTTGTTCCATTGTTCCGAGAACGGAGTTTTAGTCATCTTGCCCATGAGGCACGGTTCGCAAGTGCCAAGTGATTCATAATCAAGTGACTCCAAAAGTCCATCAGTATGGAGTTTCTTCATGCGCTTTACACCGATATGACCTAAACGGCAGTGCCACAAATAAGTTGCACTATCATTATTAACTTTGCATCTTTTGGTTTCAATATTATGAATATGTGTATCACTACGATCGAGATCCCATGAACCATTTTCATTGGGTGTGTAACCATATAAGGTTTTATTCATGTAAACAGAATAACAGTTTATTCTCTTACTTAAATGAATAACCGTATTGCAATAAACATGATCAAATCATATTCATGCTCAACGCAAACACCAAATAACATTTATTTAGGTTCAACACTAATCCCGAAAGTATAGGGAGTGTGCGATGATGATTATATCAATCTTGAAACTACTTTCAACACACATCGTCACTTCACTCTTAACTAGTTTCTGTTTATTCTGCAACTCCTGCTTTGAAGTTACTACTCTTAGCAACCGAACCAGTACCAAATACCGAGGGGTTGCTATAAACACTAGTAAAGCACACATAAAACACCAGTATATCAAATATACCTTTTTTCACTTTGCCATCCTTCTTATCCACCAAATATTTAGGGCAGTTCTGCTCAAAGGACCATTTCCTTTGCAAAGGTAAGCACTCGGTTTCAGTGCTTTGGTTCAGCTTTGGGTTTCTTCGTGGGAGTGACAACTTGCTTGTCAATCTACTTGAAGTTCCCTTTCTTTCCCTTTGCCCTTTTCTTGAAACTAGTGATCTTGTCAACCATCAACACTTGATGCTCTTTCTTGATTTCTACCTTCGTCGATTTCAACATCACGAAGAGCTCGGGAATCATTTTCGCCATCCCTTGCATACTATAGTTCATCACGAAGTTCTACTAACTTGGTGATGGTGACTAGAGAATTCATCAATCACTATCTTATCTCGGAAGATTAACTCCCACTTGATTCAAGCGATTGAAGTACCTGCATAATCTGAGTACATGCTCACTAGTTGAGCGATTCTCCTCCATCTTTTAGCTATAGAACTTGTTGGAGACTTTCATATCTCTCAACTCGGTATTTGCTTGAAATATTAACTTCAATTCCTGGAACATCTCATATGGTCCATGATGTTCAAAACATCTTTGAAGTCCCGATTCTAAGCCATAAAGCATGGTGCACAAAACTATCAAGTAGTCATCATATCGAGCTAGCCAAACGCTCATAACGCCTCAGATCCGCTCCTGCAATAGGTCTGCACCTAGCGTGCATTAAGGACATAATTCTTCAGGCAGCAATGAGGATAAACCTCGATCACGGATCAAATCCGCATCATTGCTACTAACATTTTTCAACACAATTTTCTAGGAACATATCAAAATAAACATATGAAAACAACAACGCAAGCTATTGATCTTACAACATAATTTGCAAAATACTACCAGGACTAAGTTCATGATAAATTTAAGTTCAATTAATCATATTACTTAAGAACTCCCACTTAGATAGACATCTCTAGTCATCTAAGTGATCACGTGACCCAAATCAACTAAACCATAACCGATCATCACGTGAGATGGAGTAGTTTTCAATGGTGAACATCTTATGTTGATCATATCTACTATATGATTCACGCCGACCTTTCGGTCTCCGTGTTCCGAGGCCATATCCGCATATGCTAGGCTCGCCAAGTATAACCCGAGTATTCTCGTGTGCAAAACTGGCTTGCACCCGTTGTAGATGGACGAGAGCTTATCACACCCGATCATCACGTGGTGTCCGGGCACGATTTAACTTTGGCAACGGTGCATACTGGGAGAACACTTCTTGATAATTTAGTGAGAGATCATCTTATAATGCTACCGCCAATCAAAGCAAGATAAGATGCATAAAGGATAAACATCACATGCAAATCAATATAAGTGATATGATATGGTCATCATCATCTTGTGCTTCGTGATCTCCATCTTTCCGCAGCACCACCATGATCACCATCGCCACCGGCGCGACACCTTGATCTCCATCGTAGCATCGTTGTCGCCTCGCCAATCTTATGCTTCTACGACTATCGCTACCGCTTAGTGATAAAGTAAAGCATTACAGTATGCATTGCATTGCATACAATAAAGCGACAACCATATGGCTCCAGCCATTGCCGATAACTTCGTTACAAAACATGATCATCTCATACAATAAAATATAGCATCACGCCTTGACCATATCACATCACAACATGCCCTGCAAAAACAAGTTAGACGCCCTCTACTTTGTTGTTGCAAATTTTACGTGGCTGCTACGGGCTTAAGCAAGAACCGTCTCACCTACGCATCAAAACCACAACGATATTTCACAAATAGACTCCGCTTTAACCTTCTCAAGGACCGGCGAGCCACACTCGGTTCAACTAAAGTGAGAGAGACAGCACCCACCAGTCACCTTTAAGCAACGAGTGCTCGTGAGCGGTGAAACCAGTCTCGCGAAGCGCACGCGTAATGTCGGTCCGGCCGCTTCATCTCACAATACCGCTGAACCAAAGTATGACATGCTGGTAGGTAGTATGACTTGTATCGCCCACAACTCACTTGTGTTCTACTCTGCAAAACATCAAACCATAAAAACCTAGGCTCGGATGCCACTGTTGGGGAACGAGTAATTTCAAAAATTTTCCTACGCACACGCAAGATCATGGTGATGAATAGCAACGAGAGGGGAGAGTGTTGTCTACATACCCTTGTAGACCGGGCGAAGCGATCACAACGTAGAGGAAGTAGTCGACGTTCTCCTCGCGATCCGACCGATCCCGCGCCACATCCGGCGCCCCGAGTTCTTGACACACGACAGCTCGATGACGCCCTCAGACTCGATCCAGCCGAGTGTCGAGGGAGAGTTTCACAAGACGACGGCGCAGGACGATCTTGATGTTTCACCGGCGCAGGGCTTTCGCCTTAAGCTTCATGACGATATGACCGAGGTGGAATATGGTGGAGGGGGCACCGCACACGGCTAAGGAACGATCCGTAGATCAAACTTGTGTCTCTTGTGTGTCTAGAGGTGCCCCCTGCCCCGTGATATAAAGGAGCAAGGGGAGGGTGCGGCCGCCCTAGTAGAGGCGCGCAAGGGGTGTCCTACTCCCACCGAGTAGGACTCCTCCTTCCTTGTTGGAGTAGGAGAAGGGAAAGAGGGGAGAGGAGGAAGGAAAAGGGGCTGCACCCCTGTCCACCTGGATTAGAGGGGCTGCGCCTTCTTCCTTTTGGCCTCTTTCCTTATTCCCGTATGGCCCAATAAGGCCCATATACTCCCGGCGAATTCCGTAACTCTCCCAGATCAAAAATACCCAATGACTCGAACCTTCCAACTCCGAATATAGTCGTCCAATATATCGATCTTTACGCCTCGACCATTTCGAGACTCCTCGTCATGTCCCCGATCTCATCCGGGACTCAACTCCTTCGTACATCAAAACTCATAAACTCATAATATAACCGCCATCGAAACCTTAAGCGTGCATGGACCCTACGGTTCGAGAACAATGTAGACATGACCTAGAACTATTCTCGGTCAATAACCAATAGCGGACCTGGATGCCCATATTGGTTCCTACATATTCTACGAAGATCTTTATCGGTCAGACCGCATAACAACATACGTTGTTCCCTTTGTCATCGGTATATTACTTGCCCGAGATTCGATCGCCGGTATCCAATACCTAGTTCAATCTCGCACGCAAGTCTCTTTACTCGCTCCGTAATACATCATCTCACAGCTAACTCATTAGTTGTAATGCTTGCAAGGCTTAAGTGATGTGTATTACCGAGAGGGCCCAGAGATACCTCTCCGACAATCGGAGTGACAAAACCTAATCTCAAATACGCCAACCCAACATCTGCCTTTGGAGACACCTGTAGTACTCCTTTATAATCACCCAGCTTACGCTAGACGTTTGGTAGCACCCAAAGTGTTCCTCCGGTAAACGGGAGTTGCATAATCTCATAGTTATAGGAACATGTATATGTCATGGATAAAAGCAGTAGCAACATACTAAAACGATCGTGTGCTAAGCTAATGGAATGGGTCATGTCAATCAGATCATTCAAATAATGATGTGACCTTGTTAATCAAATAACAACTCTTTGTTCATGGTTAGGAAACATAACCATCTTTGATTAACAAGCTAGTCAAGTAGAGGCATACTAGTGACACTGCTTGTCTATATATTCACACATGTATTATGTTTCCTCTAGGGCATTAATACAATTCTAGCATGAATAATAAACATTTATCATGATATGAGGAAATATATAATAACTTTATTATTGCCTCTAGGGCATATTTTCCAACACGAAGATTCTTGCCATCGAGGAATTTCTTCCACCCAACCGAGCTTAAGTGTAAAGCGACCGTCCGTGTCCACGGGGTAAGTACAGTTGTGACGGAGCCCCTTGCAGAAGGCGTAGTCCAAATGAGCCTTCTTCATCGGGCTCGATACCATAACTCATGATATGCTCTTTGCCAATTTCTGAATAAGAAAAACATATCAATTAATAAGCATGTGATCGAACTCTACACTAAAACATATATATCATCGACTAGATTCCACACAACATATACCATATCATTGGACTGTACACTAAGTAATTCACACTATTAATTTGCATTTGTAAGTATAACATACCATATCATGTCGATCAACCATGGTATTTGTCAAGCGGGTCACGAATGGCACCCGACAAAGTAAGCACGTGGCGGAATTATGTCCCACAGGTTGGACACCTCCTCCTCACTCAGCCTTGTTCTTTGAGCTACGATGGCTTCATGAAGTGGGTCCTCATCATCTTCATCATCTTCATCATCTTCATCATCTTCGCCATCTTCATCATCTTCCACCAGGTTGAGATAAATGACAGCTAGTTTGGGTCTTTCTACTCGGAAGTTGAAGCTGATCAACTCACCACCAAGAAGATGCATGCGCGCGGCAAACGGGCCCATCCATCTCCTCCAATCTGCGACATATTCGTCCTTTCTCGACCTCCATAGTGTACGGCCCCAGAGCCTCAAATGTCACAAAGTGTCTCTGTCACCTTGTTGAATTTCAACCTCACATTGCATGGGACGATCTGTGTAAACTAAGCAAAATGACACAATGCAGTAATGGCAACACTAAAAATAAAATAGTTATTACATTTCATCTAATTTCTTACACAAGATGACTTAAAACTCGCCGAAGTAGATGCTTAACAACTTGCTGGGTTGCAAGGTTGTCAAGATCTTGACTTGCACAATTGACATAGTGGTGGTGGTGGCGCCATTCTTCCTAAAGCAATATGAGCAAAGGATTACTAAATCAACTAAATCAAAATGTTCTAAGTCAACTAAATCAACTAGCCTACTAAATCAACTAAATCAAAATGTTCTAAGTCAACTAAATAAACTAACCTACTAAATAAACTAAAGCAATATGTTCTAAGTCAACTAAATCAACTAAATCAAAATGTTCTAAGTCAACTAAATCAACTAGCCTACTAAATCAACTAAATCAAAATGTTCTAGGTCAACTAAATCAACTAGCCTACTACATCAACTAAATCAAAATGTTCTAAGTCAACTAAATCAACTAGCCTACTAAGTCAACTAAAGCAATATGTTCTAAGTCAACTAAATCAACTAAATCAAAATGTTCTAAGTCAACTAAATTAACTAAATGAATTAGCCTACTAAATCAACTAAATCAAAATGTTCTAAGTCAACTAAATAAACTAACCTACTAAGTCAACTAAATCAAAATATTCTAAGGCAACTAAATCAACTAGCCTACTAAATCAACTAAATCAAAATGTTCTACTAAGTCAACTAAATCAACTAAATCAAATGTTGCATATGAGCAGGAGGGAGAAGGAGGGCGACTCGAGGAGGGAGAAGAGAGTAGGATGGAGGAGGAAGGCGGAGCTGGAAGGGCGGCCGCGGCGCGCGATTGAGGGAGAACGGAGGAGGAAGGCGGAGCGAGGAGGGCCGCCAGCCGCGAGTGGAGAGGAGGATGGAGGAGGAGGCCGTGCACCGAGTCCAAAGCAAGGAGGAGGAGGTGACGGCCTTGCGCGCAGACGGAGGAGCGGGCGACGGGCGCAAGGCGCAGACGCTGCGGAGGAGAGGGCGACGGCCGGGCGCGGCGCAGATAGAATTTGTGGCTGTTCAGGTGAGTGGATCCGATCGGATCGAGGAGGAGATAGATGGCTTAGTAGTAGCGCTCGAAAAACGCGCTTTGTTAGGCTATCTAGCAGCAGCTTTTTTCAAGATAAAGCGCCATCGATATATGTCAAGATGCAAAAATACACATTGATCATCAACGATCTTTTTGTGTACAATCTGATTCGACAATATGAGTCCTCACCGTTTAGGAACAGGTGAAGACTCATATTGCAGCCACAAATTCTACACATAGAGTTCAATGAAGATCAAGTGCTTGTCAAAGTGTGGGAAGTAACATATTTAAGGTGGTATAAACTCTCTTCACGGAGCGAGGTGGGACTAAATTTTTGTAGGAAACTTAGCAGTTAAGCTTGTCGTGAAAGGCGCTGCTACTATGCTAGGTAGCGATAGCGCTGTCGTGCTAACGCTTGCTGCTATAACTAGCCTCATGGCGGCCTCGTAGGAATTATAGCAGCAGCGCGTCTTTGGGTGGACGCGCTCTTCGCTATATTTGTCTCAAAGAGCGAAGTTTCAATTGTCCGCGCTTCGCTAGTTAGCAGCAGCGAAGTTATTTTGAAGCGCTTGCTGATAAGATTCTGTATAGGCTTTTCCCTAGTAGTGGGATGTGATGGAGCTCCAACCCTCAAACTTCTTTTCCAGCTTCCTCACTTTGCATTGCAATATCCAATCATAGCTGGGCTTCTTACGCCCCACTCTTCATCACCGTTGACCACAAAATCTGAGTCGCCATAGACCATCGGTGAGCACGGACGCCGAAAGTGAGATGGCCATGCGCAATCCATATAAGAGGGCCTCAGACTCTGCCTCATTGTTGGAGGAATCAAAGTGAATCTGGAGCACATACCTAAGCTTATCTCCTCAGGGGAAACCAGAACTACCCCAAAGACCGAACCATTCAGCATCTTAGAGCCATCAAAGAACATGGTCCAATGCTCCGAGTGAACTTCATTCGGCTGCTGTTGTTCAATCCACTCGGCGAGGAAATCCGCTATAGCACTGGGACTTAATGGCTTTCTTTGCCTCAAATTTGATATCAAGGGAAGAAGTTCAATCGCCCATTTCGCCACTCGACCGGTTGCGTCTCACAGTGCGAGTCTCGATAAAGGAGCGTCGATGATGACCGTGATAGAATGATCGAGAAATAATGAGCAACCTTCTTCGTGGTCATGTATATGCCATACACAAGCTTCGATAATGCGGATATCGCTGCTTGGATGGAGTCAAGACTTCGCACAAATAATACACCGGCGTTGAACTTTGAAGGCTTTTCCTTCCTCTTCCGCTCGACCGTAAGCCTTTATCTTGACGACTTGTCCTGTGGCTGCGATATAGAGCAACAGAGGCTCTTTGCTGATTGGAGCAGCAAGCACCGGCTGGGTGGAGAGCGAGCTTTTAGCTCGGCAACGCCGCATCGCTTCGAGTCCACTCGAACTTGTTGGCCTTCTTCATCATCGGTAAAGAGGCAATGCCTTTTCACCGAGTCGGAGATGAATCGACTTAATGCGCCAAGCATCCATAAGCTTCGGGCGTCGTGCACTCGCGCAGTATGCGTTTCATTCGGAGAATAGTGCCGATCTTCTCGGATTAGCATCGATCCTCGTTCGAAACGAAAACCGAGTAACTTGCCACGGGGACTCGAACGTGCACTTTGACGGATTGAGCTTGATATCGTACCTTCCGAGGTTGGCAAATGTTTGGCGAGATCAGCAAGCAGGTCGGACCCTTTTCGCGACTTAACGATGATATCATCCATATCGCTTCCACATTCCGACCGATTTGAGTGAGAAGACACTTCGAATCATTCGCATAAATGTGGCTCCGGCATTCTTGAGGCGAATGGCATGGTGATATAGCGAAGCACCGAATGGAGTGATGAAAGCTGTTTTATTTCATCGGGTCCATACGGACGGATCGATGATACCCGGAATATGCATCTAGAAAAGACAATCTCACATCCCGCGGTCGAGTCAACAATCGATCTATGCGGGGAGAGGAAAATGATCCTTCGGGCAGGCCCGATTGATGTGCTTAAAGTCAATGCACATGCGGAGCGAGTTGTCCTTCTTGGGAACCATGACGACATTAGCGAGCCACTCGGAGTGGTATATCTGTCGGATAAATCTTGCTGCCAACAGTCGAGCCACTTCTTTACCAATAGCTTTTCTCTTCTGGACGGCGGACCGCCGAAGATGCTCTTTAACTGGTTTTGCTGACTTGTCGACTCGGAGGCGATGCTCAGCCATCCCTGAACAACACGGCATGTCGGTGGCTTCCATGCGAAAATGTCACGCTTCTCACGGAGGAACTGGATGGCGCTTCTTCCTATTTCGGTCGAGTGTCGTGGAGTTGTGGGTCGGGGCTGCATTGGGGTCGATCGGGTGAATATGAACTGCCGTCTCACGGGGCGATTGAAATGCTGACTCTGTGGCTAGCTTCTTGGATCGTAACAAATCACTTTCGGATCTGCGTTACGCTTGTATTCTTGAATTCGTGTCACTTGGGAGTCGGCAATCTTGAGCCCTTCCGAAAGCACTCTTACGCCTTTTCCGATCACGGTGATGTTGATCACTCCTTGGGGCCTGGCATTTTCAGTTTGAGGTACACGTAACATGGTCGAGCCATGAATCGTGCGTAGGCTGGCCTCCCCAAAATGGCGTGGTATGCACTCAAAAATCCACAACCTCAAAGGTCAACTTTTCCTTGCGGAAGTGCTTGGAATCACCAAAACCACGTCGAGCTATTTGACCGAGTGAATTGGCCTTCTTCCTGGTATGACTCCGTGGAAACTCATGTTCTTTGGTGCTCAATCGGGACATCGGAATGCCCATCCCTTTCAATGTATCCGCATATAACAAGTTCAGCCCACTACCACCATCCATCAAGACTTTCGTCGATCGAGTGCCTTCGACAATTGGGTCGACCACCAGCGCTTGCCGCCCGGGGTGCAATATGAGTCGGATGATCAGATTGGTCGAATGTGATGGGTGTTTGAGACCACTTTACGTAACTTGGCTTTCTTGGGGCAACCATGTTCACCTCACGGTTAATGACTTTCGATCGACTTTTGCTTTCCACATCCGCGAAGATCATCGAGTGGAGTTGGCGTGTGGATATTCTTCCTCACTTTGTCCTCTTTGTCTCCGCCTTGTCGGCTCCTTCTCCTTGTCCTTAGACTGTTTTCCTGGCTTCTTTGGATCAGAGCCGACCTTTGGCAGTGGTGTGCTTTGGGTAAATGATGTTGCCCTCTTCATCTTTCTTTGTGTGAATATGGCATGGCATATCCATCACGTCGTTTCCTTCTTTATCCTTTACTTTCTTGGGATTCCAGGATCCTTTCGGCTTCCCCTTGAACTTCCCTTGAGTGACGGCCAGGGCCTCTCCAGGAGCTGCTGGCTCGGCTTTCCGCTTCTGTTTCCGACTGGAATTTCCCTTCTCCGACTGACTTGGCTTGTACTTGCCGCTTCGGAGTCGGTCTTCTTCCTCGCCGTTGGCGTACTTGGTAGCAATCTCCATCATCCGACTCAAGGTCATGTCGCCGGTTCGGCCGAACTTCAGACTCAATTCTCTGTTCTTGACGCCATCTTTGAAGGCGCAAACTGCCTGATGATCGGACACATTTTCCACAGTATGGTGCAGAGTAATCCACCTCTGAATGTACTCTCGGAGAGTTTCATTGGTCTTCTGCACACAAACTTGTAGCTCTGTCAAACCAGCCGGTCGCTTGCAGGTCCCTTCAAAAGTCCTGACGAACACTCGGGACAAATCTTCCCAAGTATATATACTACTAGGAGGTAACTGATTCAGCCATGCTCTGGCAGAACCTTCCAACATGAGGGGCAAATGCTTCATGGCCACCTCGTCATTCCCACCACCAATCTGAACAGCCACTCGGTAATCTTCAAGCCAAGTTTCAGGCTTGGACTCCCTAGTGAACTTGCTGACTCCTGTTGCCAATCTGAAATTGGGGGATCATCTGCGGCTCGATAGCCCTGCTAAAACATTCCGGACCAGAAACATGCACTCGATCGCTGATGGGTGCATCCTCTCGAGTCCGCCGATGGGCTCTGTTCGATCGACCAAGCCTTGCACGATAATGGATCGCGTCGAAGCTCGGGTTCCACAGGGTCGACCGGAATTCTTCGCCCGTCTTGAATCGGCGTCTGTCATCCTGCCGCCGAGGCGTAAGACCCTTCCTCGGAGGGGAAATGGGCACTCGGCGCTTTGTCATCCCGGTCATGTCGATCTCCATATTGATCTCGCGGTTGTCGCGCCCCTCGCCGGGGGCGATCGGGGCTAATGAGCGGCGGGCGGTATTCGCAGCGATGGATCGATTGTGAATTCTGTTGCGCGATGCGACACGGCTGAGTTCTGGTCTCCTGCTGCTCGGAGTAAATCTCGATTTGCATCAAGCCTCTCCCGGCTTCCGGCGAGAAGGCTGGATGGACTCTGCTATCTGAGTTGCAGGTTGCTAAATTCTGAATTGGCGTGCGGTATACGAGTCGGCGGGAAGAGTCCACGTCGGCCGCTTCAGAACTTCGTTGCCGCTGCGCTCGTCGAGTGCTCGCTGAAGGTTCTTGAGCGCGCGTTCAGCGACATTAATAAACGTGCCTCCTCCAAAGCGCGAGCCTCGGGGGTTTCTCCGGCGATGGGAGTATGCAAGGCATCCATGTTCTGCTGGCGGCTCTTCTCTCTGCAGAGTCGAGTGTCTCGGGCTGGTACTCTTCGTGCTCTTGAGCGGGGTCACCTCCTCCGGCTGCTCCGCCGCCATGGGCGGCCGGGAGGACTCGAGGGCCGTCGACCATGAGGATTTCCGCCGCTGGATCACTGCTATCGCATTCGGATGCGCTCTCTCTGAGCCAGTCGATGGTCGAGCAGGCGATGAGGGACTCGTCGGGCTCAATTGCGCGACTGGGCGATGGCTGTCTGGCGAGCCATCGCGTGTTTCACCCACCGCTGAGTCTCGACCGACCAGGCGCTTGCGCTGGTGGGAGACCGGTGGGCGACCGATCAAGGAGTCGACCGACACGGGTCGACGGTTGCCGCAGCAGAATGCCACGGACACATGCGCGAAAGTCGTCGACCAGCGGATGGGGCGCCTCGATGTCGAGTGGAGCCTCCACGAGCCATGCGGGTCGTCGGCGACAAAGGTGAGAGCACCGAGACGGATCTCGCGTCCCTCAACCAAAACTCCAGCGGTCATCATGGCGAAAGTACTGAAGAATCTGCAACTCCTCCACAAATCACTAGAACACCTGCCCCACGGTGGGCGCCAACCGTCGTGGTTCTAAGTCCGACAAGAGAGTGGAGGTAGGTATGGAGAGGCAAGGTCCTAGCTATGGAGGGTTGTGAACACAAGCGATGTACGAGTTCGAGCCCTTCTCGGAGGAAGTAAAGCCCTACGTCTCGGAGCCCTGAGGCGGTCGAGTGGATTATGTGTATTGGTGTTACAAGAGTGCGAACCCCTCTGCCTGTGGAGGGGGGTGGCTTATATAGAGTGCGCCAGGACCCCAGCCAGCCCACATAATGGAGGGGTTAAAGTACATTTAGCACTGGCGCATTGTAACGCCCTCATAAAGTGCCTTAACTATCATTAAGTCTATTCAATTACAGGCCGTTGCAATGCGGAGTGCCTTCGACCTTCGGTGGTGAGTGTATCTTCATGGTCGAGTGAGTCTCCATGGTGAGTCCTTCTAGTCGGTCGAGCGGGTTCCTCGTTGGTCGTCCGGGGCGATCTCTTAGGGTGTCCTTGGGTAGGGCGTTTAGGTCAGGCCTATGACCCTACCCTAGGTACATGAATCCATCATCGCCCGCCCCACATGGCGGTCTGCGGCAGATGGAGGCATTTCGCTCTCCATCATCTCCGGACAAAGATCCCCCGAAGATGAGCTCTGCTGAGAAGGGCTGAGATCCGAACTACAAGGTAAAACTTCGGTTATCTTCAGAAATAAAAAAGGATGTCCTTATTACAAAACTCCCTTTCTACTTAAGGCTCATTGGAGGCTGATCCCTTGGGGAAATAGTGTGGCGGGGCTTCTCTGGCGCAGACCCTCTGTGAAGATTCCCCCGCTTTGAGGCCTTGGCCTCCGGATCTTCAGCGGTCCTCTTCTCCCCCAGGGAGGGATTCTCGATCCCCCCTTCTTGAAAGCCTCCTTTGCGGAGGCGAGAGTTTCCTGTTCCCCCTTTGCCCTCTTCCAAAGGCGCAGCCTCCAAAGATCTTGGTTAACATAGGATCCGGCGTGGTCTCAGGGAGGGGGGCCGGACACCTTATTAGTTTTGCTTTCGCTATCCACTCATGTTCAAGGGACAACTCTTTAAAGGGCAAGTTTATGATAAATGTATGGATAGCGTGTCCGCACAGGACTACTTACTTGAGTATCAAGCGATTGCAGCTCAGACCTGCGTCCTAGGTCAAGTCCGGACACATCTCTTGTGATCTGAAGAACAGTTTATACATCTCCACGGGCGTCACGCCCATGAAGTGTTGGAGAGCTCGTGGTCCCTCCGGATTAAATTCCCATAGGTGGAGGGGGCGACGTTTGAAGGGCAGAAGGAGCCGAATCAGCATGACCTGCGCCACTACGACCAGATTGATCTCTCTCTCTCTTGGAGGTCTCGAATACGGCCCTGCAGCAGAGGAACGTCCTTGGACGGCCCCCAGTCGAGCCCTTTGTTGGCCCATGATGCCATCCGCTGTGGAGGACCCGGGCGGAAGGCAGGTGGCGCCACCCATTTGGTGCCCCTGGGAGCGGTGATGTAAAACCACTCCTGTTGCCATAAACCGAGCACTTCTTGAAAAGAGCCCTCGGGCCATGGAGCGTTAGCATTTTTGCTTATAACAGCCCCTCCGCACTCTGTTGCTGCCCCTTGATCATCTTGGCTCCACATTGAAGGTCTTGAGCCACAATCCGAAGTGAGGGGTAATGCGGAGGAAGGCTTCATCTGACAATGAACGATGAGATGTGGAGGATGGACTCGGATCCAAGTCGTGGAATTCCAGCCCATAATAAAACATGAGCCCCCTCACGAAGGGGTCCATCGGGAAGCCTAAACCCCGAAGGAAGTGAGACACAAACACCATGCTCTCACCAGGCTCGGGAGTAGTTATAACCTGCCCTTGGCGAGGCAGCCTCTGCGAAATTTCGCCGGTTAGATACCTGGCGTCTCTCGGCTTTAGCACGTCTTCTTCCGTGGCGGAAGAAGGCATCCACCGGCCTTGCAGGTCAGAGCCGGACATCGTCGAAGGTCCGAAGCGCCTGAATTTGGAGCTTTGGGTGTTGGAACTCGAGGTGAGGGAGGATTCGATTGAGATTGAAAGAAAGGAGCAGGCCTTGGTCTCGATATAAAGAGGTTGAATACCAAGAGCCCTCCCGTGGCCGTTTGGGACTCGCCGATAGAGGGGCGTGCTAACGGCACGGTTGGGTTACCCACTCCCGTATTGATGAGAATCCCGGAATAAGGGGACACGATATCTGCTTTGACAAGATGTGCCGAAGAAACCGCCTCGCTAAACGCGCTGAGGTGGAACAGTGAAAACGATTCAAATAAAGGCTTGGCCGTGGTGTGATGTCACGCCACGGGATACGTCAACAGATTGAACTTGTGTAAATATTATTCTCTCTCACGGTGGTATGTGGAACTTATTTTGCGAGCTGGACACTATCCTTGTATTCAAAATCTTCCATGAAGTATTCGGGAGAAACCCGCCTTTGCAATGCGAAGACAATATCGCGCGGACTCATCGTCATTGAAGCCTGGTTCAGGGCTCTTGAGGAGTCTGGATTAGGGGTGTCCGGATAGCGAACTATCATCTTTGGCGGACTCCTAGACTATGAAGATACAAGATTGAAGACTTCATCCCGTGTCCGGATGGGACTTTCCTTGGCGTGGAAGGCAAGCTTGGCGATCGGATATGTAGATCTCCTACCATTGTTACCGACTCTGTGTAACCCTAGCCCTCTCCGGTGTCTATATAAACCGGAGGGTTTTGAATCCATAGGACTAACAACAATCATACCATACGCCAGCTTTTAGGGTTTAGCCTCTCGATCTCGTGGTAGATCTACTCTTGTACTACCCATATCATCAATATTAATCAAGCGGGAGTAGGGTTTCGTCCACCTAGAGGCCCGAACACAGGGTAAAAACATCGTGTCCCTTGTCTCCTGTTACCATCCTCCTAGACGCATGCGATTCGGGACCCCTACCGAGATCCACGGTTTTAACACCGACATGCACCACAGCGGCTAGACGACGCGTGTACATGCTACGTCGCGCCTCTCTCGACGATATGTCTTGCGCCTCTACAGCAGCAGTATGCACGCACGTTCGTGACGAATGACAACATTACGTATGCTTTGACCAGGTGGGTCCCGACCGTCGAGCACTTCCTTGCCCTCGAAGATGTAGCTGGTGGGTCCCAGCAATCGGGCGAATCGTTTTTGCCCGGACGCACTTCCTTGCGTGCGAAGATGTAGCTGGTGGGTCCCAGCGATCGGGGAAATGTTTTTTCACGAAATCGGTGGCCCGTCCGGTGGGTCCCATTGTCGTGGAGGAATAATTATTTTGCGCGTAATAAGGAGGCACTTCCTTGCTGCGGTTGTGGACACGATTGTCACCTCTCCACGCATATCCACGTCCAATGGAAGCCGTTCCTTGACCATATTGACCACGCCACGCCGAGAGCACCGTGGCGGTGGGCGGCAACAGGCCTTGAAGGGACGACGCGGAGTCGGGGAAGACGCGGCGATGGATGCCCACGCGTAGAGGTGTACGAGGGTTCACCGGTTCACATAGCATGTGAGGCTGCTGTCGCCGCAGAATAACGAGGGTGTGTGTGAGTAGAGGATGGCCCGCCACTGTGGGAGTAGTAGGGGCGGTGAGGCCTCCGCTGCCGCAGCCCGGCCACGGGAGGCAGGAGCACGAGGCACGACCGGCACTGGTTTGGGCGGCTAGAGCAAGAAGACCAGAGGTTGAAGAAGCACTACGGCTGTTGGATGAACATCGTACGGTAGCAGGAGCTAGAATCGTTCATATTGACTAAGTTGACAAAGCCCTCCATCCCCGTCAAGTTGGTAGGCCCACAAGTCAGCCTCCCACTATGCTGGGTTCCAGCTGGCAGGGGGGTATTCATTTTTTTGTGCGTAATAAGGAGGCACTTCCTTGCGTGCAAAGATAGCTGGTGGGTCCGACTTTCAGCCGGGGGCACGTTTTTAAAAATACTGAGGCCCTTCCGGTGGGTCCCAAATGTCAGGTGGAGGAATAATTATTTTGCACGTAATAAGGAGGCATTTCCTTGTGTGCGGCCGTGGACCGACACTCTGCCTCTCCATGCACGGTCTACTTCCGATGGTGTTGTTCATTGACCACGTTGACCACGCCACGCCGGCGTCCCAAGGTGGTGGACGACGGCGAGGCTCCGGACAGCAACGAGCCGGAGATGGGAAGACGCGGGAGTAGAGTCGCAGACGGAGAGGTGTACGAGGGTTAATTGGTTCTAGTGCGGTGTGGTTTGGCAGTAGGTGGAGAAGAACTTGAGGTGTGGAGTGGTGGAGGATGGCTCTGGCCAAAGGTGGAGTAGCACTTCATAGCGAAGCGTCTACAGAAGCTGCTAGCGCAGGAGGCGGAGGTGGTCCAGGCGGCTTGGAGGAAGAAGACGAGATTGAAGATGGATGCGGTCGTTGGATGTAAATCCAACGGCTAACATGTTAGAATCATTTGTTGACTAAATTGACAACGACTTGCGTTGGCTTTCACCTATTGGCCCACATTTCAGCCTCCAAAAATGTGGCACGTATTCAACCAATTTTTCAGAATTCTGATCTTTTTTTTGCATCGTAGAATTTACAATCAATTTGATCTTTTTTTTTGAATTACAACCATTGGCTGGGCTGGGTAAACAAATAATGTAGCGTCCATGCGACCCATTTATTTTATTTCCTAAAAGATTACAGGCCATTTGCACTTTCTCGAAATACATGATTTTGCTGGGCTGATTCTAATTATAATGTTGGGCTGGGCCAGCAGCGTTATCAAAAAATAAAAAGGGGTTGAGTATTTTGTTATAAATATATTTAAATAATAAGTGATATTATTACATTAGTCCTTAAACCTTACCAAGCTTTTGTACACAATCACTAGGATTTTCGTACCAAAACAATTCAGGATTTTATTGTTAAGAAATTATTCTTATATGTTAATAAGATGTGGGATATTGTTTTCTTAGATATGTAAGTATCTCATAAATATATGACGACAATAAAATAATATATAATAACATATAAAATAATTTAAATATATATATAATATAGTGAGAAGGAAAACATAAGTCGGACTGGCGTTCCTATTCTTATATAGAAAAATAGAAACAGACCTCTGCGTTTTCTTCAAAAAATACATAAATTGGGTTGCTGATAGTGAGGAAAAATAAAACCTCATATGGGAGGTCCATAGACCGGTCGATACATGACGGCCCTCAATAAAATACAAGCAGGCCTATGGACCTCCCATCCAAGGTCGTGGGCTGCGCATGTTAAAAATGAAAGCCTAGACGGGGCAGCCCAAAACCCAGCTGATACTTGCTGGCCCAATGATAATAAATGATACCTGCTAGCTCCCCGGCTTCGTTGTGAATTTATCTCCTATAGTAACTACGTTGAAGCACCTAAAAAAATGTAACTATGTTGACAAACCCGTGGGCCCCAATGTCAGTATAGCATTAGGAGGAAGTATTTTTTCGATGAGGCACTTGCTTGCGTACGGCCATAGACCTGGTGGGTCCCAACTGTCCGCCTCTCCACGTACAGTCCTTTCCAGATTCCTCTTGTTTGTTCAGCATGTTCACAATGGCAGACAGCGGCGTCGCGGTGAGCGCACAAAGGCGCAGGAGGGGATCCGACCACCTGAGGAAGTGCCTTATTATTAACAAAACTACTGAACTAGCCTAGTGGCCAAGTGACACTACCCGATAGCTGTTCCGCCCGGGTCCGATTCCACCTCACACCCGTGCAGGGAAAATATCTCCAAATTTTTTCCTCTGCCTTTATTGACATGTGGGTCCCCATTGTCATCTACGCACACGACGTCCAACACTTGCCAAATCTTTGTCCCTCGTTTTCTCCGTGTTTACTTTTCACTCGACATTGTGTGGGCATTTTGACTGCATCATATGAAGATGTGCTATGCATGAATGTTGATCAACATGATGTTAAGCGGCTGGTAGTTCCATTTTTGACCATGAATAAAACTTCCAACATGATGTTAACCCTGTTTGAAAAGGCCGTGTTAATGTAAATGCTCGCCTATGAAAGTTGCAGCTTATCTCGAATCGAACTTGCGATTTCTTATCTGAAATCTGAACTTGCGCTTTCTTCTATGAGAATCACATTGTCTACACTTTTATACTCCTATGAAACTACATTTTTTAAGTGCTAAAAATAGATCTCTAGAATTCATAAAATACTTCATATGTTCAATCTCGCAAATCTGAAATTCAAAAGACATTCATATCTGAAAGTACTCTCAAAATACACAACACAAAACACAATTCACAACCTACAAATCTTGACAACCCTAAGCTCCTCGACAATTCACAACCTGCCCGACTATTGGGCTGGGGAAGCAGTCCCTCCTATTCTCGGCGCATACCGCTCCATGAGACGATGTGAATGGCGAGGAAGAGGATGGCGAAAGCGTCGTCGGGCCAACTGATTTTCTAATCTTGAAGTTGGGTTCGGTCGACGAAGACTCCACCGCTCGCTCTGGCAGGACACCTCACAAACGGCACCAGAGATGCTCGATCCTTCAATCTTTGGTGGATGCTCCATCTGGGATCGATACTCCCACCACCGCTCCCTCACGATCGGATTCGGTGAATATGTTTGCTCCATGGCCCAGAGGAGCAGCTCTATGTACTCCGGCGCGACTCCCTCCGGGAGTATCGCCGCCTTTTCGCTCTATTGCAGATATTTTGCCATGGATGTCGCTGTCGCCGCTAGTTGGTCCTTGTTGTCAAACCAAAACAGTATCTCCAACATCCTAGCTAGCTTCACTAGGTCACCGTCTGCGATCCTCACGTGTCGGTTGTACTCCTTCATCAATCTACTTCTCCACAGCACCTTCACTCGCCAGCAGTGGTTTTTGAATGGAAGAGGAGAGGAGCAGCGCTGGTTTTGGATTAGAACGGGAGGAGCGACGCTGGTTTTGGACTAGAACAGAGAGGAGGGGCGGTGGTTTTGAAATCGAAGAGTAGAGGAGCGGCGCTGGATTTAGATTGGAGCAGGAGAGGAGGCGGTGGTTTAAGAGGAGAAGAGCGAGAGAGCAGCTGCTGGTCTTGGAAGTATTTTTTTGTTGTTTTATGATTTTGGGTCAAAGTTTGACCATGTAATCGTATTTGACAAGAAAATGTGAATGCATGTCACCAAAAATTGTATCGTTTGGTTCAGATTCGAATGTACTTTCAAATTACATTATTTTTGCAACGTATAACATATATTTATGTGCAAAAATCATGGTCAATTATGACCCAAAATAAAAGGGAGACTAGTTAGTGTGGGGTCTTTCTTAATTGAAGGGTAAATTGATTTTGATTTTCATCCAATCACTGCGTGCCGGCCCTCTCGTCCAATCCTAAATCGCTGCCAAGACACCTCTCCCTCTTCTCCATTGCAAAACCACCTACTCTCCTCTCCATCATCTCCATTCCAAAACCACCATCTCGCCTCTGCCTCTTCTAATCTTCTCCATTGCAAAACCACCTCCTCTCCTCTCCCTCTTCTCCATTGCAAACCCAGCTCCTCTCCTCTCCATCATCTCCATTCCAAAACCATTGTCTCGCCTCTCCCTTCTCGATCTTCTCCATCGCAAAACCACCTCCTGTCATCTCCCTCTTCCCCATTGCAAAACCACCTCCTCTCCTCTCCATCATCTCCATTCCAAAACCACCGCCTCGCCTCTCCCTCTTGATCTTCTCCATTGCAAAACCACCTCCTCTCCTCTCCATCTTCTCCATTCCAAAACCACCGCCTCGCCTCTCCTCTTCTCTATTTCAAGACCACCGCCTCCTCCCATCTTCCAAAGCTAGCACCGGACCACTCAAAAGGACATCTATGGAGAGGATGCAGCAAAGAATCAGCAGATCATCGGCGGCGACTGAGCAAAGTTAGCTAGGTTGAAGGAGATCCTTACTTGGTTTGACAATGAGTGGGAGATTTCGAGGACGGTGCGGGCCATGTGGCAATGTATGCGAAAGAGCGAGACGGCGGCGATGAGGGCGGCGATGTACATGTACTCCTCGGCAGCAGTCACGCCACAGTCCTCCGAGTTCATTGAGTATCTCCTCTGGGCGATGGAGTAGACAGATTCACCCGAGGCGACAGTCAGGCAGAGGTGGTGGGCGTACAGGTCGAAGGTCGAGCACCCAGAGGATAACGAATCGATCGAGTATGGTGTGCCGTTCGTGAGGGTGCAGAGCCAGCCAGAGCCACAGGAGTATTCGTTCTCCCACCGCAAGAGGAGGCCGGATGGCACGGCGTCGCTTCCCCACCGTTCTCCACGGTTCCCTCGACGCTCGTCTCGTTTCAATGGCGGCGGTAGGGTTTAAGGTAAGCTTCAGACTAACCTAATCTTCCACCTGCTCATGCTTACAATCGGTTGTGACAGCTAATGAAAATCATGCTTACAATCAGTCTCCGAGTACTACGCCAATCACCCTAAAATAGCTCTGGACCTTTGGGTCAAAGTTGTGACACAAAGGTACAAATAAAGAAAAATAGATTGGTGCATCTTTCGTAAAAGAGTACTCCCTAGAAAACTGCCAATATAAGCTACCGGTATTTGGTTAGATGATTTGTCACGAGAAAGATCCGTCCCACGAGAGCACCACACATCCCATGGTGTTGGTGGATGCCAATCGTGCATGCAGCATGGTTGGTGTCGGTAATTTTACTTGGCATACCTCGCACTCTGCATATATGCGGTTCCATACGTACATTTGTGTAGTTCCACCAAAATGCAGCTGAATAATCCTGTTTGCACAGATAATGAAAAAGCGTGATTACATTATAGTGGCACTAGTTGATGAAACACACAAAATAAATAGAAGAAAATATTGCAATAGTATCATAGTATGCCATGTCATGAGGGCGAGATGGGCCTGCGGCGCCTCATATGGTACGCCTCATCTTGGACATCGCCCCAAGTCTCCCAGATACACCTTCGCCATGATGAACATCGCTGTACAGCGGTGTCGTGGTTCTAAGTCCGACAAGAGAGTGGGGGTAGGTAAGGAGAGGCAAGGTCCTAGCTATGGAGAGGTTGTGAACACAAGCGATGTACGAAGTTCAGCCCTTCTCGGAAGAAGTAAAAGCCCCACGCCTCGAGCCCCGAGGCGGTCGAGTGGATTATCGGTGTAGGTATTACAAGAGTGCGAACCCCTCTATCTGTGTGGAGGGGTGGCTTATATAGAGTGCGCCAGACCCCAGCCAGCCCACATAATGGAGAGGTTAAAGTACATTAAGCAGGCGCATCGTAACGCCTCATAAAGTGCCTTAACTATCATTAAGTCTATTCAATTACAAGCCGCTATGCGTTGCAGAGTGCCTTCGACCTTCGGTGGTCGAGTGTATCTTCGTGGTCGAGTGAGTCTTCCATGGTCGAGTCCTTCCAATCCGTCAGTGGGTTCCTCTTTGGTCGATGGAAGATGATCTCTTCTAAGAGTGCCCCTGGTAGGACGCTTAGGTCAGGCCTATGACCCTACCCTAGGTACATGAATCCATCATTAGCCCCGAATGGATTGAGGCTTGAGTGAGGACGGAGTTGACGCTGTTTCGATTGTCTTTTGCATACCGGCTATGTGTTGTTCTCGATCAAGATCTTCTTTGTTGATAACAAGCAACTTTTCTTCATCGACTCGATCCATTCTTGTTCTCTAGTCGAGTGATCTTTTATATTTCGCTGTTCCCGAACGACGGATCGTAGAAATTTCGCGGTAGGCAAGTCGATCCGCCGCTATGGATTCTCGCGGATACGAAATTTGGGGAAGCGCCGAAGCGGAACGGATCTGGCGCCGGATGGGACATGACAGGACGCCGATCTCCAGCGCCGCTTTTTCCGCCACGTATCGTGCGGTGCAACTGTTTGGGATATGATTGATTGCTCGGTCCACGTGTCATCCACTCGAAGGGATGTTATAAATGCAACTCGTGAGGTTTTCGCACAAGACCCGCTTCTTCCTCCTCTGCTCTCTTCGCTCCGCCCACCGCAATCGCTGCCGCCTCCTGCTATTTCCTCTCGCGCACTCCGCCCGGCGCCATGGGCAAAGAGAAGACGGCGTGCTGGAGCGCGCGAAGAAGGCGCTCGGCGGAGAAGGCGCCGGGCGTCGAGAAGGCGAAGGGAGATCCACCACCGCAGCGGTTATTCGTCGAGATCCCGCTGTCAAGGGCTGGGTCCAGGAGATTGGATCTAGTCGACCATCGAGGAGAAGGATCTCTCGATATGGCCGACGACGGGCTGATCCCCATGGCGCCGCAAGGCTTCCCGGCAAAGAGTGGCAACCTCAACCGAGGAGGGTGAGTGTGTGCTCGTGGCCACCCATGTTGATCGAGGATTTTCCCTGCCGCCGAGTGTTTTCTTTCGTGGCTTTCTGAATTTCTTTGGAGCCCAGCTCCACCATTTTACTCCAAACTCCATCGCGTATCTTGCTACATTTGTGTCTATGTGCGAAAACTTCCTGGGCTGTCGACCACACTGGGGTTTGTTCAAGCATATCTTCGCATGTCGCTCTCAGACTGTGAAGAAAGCAAGTATCGGTGATGAGAAGACCCAAGTAGTTCAGATGTGCGGGGGCCTAGGAATCCAAGTGAGGAATAAGAGCACCTTCCCAGCTATGTCTTTTCCCGAGTCGGTCAGGGGCTGGCAATGACCTGGTTCTATCGCTGTAATGAGTCGACGCCGACAATCAGTGGTCTTCCTCCATTCACCATGAGTCGAGTGAACAAACCCTCCTCCACAAGGTGGTTCCAGAGAGAGAGCTGATGTGAGGATGTTGATGGATCGCGTGGTACAGCTGGTTCGGGACGGTGTGGATGGCATGGACCTCTTGGAGGTTTTTTCTTGGGCGAATCCAGCCTCTTCAGCCTGGAGCCCTTGCATGTGGCTGTATCATGAACGAAGACGAGACTCAAGGCCACCCGGAGGCAATCGGCGACGCCAGTAGTGGAAAGATGGATGGCGCGATCATCGCAAACAAGGACAACCTCGCGATCCCGGAGGATTTCTCCACTTGACCACAATAGCGCCTGCACCAGGTACATTTGCTCCGCTTTCCATTGTATGTCCGCTTAATGTGTTTGTGTAATTTAGTCGATTGAGCTCTGCCTTGACGTTTCCAGGCCCTTACCGAGCTGTACTCCATGCCCAATGGAGCTCAGTCTCCGACTGAGGAGGGAGAAGCTAGCGGAGGCGAGAGCCAGGATGAGTGGGACTCAGACGCTGCTGAAGGTGATGACGACGATGACGACGATGATGAAGATGACGAAGCAGAAGAGGAGGAGGAAGAGGAGGTTGCTCCACCGCGCTCGGAAAGGCGGTCGAAACTGCTCATGATCCTGCGATCGAACGCGAAAGGGGGTGCGACGCCTCGCAATCGACCAAACGCCTCGGACCGCTTCTCCGGTGCCGATCGAGAAGGCGCCAAACAATCAAGGTAGCTCCGTCGGCCAACCAAGCCTCTGCCAAAAATGAAGGTGTCCATCCCCACCATCTCGTGGTAAACATATCACTTAAGTCCTCTTGTTCTATACAAGTTTTGTCTCTGGTTGATACTTGAATCGGTCGACTAACTCTTTAGAACTTCAAGGTCTGCAACTTTCAAACTTCGTGCAAGGCCGAGGACCATGAGATGGAGGATGCGCGACCTCAAATCCTGGTCTCAGATCCTTAACTCGTTCTTAGTCGACCGTCTTATAGTTTCTAACTTTGACTCTTTTCTCGAAGCTCCAACCAATGACATTATCACCCTTCCCGATGACGATGATGAGGATGAGGAGCCATTGAGGTATAGGAGGAGCAGGAAGGCGCTCATCGCAAAGCACCCCAAGATGTGACGGCGCCGAGACTGTTGCGACGGGGGGAGGTCAAGACTGACATACCGTGTCCTTCATGCGGTGCCGTTGACGAGTGCTCGACCCACTTCGCCGAGTGCTGGGAAGCCTTCGCTCGCCACGCACCACGCCCCGGAGGACCAAGCTAGTGCTGCTAAGGAGGCAATACGCCAAGCAGGGATCATGATGGAGCAGTGAAGATCGTCCGGATGCGAGCCAAGCAGCTTACGACGCCAGCTCCGCCCTTCAAAGCAACGCTCAGGTCGATCCGACCACCGCTGCTCATTAGGATATGTTATCAAAACTTTTCTTTCGAATTCATAGCAGTCACCCACTAGGTGTGTTGATAAAACTCCGTGTTAGCGGGGCATCGCTGAGTGCACCCGGGTGTAGTCCCCATATAAGGTCGATCACGGCGCCGGCCGTAGGCTTTATAAGTAAATATTGATCATCACCGATTGAAACGAATGGGTTTACAAACCAGGGGGCACGCTGAGTGCACCCACCGGTGTAGTCCCCGAGATCGTGGTTGATCGCCGCGCTTGATTACAATCAAGAAGCTTTGGTCGATCGGTCGAGTCTTTTTTTGGTCGATCGTCGACTCGTTTGAATAAGACCAAGGGGGCACGCTGAGTGCACCCACCGGGTGTAGTCCTCGAGATTACGGTTAATGCTTGCATTCGATCGTAGTCTTAGAAACGATCATTTTTCTCTATTCACTGGAAGTGAATCATCTTTGACATTTTGTCGATTGATTCTTTGTAGAAATCCTGTGATCTTGGCGGCGCTATATATCGAATCGGAGCGTATATTCAGCTCGAGTTGGACTTGAAGCTAGTGCAGAGAATCGACGAAGGCAAAGGAGGAGACCAAAGGTATGTTTGGTGAGACTTGACGACTCTTTTCTCCCTCATTTGCTTCAAACCTGACTTTGCTGTAATTTACAGTGCAAGGTGAAGGAGGCCCCGAGGAAGAAGGAGCTTGAGCTGTCTCGAGAAGATCAAGCTTGCCGACTAAAAGCTAGCCTCACCACCAAGCTCGAACAGACAACACCAATCAAGGCTACTCGCCATTGCCACCAAGGATGTCGACCGACCGAAAGTCGACAAGACCACTCTGGTGAGAAGATCAACCAGTTGACCGGGAAGAAGAATGACCGAAGGCTTCCTGGGTGGTCTTGCTAAAAATTGTTCCTTATGCTCAAGGTAGTCTTTTCACTCGACCAATTCTTCCAACTGTTATGTTCCCATTCGACTATTTTCTTGATTCGGGTTTTGTCTTTGCGAGTTCGTCGCAACTTTGAAGAAGAAACCAGCCAGCTTGAGACGAACCTTGACCTGTCAATTCTCCGTGAATGATGAAGTTGCTATGAATGTCTTCCGACCGAGTCCCGTGTTGCCGCTGTCCGTGGATTACCTCGCAAGGCTGAAGGTTGCTACGCCCCGCATCGACTCGACGCCTCGCCCGGGCGACACTCCAAAATGACCTCGAGTCGTTGATGGCTCGATCGAACGCCGCCCCCGACCGAGTGTGGGAGTGGAAGAAGTCTTCGCTTCGGTGTGGCGCAGATGTCGCCTGTCCCGGCGCGAGTCCATTGCAAGGATGCACGAGAAGATAAGCCATGCGATTCTCCGAGTGGCCAACACCAAGAAACACGACTCCGTGTCCTTCATGGAGACTTTCATCGCTGCTGCTACACGGATCGCAGATGGGATTGACCTCGACGAGTTCGTTGTTCCTTCCAGCCCTCCACGTGAGGGGTAAAAACTTTCCTTGAGTCTTACACTTTAAATTTGCCTCGGTATGTCGAGTGGAATTGTAACCGATAAAACCTTAATGTGCTTAGTGCCCGAGCACTCTCGGTTCTTTTAGGTATCGACCTAAATTTGGATTGATGTTTGGATATGATTGCTTTTGGCTTGAATTGCCCTTTGCAGGTTAACAAAGAAGATGCCCACCGCAATGACTTATTCCTTAGGCAAGCATTGTGTTGCGGCTAAGCCTCCGAGTGAGAGGTTTGCTCTTCACTCGGTAGGATTTCTTATACCTTAGGCGAGCACTGGCTGCAGCTAAGCCCCGAGTGAGAGGTTTGCTCTTCACTCGTAGGATTTCTTATACCTTAGGCGGCACTGGCTGCAGCTAAGCCCCGAGTGAGAGGTTTGCTCTTCACTTGGTAGGATTTCTTATATCTTAGGCGAGCACTGGCTGCAGCTAAGCCCCGAGTGAGAGGTTTGCTCTTCACTCGGTAGGATTTCTTATATCTTAGGTGAGCACTGGCTGCAGCTAAGCCCCGAGTGAGAGGTTTGCTCTTCACTCGATAGGATTTCCGTTGTATTTGTGGCGGCTCGGAGGAGAGGGTCGCAATGACCAAGACCTCGCCTTCCTTATGGCGCACATCATACTCATGGTGTAGCTCGGAGGAGAGGGTCGCAATGACCTGCACCCCTGCCCTCTTTATGCAGCACACATGTTACTTATGGTGTAGCTCGGAGGAGAGGGTCGCATCGACCTGCACCTCGCCCTCCTTGTGAGCGTGACATTGTACTTAGGCGAGTACTTGACTGCAGCTAAGCCTCCGAGTGGTAGTCCGCTTGCCACTCAAGAGGATTTTTAGTTACTTAGGCGAGCACTGGCTGCAGCTAAGCCCCGATTGGAAGTCCGGCTTGCCACACGGTAGGATTTCTTATATCTTAGGCGTAGCATGGATGCAGCTAAGCCCCGAGTGGAAGTCCGCTTGCCACTCGGTAGGATTTTTATAACTTAGGCGAGCACTGGCTGCAGCTAAGCCTCCGAGTGGAAGTCCTGTTTACCACTCGGTGGGATTTTTATATCTTAGGCGTAGCATCGACTGCAGCTAAGCCCCGAGTGGAAGTCCTGCTTGCCACTCGGTAGGATTTTTATAACTTAGGCGAGCACTGGTTGCAGCTAAGCCTCCGAGTGGAAGTCTGGTTTACCACTCGGTAGGATTTGTACAAACTTAGGCGAAACGGATTCGCGACTAAGCCACCCATCGGGGAAAATTTTATCGACAAAAATAAAGAGTGACAAAACTATGAAGGAATTATGACACTATTATTTCAAGCCCATGAACTACGTAGTATTTTATTACAACTCATCCGAGTGAAAAACTTTATGTAAACGGGCGGAGCAGATCCGCATTCCAAGCTCGGGCTCTTCGATATTGTGTTCGACGCTGTAGAGACGATATGCCCTGCTGTGGAGAACCTTTGTGACGATGAAGGGCCCTTCCTGTGAGGGAGCGAGCTTATGTTGTTTCTGCGATCCACTCGAAGGACCAGATCCCTTCCCGGAAGGCTCGACCTCTCATATTTACGGCGAAAAGGCGACGCAAGTCTTGTTTGGTAGATGGTCGAGCGGATCGAGCCATCTCCCTTCCTCTTCCAGGAGGTCGATCGCATCTTGACGCGCTTGCTCAGCTTCGCTTCATTGTAAAGTTCAATTCGGGAGCATTGTGAAGGAGATCACTCGGTAGGACTGCTTCGCCCATAGACCAAGAAGAATGGAGTCCTTCCGGCCGACCGATTAGGCGTGGTCCGCAAACCCCAAAGCATCAAGGGAGTTCGTCAACCCAAGCTCCAGCCGCATGCTTGAGATCTCGCATCACCGGGCTTCGCACCCTTGAGGATTAATCCGCTGGCTCGCTCGCCTGTCCATTCGACCGTGGATGGGCGATCAAGCGTAGTCGACTCGTGTGCCTTGAGCGCTGCGAAATCCTTGAATTCTTCCGAGTCAAAATTCACCCATTATCCGTGATAATGCTGTGCGGTACCCATATATCTCGTCGCCTCTCGATGAAGGAAACAGCAGATCGGCGCCAAGACTCTTGATTGGTTTAGCTTCAATCCACTTGGTGAACTTGTCGATCGCTACCAAGACATGCGTGAAACCGCCCGACCTATTCGTAAGGGACCGACCATGTCCAACCCCCATACTGCGAACGGCCGACGAGCGGAATGGTCTTCGAGAGTCGACGCAGAGCTTGTGTGACATATTGGAATAGAATTGACATCCTTCGCACTTGTCCACTATTTCTTTCGCCATCTTATTCGCCTCGCCAAGAAAATCCAGCTCGGTATGCTTTGGCTACAATGGTCCGAGAGGACGATGGTGACCACAGTTCCCGAGTGGATATCGTGGAGAATGACTCGACCTTCTTCGGCGTTATGCATTTTGACCAACTCCAATGGACTTTCTCTATACAGCTGCCCTTTGATAACGATAAAGGCTTTGGATCGACGGACGATCTGTCAAGCATCTTCCTCATCTTCTCGGGAGCTCTTTTCTCGTAATGTATGCGATGTATGGAATTGTCCGCCTCTAGTGATCACTAAAACTTCCATGACCAAGTCGACCACTCTCGGGACCTCAACCTCGGTCAGTCTGTGGCACTCTTGGGCTGTGGAGTTTCCTCTGTGAAGGGATCTTCTTTAATCGACGGAGGTGTATATGCTCCAAAAATACACCACTGAATGGCTTCTCTTTGGAACCTATCTTTGCCAGATCATCTGCTGCTTGATTTTTCATCGGGGATGTGATGGAGCTCCAACCCTCGAACTTCTTTTTCCAGCTTCCTCATCGCATTGCAAGATCCGATCATATAGCTTGGCTTCTTACGCCCCACCTTCATCACCGGTTGACCACTAAATCTGAGTCGCCATAGACCATCAAAGCGATGGACGCCGAGTGAGATGGCCATGCTAATCCATATAAGAGGGCCTCAGATCGCCTCATTGTTTGAGGAATCAAAGTGAATCTGGAGCACATACCTAAGCTTATCTCCTCCGGGGAAACCAGAACTACCCCAAAGACCGTAACCATTCAAAGATCTTAGAGCCATCGAAGAACATGGTCCAATGCTCCGAGTGAACTTCACCGGTCTGCTGTTGTTCAATCCACTCGGCGAGGAAATCCGCTATAGCACGGGACTTAATGGCTTTCTTTGCCTCAAATTTGATATCAAGGGAAGAAGTTCAATCGCCCATTTCGCCACTCGACCGGTCGCGTCTCACAGTGTAATCTCGATAAAGGAGCGTCGGCGATTTACGTGATAGAATGATCGAGAAATAGTGAGCAACCTTCTTCGTGGTCATGTATATGCCATACACAAGCTTCGATAATGCGGTATCGCTGCTTGGATGGAGTCAAGACTTCGCATAAATAATACACCGGCGCTGAACTTTGACGGCCTTTCCTTCCTCTTCCCGCCGACCGTAGCCTCGTGATCGACGACTTGTCCTGTGGCTGCGATATAGAGTAACAGAGGCTCTTTGCTGATTGGAGCAGCAAGCACCGGCTGGGTGGAGAGCGAGCTTTTAGCTCGGCAAACGCTGCATCAGCTTCGAGTCCACTCGAACTTGCCGCCTTCTTCATTAGTCGGTAAAGAGGCAATGCCTTTTCCCGAGTCGGGAGATGAATCGACTTAATGCGCCAAGCATCCAAGAAGCTTCGACGCCGTGCACTCGCGCAGTATGCTTTCATTCGGAGAATAGTGCCGATCTTCTCGGATTAGCGTCGATTCCTCGCTCGAAACGAAAACCGAGTAACTTGCCACTAGGAACTCCGAATGTGCACTTTGACGGATTGAGCTTGATATCGCATCTTCCGAGGTTGGCAAATGTTTCGCCAGGTCGAGCAAGCAGGTCGGAACCTTTTCGCGACTTAACGACGATATCATCCATATACGCTTCCACATTCCGACTGATTTGAGTGAGAAGACACTTCAATCATTCGCATAAATGTGGCTCCGCATTCTTGAGGCCGAATGGCATGGTGATATAGCGTAAGCACCGAATGGAGTGATGAAAGCTGTTTTATTTCATCGGGTCCATACTGAGCACGGATCCGATGATACCCGGAATATGCATCTAGAAAAGACAATCTTCACATCCCCGGTCGAGTCAACAATTTGATCTATGCGGGAGAGGAATGATCCTTCGGCAGGCCCGATTGATGTGCTTAAAGTCAATGCACATGCGGAGGAGTTGTCCTTCTTGGGAACCATGACGACATTAGCGAGCCACTCGGAGTGGTATATCTCTCGGATAAATCCCGCCGCCAACAATGAGCCACTTCTTCACCAATAGCTTTTCTCTTACGGGCGGCGGACCGCCAAGATGCTCTTTAACCGGTTTCACTGACTTGTCGACTCGGGGCGATGCTCAGCCAGTCCTCTGAACACCCGCATGTCACCGGCTTCCATGCGAAATGTCCCAGCTTCTCACGGAGGAACTGGATGAGCGCTTCTTCCTATTTCGGTCGAGTGTCGTGGAGATGTGGGTCGGGCTGCATTGGGATCACCGGATGAATATGGATCGGCTTCGCCTCACCGACGGTCGAAATGCGATTCTGTGGCGGTTTCTTTGATCGCAACAAATCACTCGGATCTGCGTTTTGCTTGTATTCCTTGAATTGACCGCTGTCACTTGGGAGTCGGCAATCTTCGAGCCCTTATGAAAGCACTCTTCGCTTTCTTCCGATCGCGGTGACGGTGATCACTCCCTTGGGGCCCGGCATTTTCAGTTTGAGGTACACGTAACATGGTTGAGCCATGAATCGCGGCGTGGGCTGGCCTCCCCAAAATGGCGTGGTATGCACTCTGAAAATCCACAACCTCAAAGGTCAACTTTTCCTGCGAAAGTGCTTGGAATCACCAAAACCACGCCCGAGCTATTTGGCCGAGTGAGTTGGCCTTCTTCCCTGGTATGACTCGTGGAAACTCATGTTGTTTGGTGCTCACCGACATCGGAATGCCCATCCCTTTCAATGTATCGCATATATAACAAGTTCAGCCCACTACCACCATCCATCAGCACTTTCGCCGATGAGTGCCTTCGACAACCGGATCAACCACCAACGCTTGCCGCCAGGTGGCTACGTGAGTCGGATGTTCAGATTGGTCGAATGTGATGGGTGTTTGGGACCACTTCACATAACTTGGCTTTACTGGGCAACCATGTTCACCTCACGGTTAATGACTTTCAATCGACTTTTGCTTTCCACATCCGCCAAGATCATCGAGTGGAGTTGACATGCGGATATTCTTCCTCACCGTCCTCTTTGTCTCCGCCTTGTTCGGCTCCTTCTCCTTGTCCTTAGACTGTTTTCCCTAAAACCGCTGGATCAGAGTCGACCTCAAGCAGTGGTGTGCTTTGGGTAAATGATGTTGCCCTCTTCATCTTTCTTCGTGTGAATATGGCATGGCATATCCATCACGCCATTGCCTTCTTTATCTTTTACTTTCTTAGGATTCCGTGATCCTTTCGCTTCCCCTTGAACTTCCCTCGAGTCACGCGTGGCCTCTCCGAGAGCTGCCGCTCGGCTTTCCGCTTCGCTTCCGATCGAATTTCCCTCCGATCGACTTGGCTTGTACTTGCCGCCGAGTCGGTCTTCTTCCTCGCCGTTAGCATTTGGTAGCAATCTCCATCATTCGACTCAGGGTCATGTCGCCGTTCGACCAACTTCAAACTCAATTCTCTGTTTTGACGCCATCTTTGAAGGCGCAAACCGCTGATGGTCGGACACATTTTCCACAAGATAGTGCGAGTAATCCACCTCTGAATGTACTCTCGGAGAGTTTCATTGGTCTTCGCACACAAACTTGCAGCTCTGTCAAACCAGCCGTCGCTTGCAAGTCCCTTCAAAAGTCCTCGACGAACACTCGGGACAAATCTTCCCAAGTATATATATCGCTAGGAGGTAATCGATTCAGCCATGCTCTGCGTAACCTTCCAACATGAGGGGCAAGTGTTTCATGGCCACCTCATCATTCCCACCACCAATCTGAACAGCCACTCGGTAATCTTCAAGCCAAGTTTCGTGCTTGGATTCCCCGAGGAACTTGTCGACTCGAGTTGCCAATCTGAAATTGGGGGATTATTGCGGCTCGATAGCCTCGCTAAAACACTCCGACCGCAGACATGCACTCGATCGCTGGTGGGTGCATCTCTCTCGGTCCGCCGATGGGCTCTGCTCGGTCGACCAAGCCTTGCACGATAATGGATCGCGCGTCAAAGCCTGGTTCCACAGGGTCGACCGAACTCTTCGCCTGCATCGAATCGACGTCTGTCATCTTGCCGCCGAGGAGCGTCGACCCTTCCTCGAGGGGAAAGGGGCACTCGACGCTCACATCCCGGTTCCATACCGATCTCGCCGGTTGTCGCGCCCTTCTCGCCGGGAGGTGATCGGGATGTGAGCCGATCGATCGATGATTCGCAGCGACGGATCGATCAGGAATTCTGCTGCGGATCGCGACACGGCTGAGTTCTCGTCCCCGCTGCTCGGAGTAAATCTCGATCAGATCAAGCCTCTCCCAGCTTCCGACCGACGGCGGGATGGACTCGCTATACGGGTTGCTCGCTAAATTCTGAATCGGCGGCGGTATACCCGAGTCGGTGGGAAGAGTCGACCGCTTCGGGGACTCGCTGCAGCTCGCCGAGTGCTCGCTGAAGATTCTCCAAGCGAAGCGTTCAACGATGTTACAAACGTGCTTCCTCCAAGGCGCGAGCCTCGGGGTTTCTCCGGCGATGGGAGTATGCGGGCATCCATGTTCTCAAGGCGAAGCTCTTCTCTCTGCAGAGAGTCGAGTGTCTCGGTTGGTACTCCTCGTGCTTTGTACGGGTCTCCTCCTCCAGCTGCTCCGCCGCCATGGGCGGCCGGAGGATCAGGGGCCGCCGACCATGAGGATTTCCGCCACTGGATCACTGCTATCACACTCGGATGCGCTCTCTCGAGCCGGTCGACAGATCGAACAGGCCAGAGGGACTCGCTGGCTCAATGGCGCGACACAGGCGATGGCTGTCTGGCGAGCCACCGCGTTTCACCCACCGCTGGAGTCTCGACCGACCAGAGCGCTTGCGCTGGTGGGAGACTGGGTAGGCGATCGATGAGGAGTCGACCGACACGGGTCGACGGTTGCCGCAGCAGAACACCGTGAACACATGCGCGAAAAGCGTCGCCCGGACGGGAGTGCCTCGATGTCAAGTGGAGCCTCCTGAGCCATGCGGAGTCGTCGGCGACAAAGGTGAGAGCACCGAGACGGATCTCGCGCCTCAACCAAAACTCCAGCAGTCATCATGATGAAGGTACTCGAAGTACTGCAACTCCTCCACAAATCGCTAAAACACCTGCCCCACAAGGCGCCAACCGTCGTGGTTCTAAGTCCGACAAGAGAGTGGGGGTAGGTAAGGAGAGGCAAGGTCGTAGCTATGGAGAGGTTGTGAACACAAGCGATGTACGAGTTCAGCCCTTCTCGGAAGAAGTAAAGCCCTATGTCTCGGAGCCCCGAGGCGGTCGAGTGGATTATCGGTGTAGGTATTACAAGAGTGTGAACCCCTCTATCGTGGAGGGGGTGGCTTATATAGAGTGTGCCAGACCCCAGCCAGCCCACATAATGGAGAGGTTAAAGTACATTAAGTCAGGGCGCATCGGTAATGCCCTCATAAAGTGCCTTAACTATCATTAAGTCTATTCAATTACAAGCCGTTATGCTGCAGAGTGCCTTCAACTTCGTGGTCGAGTGTATCTTCATGGTCGAGTGAGTCTTCCATGGTCGAGTCCTTCCAAATAGCTTGAGTGGGTTCCTCTTTGGTCGATTGGAAGATGATCTCTTCTAAGAGTGCCCCGGGTAGGACGCTTACGTCGGGCCTATGACCCTACCCTAGGTACATGAATCCATCAAGCGGTAGTACAAGGAGGCGCCTTGAGACATTCAAATCTCTATTTCTACATAGATCAACTAAAATTAAGCACCCCAGTTTGCAGAAATGCTTAAACATTAACAATGGGACTAGTTGATGAAACGTACATTAACAAAGAGAAGCACTTTCTTTATCTACATTGGAAGTGAAATGATAGAGATGACACTCGCTCTATTTTAAGCAGATTATTACTTCATTTTGTCAAGGACACTAGGGTCGCACCAGGTGGCAAATGAGGTGTACCGTGCATCGCAAGGATGGAGGCCGGGTGCTTAGACTCGATGTCAAGCTGGCTCTTTCGTCACCAACATGGATGATTCAATTCATGGGACCTTTTGGTGTAGTTCACCTAAAATGAAGCAATGTCCCGTGAGCTAGCAGCTTCTTCTTCAATTTATTTAAGAAAAGGGCTCCAGCCCGGTTCCATTTCCATCGTAAAACGAAACCCACAGAGCTTCTTCTTCATTAGTTGCAATAAAATTGAGCAACATCAAGGTTGGTTGTGAAGCTCCCGGAATGCTCAACTATAATTTGATATCATTTGTGCAGTTCAACTAAGATCGAGCGTGAAATGTATATCTCTGCTTGCACAAAAAGGTGGAAAGGAGGGCGATCGACAAGTGATGAAACATGCATCAAATGAAAAGAAGCATGTTCCTTATCCTAATGGCAATCCTACAAGGACAGTAGTAATTTCTAAAGCAAAGGGCATTGCTAGATATTAGTGTGGGCATTAGGATTAACTATGACAACCGTTAAATACGACATTACTTTGGGCACGGAGAGTAGGCGGACCGGACAGCTTGCATTTCTAATGAAAAGAACCAACTTATCTTAATGGGAAATTTAGCGGACATGTAAAAAGTGCCATTGATTCATATTATCGAGGCATTACATTGAAAACAACATTGGTTTAACGTGTCCTTTTTTAACAAAGGCGATCGCTACATTTTACCAAAGGCATTACATAAGAGTGGCTCGGGCAACAAACATCGTAACAGGATATCCGGGTTGGTCCCACTTTTGTTCGGATATAGCCATCTTATACTTGTGTGAGGCTAGCAAATCTAGTGTTGGACTTACTCGCTGACTTGTCCCCAGTCCCCACTTTCTTTCCTTTTTCAACCAATAGATCAGGTTTATATTGAGTTTGTACTGCTTCCTTTATTTCCTATTAGACCTAGAAACCAGTTGGATAGCCATCTCGCTACTTTTCGCCCGTTATTTCCTCTTTCGACCAAGTCCTAGATTCAGGTAACAAATCCTCCCCACCCCCACCCCTTTCTTCCTTGTTTGAACCAAGTAGTACTAGATTCGAGTGCATGAACTAGTTTTACCTCTTAAACATAAAAAATTAGGTGGTTTTCAACAGCCAATGGATCATATCTACGAGGGGCCTCGATAAATAGTAAAAGATACAAATGCAGCGACGTCAGAGCTCGGGAAGTAGAGCAAGGCCGGTTTCAAGGAAGTTATACCCGATGGTCGCCGGATGTCGCTAGGTGGGCGGTGGGAGGCGGGTCTTCCCACACTACGGCAGCGTGGAAGAAGGGGTCAGAGGCCCTCCCTCACCAGCGGTGCTTGGGAGAGAACGACAAGGCAGGCTGATCGGGATGCGCCAGCAGTGGGTAAGAGCCATCGCCGAGGACGACTGCGTGAACGTTGCACCTTCTCAACTTCCACGACGGAGAGGATCTGGCTGGATCTGTGACCAGCGGTGAGCAGAGAGAGAGAGAGAGTGTGTGGCCACCGCTGTCGTGTTTAGATATGGAGAGGCCGAGACAAGGTGAAGAGAGCAACACTAGCAAGCAATCGCGAGGCTCCTGCCTATATAGTGGAGTAGTACTAGTTTTCTTTTGTCTACGGAGCGGCTCGACCTCGTCAATGACTGCCGAGAAGTCTTCATGCATGTGGCCGGAGGCGCAGCTTGTCGCTATTTTGATCTGAAGCGCGGATTATAACATATAACACGAAAAATGCCACATGACAAGAAATCATGACCTCACTGCCCAAAGGAGACAGATGAATCCCGACGGACAAACTAGACGAGGAACAAAGCTCAAATTAAAGATAAACTCAGAGAAAAGGGGTCCATCGATAGATGTCCTAATTAACATAGCCGGCTTGACCTAGATGGCAGCCGAGTAGTCTTTGTGCATGTGCCCCAATGACTAGCCCAACTCGCTTGTCGCTGTTTAACCCTCAAAGTGATCCAAGCACATGACACCTAATTTTGCAAGATGACAAGAAACCTTTTTTTAGATTTCTCACCACAACTACAGCCATGTACAACATAGCCTGCATGATATGTAGACAATAGCCAATCCACGCGTGTCTGCTGGAGTCTGGTCACATGCATGGACGAACTGATCTTCCGTGTCTTGCAGCGATTGTCCATGCACCAACGTAGTACAACACTTCTCTAGTACTATCGCTCGTCTCCCTCTTCTATTAAGTCACCCGACTTGCGGGGCCGGGGAGTGTGCCTATGGTCGGTTCTCAATTGCGGTCCCACATGTGTGTACAAACGCAATATGACACGCATTCCATTCGGAGGGTAGCGTGCCAGACCGACCGACCGTCTGGCGTGCGATGCGAATGCGACGGGCGTGCTGTATACTCCGTACATGTGTATCGCCGTTTTCTAGAGGCTTTGCTCCATGGCACAATCCATGGATACAAAAATAGTATATTGTACTATTTAAAAGTCGAGGGCGGGGCTTTTCTGCTGTGAGGCGGTGGGGCAGTTCCGCCTTGTCGGTTCGACAGAGACGCGAGAAGACGAGGGAGTAGGCTGCTGCAAACGTAGGGCTATGTGATTTGACAATGAAGTTATCACTGGACAGGTGGGGCCACGTGATTTGACTTGCCATTATCATTTTAATCAAGCGGCGCACGATCGGCGTGAGTCTCCCGATTCCTGACCACCTCCATACAGGTGCCTCTCCCAATGCTCCACCATGTAGTAGAGGCTGGCTCTTACATGAGAGCCCACTTCTCCACTTTTTCCTTGCCTCTCTTTCCTCCACATATGCAAAATGCCATGTAAAGCGCACTATTGTACTTACTTGCTCCTACGGGTGCTAAGCTTGCCACATAGGCATAAAGTATGATGTGGAAAGTTAATCAAGAAGAGAGAGACTAGTTTGGTGACCCAAGGAAGAAACGGAGCTAAGCGCGTGTACCTAGGTGAAAAGACAATTTTGAGTCTATAGCTAATTAAATGAAGCAAACTTAGCAACAAAAACTAATAAGCACACCATTTCATTGGAAGAGGTCACTCCTTGGGAAATGCAATAAATACTAGTACTCCCTGTGTCCCATAATATAAGAATGTTTTGGCACTACTCGAGTACTAAGAAAGAAATAGAGAGAAGTAAAAAAAAAATACAATTATAGCCAACCTTATAGCTAACCTTGTTGTAGTATGAGGGACTAAGTGATGACTATGTATGACATGCCAATATCAGATGGCCTAACGCACCGTGTTAAATCTCCAAGGGCGCGACCGCGCGTGCACGCGATGGTCATGGTAGGCGCGACCATGATACGGGCTGCTGGCAGCCCTTGGATCTGAGATCAAACGATCGCATTCTATGTTGCTGAAAATTTGCAGAATAACCCTCCCGCGGCAACCGGAAAATTTCCTCCCGCTGGCCATAGTAGGTTTCTCAGTTTGCATGCGGGTTTAACAGAGGGGTTTGATGGAGGCGAGGAGGAGTATTCAGCCGGGCGTGCAGTGGATGATGCAGTACTATTCGATTTGACAACTACAACTAGTATAGTATAAAACAAAGAAGAGTAGTAGAGATAGAGATAAGAATAGAGACCAGGGAGGAGCACCATCTACTGCTTCGTGGGCTACTCCTGCGCTCCATTCGGCGGCCGCAACATCCCCTACAGCTACTCCCTCCTGCGCTCCATTCGGCAAGCGTTGTTGACATTTAGGGAGCACACTCTCGCGACTGCTAGCAGCGACGACTTCACCGACGACGACTTCTTCCCTGACCTCGGCAACCTCTTCCTCAACGACATGGGCGACAGCCTCAACGCCAATGGTGCTGCTCCCATTGCACCGTATGTGTTTCATCCTTCCTGCTCAAATCGTGGTAGAATTCATGTTTCTAGTCTGTGTCCTAGACTCGATCTGTTCATCTACTATGCTAGTCCACATGATTAGTTTAATCTCTCGTTATAGCCGTCATGATTTATTTTGTATTAAATCTCGTATGTAACTTGCTTGTATATTCAATCGGGCGAACGCCCCTACAGCCACTCCCGCTTTCATGGACGGCTGGTCGATGCCTCCAAGGAGCCCTTCATCTACTGCTATGAGTGCCCGGCGCCGTTTGGGGCTCGCCGGCGGACATCATGCATCACCTAACACAGGCGGCGGTGATCACTCTCGCCCTTGGCGAAGAACATCAAGTATGATATGTGCTACCGTTCACCGTGCCGGAGTCGCTGGAGGATCAGCGCCGCCTGCTAGTCTCGGAGGAGGACGGCAGCATCTTCCTCTTGATCATGGTCACTGGCGAGGCCCGCGCAGGCCGCCGCCACATCTCTATAGTGTGCGTCAGGGGCGACACCACTGACGGTGACACTGACACAAGGCCGATGTACGGGTGCGTGCTCACTATTGTTACCCCTCGGAGGTACGTGGGCGGTGACAATGGCTACGGCAAGCTGACTTGGACTCTGCCGAGATGGGACCTTCCCGCCGATGTGGACATGGAAGACGCATGGTATTATTTGACCCCCAACAATGTGCATGGGGACTCCAAGGAGGTTCTCCTGGACATCAGCATTACTAAGTTAAATGTTGATCATTAGTCTTCGCCAATGTAATCCGCTGTCTAAGCATGTGGAGACTTCCATGAATGATCTTTCTCTATTGGAGTATCGCGCATGAATAAAAGTGTATCCATTTATGGTTTAGTCTAGAATCTTCCATGTATGAATTTTTACTACAAGATCTTGGTGAAAGACTTATGATGAACCATTTCTGCAAAGCACAACAAGAGTTATTTCTTCACAAGTTTTGGATGCAGGTTGAATAGTTGAACGCTTTTGTTTGCAAAAGATACTTTTTATCTATTTCCACCAGATGTTTCGAGCTCTAGAGATGAAATAATATCCGAAGAAACCTATCGATACTGTTACACATGAGATGACCCCCACATCCTTTGTCAAAATAAACAACACCCCGATCAATGCATTTCACTCTTCCGTGCAATGCACGGGCACCTTACTACTATAGATTTGTACGACCAAAAATTGAACTAACATTATATATAGTAGTATGATAATGATGATGCATGTCACCTAAAATTATATCATTGAAAACTATGTTCAAATATGATATTGTTTTTGTTGACATGCACTAACATTTTGTCAGTTAAATCTTCAGTCAAATTCAATGGGCGATAAACCACGACCAATGTAGTAGTACTAGTGTAGAAGGCGGCGCTGCATGGGAGTCTCACCTCTCACCCCGCTCGTGGCGCGGCAGTAAAGCCGTCATATCACAGAACCCAACCACTCCCAGTAATAAGTGGCCTGGTAAAATAAACGGACAAGCAACCATCACAACCCTCCGTCATTTTTGAATTTCATCTCTCTGCATTTACTTTTTCCGGTTCATCTCGCACACTCGATCCCTAGCTACTACTCCTAGGGCTAGTTCTCTTGGCGGCTTCCCCAGCTTTTCCCATAAGATTAGTCAAAGTGGAGAGTAATGCTTCCAATGCATTGGTGCTTACGTGAGGTGCTAAGCGCATTTAAAACCTTAGCAAATAGTCTCCCCAAGGCATTAGTGCTTAGCTTTTGTAGCTAAGCCTCCCTCATTGAATTGTTTAACAATTAAACTCCATCATTCATGTTGATAGTCATTTTGCATAGGTTCACGCGCTTAGCACTGTTTCCTCCTAGGGTCACCCTAATGCTGTCTCTCTTCTTTAATTGCTTTGCCACATCATTTTCTTGCCTATGTGGCACCCTTAACACCTGTACACCATGGATCACCGGGAAGGGCCTAAAACAATAAGGTGCCTCACTCATTTATTTGGGCTTCTAAACTAGTACTAGTAGTATAGTACCTCCGTCCTGGTTTATTCCTCACCATTGTAATTTGTGCTAAATTTTAAACAATGATTTAACTGATAAAATGTTAGTGCATGTGACTTGCACTAACATTTCATTAGTTAAATTTATGATCAAAATTTGACACAGACACAATGGGGACCAATAAACCAGGATGGAGGTAGTAGTTATGGGATTACTAAGGCTGGTCGTAATGGTAGTATCATAGCTAGTATCATGCATGCCAACTAGGCAATTTTGATGAGGTGTCATAGCATTAAATGAAGAAAGAGAGGGTGGAGTATCATATCTTGATACCGTATCGTAATAAATGATATGCTACTTTGTGTCATGCATGACAATAAATAGAGTACAACATGATACTAAAATATGATACTATGCATTAGGGAGGTAGTATCATACAGTAGTTTCATATGCATGATACTAGTATATGATACTCCCCATTACAACCAGCCTAATCTAGAAGCCTAAAAGAACTGGCCCCTGGTACTCCTATTAGTAGTAGTACTCAAGTTGGAATTCCAATTGCACGACACAACTTGTTAGGCAAAAAATTCGATTCAGGGTGTAGGAAGCGGTTTGGGAATCTGCATGCCTTTACAACCAGTTAGATATTCCGTACAAAGAGATAGAGAGAAGTAAAAAAAGTAAACACACTTATAGCCAACCTTATAGCCAACCTTGTTGTAGTATGAGTGACTAAGTGATGACTATGTATGACATGCCAACATCAGATAGCCAAACGCACCATGTTAAATCTCCAAGGGCGCGACCGCGTGAGCGACGCGACGGTCATGGTAGGCGCGACCATGATACGGGCTGCTGGCAGCCCTTGGATCTGAGATCAAACGGTCACATGCTAAGTTGCTGAAAATTTGCAGAATAACCCTCTAGGATAGGATATTCACCCATAGGTCTAGAATCACACCATGCAACCGTTCGATCTCAGATCCAAGGGCTGTCGGAAGCCCGTATCATGGGAGAATGGAAATCCACTACCTTGCTGTTCGCGACGGGCGGCAGTTTGCTCCTACTCGTCCCGCAAGACGCCCTTCAATACTACGACGGTTCGCTCCTAGTCGTCCCTTCCTTTCACATTACGGCAGTTCCACTAATCCTAACCTCCTCGCAAATCCATGGCGTCCCCAACTCCACGATCGGCGGTGAGTACAAGGTTAGAACCATCACCGGCGATGAGTTTGACGTCATCTACACCGTTCTTCCACGATGGTGAAAGGATGCCTTTCGCTTCTGACGCATGTTCAAGACTCAGATTATGAGTGGGTCGCTGGGCTAGATGTTGAGTACACCACAGCCTGGGGCGAGAGAAGGATCTACAGACGTAAGAGAGGAAGAAGCCCGCCGTGATCCAGGTTTGCGTGCATGACTTATGCTTGGTCTACCACATATGCCATGCCGACGTTGAATGCCTGGATTTTAAGGACTTCCTCAAGAGCAACCTAGTCAAATTCACATCTTGAGACTTTGGTAATGACAAAGAAGTCCTGGGTTGATAGGCCTCGTTGTAGGCAACACCTTTGACCTCTAGAAGAATCGGCCGGTGTCCTCTTGTCGACCTTCAATGCTCACCGGCAGGAGCCATGGTTCATCCTTCAGACGGTAAACCGGAGAAACCTCCATACATGTTTCATTGTTATGCATGGCAGCGAATGTACTAGATATAGACCACATCCACTACGCTGCAATGGATGGCTACCTTTGTTTCAATATCTACAAGGGTTGGAGGAAGAGCAACAACCAAGTGTGCGGTTCAAGCAAAGAAGTATCAGCCAAGAGGAAGAGGGACAAGGACGAAGTCGAGGACGTGGATGAGGACTCCGAGTAAGGTGGCGATGTCGTTGCTCATGGTGGTTGTAATGCAGGTGTCACCAAATAGCTGCAAAGTATAATTTCAGGTGTGCTTAATTTGAGGGGTGTGTTGTCTTTGAGCCCCAATGAGAACTATGTTATGTTTCTTCTCGTTACTTTAACTCTTCAAGACGTATATACTAGTATTTCTTACATTTCATCTTTTAGTTGGTATAGTACAACCACTCATTTCTTCACATTATATACGTACAATATATATGGCCAACATCATATAGCCAGCAGTTTAGTTGTCAAAGAATTTCAAGGTGCTTAGTTTTGTCAAAGAATTCCAGGATGCTTAGTTTTATTTGAGGGGTGGGTTGTGCGGGACACCATTATTGTGACTAGCCTTTTTTAATAGTACTATATGAATAATTTCGCGATGAGCGCTCTATATGTACCACCTTTTTTTTAATTTCAAGTTTTGCTCCATGGCGCAATCCATCGATACTACTATTGTACAAAAGTATACATTTTTTAAAAGGCCGGAGGGCGGGGCAGTCTAGCTTGGTCGGTTTCACGAAAGGCGAGGGCCTTTGTGATTTGACGACTCATTATCGCTGGGCAGGCAGGGCCTTGTGATTTGACTTTCGATAAATGCGCCGACGACATTCGAGGAGGAGCAAAGAACCGTCTTTGTATACTCCAGTTTTCCACTGGAGTAGTAATGCGATGGAGGAGCACGAAACACGACAGCCCAGCCATATGGCGATAAAAATGATCTAATTTGCTAGTCATCTCATTGTTAGCATTGTTCTATTCATTCCCTCAAAAAAAAAGAATTGTTCTATTCATGCCTCGCAGAGAACATGACACGTGCGGCGAAACACCCGAAGCAAAAGATGAAACACAGGAGCAAAAGAAGAAGAAAGATTATCACCCCAAATGATCTAATTCGCCGTGGAGTCGTAACTGCTTCTTCATCGCCTCCACGACCTCCATCTCCTTGCGCGTCTCCTCCGCCATCTTCTTCATTCTATCCATGACGGGGGATTTCTCGACGCGAGCCTTCATCATCTGTTCCACGGCCGCATTATGTACCTTGATAGCAGCCGGGTGCTCGATGCGGAGCTTTGCCAACTCCTTCTTCTGTTCAATGACGAGGGCCTGCGGCATCTTCATCGAGGAACTACTATTCTCATGCAGCTTCTTCCAGCCGGCATTCTTCTCCTTCAACAGGTTGATCTCGTGGCAGAGCTTCGCCTTGTCCTCCAGAAGTCGCAGGATTTTGCCGGTCGCCTTCTTCACCGAGGCAATGCTCTTCTTCAACAACATCACCAAGCCGGCGATCAACTCCCCCTGCTTATTGAGCTCAGCGGGCATGTCGTTGAGGCTCTTCTTCAGCAACTCCATCAAGCCTTGGATGAACTCCTTCTGCTTGTTGAGGTGCTTATTGAGCTGATCGGGCATGCCATCGAGGGATAAGGACTCCAGCGCCGCCGGCTCGGCATGTTCGCCTCCGCGGTTAGGGCGCTCCTGGGAGCCATCGCCTGCCCATGAGAGATATTTCGAGGTCTCTGCATGGCGGCGAGCCCTCTTTTTTTCCGCAGCCTTGGTCCCGCTCCTTGTTACGAGTAGTTCTCGACCTAGAGCTCGCTCACCGCCATGGCAACGACGACGAAGAAGAAGCACTTATGAGGAGGAAAGGTAGAGTAATTTTCGGTTAGGTAGTTCCCCTTTTTATAACCTAAGTACTAGCACTAGTACTAATACCTGCATAGTGGGAACACGTTCAGGTTTGGTACGTACTAGTAGGTGTGAGCATACTTTCAAATGTGATGGGAACAAGGTAAAGATTAATTGATGGTTTTGGTTTTGAGGCCCGAAATGGCTCCCGATGAGTTTAGCAGAACATAAATTTCAAGTACTACACTGCTCAAATGCGTAAATATTATGTTACTGTCAAAAATTGGCACAAAATACGAAGGAGACCAATGGTAGTACTACTAGCAACCCATGATTTAACTACTCGCATGCGCGCAGTGGAGTAATAATGTATTTCTTCCGCCCTCACATCCACTCAATTTGCATGCGCTGTATTAATTGACCATCAATGAAGTGAACGACTTTACACGCGTCAAATTATCACATGGGGTGGATCTTGGTACAAAATTGCGTCCGCCCGTGTACCCGCGTGTGCGTGCGAGGGAATGAGTGCGTGCGTGGCGTGCGTGCACATCTTCGCTTCGTGCATGTACCGCTAGTATGGCTCAGGGAGGACGAGTACATTCTTCTGGAACCAGCAACACGTCACTGTGATCAATCCACGCAAGGAGGTCGCGACAACGCCTCCACATGTGCCACGTGGCTTCATGAACTATAAGAGAGACACTGTGTAGCGTGCCATTGGAATTCTAATTTACGTGTTTTGCACATACTCAAGTACTAGTTAGGTACACATGCATTGCACGCATCATACTTTGCAACCAAATTATGAATAAATACCACACTATAGCATGTAAGCTCGAGACATATATGCCTGATGTAGCCCTTCGCTTAATTCTTATAGTTCATCTCATTCAAAATCAATTAGTTTTTTAAAAAGCTAAGAATGCGGAATAGGAAAAACATGGGATTATAGTGGAATGTCGCCTTGAATCCTACAGATTGTACGAGTGTTTGATTGTGCATAGGAAAACGCAGAATTCTTTCAAAGAGGTTTGAGTGGATGGGATGTTTCCTATGAAATCTTGTGCAAATGAATCATATGGAAAAATTCCTTTGGTTTACAATCCTACAAATCAAACATCCAAGATAGGAAAAATTCCTAATGATTAGAATCCTCCGAAATTCCTTCGAGAATCCTTTGAATCAAAGAAGCCCATAATCTCTTTTATGATTCATGGAATTGTGCGTTGTAAAAACAAATAATGGCAATTCAACTAGAAAAAAAGTTTGGGCAGTTATGATACGGATGATTCTAGAACAAAAGAGAACCACTGTTGTTTTGAGGTTTGTGCATTATGCTTAAGTTCAACCATGGAGTCTACTAGATCGTACATGTGGCAAAATCCGGTGGGGGGCTAGAAGATGGTGTGAGGGGCCGAGTGGAGGGATACTATGAAGGAATGCACAAGTGCAAGATCGATATTTGGAGAGAGGGGGCGAGAACGTGCGCTGTTGCGCGCAGTGGCGGAGCCATGAAAAATAAATGAGCTAGGGGGCCAAGCATTGCTAATCCTTTACGAGGAGGGTCAATTCATGAACTTAAACCATTTTTAGCAGCAATTATCTAATGATCACATTCATATTAGCCTCGATATATTGTGATGTTTGGGGGGGGGGCAGGGCCCTTATCGCCTTGTCTTCGCCATTGTGCACGCATCTGAGAGATGAAGCGGAAGGCACAGATGATGAGAGGGGGACGTTGGATATATAATTCATTTGGGTTTATTAGCTATATATGTTAATCCTATATAGAGAGGTATAGATTGATCAATGTGGACGTGGGAAAGAGGGTGAGACCTCACTGGATATATCGATTGATCAGTTTGTGTGGAAAACTATGAAAGACCTAGCTATATACACACGTACATAGAGGAACATCGATCGTTGCGCATGCACGCATGAGAGATAAAGAAATGCCTAATATGATGGAGAGGCGGATGTGTGCAGGTGTGTGCCTTCATGGGAGACCAACCTGAAGAAAAAGATTGCATGTGTGCGATGGATAATGCCGAATAG